>OW388292.1:63057608-63724354 GCA_936450465.1 Gibbula magus | reverse complement strand
GGGGGGGGGGGGGGGGGGGGGGGGGAGACGGTTAACTTAAGGGGAGAGGGGGCGACGGGGAGCGCTTTGTCAACGACGTAAAGAGATCCGCGGGGAAGGCTTACTCCCCAAACTGATGTGTTGCAGGTTCCCCGGACACACAGCTCAAGCCATTGTGGCAAATTGGACAGGAAAATAGCAATGTTGATTGTTTTATTCCCATCAATTTAGGGCCGTAATTTAATCACTGAAGCTTTGTTTTTGTGCAGACTTCATGAATATTCTGGTCATGTTCAATGTTGAGAGAAATCG
Source organism: Gibbula magus (assembly GCA_936450465.1). NCBI lineage: Eukaryota > Metazoa > Mollusca > Gastropoda > Trochida > Trochidae > Gibbula > Gibbula magus. The sequence continues at coordinate 63,724,063 of OW388292.1, read as the reverse complement.
TTTCGAAGGTTTTATTTATTCGACTTTCGTGGTTTGATGTTGAAAATAATTGATTACAAGATTAAGTCAGATTAGACATTCGCTGTTCCTTCGGGTCAAATAAATGCAAATATAATTGACGGTACATAACCTTAATTTTCCAAACCAGTTAACACAAAATTGTAACATTATTTCTTGCAGAAGAATATATCTAAAACGGAACCATGCTGCGTACTTAGCAAGATATAATCTATCCATTATATAAACGTACGGGCAAAAGAAAGTATATGGCTCAGTTGTACTTATCATATGTATAATTTTCAAAGTCAAATATCTCGAGTTTTCGACGTCGTATTCCAAAACGGACTTGTTTGTGAAATTAGTTCAAAACATTAAATCAGTCAAAGAATACCTCTACGCGGTTTAAATGGGTTTTTTTAATATTTTAAAATTTAAATTTTGAAATTCCCCCTAATTGATTTTGATAAAGCACAACTGTTCATCGACATATAACACATACTCTCTGTGAAAATCAATAAATGTGCTTCGTCCTGCACACATTTACAACATTTTAAACATGGAAAGAGTCATGTTGGTGTAAATTTGATTTCTTACCCCTGTCTACTTTAAATAATGATATTTTAGTTAAAAAATCAAACAGTAACCAATTAAGTCATTCAAACTACTGCCGAGAGGTGTTATTGTATAGTTCCATAATCAAATGCATCTCATTTCTTTAAAAAAATTAATTTATCGAAAACAAGTGAGTCAGTTGAGCGCCTGTCAGTTTAGTTAAGAAACCAATATACATGATTGTTCATAATATATAAACTGTAGTGTTGGTATTCAATCACTTCACCTACACATTAACGTGTTGAAAGCAAGTGCATTATATTAAGCTGACTTTGATATTGCTTATATTATCTACATGTACATGCCTGAAATCATTCTCAAACTTGTGAGTGTAAAATGAAAACAATCCGTACTTCGATTTGAGATGTTTGTCATTCTTGTAGTCATCAACTCTTCTGTGGACATGTGTAATACGCGTATGTTTGATATACTATTTCGGATATTCCAATATCAAAATATATAAATTTCTCTCTCTCTAACTATACGTACTATATCATATTCCATAATTATACATATGAAAAAATATAAGGTGTCACCAATCCCGAGCACAATGTGTTGTGAAAATATGTGAAAATAATAAATGGTAATGTAACTCTCTGATATACATAATATGGCTGTAATATCCTGTTAGATGTAGATAAAGAGTAAGTAAAAACCACAAAACCAATGGTGATACAGAGGAAACATTCATTCAATATTCATTTCGATTCCTTATTACTGACATGAAGGCAAACTATATTGTGTACAGCCTGAAAACAATATTTTACAACGTTGATATATCGCATGATAAATAAACCTTGCCAGATTATAAGTTTACAACCAGATGCTACCCTGAGGAATTTACATATAGCTGTATTTGGACTTGTACGATGTGAATTGTAAGGCTGTGCAATATTATTGCAATACCAATATATTGCATTACAAAGTTGTGCAATGCAATACACGTATTGCAATACGATTTTCATATCACAATATATTACACCAACAAATATTAAGTCAAATTTATTCATTTATCTTGTAAAAGGCACATTTACTGGCTTAATTTGTGTTAAGAAAATTATTTTGAAGTGCCAGAATGTGTGTTGGACTGTATTACAAATGATCGTTTTTAACATCTGAAAGTCATTTTATCAAATGCGTCATGTTTAAACTGCAAAAAGAAGTATCAAAGTTGAACGTAGAGTTCATTTAGCATGTTGCAAAATTAATGGCACTAGCTAAAATGGTTTCTAGAGAAAGATCTCATTGTCAGAGGATCTTGCAATATATTGTGGTACGTATTGCAATACATTACAGTTAAGCAATACGTATCGCAATACAGAAATTGAGGCAATACACAGCCCTAGTGCATTGAGTAAATTGTTTGGAGCAGTTATATACACAGTTGTGATACAAGACGAAACTATTATTCATTCTCAATATAACCTTCATCGCATTGTTAAAGGGGCAGTAGCACATTTTTTGCAATTTTTTTAAATTTCCTATTTATAATGTTTGTTAATGTCATTTATATATACTTTAGAGGGTAAAACATCTTATTACACAAACCAAGTATCCGTAGTGGTATAAACGGTGTGGCGTATAAAGCAAAAGTTGCATAGCGGCCAATTTATTGTGAACACATTTTATTATTTCGAATTACTAAAACGATTCCAATGGCTTTACCGAACCATGTACACTCATTTTTAACCTGATTTTCCGAAGAGAGAAGGGTGATTTACTATTGGTGACACTATTTTTCAAAAACATTTCATTTGAGCGAAAAAACGTACCACTGCCCCTTTAACATAGTCTATCATTGCCAACTATATTATGATACCTGCTGTTTCAATACGTCACTGGTGGAAAAAACATCTTCACGGAGCGCAGAGCTCTTAAGTTCTTAATACTGACTGCATATACATGTATTTCCTTGTTTTTTTAAAGGGAGAATAGGATATAGATTTGATGCCAGTTTTAATTGATTTATAACAATTCTGTTCATGGATACATGTAGACCGACTCACAAACTCAAGGAAAATGTTAAGAGAGAATAGCATATATAATACCCCGATTAAACAGGGATTTTCAAATTGGTATCCAATACAAAATAAACCGAGTTAGATGCGTAAGTATTATTAACGGTTTCTGAAAAAATGGTATTATACGATTATTTTTATTTATCCACTTTCATCGATCAATTTTGATAACGGTGGTTTTTTTAGTTTTCCCCGTATATAAAATTGAAACCATTCTCTGTATTTTATATTGTCATTGAAACAAGGACAGAATAAGGGAGATGACTCCTGTGCTCTTCGGAGAATGAAGCGTCATAAAATATCACATCGAGACTCGCTGTATTTATGTATCGATTTGTTGGCAGAGAACTCTGTCGCTTATATCCAGTTCAGTCTATGGAAAGACCTACTCTCCTGTAAGAGTTTAAACTCCTAGAAGGATTGTACATATACACTGAACCGCCTGGAGCCGTCAACTGTTTTATTTCGCCTGGAGCCGTTATACATTGTACAATTTTACAGTACTTTCAGAATGATTTTGAATTCAACAGAATCCTGTGCACCCTTTACGAATGAAGTATGAAAGTACGTACTATTACTACAAATTATGAAAGTATACTATAATAATGAAAGTATACTATAAAGTACGTACTCGTGAAGCCGAAATAATACATTTACACTCGTGGCTGCGCCACTCGTGAAAATATGCATTTCTACTTCACTCGATGAGATATACATGGTATTCGACGAGAAATGTCAAATATCCTCTATTTATTTTATGATCCCAATTAATTATTCATGAAAGAAAGAACATTCATTTGCTCATGACACTTAATGAAATTAATTTTATATATAATCATTTATTATATATAGCTTTCAGTCTACAAACAGTAGTATACGTTTGTCGCATATACACACAACTTCATGAGATGCTATATGATAAGTCTGTGATTGACAGTTCTATTAAAAAGATTGAAAAGACAATTATGGTTTCTGCCTAGGGCAATGACAGTAATTATCTCGGACTTAACAGAAATTGCGGAAGATTCGATAAACTTTCATTGGAGGGAACAAATACGATAGAAATATAATACAGTACTGTGTGCACTGGAGCGTGAAATAAGGGCCTTAACTCCGTCAAACATAGCGTATGAATAATCCCTAAAATATATCGGAATATTTTAAATAATATTTGTTCAAAGTTGTCGATCCAGATATATACAAGTACTAGTGTGTAAGATTAGTCTCAAGTAAGTGGAATGAGATATTTAAAACGCATATCATTCAAGTATTTGATATTAGAACTAACTATGACAGTGTTCGTACCAAACACAGCTATTTTTTAAAAGTGTTTACAAATGAACTCGATCAATAATATATTATATATTAATATGTAACCTGGAATATTGGTGTTATTTTCTGGACTTTGCTACATATATATTCATAGTGCTATAATAGACAGTTTTTTTATTTAATTTTATTGACTCCTTGTAGCATACTATACTAAATAAAAGATCATTATACACAGAAATTATGTAAAAAATTATATTTGCCCATTCCTAAGATTGATTACCTTTACAGTGTCTGATTGTTTTTTGTGACCCCTCATGGTAAATATCGGTTTGACAGTTTGAATAACTCATTCACAAATGGAGTTTGGAGATAACAAAATAGAATATCGCGGCTGATCGATGTTTTCGTGACATTTCTATTCAGAGTTCACCGTGACAAAGTTTGATGTCTCAACATATGACCCTAGCTAACACACTCTAGTGGTTTTAGGATTGGACCAAAATACACTCACGGGCAAAAGAAAGTATATCTTCTTTTCAACAGAGTCACACACAAAATATTTGTGCCGGATAAACTCGTTTTTGAATGTTTTTGATAAGGATATATCTCGTTAAGAGATGTACACAATTTCATTCATGAGAGTATGATACTTAATATTTTATATCTGTTCAAGCACACATGGGGTGCTGAAATAGCTACAGTGTATTTCAGAACTAATTCTGGGTATTTAAGGTAAAATGTTATGAAATATGGAAATTATGTTAGTACAAGATGGTATCGACGTAATGTACTTCCTTTGACTTTAAATCAATGACGCATCCTTGCGGTAGCACGTAAAAAAACAAGCCTGAAAACCAAATTTCACTCCCCTATCTCGCCTGGTTAAGGAGATTCTATAACGACGAAGCCGCGTTTTTCAGAATTATGAACAGATAATGTTTCAAAATTTACAGACAAAGTTAGTTTGCTTGTAGAGACATGGTGTAACTATGTTTCAATCTTGTTCATCACTCGTTGATTAAAATATCTTGCGTTGTTGTACCTATACTTTCTTTTGCCCGTGAGTTTACAACCATGTTAGATCCATAGCGTTCCACTCGGTTGTAGGGTTCATTATAAGTATTAGTCTCCATTGCTGATTACCGAGAAACTTTTTTTTTAAATGAATACAGCATATTTGTTGCTAAATTTTTAAAAGGTGAGATAAGTCTCACATAGACATTTATTTTTATATTGCAAATCTCGTTTTCGTTAAATGGTTCACGACAAAAGTGTACCAAAACAATATCGCTTCATATATACTTTATCCATGTATATACTCAAAAATTATTATACAACATACATTGGATATTTAATAACTCATGGCATAGAGAATATTCAGCGACTGATAAAGTTGTAAGTGATAAACGTGGCGAAAGAAAGCATAAACCTTTTGAAAATGGATTTTCCTTTTTTACGGGTCTCTTATTGTGTGCAATCTAGATCTAAAAATTAATAAACTTGTTTCAGCTTTAAAGTCTACCCAAGTCATATATTCCCACATAACCTCTGTTGAATCATGGAAGCTTTCCTAGCTTTCAAAGTATATTCTCCAGCAGAGAACATTTACAATATCGATTACCACCTTTCATTTTATCCAATCTAATCAAGTCTTTCAGCAGGTGTTAATAAGACTAAATACTCCCTAAATATTACACATTTGATAAAAACATTTGTATCCACACCCCCCCCCCCCCCCTCTCTCTCTCTCTCTCTGTCTCTCTGTCTCTCTGTCCCTCTGTCTCTCTCTCCGTGTCTCTCTCTTTCTGTCTCTCTCTGTCTCTGTCTCTCTCTGTCTCTCTCTGTCTCTGTCTGTCTGTCTGTGTCTCTTTCTGTCTCTCTCTCTGTCTCTCTGTCTCTGTCTGTCTGTCTGTCTGTCTGTCTCTCTCTCTCTCTCTCTCTCTCTCTCTCTCTCTCTCTCTCTCTCTCTCTCTCTCTCTCTCTCCTTCTCTCTCTTTCTCTCTCTCTCTCTCTCTCTCTCTCTCTCTCTCTCTCTCTCTCTCTCTCTCTCTCTGTGTCTCTCTCTGTCTCTGTCTCTGTCTCTCTCTGTCTCTGTCGCTATCTGTCTCTCTCTCTGTCTCTCTGTCTCTCTCTCTGTCTCTCTCTGTCTCTCTCTCTCTGTCTGTCTGTCTCTCTCTCTCTCTCTCTCTCTCTCTCTCTCTCTCTCTCTCTCTCTCTATCTGTCTCTCTCTGTCTCTCTCTCCATTTCCCTAACCCTCCCTCTCCTTTCCCCTCCCATTCTCCCCCTCCCCCTTTTTCTCCCTAGCTCTCCATCGCTCTCCCTCCTCTCCTCCCCTCTCTCTCTCTCTCTCTCTCTCTCTCTCTCTCTCTCTCTCTCTCTCTCTCTCTCTCTCTCTCTCTCTCTCTCTCTCTCTCTCTCTCTCTCTCTCCTACATATTTCACCCTCTCAGCATTATTCAGGGTCGTTTTCTTTAAACAGATGATTGTGTAATTGTCCTAACAACCGAGGGTTTTCCTGGTGATGCCAGAATCTCGACAATATTGGTATTTAGCCTATTGAGTGAACACGAAGCTTATATCTTGATCTGTGATTACTATCCGTGTAGTACACCGCATAGACCAGCCTTGGTTGCACCTGTACAGGTAATTGACGTGAGGATTAGATGAGCCTGATATCATTGTCAGTCTTTATACAGGTTAATACTACTATTAGTTCTGAAATAGAATATTGGTTCTGATTACATACCAAGTGGTTATGTCTTTGAATTTCATACCAAGGAGTTTGCAAAGCGCGTTAATTATATATGCATAATATAAATTTTATATATAAAGCCCTTTTGAATTCATGACTTTTTGATTAATTGAAAATTCTTACCTTTGAACTTCATATGATGTTGTGATATCGTTATGATATTTAAAGATAATAAAATAAAAAGTCTAACAAAGATTAATTTTATAATCAAAACTGATATCGATTGTGCCAGGTGAAATCCCTGTCATCGCCAACTAAATTGTAGCACAATGATGTTTTTGTTCATGATAAATGGGATCTCACTGAATCACATATCAAATATTCTCTTTGATAAAACTTGATATACGTTTCTGTTTAGCTTTTATCAACTCGTGTTGATATGCTTTATTTAAGACATGTTGGGCAGGGTTCTCTGCGTATAGTTCGCCTGTTTGCCAAAAAGAAACATGACGCACAAGCTAATGACAGGAATGTGTAGTATGTTTTGATATGAAAAAGACCCACACCGAAACGTTTTCGTTTGAATGATTTTGAGTTATCATTTAAATGTTCATGATAATATTTCTTCGGACACAATACAATGGATGCTTAAACCTACATTGTATTCATATTTGTAACTAATTTTATCATATTCACAATAACAATTTAAATAGAGAGAAAAAGGTGTAATTGCACAAAACATACTTCATTATAGTCAGAGTAGGCCTACATATCAAAATATAACCTTTCTACCTCACTCGATGCGATAAACATGATATTAGTCAAGAAAAGAAGGATATCCTCTATTTATTGAGCTGTTTAATTTATGGATCGTGTGAAAACAGCAAAAAGGCGTACTCAATTGCACAGACCTAATATTTAGCGGATATCATTCAAGTAGGAAATTCACTCCCTTTGATACAAGAACACTATCATCCTCCAAGCAGCGGCGTGCGCATGTCAAGTCAAGCTTAAGCACTACGAAGGCGGAAGTCCGAGATGCGCAGACCGCCTGCGTGGAGGATGGAACACTATAAATAGAGTAATCTCCCTTTGAAAACAGACGTAAAACGTGGTGACCAAGGTCAGTGTCGCTAATTAATCGATTTCCCGTTAAGTATCGATCTCTGAATGCCTCTGATTGATACAAATCAAAGGGATATTACTTCCAACTTTGTCAAAGACCTCTTGTGACAGAACAAAGCGCAGCGTGTACTGTAGTGCCGTGCGAGATTGGCCGGAGAGGCTATCTATTGATTTCTAGTTAGTTCTCTCTTATTGGGTTGCTTCATTGTAAACGCAGTGTGCTTGCCGTCACTCATTTGTGTGGATCTTAATGGAGATAGAGCCTCGTGTGATAGCTGTCTTCTTGCTGTACGGGCCAGGTGAGTTATGCTTACTTTATGGTCTTTTTATGAACAATCAAATGGTTAACTATGATGTTTAAAAAGGTGTTTTTAAAATAAGGCTCTGCTCATTTGCCCGAAGGGGTTTATTATATTAAAGTAAGAAAGAACTGAAATTCATCTTTATTTCCAAATATGGGGTTTTGTTATCATATCTAAATTGGTTATTTACCAAGCTATAGGTTCCCATCTCAAAGCTTGTTAATCATGTCTTACAGAGTTTAGTTCAGGGCATAAAAGATAAGCCTCCTGCTTTAAATATATATATACAAGATGATATGATAGAGGGGTCTAACAGTAACTTATTACAATTCTTACATTATCTATTTCAAAATTTGTTTATATTTTTAATTATTACAGAGCCGCAATGTCGCATCCCAGAGTGCGGTTTGGTACAAACAATAGAATAAGGGAATTTCTTCCGGAACATAAAACATGCAACGATCAAGTGGTAAGTTGTACTCTGTGTCAGAATTTTCAGAGAATTAAGTGAGAAGATCATAAAGAATTAAAAAAGTCCACCTGTGTACTCCCCTTCATTGCTCAATTTGAAAGGCATAAGATACAGGTTATATTTGTCATTTGTCGCCCACAGCCACCAGGAGTTTGTGTCTCATAACTTGTTTAGGTGGGACGAAAATAAAATTCCTTACGTTATATTTTGTATATATTTATATTCCAATCTTCTAAGTCTAAGTCAGACTTATTTTGTTTATTTACCATAGGGCACATTTGAATAGAATAGAAGCTGCTTATGTCGTTATAGAGTCCGACATTTGATCGCCTCTTTCGTAAAATGACATTTTCTATTTCCTCACAAGAAATCTAAAGTGTCAACACAAAGTCTCTGTTCAACTCAAACCTAACACTAACAGCAAAAGCTGTGGTTCAATATACGAACGAATGCAAACAAAGAAAGTAAGTCATAAATCAGAGAATATTAACAATTTTATATTAAACTTTTGTGAAGGCAGTGTTTTGACAATCCTACTCACGGGATGTTTGAACAGATTACTTCTTGTATGAAATATAATGGCTTTGTATAATCTGAATTTGTGAATCATATATTTTGTGAAGGCAGTATACTTGCTCACATATTCTTTGTCATCGTTTGAAAAGAGGGCTCGATTCTTACAAATATCAGATATATTGAACCCACTTTGATTTCATTTTAATAAGTCCGCTTTGTAAGATTAGATGTACACACCCACCGGTGTTTGAGCAAGGTGTCCATTTGTACACTTTAAATGTACATGTATAGGTGGACAAATATGTGAATAGATAGTAATATCCGATTGTCACGAAACGTCGCTTTGTTGTCAAGTGGTTAATATATCTGATCACCTTGTTGGCTGCTGTAGTTTATGTACATATATACTTAGCCACAAGAGTAGCTACAAACAGATACAAGCTCCCTCTACCCATGCATCAGAGTATCGAAGATACCATACAAAACTCGGAACATTCTCCAGTCATAGATAAAAGCAAACAGTTGCGCAACATGCTCGGTTCGCTGGCGTATGAAAGACTGGTAACTTGTCCGCGTTGCGCTACATATGATCAAAGAGAGGAGAGCGAATGCGAATGTTAAGTCCACCACGTGATTGTACACATGTATGGGGTACAATAATCAATTGATCCCAAGTCAAATGTAACTTTGATTAAGATGAATTGGGGTGCATCAAAGGATCTCTTACCAGTCTGATTAAAATCAACCCTGTTCCGAGGAAGTCGTTTTGCACGATGCTGCTTCTATAGGTATTGGAACTCCTTTGATGGTACATCCTTTCCACAGGGCTGATGGATAAGCTGGTAGATGTACATGTATGCATCAAACGTCAAACTGCATGGGTGTGTATCACGGTTGCTTGTATGGTTGCAGGGGAAAAGCTCGCTCTACCATTTTGACCAATGAGTGAGACGATTGTCGGGAGATACAGTATATACTTTAAACGGTAGTAGCTATAGCATGACATCTAAACCTGCTTGTTGAACAATCCTGCTCAGCAAAAAAAGCTGCCGATGATAAATAGAGATCACTTATCATAACCTCTTGATCCAAAGATGAAACTCGAAGCACTGCGTCCACTTCTCCTTTGGTGATCGCTATCATGTAATAAATATGGGCTAAAGGTGCCTTTCGCACTAAGGATGTACACATGATAATACTTATACTGCGCTGAACTCATGCTCAAATCTAGTGGCCAAACCGTTCTCTACTGTTACATGAGAGATATACCCATACTTTTCCGAGTGCATCGAATGATACCCTAAACTTTTACCCGTGGGGCCCTTACGAGGATGAGCCGAGTAAGGCTCCAACGGGGAAAAGTCTTATACTCCACTTACGGTCGAGTGTGAGCAGATACTAGTTCATAATATTTCTAAACAAATACAGCTGTAAACAAGCCTTTGTATGAATCGCACAACCAAAATACAGCCCGTGCTGCGTCGTATGCCTGGTTACGCATGTTTGGGGTTCGAAATCTAATTGATATGGCCCAATGACGGTATTGTCAACGCATATGCACGTGCATCTTGCTGAAATGTACAGCTAACGCTATAAACTGCATGGCTAATGTCAACGTGGCCAAAGTTTAGAGAAAACAGAAACAACTTTCAGTATGTTAAGACATTTTGCACCCAAAATTAAATTACATTCTATAAAAAGAAATACATACATTTGTGATATTATTTCACGCATTATAAGGACCTTATTCATTTGGTCATGACAAACTGTTCAAATTTTCAACTGGCTTCATGGTGTAATGGTTAGGTCGTTTGTCAAGTTTCAAGCAACATGGCACGGGTTCGATCCCAGGTGCCTTATATGTTCATTTATAATCTGACATTTTATAAAGTATCATCACTTAGATTTGGAAATTTAGAAAATTGACTCCATTGTTTCTCAGTTGTTAAAAAGTGTAGGTATATCAGAAAAAGTGTAGGTGTATCAGCTTATACGCCTACACTTGGAACAATAGAAACCATAGCAACGAGACCGGAAGTGGGGTTTAAATCAAGGTTACCTAAGGTACTTATGGACGTCATTTGTCACTTTTGTGCTGGGCCGAGACATTTACGGATTCGACTCCAGACTCCAGATGTTAAAGTCGAAAGCGCTATCCACTTGGCTAACCATGAAGAATAATAGCAACTTTAATGTATCATTCTTTATTACTTGAGTTAAAACCTTTGTCGAAACACTGCCTAAGGTTCTCACTTGCGTTTCAGAAGGAAGAACGCGTGGGGATGTTAAGTGCCCTAACTGAACTAACTACAGCGTAAAGCTAGGCTGTAATACGAGGTGTTACTCTCAAACTATCACCATTTAGCTTAACGCTTTTCTAAATCACCCAATCACGGAAACATAAACCTTATGGCTGATTGTGCAGAGCGAGTGTGTCTATTGTACGGATTCACAGACGAGTCGTGCTGATTTCTTCACACCATTAACACTTACTCGATATGGATCATAGCCTGAGCTCGAATTACCGTCATACATTCTTTAAACACATTACTTCCTGTATAGAAGCGCAATGCTGGGGTACTTATACTTCAATTCTAACCTTAGTACATTGTATTAATAAAATGTAAAACATGCTGGTATTGGCAGTAATTTTACAATATTACATATGTTGTTAAGAAGCACAACTGCAACTCCTTTCGGTATAAAGTAACACAGAACCTATGTTTTGGAAGCGCTCTTAGTACGCATATATGATCACTTACAAATCTTAAGCTATCATATATACAATAAGTTTTTATTGTGATTAATTGAACAAGCACGGTATGTATTAATGCAATGTCTCCTCAATACACAGTAAGTACGATATAGACACAACTAAAACAGAATTTTGAAATCTTGTCATCGAAAGTGACTGCAAAGACTTCCAAAGACTTGAAAGAGACATATTCTTACATGCATAACTAAAATCACTGTCCTTTCAGTTACAAATTTGTCGAATTAACACCCACGTTGCCAGTTATCAGTAATTCCGGTTTGTAACAGTCGTCGTTTCGTTAATTTCATTTTATGTAAAGACTTTAAGAGGTTTACATGGTGATATTGGTGATATCAGTAATATTTCAAACTGATACACTTTTTGATAATAGGTTACAGGTTACAAATAATTAATTACAACTGGAAATATGCAGTCTGATTAAAACCGACGGTATTCCGCGGAAAAAATGTGCAAAATAGTGCATCTACCGGGATACGAACTCATATCGTTCGGAGATTTCCACGCCAAACCGTCTGGAAACAGTCCGTAGACTAGCGTGTTCGAGCGCAATTCAGGTAGCCAATCAAAAGATGCCCAACAAATGCTTTCGGTGCGAGAAGATAGGGGCAGGTAACTCCAAACAGCTATCCTTTGGTCTGTTCCGAATGCTTTCAAAACAGTGACCGTTTAAAAACTACGTTGTGATTGGTCAGCTATTTGACTGGGCTTTGGCTGCGCTAAACTGGTTCGGAACATGCGCCTATACGGGGTGTTCTCAGACCTTGTGGCGAGGAATCTACAGAACCTGTTCGTATCCCGGTAGATATATTATTTTGCAAATTTTATTCCTCGGAACAAGGTCTATTTTAATCAGACTGGGAAAAATGTAAAGTCAATTGAGTATAAATTATAAATGTGACAAGGGTGGAACTTTTATCATTTGTATATTTAGTATTTATCTTGACATTTTGTGTTGTTTGATATTCAGAAACGATAGGATATGATTACATACTTTATGAATATATTATTTATAAAGTATGCTTGCGTTCTTTGTAATCACGATAAGCTACCGAAAACCATGCATTATTCATTATTGATTAGACGCAGTTGGTATTAATTATTGTTATTGATGTTTACTCTCTCAATAAGTAATAATAAGAAAATTCCCAGCACAAGTCACGCTAACATTACATGAATACTGCTGTAATTTCGTTCTTCATAGCGTATTAGTTTTTAATCCTCGATTGCGCTAATCACACAAAGCTATAGCTTACTTTGAATATCATTAATCCGTACAGTGTTCCGGACCCACTACAACAACACATACAGAGTCGATCAACTCGAAATGTTATCAGAATATTTTATCTGACTGATGTGGACTGAGGGTTGTTTATTGACAACAGTTTCAAAGTTTACACCATCGCCGTGTCGGGACGGGCCTCAGCAGTGTAATCAGAATCACCACCCGGTCATTTATTAGCCGCGGCTCCACGAGATCAGTTATCCGGTGTTAAGACTCAGCTTATAAGTTACAATGGGTATGTAGAGACGAGCGCCTAGACTCCCGTACAAGCACCTTGGCAGTAAATACTGAATGATTTATAATCTACACAGCTAGATTGGAGTCTGTTGTATCACGACATTTGCCGACCTGGCAACGAGCTGTAGGCATAGACTTGAGCACAGGTGACAACTTACCTGAAACCTGACGCTCGGAATATGTCGCTTATCTCCGTGCGAGCATGACTACAACGTGTAAAGAAGATCCGATTGTGTAGTGTTTTCCCTTTGCGTTGATCAGCAAACTGGGTATTAGTGATATAGACAGACAGTGCGGTGATATATAGAGACAGGCACTTGAGCAGTGCCATGACGCTCACCAAGTGTTACACGGGCTCTGGGAGACGATCCTTAGATCATGTGTGTTCTGATTCATTTCAGAGACTGCGAACTCCCGACCATCTGCCTATGGATCACAGTACGTTCCAAGCGCGTCAACAAGCAATGCAGCAACGGCAACGACGTTTGACAACGGCCCAGAATATCCGTAAAACTTGTCTTGATAGTGGCAGTTTGAGGCAGTACAGCAAAAAGAGGTTTGAGTTCGCCGTACAGAATGTATCTCCGGACCTGGACCGGGGAAGGGTATTACCACGCCCTGCTACCACCCCTGCTATATCATCCGACTGGACCGGCCCCACCCCTACTGGGAGTCTGCTCTACAACAGGGTACCCCTCATGCTTAACTCTATCAGGGTGAGGCCAAACTCCGAGACGGCCAGATACGATCACATAGAACGGACGCATCCCGACATTGAACGCATCCTGAGACAGAGTAATAAAGAATTCACTGTGCTGAGTTTGAATCCAGGTGAAAGTACGATGTCCTCCAGAGCAAATTCATTGACATCACGAGGCAACTCAATACAATACAGAGAAAATTCTTTAATATCAAGGGGAAATTCTATGACGCAAAGGAGCAATTTGATGACGTCACGAGGACATACTATGACATCATGTGGACACTATCCTCTGTCTCGAGGAACAACTCCCCGAAGTGTTACGTCTGAGTTCGTCCTGGTACCTATCGGGGAGCCTAGTGAGTTCTACAATGAGGTCTCTGAGTTCCTGCCCCCTGAGACCGAAGAGGGTTGGTACGCGGACAGATGGAATCCTCTGACCCCTCGTCCTGAGGTGGTGCTGGAGATGGCAGGGACAGTAGGTAGAGGACAAGACGTAATGTCTGAGAGTTGCTCCAGTGGGTCCAGTTTACCTGGCAGCAAACCCCTCACACCTCACAGGTTAGTAATACACGCTCCAGATATGTTATAATCTGCAAGTTCAATGTGCCGTTTATCTTTAATTCTATAATAATCATAATATATCTCAACGATTTTCGGCACATTCATTCTCATTTCGTGTCATCAAATACTATCCTTGATTGTCTCTCTCTGACTTATAATAACATCTGTCTGACACTTTGAGCTTTTATCAGTAACTGTCTGTGTTTCTGTTTCTTCCTGACTGTACCTCTCTGGTCTATCGTTAACCGACTATGTTTCTGTGTCTCTTTGGCTGTTCCAGTAACCGTTTCTGATTTTGGTTCTGAGGTCATTGTCTCTGTATTTCAGCTTCTGTCTATGAATTTTACTTTTTCGGAGCTTCTGTCTCTGACTCTATGTATCTGCGTCTCCAACTGCATCTGACTGTATCTGTCTCTAACTGTAACTGTCTCTGTCTCTGACTGCTTCCGAGTGTCTCTGTATCTATCTGTCTAAGGCTGTCACTGTCTATGTCGCTAACTGGCTATGTCTCTGTCTCTGACTGAGCGTGTGTTATACTGTCTCAATTTCTGGGATTCTGTAGACTGCATCTGTCTGCAACATGTACCTCTGTCTCCTACTCCACTGTCTCTGACTATCATTGATATGATTGTCTATGTCGTTGACTTTGTTTCTGACTCAAAATGTGTCGACAATGTCTTAAACAACCCATCGTCCCATTTAATTATCTCTGTCTGTCACTGCCTTTAACTATCAATTCCTCTAACTGTGTCTATAGTTTCTGTTTCTCATTGTTCCTATGACCATCTCTGATACTGACACTGTCTCTGATTTCTCTATCTCTATCTCTGTCGCACAGGGTGTCTCTGACTTTCCCTCTCTCTGAGCCTTTGTCTCATACTCTGTTTCAGACCGTTTTGAACTGTCTGTGTCTGTGTCTGTATGTCTCTGTGTCTGACTGTGTGTACCCTCTCCGAGCTTCTGTAACTGACTGGTTTAGTTTATATCCTTCTTCTTGATAGTACGTTTCTGTCTGTTTTTCACAATCCATATTTCCATCTCTGACTGTCTCTGATGTTGTGTGTGTTTCTGACATTCTGTCTCGGACTTCGGTGTCTCCCTTAGTGTCTCTGATTGTCCCTGTCTCTGTCTCCTATTGTCTGAACTGTCACAGGGGCAGTAGCACGTTTTTTAAAAAAGTATTTTTTTCAAATTTCCCATTTAAAATGATATTGTATGTCATTTATATTTATTTTAGAGGGTAAAACATCTTATTACACAAACCAATTATCTTTAGTGGTAATAACGATGTTGTGTATAAAGCAAACATTACATGGCGGCCATTTTATTGTGAACACATTTTATTATTTCGAATGACAAAAACGATTACCATGGCTCTAAGGAACAATGAACACTCATTTTTTAACTTGATTTTCCGAAGAGACAAGGGTGTTTTACTATTGGTGACATTGTTTTTCAAATACATTTCATCAACTTATTTCAGCGAAAAAACGTGCTACTGCCCCTTTAAAGCTTCTATCTGTGATTGTCCTCATCTCTGTCTGTCTGTCTGTTTGTCTGTCTGTCTGTCTCTTGTTTTTCTATCCATATCCATGTAATGCAATCTCCCTGTCGTTAACTCATCTTTCAATAAATGTTGATTTTTGCCTGGTATAACAAATTAAGCAAATGAATCAAACTTGTCATATATAAATTACACCATAGAATGTTATTAATTTAGGTCTTGACAACCGGTACTATTCACACATCCAATCTCTTGCTAGATGACATCCATAAGGGACTCAATGTTATATTTATCAGTGTCTGCTTTTCACTCAACTGATGTTTACAATAAACGTATATACGGTATGAACTATAATTCATAATGAAACTAATAAAAAGTTGTCAGGTAGCCTATATGCACCAGTAAAACATGATAAATGGTTTCAATTTGAAATATATTGGAAACGTACCATAACTATTTCATCTTACATACATATATCTCGTATGTCAGTTTGATGACTTTGAATTTATGGCCACTAGGTAAGGTAAGCACTTAATCTATTTGAATGTGTTACTGACATGACATGTAGTGATTCAAGTGGGATTCAAGTTTATATCCTTTAAATTTATAGGTAACTCGTATACTTCACTCTATGGATCGAATACCTTACGGAACTTGTTCAAATTTGGCTATATCCCTTTGATCTCCTTGGTTACCCTGGTCATCCGACCATTTCTAAGTATAGAAACTTTAAGCCTAAATTACACCAACCAAAGGGAATTTAGGACATTGTTTTAAGTCTTCATTGAATTAAAACTAAATGTTCGAAAGTAAAATTACAGCATCGTCCTATGCAGTATATGTTAATAATGTAAGAGTCAAATTTATTGGCAAAATTGCAAATTTCAATTATCTCTTGAAATAGTGGATTACTTCTCTTATGCCATCAAAATGCTTTGCCAATCGCTTATGGCAAAATTGTAATCAATGGAGACCAATGAATGTAATGTTATTATTAGGATTTCAAACATTCCTATTTTTGTATGTTTGTATGTACATTATGTACGTTTCTCATCAGTCACTACCATCACCTGGTGTCAACACTATTTGGAATATTATCACTGCTGGTCTTTGAATCAAATTATTTCACGTCATTATGAAAAGTTCAGAAGATCGAATAATCATATTTTTATATTTTTTGGTAAGCGTTTATCATGAACATCTGGCATAAGTATTCCGTTGATGCATCTTTAATTATTTAAAAGCATTTTCTTTTGTGCGTGAGAAAAACAGGGGCAGTAAAGCTACGAGAAGCAAAATAAATCTCACTCTGAATGCTACAAAGTCACATTACAATTATAGGTATTTCTCTCGGATATAATTTTGGCCAAAAATCACAAGCATGTATATATTCAATGGAGTTGACCCGTAACTCACAGTATCATATTTTGATATAGTATCAATTCTCTTTTTCTAAACGAAGGAAACACAACAAAATCAATCAATCACAAAGCACTCCGGATTATCCAGTAGTACGATGTCATGTACTGATGGCAAAGTCGAGGGTTATGTTGACGCCAAGCATTTCCATCACTAGGAACGACGAACTTCAAATCGATGAAATTCTTATTGGTTGAAATTATGGATTGAGGCACTAGCCAATCAGATTTCGTCATTTTGCAGTAATGCAGTATTGCACAGATGTATGAGTTTACATTACATGATTCTGAAATGTCAATATGTAATTGAAATTGACAACAATGCTGAGATCGATTGGTAATAGCGATTGCGAAAGCTGTGATTGTTGTTGCGTTTACGATTGATAAATTATATTTCTAATCAAATGTGTTTCCATTTATAGCCACGGTTGTTGATTGTCAAATACGATTGATAAATAATATTTCTCGGCAAATGTTTCCATTAATAGATGGTGTTGTAATATGTCAATGTGTAATTAAACTGAAAAACAAGCTGCACCGATTAGTGATAATATTGCATTTTGAAAGATACGATAAGTGATTGTCGTTTTGTAATTAAATCTGATAACAATGTTAGGATGCGTGCATCTAAGTTCCAATAGTTCTACAAATGCTTTGTAACATGTGACAGTATGTATTTAATTGGTATCAATGGAACGATTAGTCTGTTTAGTCTGAACATGTAATCTACAGATATAATTTCTAATACTAATATGCCAATAGAACATCACATGAGTGATGGAAAATATAACATTATTTCTGAAACTTCTATTAAAGGGGCAGTAGTGTGTTTTTTGCAAAATTTATTTTTTCAAATTTCCTACTTATACTGATAGTTTGTGCCATTAAAATTTACTTTAGAGGGTAACACACCCTATTACACAAACCAATTATCCGAAGTAGTAGTAGTAGTATAGTAGTAGTAGTAGTAGTAGTAGTAGTAGTAGTAGTAGTAGTAGTAGTAGTAGTAGTAATAACGGTGTTGCGTAAAAGGCAAAAATTGCATGGCAGCCATTTTATTGTGAGCACATTTTATTATTTCGAATGACAAAAACGATCCCCATGCCTTTACTGGGCCACGAACACTCATTTTTAACTTGGTTTTTCGAAGAGAGAAGGGTGTTTTACATTTGGTGATATTTGAGAAAAACAAATTTCATGTACTTTTTTCATCGAAAAAACGTGCTACTTCCTCTTTAAAACAATTGTCAATAGGCAATATCTCTTGGTCATCATGCTGGACTGATTGCCACAAAAGGTTTGAAGACAGACCTCTGCCAGAAGAGTCTACTGTAACTGATGACGTTTCTCCGTCACAGCAGAATCAATAAAGCACCTTGAAATTCAATTTCTTATGCCCAAACCACCATGAAATTTCATTTTCTAGATATTGAATACGACACAGTAAGGAACTGTAAGATAACACATAATGCGGACCATAACAACCCAATAGCAGGATTCAAAACCATACGCTTCTTTTATGCTTCACATTCTGTGAACATTTTGATGAGTGTCCACTTGGATTTTATGGAATTCTATCATCTATAAATGTATATATGTTTGCAACGTTCAGATTAAGACATTTCACAACCAATACATTATTGGATATCGGGGTTTGGGGAAAACATCTCTCGAGTCGCAATGTATAATGATATGATTGACGTGATAGGGAACCAGCATTTCTGACCTCCCTTCATTCGCTGTTACATTGATGAGAGTCATGTCTTTTGGTGAGTCAAGTCGAACAGCGGTATAAACTCAATTTCTCTATCTTATGGTCAAGTACATTCACATTTGGGACATCGTTGTCTGATCTGGAAAAGTATTAACAATAATACCCGTAAACTATATCTAAAATTTCATATTGAAGTTTATAACACTGTTTTATGTGTATGAATATAAAACACTTATATGATGAAATACTAAATGATGTAAACAAAGATAACTGAATACTGAACTGTGAAATTAACTTCAAATTCAAAAACCAAAATTCACATAATAACGTCAAAATTCATTTGATACCGAAAAATAAAATACCACTCCCAAGCCTCTCAGCCCTACTCCTCACTCTACCCCCTCAGCCTGGAATACTATCCACACTCAGTCTATAAATCTCGACCCCACGGGCAGGAAGCACATAATACAACAGCGGCATTAGCTTGCGCCACGCCAGGCAGAACGCTTTATAATCATTGGTTTTATTACACATCAATAAATAGGCTAAACTTACAATGCATACTGTCAGGACAGATAAAAGATCTGAATACTTGCCAAGCGCCGGATAATATCTGTACAGAACTCCATATCAAAGGAATAAAAGATCCACAGGATAAGCTAGTGCACCTAGAACCTCGTGATCATAGCCACAGGGACGGGAAACATGAGCATGCGTGCTGAACTAAAGATTGATATCATGTAGTCATATGTAATCAAAATCCGTTTATGCTCTGAGCTCTTTTTATGGTTTATGTTAATCGGTATTTTTGGAAACTATCCTTGTATTGTTTGAAGGCACGTGTTTATATTTACAATTAACAAATGAAGTAAGAACATTAATAAAAAATCCTCTTGGTGTATGTGATATATTTTTTCGGAGAACCTGTTTACAATGTCCATTTGTTTAGTTGTTGTCGATTTAATTTCAATATTAAACTCATACACGAAAATATTAAATTCTTTATAAGTTTAAAACAAACCTAAAATGCATATGTGGTCTTAAGTGTTGTCACTGGTAAACAAATTACATAACAGCGATTAACAGGATATGTTACTGAATACTTCATCTGTTTGAATTAAGTATTTCATTGAATAACGAAAAAAAGCAGGACTCAAGACACAACCCTTCCTCACTCCATTCGGATACATGTACCGAAATTTGTCAAGATCTCAAAAGCCTGTAATGCACACTGATCAACACTAGGGAAAACATCACTTAAAACAAATATACCGAAAAGCAACAGTAATTTATTTATATTGACAATATGTGAAGCGTTTTTGAAATACACAAAGTGACATACATTCTGCTTATACCGTATACCTCAGTGCACAAAGTAAGCAAAGGCTTCATAAAAAGTAATATACAATTTCATCTTATTGTATTCTACTCAATATCGTCAACGATCTTATCATTGATGGAACAAAAAACTTTAATATTAAGTCAATAGCCAATTTCAATAATTATTGGGAGCATTAGTCAAAATGTCATGTCGTTGTATCGTTCGATCCCATCTTTCATCGACAGATGATTTGTGATGACCATTGAGTCATTCTATGATTTGAGAAGTGGGGTGTTGGTTCCATGAACGCAATTTTATTTTGAACAAGGGCAAACGTATTGTGATTCATATTTTCATAAGATGACCTACGGCAAAATATCACATAAACAAAGCTATGACGTCATGATTCGATTAAATTACGTCGACGGGACAGCCTCTATAATAATAATAATAACAACACTTTATTGTCCGCAATACAATGTACATTGGAAATTTGGTTTGTGCATTTTGCACCCGGCAGCCACAGTGCAGCGCAAGTTCAAGCGTTATTCTGTCCTTATAATGCTGAGTGTCAAGCAAGGAAGAAACAACTCCCATCTTTTAACGTCTTTTGGTATGACGCGACCGGGAATCGAACCCCGGTCTTCCGGGTGATGAGCGGACACTCTACCAACTGAGCTATGTTTGAAATGAGGTCTGGTTGTTTTTTCTGTGTGTTTTCATTAATTTCACCACTGGATATTTCTTACGAAGTCATACGAAGTCATACAAAGTCATACGATCGTGACGTCACTAATATTATTTAGACACCCCTTCACAGTTATAATCGGTTAATGGGAACTTACTATAGGGAAGTCAGCTCCTGAATGTACTCAAAAGGGCCCCTTAAGGTATGCAAACTTCCCATGGCACTTCAAGTAAATGGGCTTTTATGGGGTCTCTGATAAAGTCGACCTACTGTATTGTATTTGCTGTGATAATACGTGACCCTGATAAAACATACATGACATTTACACGAAGCTTAAAGATAGAGAGAAGATACGACACGGCAAACCTATTACTTGAGACTCGATATGAAAATAAGTGAAGGCGTACACATAGATAACAATCTACATAAGAACGTCCATATTGATCTTAGTCAATATCAGGTGTAGTGTGTACTCGACTTGTGCGGTTAAATCGATTTAACCTGTCCAGAATATCAAGGCTTCCTCAGAATACCTCTGTCACAGATCGAACTGAATACCAGTTTGTGAGTACGGTACTCGACTTGGGGTTAATTAAGAATTGAATATCAGTGTGTGTGTTTGTAATTGGATCTGAACGATGTAAAAGCGTCATTTAACTCTCATGACCTAAAATCTACCTTTTTCTTGTAAACAATGTATTACTTGAGATTGCTTTGATCTTCAACCTTAGATGATAAATCACCGAAGTTCTGATGGGCTGCAGAGCCCATCGCTCTATTTCATTTTAAGGCGCCGAAGCACGTTTTTTGCATATTATGTCTTTTTAAAATTTGGCATTAAAGAGTATACAAAGTATTATTACTTTAGAGAATAAACATTTAAGTTAAAGGGGCAGTAGCACGTTTTTTTCGCTTAAATAAGTCGATGAAAAGTATTTGAAAAATAATGTCACCAATAGTAAAACACCCTTCTCTCTTCGGAGAGTTTTATAATGAGTGTAAATGGTTTCGTGAAGCCAAGGGAATCGTTTTTGTCATTCGAAATAATAAAATGTGTTCACAATAAAATGGCCGCCATGCTATTTTTGCTCTATACGCATCACCGTTTTTACCACTACGGATAATTGGTTTGTGTAATAAGATGTTTTACCCTCTAAAGAAAATATACTAAATATGAACTATCATTATAAATGGGAAATTTGAAAAATTAAAATTGGCAAAAACGTGCTACTGCCCTTTAAGTCGTATACATAGAAAACGGTGGTCGGTATTGGTAAATATGGTGAGACGTATATCGCGACAGTTTTGAGAACGTCAGTGTGAGAGGTAGATTTGTAGGTCATATGCGAGTTCAGACAGCAAGATGACCATTCCATCTTTGTACCATATTTAAAACTCTCCTTTGAGTACCGCTACATCAGTCAGATCATTTGAATTACCTTCGAGGGCCCATTTTAATGAGATCACATTAAAATGACCACTCAATGGGAAATTGACCTTCATGGTTTAACCGAACCATGTACATTCGTTTTAGAAGTTATTATTTTTTATAGATTCAGGAAATTTATTTAGTCATTGGTAAAATTTATTTACCTTTTTGTGAGAGCACTTTATTTCAGTAAGCAGAACGTGCTACAGCGCCTTTAAAATCAAAATAAGTTAAATGTTATTTATATCTTTAAATATCAGGTCTATATGTATAGCCCAAATCCATTGTGCATAAATATATTATTTACGTAATAAGTGTTCCTCATTGTCTGTATTATAAGTTTTTGAAGAGAAAACAAAATGTTCTGGACAACAATTTACTTTTTGTCAACTCGTAACCAATAAATACCATCGGGGCTGATACTTTTGTGTTATCGGCAGTGGAGAGTAATCACCGCCATTTTGAATAACCGTATCGGCCGATATTGCTAAATAAACTGTTATTAACAAGCCTCTCTGTTGAATCACACATATAATTGGTCATGGACCTGACAAGCTTCAGCAGGATTGCTAATCGCATAATGAGAAATAAATAGACGCATTCTCTTTAATCGGAGATTTTCCACGTAAAGCAAAAAGCTACTTGGCAATCGTCTTAGGGTTTACCGACGTTTTAGTATTGGCTCTGACATACTGAACCTGTTTTATCAGCATGTATGATCTAATTAGAGTTGCGATAGTGTATAGGCGCACTATATGCAAATCCTATAATAATAATCTATCTTTTTAATGACATTTTCTTGGACGGGTTACGTGCAGTATGGAATTAAAAAAAGCTTAAGATTTGAGTGTCCAATCTGGTAATTATTAAACAAATATGAAGATTTGAAAAACACTAATTGGCTCTATACCTCAACATATATTTCAATCGCGAATCTTAATAATAAATGAATATATTAGAAGAATATTATACCTGTAAAACGTACGCGTAAACGTAAAGCTACTTGCCAATCGCCTTATCGATATTGCTAGTCTATAGTTATATAATTAGCTGGTCCATGTTTTATCGGTTTTAATAAAGAGAGTTTTTAATATCGTACAATAAAGTCTACTTCTCGAAAAATAAGGGTTTTTTCTGCATATTCCCCTTAATTTGTTACGTGCAGTCTTGAAATTGTCAATATCTTTTTAAAGAATCGAGGAGTGCAAACTGGTAAATTTTTTTGCTGTAGACCATATAATATTAAAAAGCCTCAACTTGCATTTATAAATAATTAACCCATTCCAAGTATTTTAGACCGCAGTGAAAAAAATATACGTGGTTTAATCACCCATATAAACTACCATTAGGTTTTAAAGGGGCAGTAGCACGGTTTTTTTGCTGAAATGTCTTTGAAAAATAATGTCACTAATAGTAGGTAAACCCTTCTCTCTTCGGAAAATCAAGTTTAAAAATGAGTGTACATGGTTTCGAAAAGCTATGGGAATCGTTTTTGTCATTCGAAATAATAAATTGTGTTCACAATAAAATGGCCGCCATGCAATTTTTGCTTTATACGCAACATCGTTATTGCCACTACGGATATTTGGTTTGTTTAATAAGATGTTTTACCCTCTAAAGTAAATATAAATGACATAAACTATCATTATAAATGGGAAATTTGAAAAAATAAACTTTGCAAAAAACGTGCTACTGTCCCTTTAATAAGCTTCAACTCGGTTACTAATCGTATAAAGAAAACTTATTAGATGCATTCTCCTAGAAAGGATTTCCAAAGTAAAGCTAAACCGTACTTGGCTCGATGATTATTGACATTGTTAGTCTAGATCTCTGTAGCAGACTGATCCAGTTGTATTAGTGTGGATCATTAATTTGAAGGCTTGAATATTTTACATGTACAAGAGACTTCCTTCTTATCGAAAACAAATCAGTTGTGTTAATCACATTAACTTTGACTTGTTACGTGCAGTCTGGATATTGCCACAATCTTAAGATGTGCTTGTCCAATCTGTTAAACTATCAAAATCTGAAGAATGAAAACCCAACATTGGTTTCTGGCCTCTAATTAACAACATTACGTCATCATTATGTTAATAAGAAGTAGTGACATACATGTTTGTGGTAATGTTGATTTGTAGTTCACGGTTTATCTTTAATTTCAGAAAAGCGCAACAGATATCTCGACGCACAGTCGACGTCGAAAGTACCAACAGACTGGGAGTTTCCGGTATTGTCAGGCCTCTCACTGGGAGCAAACGAACAGGAAGTGAACTTTCATTATCCGGGTCATTGTCGTCCACAACGTCATCAAGGTCAGAGCGACCTAAATGTTGGGTTGATGACGTCACAATTTCAAGTGAAATGACCGAGGAGGGAGAAGACAACGGTGAGATGGTAATGGAAGACATAAAACAGAAACTAGACTCAAATATAACTCAAGATAAAGGAAAGTCGAAGAGCAAAACAGACACCAAACAGGTTAAGATTGAGGACAAGGTTGCAGAGGAAATGCCTGTGGAAGAAGTAGAAAAGATGGAGGAAGTTATACAGGAAGAAGAGGAAGACATTTGTGAAGGTCCAGGGTCTGAGTTTCCTCCCTTCTTGTGCCCAAGCAGCGAACGCAAGTCCCGACAGGCAGCAATTAAGATGTGGTTGGCAAATACTAGTTTTACATGCGCTGATAGGTCTGTGCCATTGTTCTGATGATGCAATTGTTCATTGTATTCGTACTATATTTGCAAATTTGTCTTGTATTCAACATACATTTTCTCAAGGCTGACATGTAGTCATATTGTAAGTAAGATCACTTAAAGGGGCAGGAGCACTTTTTTTCGCTCAAATTAGTCGATGAAATGTATTTAAAAAATAATTTCACAAATCATAAAACACCCTTCTGTCTTTGGAAAATCAAGTTAAAATTGGGTGTACATGGTTCCGTTAAGCAATGGGGATCGTTTTTGTCATTCGAAATAATAAATTGTGTTCACAATAAAATGGCCGCCATGCAATTTTTGCTTTATACGCAACACCGTCATCACTACTACGGACAATTGGTTTGTGTTATAGGATGCTTTACCCTCTAAAGTAAATTTAAATGGCACAAACTATCATTATAAATAGGAAATTTGAAAAAAATAAATTTTGCAAAAAACGTGCTACTGCCCCTTTAAAACAAACTCTTTTGAACATGTATGATATTCGCAACAGTTCGTGCCATGACGACTTAATTTATATAGACCCTTCCTTGGTTAATACATTAAGGAAATTAAGTAGCTTTGTCATCCAAATGCAAATAGACAGGTCTCGACAGTTTGTCTTCTGTTGTAAGCTCATACACATGCAGTACGGTTTGAGTGAAATGCTTTGAATATTGAATTCAGTCTGTGCCAAACATGTTTTTAGCAGGTTCTATCCCAATGTATAATGGTAATGGTTATGTGGGCGTTCTATCTGCAATGTTACCGTTGTGTAACTGGCATACTCCTTAATACTGCGAAAAAGTTAATAACCCGCAAAAAATGTATTAAACAACGTAATTCATGATCGTCGGACTGTAATCATGTACAATGTATAGTTCAGTGGATCATTCTTAATTAGCAAAGCATGCCTTTGATGACGCCGCCCAGACGCTCTGCGGCTTCTAAAAGACGTCATGCTAAGAGCTACCTATCAACGCACCAAACAGTGCCAAGCATGGTTATATAATATTCAGCTCATGCCATACCTTTCTGAAGTCATATTGCTTTCTGGACTCGATTTTAGTTCTTATACCCACCTAGAGGTGAAGGTACACTAGTCTTTCTGATAATCATGAGAATACCGAATTGTTAATTGCAAAATTACTTTGATCTTATAAGCCAATCAGAATTCTCTATCGTTCACATAAGGGAACTGACATATTAGCTGTTATATAGAGTTGAGCAATGAAATCTTGTGTTCTTTGAAAGTGTACCTTTCTGTGGAGAATGTTTTTTATCGTGCCTTTGATGTTGTAAATTAAAATTACACTTATTAAACTTCATTTGTTGAACAAACTGGCTCATTTGTTTCATTCGGGTGTTTAATTTTCAAACACGTGTTGCCTACGGAAATGCACGTACAGAGGTATTTCTAATCGTGCATACCGGGTTATATTGAACACGTGGTGTATCCATTAATTCCTGATATGAGGGTAGATCTGAAATGTGTGTTTGTTAAATATGCATCTATCTATCAAATCTAAGTGAAGATATGTCGCATAATATCGTTTCACCAATATACATGCTTCACCGCAATGCATAACCACATGGTGTTGCGGTCTTTCTCCCTGTCATAATAGTAGCAGCCGTGATATAAGTGAAATACTCTTGAAAGCGGCGTTAACCCAAAATCATCTCGACTCACCCCAATACACAATAAAATCACAAATACTTTTGCCGAAATATGAGTTACAAACCTGTTGATTTCTGGTCAAGTGAACCAATCTATGAGAACACGATATGTCACAGTTCTGTACCAACTGATGAGGGTTCTTTCATTTGCTGTGATCGAGATCTTTAGTTCTTATATTTATCATTTCTTAATCTTAAGCTATTGGCTTACATATTCAATATAACTCGCTCAGGCTTTTATATTAAAGCTGCTTGATACAGTGTCTCTGACAAGGAACATATCACGAATACCCAAATATGTTCAACTTTAATTGCGCACTAAAAATGTTGTCATTCTATATGTTGTTTGATATAGTGTTTAGCCAGTGTGTAAAATAGTTACCTTTACATCGGGTTCTAATCAGAGGTAACTAACCATACATGAAGCATGGACACGCAAGTCATAATTTGCGTCAAGTTTCTATCACTGTTAAGCCATGCTGTATTTCATTAGCTTTTCCGTGCCAGCGTAGCAGCATGTGGCATCATGATTGGTAGTGAAATCAGAATTCTCTGCTCAGAAAGGGCGACGAAATGTAACAAGGCTTGAATTAGCCAGTGATCGAGACTAGCGCTAGGTGTGCCGTGTGGGAAAGTTGGCGTATAAAGCACGGGGCTCGAATCACTGTTTTGACAATATTTTCAAATCTCAAAATCTAGATTGTTGCAATCATATACTGTTTATATACGATATGGTGAGCTCATATTCTAAATTTGAGCGAAATAGATAAGAAAAAAGAAATAAAGATTTTAGATCAATATCCCTCTATTGATTTATATCGAGAGATACTTATCTAAAATCTTTATTTCTTTACCGATTTCGCTCAAATTTGGAATATGAGCTCACCATATCGTATATAAACAGTATATGATTGCAAAAATCTAGATTTTGAAAATATTGTCAAAACTGTGATTCGAACCCCTGTGGTCTAAAGTCACAGGTGCCTCTCATACAGTATGATGAGTGCTGGGTCAACTCGGAATGAACCAATTACACGCGAGGTGATGTGTGAACAAGTTCACATTGTGGGGAATGAACTGGGCTTTCTTCTACCATATTGGTTGTACCATTCCTACGATAATAAACATATTATTTTGAATCATATTTTTCCACATTATACTTTAACCGAAGTCAGTAATACTTCCTGATTTGTCACGGATTATGGTGATTTTATACTAACTTCGCGGTTTTATGCTTGATCAAAAAATTAATTTTACATATAATCTTGAAAATAATAATAAAGGTAGATTCAGACATAGATTTTACTTACTATCTTTGATCAAAGGTCGACATGGTCTTTGATATTTTACTCCCGCTTCTTAAATTGTTATGTTTTGTTTGGTGCCAATAAAACTGTAACTGCAGCTAACGTTAAGAGAACGCATGGGCACAGGGGTCTACTCCTTTCACTATACGTTTACCAAACAGCAGAGATGCATATCGATATATTGGGATGAAAAGCTCAAGTTCAAACACTAAAAGATACAAGATAATTGCAATATCGACATTTCTATTTAATCAACAACAACGCAAACATATATCACATGTACAACAGATGCAACATTTATATTATTTTTCTTTAAGACAAGATGACGTTCATTTCAAATATGAACACAATATGTGAACAAATAATTAAGTTAGATTAAATTGAGTATATGATTAATCTAGACTCGTTATTCCTTTCCTGATTCCTCAAAAATAAGTTCATGTTCACATATGAAAACGAAATCAATATCTTAAATTGTTAATGTTTTGGTCATCCAGACGGCGATTCGACCACCTTTGGATAGCAGGTAAGATATCATCTAAACATTCTCATATACGGTCCACTCAAGTCTTATATTCTAACATAACCTACTTTACATTAGTATGATAACTCATAATTTTTTAAAAATTGACTTAAAAATAAAATTGCAATTTTATTATCTTCTCGAAACAGAGGGGGAAACATCACATGCTGGTTTCCTTTCATCCCATATCTCAGTCCTTAGACATGTGTATATGTCTCAATTGACTAATGTCTTGTATACTCAAATAGAATTTTTAATTATTTACCAATTCAAACATCACATGCTGAAAATGTGATTGTAATCACTCACGATAATCTAACGATCGCAACCACGCTGCACGTATTGCCTTGACGTAACAGGTAATGAAAATGTATATGTAACTTCACAAACCTTTTTGGGTGAGCATGTATCACAGTTAATTGAGAAGATATCCATTTACACCATCGCCGAATCCTCTAAGGCCTAAGCATATGCCTATAGGGCGAAATCATTCTCAAAGGAATATGTTGCCTTCGTTGGCCGTTAATCTTGCGTGCCATCTCCTGCCTTTCCAGCGTTCGAATGTAACGTTTCCAAAGAACAGATTGTAAAATCCCCACTAGACAAAGGGCAATGGTTGAGAATGAGACGGCCAAAATGTGAGGCGTGATGACTGAAGGGTTTGGCAGAAGAGAAAAAGGAACACCAAATATGTTCTCAATCCCTCCCTGTGATGACTGACCTGTGGTAGTAGGCTTCGTTGTTGTGGAAGGTTGAAATGTTGTTGGTATTATTGTTGTTGTTGTTGTTGTTTTTGTTGTTGTTGTTGTTGTTGTTGACGAAGAAGTAGATTTTTCTGCTGCTGTTGTTGATGATGGTGTCGGTTTTTGAGTGGTAACTTGAACTACAATTTCTACACACACAAGACTATTATCTGTGACAGAGGAAGTCACTGTGTCACTTACTGTGGGCGATGAAGTCATAGTTAAATAACCTCCTGATGTTTCGCTGGATGATGACGCTGTAGGAGTTGTAACCTCTTTCTTTGTACTCGTGACACCTGAAGATGGACTTTCAACCTCAGATGGTGTAATATTTGTTGTTGCTTCCGTGGCACTTAAAGATGAAATACTTTCAACCTCAGATGGTGTAATATTTGTTGTTGCTTCCGTTATACTTAAAGAAGAACGACTTTCAACCGCAGTTGGTGCAATATCATTGGTTGCATCCGAGACACTTAGAGATGTAAGACTTTCAATCGCAGTTGATGTAATGTCTTTCGTTGCACCAGTCACACTAACACTTGAATCACGTTCAGTTATTGTTGTTGTCTGGCCTTTTGTTAAATCAATGTCACTTAAATGTATGAGACTTGCAATCGCAGTTGATGTAATATCTGTTGTTGCATATGTGACACTTAAAGATGATCGGCTTTCAGTTAGTGTTGATATTATGTCTACGGTAGTATCAATGACACTTACAAATGAACTACTTTCAACCGTAGTTGGTGTAATGTCATTGGTTTCATTCTTGACACGTACAGATGAAAGACTTTCAGTCACAGATGGTGTGATTGTTTGATCAGTCACACTAAAACTTGAAAAAGTTTCAAATATAGTTGATGTTTGGACTTTTGTTATATCAATGTCACTAAAAGGTGTAAGACTTTCAATCGTAGTAATATCTGTTGTTGCATCTGTGACACTTACAGATGAAACACTTTCAATTATTGGCAACGTAATGTCTATGGTAGTATCAATGACACTTAGAGATGTAATACTTTCAAGCGCAGTTTGTGAAATGACAGTCGTTGTACCATTGTCACTAGAAGGTGAAAGACGTTCGATTAGCGTTGGAGTAATGTGTTTGGGGTCAGCAACACTGACATATGACATATGTTCAATCATAAAAGATGTAATATCTTTGGTTGTAGCGGTAAACGATGAAATACTTTCAAATGACAATGTTTTTAATAATGATGTCAATGGCAGATCTGATGATACGTGTAGTACAATTGATGACGACACTGATATATAATTTTCTGATGGCGATGATGGTAATGATAACATTGTTAATGAAGACATAGAAGATACAAAATCCTCAAATAAAGAATAAGACGATGTAATTGATGATGACCAGACGTGTGCCAAATACGACGTCAAAGGCATTTTATTCACAAGTGATGCCTCTGAAACTAATTCTGATATTGATGAAGAAGATAACTTTACCGATGACCATGAAGATGACATGTCCTCAAATGATGATTTTGATGAAGGACTGACTGGTGATGATGTGGAGGATGATGACATTAAACCTTCCAATGGTGAATAAGATGAAAAAAGTAATGGCGAGGATGATGGTCTAACTATAAATGAAGTCGAAGATGAAAATGACGAGGAGACGAAAGATGACATGTTGGACAAAGACAACGAAACTATTGATACTACGTCTGATAACAGGGCAGAACATGAGGACAATAGTGATGTGCGTGCTTGCAACAAATCATCTAGTGATGTCGTCGGTAGAAACGTTGAGGAAAACCACTGGGATGTTAAGACCTGGTTTGTTTCTGATGGCACAATCATCAACGATGACGCAATGCGATTACCAGATGAAGGGGCCAGAAGTGAAGACATATCCTTGTTTTCAGACATGAAAGGAGAAGTAGTTTGATATTCCGGTGATTGCATAATTGATGGCGTTACGTGAGGAAACGATGACGGTATTGATGAAAACGGAGATTGAGTTTCAGTGGTCGATGACGCAGCCATCCGTGAAGTTAATGAATGAGTAACCTGATATTCAGATGATGATGGAATTGTTGATGACGGATTTTGAATTTCAGATAAAATGATCATAGATGAAGATTCAACCCGAATCTCAGAAAACATTGATGATGTAATTTTGTTTTCAGACTGCACCGTTGGTGATGATAGTTGATATGCAAATAACGACATAAACAAAGATGTAACATGATATTCAGATGTTGAAATAGACGATGATGCAACTTGATATTCAGTTAATGAAATAGTCAAAGATGTAACTGGATATTCAGATGATGAAATAGACGAAGATGTAACTTCATTTTCTAAGAAGGAAATAAACGAAGACGTAACTTCATTTTCAGATGATGAAATAGTCAAAGATGTAACTTCATTTTCAGATGATGAAATAGACGAAGATATAACTTGATATGCAGATAATGAGATAGACGACGATGTAACTTCATTTTCAGATAGTGAAATAGACGAAGATGTAACTTCATTTTCAGATGATGAAATGGACGAAGATGTAACTTGATAATCAGATTGTGAAATAGACAAAGATGCAACATCATATTTAGGTGATAAAATAGACGAAGACGTAACTGGATATGCAGATGATGAAATAGACGAAGATGTAACTTCATTTTCTAAGAAGGAAATAAACGAAGACGTAACTTCATTTTCAGATGATGAAATAGACGAAGATGTAACTTGATATGCAGATAATGAGATAGACGACGATGTAACTTCATTTTCAGATAGTGAAATAGACGAAGATGTAACTTCATTTTCAGATGATGAAATGGACGAAGATGTAACTTGATATTCAGATGATGAAATAGACGAAGATGTAACTTGATATGCAGATAATGAATTTGACGAAGATGTAACTTCATTTTCAGATGATAAAATTGACGAAGATGCAATTTGATATTCAGATGACGAAATGGACGAAGATGTGACTTGATATTCAGATGACGAAATGGACGAAGATGTAACTTGGTATTCAAATGATGAAATAGACGAAGATGTAACTTGATATGCAGATAATGAGATAGACGACGATGTAACTTCATTTTCAGATAGTGAAATAGACGAAGATGTAACTTCATTTTCAGATGATGAAATGGACGAAGATGTAACTTGATAATCAGATGGTGAAATAGACAAAGATGCAACATCATATTTAGGTGATGAAATGGACGAAGACGTAACTGGATATTCAGATGATGAAATAGACGAAGATGTAACTTCATTTTCTAAGAAGGAAATAAACGAAGACGTAACTTCATTTTCAGATGATGAAATAGACGAAGATGTAACTTGATATTCAGATGATGAAATAGACGAAGATGTAACTTGATATGCAGATAATGAATTTGACGAAGATGTAACTTCATTTTCAGATGATAAAATTGACGAAGATGCAATTTGATATTCAGATGACGAAATGGACGAAGATGTAACTTGATATTCAGATGACGAAATGGACGAAGATGTAACTTGGTATTCAGATGATGAAATAGACGAAGATGTAACTTCATCTTCAGATGATGAAATAGACGAAGATGTAACTTCATTTTCAGATGATGAAATAGAGGAAGATGTAACTTGATATTCAGATGGTGAAATAGCCGAAGATGTAACTTGATATTCAGATGATGAAATAGACGGAGATGTAATTTGATATTCAGATACTGAAATAGACGATGATGTTACTTGATATGCAGATAATGAAATAGACGAAGATGTAACTTCATTTTCTGATGATGAAATAGACGAAGATGTAACGTCATTTTCAGATGATGAAATGGACGAAGATGTATTTTGTTTTTCAGATGATGAAATGGACGAAGATGTAACTTGATATTCAGATGATGAAATAGACGAAGTTGTAACTTCATTTTCAGATGATGAAATTGACGAAGATGTAACTTGATATTCAAATGATGAAATGGACGAAGATGTAACTTGATATTCAGATAATGAAAAAGACGAAGATGTTACTTGATATGCAGATAATGAAATAGACGAAGATGTAACTTCATTTTCTGATGTTGAAATAGACGAAGATGTAACGTCATTTTCAGATGATGAAATGGACGAAGATGTATTTTGTTTTTCAGATGATGAAATAGACGAAGATGTAATTTGATATTCAGATAATGAAATAGACGAAGATGTAACTTCATTTTCAGATGATGAAATATACGAAGATGTAACTTCATTTACAGATGATGAAATGGACGAAGATGCATTGTGATTTTCAGATGATGAAATAGACGAAGATGTACTTTGATATTCAGATAATGAAATAGACGAAGATGTAACTTGATATGCAGATACTGAAATAGACAAAGATGTAACTTCATTTTCAGATAATGAAATAGACGAAGTTGTAACTTCATTTTCAGATGATGAAATTGACGAAGATGTTACTTGATATTCAAATGATGAAATAGACGAAGATGTAACTTCATTTTCAGATGATGAAATGGACGAAGATGTAATTTGATATTCAGATGATGAAATTGACGAAGATGTAACTTGATATTCAGATGATGAAATAGACGAAGATGTAATTTGATATTCAGATACTGAAATAGACGAAGATGTAACTTGATATGCAGATAATGAAATAGACGAAGATGTAACTTCATTTTCAGATGATGAAATAGACGAAGATATTACTTCATTTTCAGATGATGAAATGGACGAAGATGTAATTTGCTTTTCAGATGATGAAATAGACGAAGATGTGATTTGATATTCAGATAATGAAATAGACGAAGATGTAACTTGATATTCAGATGATGAAATAGACGAAGATGTAATTTGATATTCAGATACTGAAATAGACGAAGATGTAACTTCATTTTCAGATGATGAAATAGACGAAGATGTAACTTCATTTTCAGATGATGAAATGGACGAAGATGTTACTTCATTTTCAGATGATGAAATGGACCCAGATGAATTTTGATTTTCAGATGATGAAATAGACGAAGATGTCATTTGATATTCAGATAATGAAATAGACGAAGATGTAACTTGATATGCAGATACTGAAATAGACGAAGATGTAACTTCATTTTCAGATAATGACATAGACGAAGATGTAACTTCATTTTCAGATGATAAAATTGACGAAGATGTAACTTGATATTCAAATGATGAAACAGACGAAAATGTAACTTCATTTTCAGATGATGAAATAGACGAAGATGTAACTTCATTTTCAGATGATGAAATGGACGAAGATGTAAATTTATTTTCAGATGA
Organism: Gibbula magus; assembly: GCA_936450465.1. Taxonomy (NCBI): domain Eukaryota; kingdom Metazoa; phylum Mollusca; class Gastropoda; order Trochida; family Trochidae; genus Gibbula; species Gibbula magus. The sequence goes on along the minus strand of OW388292.1, from coordinate 63,689,195 downwards.
TGAAATAGACGAAGATGTAATTTGATATTCAGATACTGAAATAGACGACGATGTAACTTCATTTTCAGATGGTGAAATAGACGAAGATGTAACCTGATATTCCAATGAAGAAATAGACGAATATGTAACTTCATTTTCAGGTGATGAAATGGACGACGATGTAACTTGATAATCAGATGGTGAAATAGAAGAAGATGTAACTTCATTTTCAGATGAGGAAATTGACGAAGATGTAACTTGATATTCAGATGATGAAATAGACGAAGATGAAACTTCATTTTCAGATGAGGAAATAGACGAAGATGTAACTTCATTTTCAGGTGATGAAATGGACGACGATGTCACTTTATAATCAGATGGTGAAATATACAAAGATGCAACTTGATATTGAGGTGATAAAATAGACGAAGACGTAACTGGATATTCAGATGATGAAATAGACGAAGATGTAACTTCATTTTCAGATGATGAAATAGAGTAAATAGACGAAGATGTAAAATGATATTCAGATGTTAAAATAAACGATGATGAGGAAGTAGACGATGATGAAACTTGATTTTTAGCTGTTAATACCAATGAAGAGGTTTCTTGAATATCAGAAGACAATGTTGACAAGTATTCATACCCAGGTGACGCCATCAACGATGATGCAATGCCATCTTCAGATGCTGTTGAGAGGGACGAAGTCATTTGATTGTCAGACGAGTCTGTTAAGAGAGACGTAACGTCACTTCCGGTATGTGTTGACGTCAAAGCGGAGGTAGCTTGGTTATCAGACGATGATGTTATCAACAGAGTCGTAATTACATTTTCAGATGTTGATAACAATGAAGTTGTTACCAACTCCTCCGACGCCATAGTGTTAAAGGAAGCAACGTCAGTTACAGATAATGACTCGGATATAGTTTGCGACGATGGTGAAGTTGCGATTTCTTGAAGAGGACTGGTCTCGTAATCAACTGATTTAGAGCTTGGTGATGCAGTCTGGGTATCTGATACCAGAGATGTTGATGCAGGCTGGGTATCTGATACCAGAGATGTTGATGCAGTCTGGGTATCTGATACCAGAGATGATGACGCAGTCTGGGTATCTGATACCAGAGATGTTGATGCAGTCTGGGTATCTGATACCATAGATGTTGATGCAGTCTGGGTATCTGATACCAGAGATGTTGATGCAGTCTGGGTATCTGATACCAGAGATGTTGATGCAGTCTGGGTATCTGATACCAGAGATGATGACGCAGTCTGGGTATCTGATACCAGAGATGTTGATGCAGTCTGGGTATCTGATACCAGAGATGTTGAAGCAGTCTGGGTATCTGTTGTGGTCTGGACACTGGAACTTGATGGAGAAACTGAATCAGAGAAAGAACTGTTTGAGGGGCGTTCACGATTGGTAGTAAACTGAACGTGGTCGGAATCCTCGTCTTCTCAGACACAAATATTTCCGAATCTTTTGGAATAGATATTTAAATATATAATCACAGAAAATGCACTTGGAAGAGTAACGTATCATTGTAATTCGTGCAAATTTGAGGATACACTGGGGTGATACACTAATTTCGTAAAATTTCATTACACACTTACTGGTATACTAATCTCTACATGTCAGCAACTAAATGTACCTGCTGTAGAGGTGTCAGCCCGGGAAGGCTGGAGGATGTCCTGGTCCACCCTGAAGACGTACCTCCCTGGTAGATCGATGTTGGACATGTCCGATATGTTGATCAACTCGTTTGACCTTGACCCCGACAACAGGAAGGAACGTGAACTGTCATCAGCGAGAAATCCACACTAGGAAAACACAAACATGTTCTTATTAATCATAATTTAACAAAATAGTAACAATATGACATTTTTTAAAATGTGCAAAATTTCATCCCAGACTAATTTATATCAGAATTCTGCAGATAGTTAAGATTGTTAATGGCAAAAAAACCTCCTGAGATCATTTCAGAGTAATATGTTAATGAAAGAATTGGACTTGATCGAGGCGATGATATAAACGTAGATGTTCAATTTGAGGTGAGAGTATTTCAATCCTGATTGTTTCAATTACATTAAGATGGCTAGTACAAATGCTGGGTGAAAGCCTGCGGGTACATATAGGTTATGCATTACGGGGAAACCTACGAACCTGACTGCATTGGAGCAGCATGTGAAAACCCAAACTTTAGTATGTTGAACCTAGCTGTCCGTATCTTAATAATAAGCTCACGGGCAAAAAAATGTATAGGTACAACAACGCAAGATATTTTTATCAACGAGTGATGAACAAGATTGAAACATAGTTACACCATGTCTCTAAAAGCAAACTAACTTTGTCTGTAAATTTTGAAACATTATCTGTTCATAATTCTGAATAACACGACTTTTCAAAATCGTCGTTATAGAAACTCCTTAACCAGGCGAGATAGGAGAGTAAAATATGGCTTTCTGGCTTATTTTAGGACATCCTACAGCAAGGATGCGTCATCGATTTAAAGACAAAGGAAGTACATTATGTCGATACCATCTTGTACTAACATAATTTCCATATTTCATAATTTTACCTTAAATACCCAGAATTATTTCTTAATATTTTATACTTTCTTCTGCCCGTGGGTTTACGATCCTATACACTAGATTGATCTCGGGAATTAACAATTGGGTTTTGATCTCGAAGGGAGGTGAACAAGGATGAACAGAAATCTTAACGTTCACTCTTGGAGCTGACCCGACTAAAAGACTCATTAGCATGAAAAGGTACCTGCGCTCTGATTTCTGGTGGAGGAAAGTCGTCATAAAACTCGGACAGATCGAAGGTATCCTCGACCCAGTTGATGTCTCCGTAAAATAATTCAACTACCGACCGAACACCGTCAGTTGCCATGACAACCTGAAACGTGTTAACCTGTAAAATGAAAATATAAAATTTTAAATATGTTATTAACTTTGAAGTCATTTGATCTAAATAACCAAGTAATACGCTCATTATGGTCTTACCTCATACGCATACAAATAAATGTACAGTATTACTCAAATGTACTTGCCGATCTTGGTAGTAAAGCTGCATGACAAAGGTTAGTTCACCTTCCTGTGTGTTTTAATGTATGGAACGTAAATACATTGTAATAAGACGAATCATAATTACCAATCGTTTTCAGGATACAGCTGTATTTGAACACTCATGTCTCATTGATCTGACCAGGTGCTGACCACATGAATACGTTCAGACACCTAGTTGTGCAGTTTACTTAGACAAAATACTGTGACTAAGTGTTCAGGTTCACCAAGCTGTAAATGGGTACCTCGTAAGTATTGGCAAGTGATATTAACTTTGTGTACATCATGGCTGCACGAGTTGTATGTACCTCAGGGAGTTGAGAATGAGAAAGATGTGTCATGAAGAATTATATGATCAATGATCATGGGGAAAACAAAGCGCCTCTGAGCAGTTCGTCAGAGCTTGAAATTGACACTATACAAATGAATGAATGAATGAATGAATGAATGAATAAAAGAATGACGACGTTTGTGTATCATATGTATGAACAGATGATGAACGTAAACAAATGAAAAAAGTCAATGACTAATTGATGAAAAAATAACGCACCAGGCCGTCTTCATAGATAAAACTTCCCACTTCATCCCATGTAGCCACTAGCACCCAGGAAGGGAGATAATCCGATGGAAAATCGTCAAAAACACTGACGTCATTAGCGACGCTTTGACGTTCCGGAAGTGACGAAGTCAGCTTGTACCAAACAGTTCCATGTTTTGTGATATCAATGTCACTGCAGAAACCGCAGACAGCTGCGACGGACCCTGTCTCTGTGGTGGTGGTCTGGTAGGTGGCAGGAACTGCGAAACTGATTGATCCGTCATTGTTTACCTGTATAAGAGTACTGAGTTATGGAGAATCTCACCCACGTGTCTTCTGATAGCAGATATCATTGATTAAGGTACACATATCCGAGGCTTGCCGAGAATAATTTTACTTTAATCAACGAGTGTTGATATATTTGATATCAGAAGACACGAGGGTGAGGTTTTTTTTTTTTAAGTCATTCTGCAAAAAATATAATTATTAGCAGAAGAATGAACATATCTGAACAAAAAAACTATTATTGGGGTTCATAGTATTGTGACGTCATCAGCATCATGGCAACGTCTTAAAATATCATTCCCTTCATCAAACATTTACAGTATCTCAAGACAGCAATTCATGGAATGTTTAAAAACTGAATTTATTCAAATATATCTCCAGGAAACTGATCAACTACCATCTGATAAAGGAAAGAAATTACGCCTTCTTGGACATATTAAAGACTCGTTTGGCTACAAAGACTATTTAAACATTAAGAATAATGACCACAGAAAAGTTTTAACTTAGTTAAGACTTAGCGCTCACCAGCTTGAGATTGAGAGAGGAAGATATAACAACACCCCTGTAGACAAACGCCTCTGTCAACAGTGCAGTCAGGGTGTTACAGATACGGAAGACCATTTTATATTTGAATGCCCAAAATATGTTCATTATCGCTCGAAACTAAATTAATTTCATCAACTGGTCTCGTTGGGGTCTCAAGGAAAGAGCTCCTCTCATCAATTATAAACCTCAAGAGTCATCATGATTCTAACACTTGTAAAGTACTTTATGACATGTATTCAATGAGATTAAGCCACATTGGTTAATTATTGTACAATCTTTAATATGCATTGTTTGATATAATTGTCTCACACTGAGATATAATAATGCTCTAAGTATATATTTTACTTATAATATGTATTAACATTTGTTAACTTCTTTGTACACTGCCCATAATGGGTTTTTTATGTACAATAAATATCTTGTATCTTGTTGCGTCATCAACTTGTGACGTCATAGCATTATCAGCAGTGTTCTCGGTGATGTCAAAGTGTTGTGATGTCATTAACTGTTGATTTGATTGTAGCGATATCTACAATGTACATATCGCTTGCAGAGATCTCACACAAGCGGTATCTACTGTGGGAGCCAGCATGGATGATGAAAAGGGTTACATATTGTTACATTTATTCATACATGCTATCTTCTTAGAAAATCTGTACTATGATCTTTATAAACCATATGGAGAAAGATAACACGTTTCATGTTCATGTTATGTGCACCTTTCACTTTTCCCATAATTATTATCTTTCCACGAGTGCTCATATTCTGTCATCTGTGACGTCATAAAAAATATCATCACATGCCTACTGGAGAGGGCAGTTTTCTAACTATTATCTAGTGATATCATCATGCTCAAATTTCATCGACATGTTTTAAAAATTAAAATTTTTATTCGCTTGTTCATATTGTCCTGATAAATTGTTTAGGGAATCATTAAAATAAATACCAAATTGTAATACATCCACTGAGGAAAACCTTAAAACTAAATGAACTTAAATTACAACAGAATAATTAAAACAGATCTTAGAATGAAAATGTGTTTTCACATTTGGACAAATATCTCATAACATGGCAAAACATTTACTTCATGAAACGACATATGAACGAATATAGAAAAGTTAGATGGTTGACCGTAGCACTACGTATGTATGAGACCTATTCATCATTGCCCAAAGTTGATATTAACAGATTTGGTTGAAGGAATAGTGCCAAGACGGGTATTTTACGAATGCTTCATTTGATTAATCCGCGTTCAGTATTTATGGTAGAAGTCAGTAAAGATAAATGTCGTTTTTTTGTTATTGAGCGCTGTTTCCCTTCACTTAATGAAGACAGTTATGATTGCAGGAAAAAAGCCCGCATTATCCTAATGATTTAGAAAGAAACTTGCAACCATGAACAAAATGCATTTATTTACAATGTAACACTTGCAGAATTGTCAATTCTAATGACATTTCTCTATTGCAATTAAAGATAAGAGTCTCCAGTTGAGATCTGAAACCTAAGATACGAACCACTGCGCTGTCACATGAACAGTTTAAAGGTGCATCCATTGTGTTTCATAACATTTTATTTGGCTTTAATACGTTCCAACTCACCACATGTTCTGTCTACAATACAAATAAATTCATTCAAATATCATAATTACTAGTTTCCAATTAAAATTGAATAACATCATTATGCATGTGCAAAAACCAAAACTGCACGTCCCATATACATGCACAGTAGTTATGTGACCTATTAAAGACTATCAACTCAAATTTGTCTTTTTGTCTGTTACAAATATGATTCCAAAGTTACGTTTGACGAATTGACGCGCACTACACGCTGTGAATTGTCCGGTTTTCGATAAGAAATCACTACATCACTACACTACTTATCGTAAATATGCTAAGTCTACTATCATCAAAATGGTACTTTTCGGTAACAGTCGGTACTTCTCGATAGAGTAACACCATTCATTACGTTTGCAATATGTGACCCCCAACAACCCAATTGATGTACCTTAAGTGTCGTAAATGCATACAGCCTTCATCGTAGACTTGCCCAGTGTAAACCTTCAGAGCCTCTTATACAGTTTAGACCCGTATTCAATACGTCTAAATAAACTGATTACGGACCTGAACATATTTAAAAAATGATTATGAAGATACAGTAATTATAACAATTCCATAGACTATATTTTACCACATTGTTCAAATGCCAAAAAGGAATGCTCATAAAAAGGGCAGTTTATTTTACTTTCATTGTTTCGCAATTGTAAATTATGTATTTCAAAATCGTGGTGTATATGTCATATGGAAATATCATCAAATGTTCCCCAAGAAGCCCCTGCATTAGATAACACGCGGTACGCGGAGGATGAAGGATTTTGTTTGATTTGTAATTATTTGTTAAATTCATTTGAGCCATCGGCTTTGAACAGTGAATAACAAATACTTTACAAAAGATTTGATCTCGAATAAACGCCAGCATAATGTTTCTCTGACTGCTGAGTTGATATGTGTTTATTTCACACGTATATCATTTGTAAAATGAACAAAGCTTTTCTGGGGGATTGTAGATTGAAAGTACAGTCATGTAAGTTCATTATATTATTTTTATAAATATTTAAATTGAAAACATAGAGATTATTACCCGAGGAAGTGTGTCATATGACTTTTACGAAACGAGTGTGAATTTGTGTATTGCCCGAGCGAGAGCGAGGGTTATACACAAATTTGCACGAGTTTCGTAAAAGTCACATGACACACTTTCGAGTGTAATAATTTCTTTATTACCCATTTTATTCCATTTGATTCGCGTAAACATAGCCAGGAAACGCCCCACTTCTCTTGCGATGACAAGCTACGGTGACGTCACGAACAATCGGTGTATGACGTCACAGATGACACTATACGGGAGGTTGCGGTGAAACAATGTGCACATGTGCTCATATCAATAATATTAACTCGGTTATTTTCAACCATATGGGTAATAAAAAAAACTTTATTATCGTCCTTTTATTACGAGCATTCAATTCAGATATCCCTATCTAGGAGACAAGGCCAGTACCTATATACATCCTACAGAGGTTGTTCAACTCGTGTCGAAAGAAATGAATTCAGAAACCCCTGTGGGGAGAGACTGACATGTATATTGTAAGTGTTTTTAACTCAACTTGTTTTCTTTTTGAAATTCAATACTTAAACTCTTGGAAACCTAATACCGCAATCTATCTTCAAACATCTCCTGTAGGTAATGGGGACATTATACCTATGTATATTTAAGATATGTGTACATAGATAACATATCGTCTGTATTGTTAGATACTCGTCATGGGTCGTAAATGATTGCATTTGGAAATGAGACATTAAACGATGTGGTTGCTTATGAATAATTTACTCCAAAAAATACGTTCCTTCATGTAAACGTAGTTGTATTACGTTTCATGTTTTGATACTGACAAGTCACTCTCACTTTTCATCGCGTCCATTTTCATTTTGTCATTTTACAGCTCATTTGAATTACAAATTCCCAACAGATTGGGTCTCAAACATGTTTGTAAATCTACCATAAGAATTGTATTAGAACTGTATGTCATTTATATAGTGAGCAAATATAACTGGTAAACTTTGAGACAACACTGCCTTCAATAGCGCAAGAAGTCTGTCATCCAGACCCCTTAATTGTTTAAGCGCCTAACTATAGGCAAGTCTACAACAAGACTCTGAGCTCAGTTTAATGAACACATCTCAGAGGCTCCTTTTCATATTTTTAAAAAAAAATTCAATTTTATGAAATAATTCATTTCAGAGGCTAAATGTTAGACTATAGCACACATTCACGAACATTTTTAGGGCTGAGTCGAACCCCCACTCTCAGAGTCATGCAACTACCGCCAGCACTGACCGTACCAACAGCTTACCACACGACCACGGGGTCTCGACAAGAATCGTAAGTATTGAGATGTGATGGCAAGTGCTTCTTTCATGAACATTGTGTAACTGGGTTCGAACATGTACATTATCTAATTGAGGAACAGCTTAAGCTTGGTATATTTATAAAGTTATTGATGTAGGTGTTATGGGGGAGTCTGATGTCTGATTAACAGTTAGTCATGGTAAACTAAAGAAAACAATAGGGGTCATCTCAAAGTTTAATTCACTGTGGTAGCAAATTCATTACCTAATAACGTACTCTTGATACATTTAAAACAAATTTTTGACATACATGTGCATTTTATACATTTAGCATTTTAACATACATCTAATGTGAGAACAATTCTTTATTCTTTCACAAAAGCTTCTACGCCTAAAAAGACTATTACAATTTAGATTCTGCTCCTAATAACGACAGTCGTTGTCGTGAAACCCATGAGGGAAATCGTTATTTCGCAGGGAGACTGTACGGACTACAAATCTTTGGAGGATATCATGAGCGAGACGAAGACATAGAATGTAAAGTTAATACAATACAAAAGTCATGTAGATGCGTTTAAGACATTGGTAAATAAACTACAGTTCAAAAGAAACGTCACCCCTCAGTTGTTTTTATCATATGTATAATTTTCAATGTCAAATTTCTCGAGTTTTCGGCGTCATATTAAAAAACTGAATAGTTTGGGATAATAATTTAAAATTCCCCAAAATTAAAACACAAATGTTTATTGACATATAACACATACTGTGTGTGAAAATCAATCAATTTGCCTCGTCCTCCACACATTTACAACATTTTGAACATGGTAGGGTTCATGTTGGTGTAATTTTCATTTCTTACCCCTGTCTATTTTTGAAAATGATATTGTAATAACAAAAAAATAAAACAGTCACCAATTAAGTCATAAAAACTACTACCAAAAGGTGGCATTGCATTGTGCCATAATCAAAAGCATTCCATTTCTTTAAAATATTGAATTAATCGAAACCAACTGAGGTGTGACGTTTCTTTTGGACTTTAGATTATTTAAGTGATGTACGGAAAGGCATATACATGTAAGTCCTAGAAATAAATTTACATCTCTAGCCACGTACATTGTAAACAATATCTGAACGAATGTCTTTTAAACAGAAAATTCAACATGCTAAGAATTGCTTAAGTTTACATTGTAATTTACGCTATGAATATTAATCATAGCAGCAATAGGTATGATTATGCCAATGTTAACAAGTACATGTTACCTCATATAACTTTTGTACTTATAACCAACCTAAATACTTTTTTATATGTACAATGTACAGACTATAATGGTGGATGGTAGGAGCAGGTACAGGACAAACTGTCCTTAACAACATAACACACGACAATCGACCTGCACTGGGTACCTCTCAACACATGGGTATTACTGCATTGTCCTTTGGCAACAATATTTGGTTTGAAGGAATTATTTTGGCTTATCTTGCGTTACAATATGTTATTTTATGAAGGTATACAGGGCATGGAGATACGAGAACTCAATTATAAGAATACAGAAAAATATCGAATATATTGAAAACCAAGATTAAGTGCAATTAACATCAAAGACTTTGATACTGAATATATTGTAAATGAAATTGACCTGCAATTTCGATGTAAATGTAAGTATTTTGAATGTAGAATGTTGTTCATACTTACAACTCCCATCAAGTGGATCATGTCATTTTGGACAACAAAGAAACGCAAAAAGCTGTCTACTATATGCATGTATTACATGTAAATAACGTGGTATATTGTTCACCTTTCCCCTCCTCAAACCGCGCATTAGAAAAACAATTTTAATTTGTTTTATTTTGTTAAATATTCAAACATTTCACGTTGATTATGTGTGAAGGTACGTTTTATTTGACAAGACGTAACACGTATTAAACAATAGAGTAATCTGCTCTGTAGCTCATCAGGTGTTGTATTGGTTGATATTGAAGACCTAAATACATTCTTCTCAAGATAAAAGCAAAATCACTTTGACAAATTACATGGTCACCAAAATTGTCATTACCTCACAAAACATGAATACAAGTTGACCCTTTCAATTCGAATGGTGTAAATATGTTCCCAAATTTATGATACAAAATAGAGCCTTTGGCTCTGTAGCTCCACAGAGGATTACAATTTATAGTTTATAATTCATAATGGCCCATACGTCTTCCTTCATCTTTTAAAGGCTTTAGGTCTTGACAAAAAGAAAAGAGGTTCAAAGGTGTAGCCTCTGTGACCCTTTTCGAAACCATCGAGTTATCAAAATTAACAAATCTGAAATTGCATAATCCCCATATTCCAAGGTTCCGACAATATTTCAATTTTCAGTGCATGTAGTGTTTGAGAAGACACATATTTATGTTTAGGTTATCGCATCTGTGGTCCCCATATAGGACAACATAGTTAACAAACTTACAAGCTGTACAAAAGATTTCAGGTTTTAGGCTTTTATATTAGTTCTGATGAAAACGATAGGTTTTTAGGGAGCTACCCTTGTAAGTAAGTCTACAATTTATATCTACGTAGGCTAAGGCGTCTGCGCTTTTGATCACAGCTTTCCAGAAAAGAGTTTTAGGTCGTGACCCCTGTGCAACTTATTTGTGGCCACATGATCACTAATTCTTTAATGTACAGTTCCAATTAGCCAAGGCGTCCGTGTACACATGATATTCGTTCTGTAGATTCTGAATAAGATAAAATTAGATGTTTAGGTTGTGGCGGACACAGGTCGCCCTAAGCCCATCGGCATTTTGGAATTATGCGCGAAAAGGATAAGCGTCAATATGTAATTTGAAATATTCACTAACTTCATAACAGGTGTTACATTAAAATTAATAAGTTTATCTTTCCATTCCACAAATTTCAAATTTATGAAAGGATAATTCATGTCAGCCTTTGAAGTATCGCGTATAACCTAATGCAAACGTCACACGAAGGGTATTAATTTTATTTACGGGTACCTTTCCACTACATAAAAGCTCGAATCGTGTTGAGCCACCAAACTGACAGGTGTATTCAAAACGATTAAAACTAATACCTGTAAATACCTGTAACGCAAACTGCGGGGAAACTATAGGAATCTTGTTACACATTGCATGTTATATGCAATCCGCAATATCAGGTTACAATGTAATGAGAATAAATAAATCTTGATTGATAGAGTTTTAATGTTGGCTTAAGGCCCGCGAAAAGGCAAAGATAGGTTTTTTAAAAATTACCGTTTTGCTTCATGTTTTTAAAAAAACAAGGATATTTTAGCAAACAAAAACAGTATATGATAAGAATTTTAATTCAAACTACACTGTCAACTGAAATTAAGTTAATATTATATCGTAATAAACTGTTTCCTATGTTGACATTGGATTCCAATTTTGAAAACGTTAAAATGTTCAACTGCCGTCAGTTACTTAGACAAACAGTACTTAAACCTGATTAGTTATTTCGATACTCTCACAAGTTATGTTTAAAATACGTAATCTTACAAAAGCTATTGGAAACAATGCCTGTAATTAAAATAAATGATAGTGTACTCTGTCCAGTACCGTTCATAAGACAAATTGTATAACATAGGAAAGAAACTGGAATATTGACAAAAGGCCTATGTCCCCCCTATGGTTTATTTCAATATGTAACAGGTCCAATTATATAATAAATTAATTAAATAATAAAATAATTTCCCAACATTTACCTTAAATACCAAACATGATGTCCAAAAGCCCCTTTGACAAAAGCTTTTTCAGCGCCCATGTGTGTTTAAATATATATAAAATATATCATACATATATAAAAGATAGATATAAAAAAGTATCATATGATATATATCCTCATCAGATACATACTGCTGCATCCCGAAAGTTTGTTCACCTACTTGTTTTCTCAGTACAAATATCATAAACGATATTTGCACTAAGATACAAAAAGTAGGTGAACAAACTTTCGGGATGTAGCTGTTCAAAATCAACTTAACCCGGCAGAAACCCTTTGGGTTGACGATGTTGAAAATCAATTTTCTTTTGCCCTCGACGTATGATATATAATTTCCAAGAAATCCATTTGAGTTTTAAAACAAATTCCATTTGAGTTCAAAGTTATTCATAATAAAAACGTTGTTATAAATAGATATAAATTTTGAAATAATTTAAAATTAATTGCATAAAGGTCACGAGAGGCCATGTCCATACATGAAATTATTTAGTATAATAAAATAAGTATTTGGTATAATACGAGTATTTGATATTATATAAGTATTTAATATGATATAAATATTTGATATACTATGAGTATTTGATATTATATAAGTATTTAATATAATATAACAACTCAATTTCAAAAAGTACATGTAAAACTTACATAATGTAAGATGACCGTACTGAATCAGATACATGTATTAAACATTAAAGGGGCAGTGGCACGTTTTTTGCAAATTTTATTTTAAAAAATTTCCCATTTATAATGATAGTCTATGTCATTTATACTTACTTTAGAGGGTTAAAGATCTTATTACACAAACCAATTATCCGTAGTGGTAATAAAAATGTTGCGTATAAAGTAAAAATTGCATGGCGGCCATTTTATTGTGAACACAATTTATTATTTTGAATGACAAAAATGATTCCCATGGCGTTACGGAACAATGTACACTCATTTTTTAACTTGATTTTCCGAGGAGAGAAGGGTGTTTTACTATTAGTGAGATTATTTTTCAAATACATTTCATCAACTTATTTCAGCGAAAAAACGTGCTACTGCCCCTTTAAATACAATGCAATGTTATTGCAGTATGTAATGCAGTGTATTGCAACACAAATTTAAACGGGCAGTAGCACGTTTTTTCGCTTAAATAAGTCGAATAAATGTATTTGAAAAATAATGTCACCAACAGTAAAACACCCTTGTCTTTTCGGAAAATCAAGTTATAAAATGAGTATACATGGTTCCATAAAGGCATGGGAATCGTTTCTGTCATTCGAAACAATAAAATGTGTTCACAATAAAATGGCCGCCATGTAATTTTTGCTTTATATGCATTACTGTTATTACCACTACGGATAATTGGTCTGTGTAATAAGATGTTTTACCCTCTAAAGTAAATATATATGACACCAACTATCATTATAAATAAGAAATTAAAAAAAATATAATTTGCAAAAAACGTGCTACTGCCCCTTTAAGTGTAAAATATAAACGGTAGTAAAGTAAAGACAGACACAGTAATAGATAATTGAAAGATGTTAAATTGATAGCTTTGATATGAGATATATAGTTGAAATATCTTCAGTTGGTACGTTTGTCCAGTTGACCAGATTATGATCGTTATAGTCGAGTACTTCAAAGAACGAAAATAAATCAAAATAATTATATATTCGAAAGCACCACATGCTTTCAATAGACGACATACGCACTATATCTATCTATGTTCTGTGAAAATTATTCACACAAGACGAGATAGTATTCCGACAATGTAGAAAGTCGATTTCAGTCTAAGAATTCAAAGTTATTTTGTGAGTATCATTTGCACCTCCGTGATGATACATAAATTGTCAAGGCTGACAAAATCTTTTTGATATGGCTTTTATCTGATTTCTGTAATATTACAGTTCGTAAAAACCACTCGCATTTTAAACGCGTATTCCAAGTTAAATGGGAGCATTTCAATAGTCATACGAGCAGATGTTGAACACGTGTTGTTGTTCTTAAATTAATGGTGTCAAATACAACATTATTTTATAGACTTTAAATGCTAAATATTTTTTTAAGTTTTGTTAAGCTAACTGAACTGTTTTATGAACACTTCATCACGATATATCATGGTTACAATTTTACACTTGTATGTACATTTAAAACATGTATATTGGAAATTATTGAAATTGGTAATGTATAATATACAGCATCCAATAACTTTATTCGCCAACATGTATTTCAATATGTTAATGTTCTACTAAAAACGAAATATAATTTTAACTTTGATATAATAATCTTGTGCGTTTTTCATACCGTTCATATACAATGTTCTAAAATAAATATTTAAATATGTTAATGTAACAACACAATTCAGAGTAATTGTACAAACGACTTTAGAATCACCTAATACCGAATGAGAAACGCGATAAGTCGAACTAAAAGTGAGGTTATTTTGTGAATACGGCAAGTAAAAATGATTTATAAAAAATACGTGGTTTGGATGTAGACGAACATGTACAATTCGAGGCTGTAGCGTACACGTCCTGTAGAAGGGAGACTGTCTTGCTTCGTCCCTAGCCTTAATCTCTAACATATTTATTCGTAAGTCAAGTAAGTCTAGCCTTTGGTTCTCCGTGGCATAACTAGAGCATACTTAACGACGTCCCGTATAATAGCATATTTATGAAACGAGTGAGTGATTTGGTATTTGACGAGCGAAAGCGAGTTGGATACCGATTCCATTCACGAGTTTCATAAAACATGTTATATACGGAATCAAGTTAAGTATTTTATTTATTACTCACATATCAATGCCATTATGGCGACATGTTAATCGACAGCACACGATGTTATTACAGAATTTGTAATAACATTGTAGATTTATTAAACAGCGAGTTCTTCAACAAGAGAGTAATATTACAGATTCTTAATTTATTGCTAGACAAGTATTATCATCTCTTATAAATACAATGATATAAATAAAATAAAGTCAGTGTTGTCAGCAAGATTGAATTATTACAATAAAATGTATATATTTGATTGCACCAAAATTTACATGTATCTCTTTGATTGTACTCACATATATGTCTGTATATGAAGATCCATAAAATCCGAATGGGGGATCCACAACAAAGACAGGACTGGATCCACTGTCTGCATTAGGCGTTGTGACGTCACCCACACTAGCTCCAAACTCACGTAGAGAGCAAGAACCCAAGGACACCAAGGTCAACAAGGGGAGCAACCCTGGGATGATCCACATATAGAAACGTTTGTCAATAACAGTCATATCGAAGACGTCCCCAACGTTCTGAAATCTTGGGAGGAAATGTCACCCATGTTAAGGGGATTTCTTATTGGACCAATCCTTGTCATATATATGGTGTAGATGGGTGTAGATCCTCGCTGTGTGTGGAACGCTCCCACACATATTTCATCTATTCAGTTTGTTCACAAAGATCTTTTGTCAACTGTGCATATCCAGTAAGGTAAACAGATTATACCGTATCAAATTATTCAGAAAATTGGTGACAAATCTCAACAACGCCCTTTTGAAAAGCGTGTTTGATTTTGAATGACGGTAAAACCGTCTCAACTGCGTTTTTATCAATGCGCAAGACACAACTCCTCATCGTTTGTTTGATAGATGGCTATTCAGCTTAGCAGAAAACAAGATAATTTAAAATCAAAACGCTATAACATGATTTTTCGGAAATTACAAACATTTTACCTGTATGCTTCTGGGCGTTAACAATTTAAGGACACTCCTATCAATACCTAACATATTGCAGTCATTTCCATGTCTGCACTGTGAGCGTGCACGTAGGTACTATCGTGTACTTTTTTAACAAATGGAAATTTATCAATCATCGTTATAGTTTCCAATAGAATCGATATTACAATATAAGTAAGTTATATACTTGCTTATTAACAGGTGAAAATCCACAACGAAATATCATTAACACTCTGACTATGTGTCACTTACAGAAAACAAATCGTTCAAATATTTAACTGCTCAGGAACATGCCAGAATAAATAAGAAATATCACGAGCACTGGTCATATGTGAGATCTAACGAAACATTCGTTCATTATTTACCTGCTGCGGAACGGGTTAAAATCCATAAGAGAATATCGTCAGAGCTGTGACAAAATGTCACATTTTATGCACTTAACATAATGGTTAAGCACAACACAACTAACGAAACATCCATTCAATAGTTCCCGCAAAAACAGGTCAGAATCAACAAGAACAATATCCACAATATTAACATGTCCTATTCAACAATACAATAATCCAACGTTTTTAAAGGTTTTAGTGTGACGAACAGGTGAAAATCCTTAAAACTATATCACCAACACGGTCATCGATGTCACTTCAAGTCAACATGTTGCAGCTAGTACAGGTCAGAATCCACGAAAATATACCCACCCACAATCTCCAGATGACACATCTGAAGAAAAATTATTCCATTTTTTACCTGCTAATGATCAGGTAAGAATGAAATGTCACCATAATGTGACCAGATGTCACGACCAAGGAAAACTCGATTCAATATTTCAAGTATTTACTTGTTAAACACGCCTTCCGTCTTCGCCTATATGGTCATAAGAGCCTGAATACGTTCATTGTGGTGAAGATATGTCTGAAGCAAGGAGTGAGTGACAGACGTAACGAACGTGACTTACCTACCAGCACGACAAGTGACGGAGCTCGTAGATGTTAAAGAAGATTAGAGCAAGAACGAGAGAAAATAGCCATCATAGCATCTAGAAACTTGTCAAAAGCACACAGGCGTGTA
This sequence comes from Gibbula magus, assembly GCA_936450465.1. NCBI lineage: Eukaryota > Metazoa > Mollusca > Gastropoda > Trochida > Trochidae > Gibbula > Gibbula magus. The sequence goes on along the minus strand of OW388292.1, from coordinate 63,672,360 downwards.
ACGCGCCTATATGAAATGCGATCCGCCAAGGAGATGCTCTATCTATGTTGAATTTGACTCTCCCTTTATTTGCTCGTTCACAAGATACATCGTTTTCTTTTCTTTTCACAGGGGATGATACCTAGCCACATCGTATCAATTATCACGTTATGGTAATCCGGTATGTTTCTTCTGTTAACATAGGTGGCGTGACGTGAGATGGTTTACATATCACATCAGTTTTGAATGATGCCAGCAAGAAATTTAAACCGTTTATTTGAATTTACTTCTTTACATTGCAGACTTGAGAAATATGACATAGACGTTCGGGCAACCATTATATTGTAATAACATCTAACTACATCAAACAACAGTTCAATATTTAGCGAAATAATTTAGGACTGCCTGGGCTATTTTTGTTGAGATTAAATTCGATGGGATATTCTGACTTGTGAAACACTGTCAGGGAATGTACTTGAAACGATGTTAAATGATCGTTATGAAACCACTATGAAATGCTGGGATACCTGGTTAGCAAGAGTGTAGAAAAAAGAACAATATTACACGCTTAAAGCAGATATGTAACAACCATTAAGGTTTTACTGTTATAGACCACGAATACGCAGAACTTCTAAGATAAAATGAAATATGAAAATATCACAGAGCACAGCAGTAACTAGTCAGTTCAGTAAATCAAGTGAACATGACCATTCAGAATATTTCATATCATCAGACATATGCTGATAAAAAAAGCATAACATATTATATTTTTTTAAATATTTTATTCATTGTGAGTAAGGTGACCAATCTCCTTTGATAGTATTCTATTTGCAGTACTTTATGAAGTATCTATTCATTTTGCATTATGCCTGCTAGAAGCAATCAAAAGTCATCAACAATCATCGACCCTGCAATGTCACATGTTGCCCGGTTCTCCAGTCATGATTGCTCTCAAATGTTTGAATTTGTGCCGTTTGATGCATGGCCATGAACAGATAATCCATAAAACGACAAAAACATGTCACATAAAATCATAGACTGTTATCTGAGAAAGAGTTAAGGAATGCTGAACCAGAACTCCCATTGGAGTTGGATGGTTTGAAGGACGACAGATTTTTGTAGTTGAACACCTTCACAGTGCCTTCATCAGCAACGTACAGCTTGTCCGTTCCTGACATAAAGACAGCACGGGGACAGATCAGTCCATTCTTCTCCGTCAATAGGGGAGTGATTACGTGACCAACAAGCTCATTAACAGATATTTCTCGACAGTCAGCGAACAGCACCAGCTTTCCATCAGTTCCAACACCTCCGGGACTGCATGTGTACGGGTTCCTCCGTTGCTCAAACAGAACATCGCCGTCGACATCAAGCAACAACAAAGTTCCCGTGAAACAGCAGCTGACTGCAAGCATTTCTGATCCAGCAGAGATACAGCAAGATAGATGTTCCTTGGTAAGCGATAGGGACCGAACATGGTCGCCAGCGTACGTGACGATCTCGACTCCTGGCTGGTTGGTGAACGTGATTGCCAGACAGTCCTTGGGTAAACGGGCGATCCCATAGCATGTCTTCTTCTCGTACCATGCTCCTATCTGTATCCTGGATTCCATTGTAATCAGCTTCTTGACTTTGAAGAAATAGATGTTCCTGGACTCTGTGGTGAGGACAAATTTGTCCTCATCAATAACAGCTAAACAGCGAGGGTTGAGCATTGGAAGACGACAGGTAATTGCTCCATCGTCCACAAAGAAGAAACTCTTGATGCATTTGTTACTGGAGTCGGTAACAACAAGGCTATTTCCAGAACACAGCACGATCAGATCAAGTAAGCATGGATCTCGTTTGTCCTCGTCAGTGCGACAAGTGATTGCCTTGGTGAGACTGACGGTTTCTCCAAGCACAGAGCAGGACCTGTTCTTTTCAGCATCAACCTTCATTTTCGAGTTGACTGTTGATTTAATCAGAGTCGCGTGACCAATACTGCAGTTTCCCTCTGTCCAGTCCGACTTGTAGAACATCAGAGTAGACGGAGTTGGTCCGGGACGTTTTGACTTCTCCATCAGATCACAACATCTGCTTTCTATATCTTGACTTGAAGAAAGGAGATCAGAAGGAGAGATGGACGAATCATTAACCAGCTCTTCAATTACACCTACCAGGGACAGAGAATCCTTCATATTTGAATCAATTGATGACGACCACTGAAGAACAAGCTCCATTTCTTCTGCAACACGAGTGTCAACGTCTTCTATTGTCATTTTGGTCTGTTTCATGATATTATACATCACTTTCCTTTCCCATTCTTTGATTTCAGATGTCATTTCTCTTTCCTTCTTTTCAAGGTCCCAGATCATGTCCTCCGCGTTCTTCTGTCTTGTCTTGTCTTTGTCAATGTATCTCTGCATTGTTGAGGACAACAGTTTTAACTTTGACCGTCTTGCTATCAACACGTCATCTAGTGATTCAATATTAACACATTCCAGATGATCTTTAACGGCGCAGATGCTGCAAAGGACATGCTTACACTTGAAGCAGTAGAGTTCAAGAGTCTTTTCTGGATGGTTCTTGCAAGGACGCCTCTCTGTAATGGATCTTTCTTCAGCCTCCACCAGTTCTTTAAGATGGACGTTGGTTCGGAACTGGTCCACCAATGTATCGATCGGACTGTGTGGTTCAGTAACACTCGTGAATTCTTTGCAACTTGGGCAATCAAAACCTTTGAGGATCTTGATTTCGGTCTGACTCGAGATATGCTGACGCAGGCATATTTCACAAAAAGAGTGCAGACAAGGCAGTGTTTTTGGAGTATCATATTTTCGATGACAAATTTGACATGACAGTTTATTCTCAAGCGATGTTGAACTTGCCATTGTTGTCACCGGTCCTAGAACAAAATAAACAATGCCAGATATCTTACAAAACTACAAATGTCAAGATATTTACTGTATAGACTTACATGTACGTTATTGAGGTCCATATAAGAAAAGGTATTTATGATGAGCGAAAAAGATAATCACCATCACATGTAATGCAGAAGTGCGCGTAAACACGTTTGTGCTTAAATAAATATATTTAACACTATTTAATGATAGTTCATTAATGTCATATAATATATTTCAACTTTAAAACTATATGGCATCTTACATATCGTCCAAAACGTCCTAGATACGCTAAATTCAGAGTAATCTTGCAATAACAAGGAATGTGCAAAACAGAACAGAACTAACATCCCCTAAAAAGCAGGATAAAATATATACAAACCACTCGCACTTTAGTTTTCCCTAACTCATACTTATCACTCTATTTAGATAGTCTTGTTCACGTATTGAATACATTTGAAAACGTCCAACAATGTTGTTTATTCAAGTGTTTACACATTTCGACATACATTTGTGTACATGAGTAACTTCAGTGATAACATTATCAGTCACATGCCTACATTCACACCTCATGACATCAGACATACGGAGTCTTAATTTGAAACATCAATGCAAAACAGGACACAATTCGCAAGAATACTATACATCGAAAATATGATTTTGAAAAGTGTTCATTAATATTGTAAAAGACTACCTACCTGACAGAATACACCTGGCCTGTATTTGCAATAACCTGACACCTGAGTGGGCGTTGATAACAGGTGATAACTGAGTATCATCATCACATGTAAGGACGGGATGTCACTCACTATCTGTGTCGTTACAGATCGTGTAGACTTACTTGGTGTCATCTCTTATATATCTTTTATATGTGTGAGATGCATCATGTTAACATCTAATGAAATGGTCATGGTTGAATAGGCTATGCATTCGTTTTAGAACAAAATAGTGTTTAGGCCTAAAAAATAATAAAAATGTTTCTGATTTTTACAGGCTGACAAAAATTATGCGATGACGCGATTTTTTTTTTATTTACGACATTTTTTCTTGGAATGAAGAGATAAACAAACAAAATGTTTACAATTATTTATATTAATAAAGCACAAACCCTCTTAAATATGTGTTACTATTCCAAATAGTCAATAATCTCACCCATACATTCCATCTCAACAGAAACGAGTCACATTTTATATGTCAAATGATTCTGAGGCTAAACAAATATAGTTATCTGCCCCTGACCTTTGTTAAAACCTAAAAAATACCTGGGTTTGAAACTGATGCGGAAACCAGAAACAAATTCTGTTTTTGGGGCCTTAGGGATAGATGTAAGATCGAGAATAAGGTGCATAAGCGATCATGTTAAGTAAGCTTTACTTAATAGGCATATCGTGCAAATATACGTGAACATATATAATATATATAATATAATATACGTATAATTTTATTTTATTAGTTACATTGATTGTTCCCACTTTTTTCGTTTTTAAAAAAAATTGATTTATCATGTTCTACTCTTATACATTTATATTCTATAGAGATGAGAGAATAACTCACAATTTTGTACATGGTCGAACCTTGTACTGGTAATATACCCCGATATAAATATGACTCCAAACAACACATGGCGTTAAAATATATATATAATATACCCACGACAATAAAACACAGGCAGTCAATGGGACCGACAGTGTGCTTTATGAGACAATAAAACATGCTCGTGATTTAGGACGTCAGTTAGAGCGTTTATTTTACGTCACTTTGATTCTTCAGTTGCTGGTGAATGTGTTCTACGACGGGAGGCTTTAATTATATTTGTTTGAATAGTTTATACAAACAACACAATCTCTCCACGGTTTTTATATAAAAGCCAGTAATTGTTAAGGACCATCTCATATACGAAAAAGAAGACTCGTTGTTGTGCTTTATTGCAGAATAAAACATAGCTGCGCCCTTCGTGTTTTATGCTCCCTGCTATGTTTTATTCAACGATAAAGCACCCCAACTCGTTTTTTTTCTTAACTAATGTACACCCAACCATGTGTACTAAATCCAAACAGTAATCCCGCTGGGGTGCTAGATAGGCTACACCGCAGTGGTCAGTGAGTTCATATGGTACATGTACATGCAGCTTACAAATGTACGCACATCAAAGATAGAAATATTTCGAATTGACAAATATCTTTCATTTTAAGTACCTGCATGTGCAACTACTACTGTCTATTTTATCAAGCTCTTTTCATGTTTGTTGATAAACAAGGTTAACAAGATATTTCGAGCAGGGTAAATTTTGTGGAAAGGAAATTCAAAATTACTGCTGAAACAGTGTTATGTTATTTAGAGCACAAAATGAAGTATCTACTTGATTATAATTGATAACACTGACCCTTTAACATTGTTATTCAAAGGATGATTATATATTTCTGTCTCGGTAAATTAAAACAATTATTGAAGATTTGTGAGTTGTTTTATTGAGTATAATGGCATATAACATTACAAAAATATAATTTCAAAATATCCGTATTGGTAGTATACATTTACATTACATTTTTGAAAATCGTTTGACACACACATCAACATAATATAATGCTTTTTTAACAAAAATACACGAAATATGTGAATATTACAAGAGAGGTACGTGAAAATCAAAATCTACATGACATTATGATCCATGTTACTAATATTGAGAAAAGAGAAACCCAAAAGGTTCAGATGAAAAAATATTCAAACTAATAAGCATAAAAAAATAACTATAATATGTCAAATTTCGTTTGCATAATAACGACACGAGTATAAGATGGGGTAATATTATACAATTATAGACTTCATTTGAGGTGAATCAAATGATTTATCGACCTCGGTACAGTTATGTCAATAACTGTTTTATTATATGATTCATAAAATTATCAATTTTAATATTTTTTTCTCATTTCTTTTCACAAAAAAGTTTCATTTTTGCTAAATTTGCTTGTAAACCTAAAATTGATGAAAACATACACTTTGGTTGAACAACAAAAAGTTTATTCTTACATAATCTAACATGAACATGAAATATTAAATTTTGGGTATCTAGCTAGCCTCCTCGCAGTGGTGATCTATTTTTAGCTCCAGGTCATTGGATTGTTATGTCGACCTCGCGTGACGCTTCCCGCGGTCAACATAACGTTGTCGATAACCATCCGTCTCAGCCAATCAGAAAACAGAACACTCGTCCATCATATAATAATAAAGGTTATAGATGAATCAGAGATACGTGTACATTATGGTAACATGGGGACTGAGTTCAGTCGCACTCAAAAGCAAGTCTCGTTTGAACATCCATGACCAAATATTAGCAATTAGAAGAGTTAAGTTAAAGTTTGTTTTATGTCTCCACATATTTCGTTTAAATTTGAATATAATTTCTTTGTAATACACATAAACAATACTAAACTATGTTCAAGATTATATTTTACTTGCAAACAGCGACTCGAACTCTACATACATGTGCAAACTACTACACAACATGATGATGTCAACTTTATAGAATGATGGATATGTTGAAAATAATTAGTAAATCATATACACGTTCAAATACTAAATAAAGTCGAAAATTTATTGATATAACTACTTTATTTACTGACTTCAGACAATCACTGCATGAAGTATTTTATTACCTTCTATGGTATGGTTTGTCGCTCAAACAGTTCGTACAAATATATGCTTTTCTGAAAATAACTGCAAATAACAAATAACTAAGGCCAATAATAAAGTAATCAATGAAACAAACATTATATTGATGGATTTCAGAGTATGAAAATAGTAAAATATAATAAAATCGGAGTTGGAAATAAATGATGGATTATATTTACAGTCACTTTTAAATTATCTTGTTGACAATTGTTTGAAATCATTGGTACTCGATATTGGAATAATCAAAACTAAACATATACCGGATCTGGTTTGTTTGGAGCAAACCTCAAAGCATTTTGTTATATTGTCAACCTAGCATGTTTATTTCCAGAGTACTGAGTGGTGCCCTTTATATAAAAAATAACCATGAAACATTGTTTATTTCCGTTTGCAAGAAAATGAAGAATAGAGACAAGTTTATGGATATACAACTTTTTTTTTTTTGGTGGTGATATTTCGTCAGATTCTAATGTCGTTGTCACGAAACTTGCTGTCATTCTATGCTTCATTATCTCAAACTCTAGAATTTGCAGATCAAAGAATTAATGAAAATGAATTGAATTCGGATTCCGAACTGAGAGGAGTTCGTTACCAGAACATAACTCAAAGCGGACTGGGGAAAGTTCATCTTCTGATGTTTTTATTATTTCTAACTTCACATCATTATATGAATGTAACGTCTCGAACATACATTTACATGTACCTCTTGTGAATAACGCTCCTAATATTTTAAACTCGAAGGCGCAAAACTTAATTAATTACAAAAATCTTATAAAAAACATGTTATATATTCATAAAAAACTAGTACCTTATGGAAGCAAAAATACAAATGATAACTGTAAATCAAATGGAAAAACATCTGAATTTAGAGCACCTTTTGAATAATGTAAGGGGAAATCACGCTCCTGAAATAGACATGGTGCAAACAGCCGATTGGTCGCTAATGTGACAACTGAACGAGATAAAATATGCAGATTTTGGATGAAATAAAAGTTCTTTATCATTAAATTTATCATTTCTGTTGTTTTTGTTGGTTGACGTAGATTGGTCCCTCGCTGTGACGTTTCCTTCTGTGATCGATGTTATCTTCTGGCAGATCTGGATAAAGCCTCATATGGTGTCGGAGCAGATCGTAACAAGCTTCGTATTGGCTCTGGAATAGTAGATTATTAAGTCATTATTTCCGTAATAGCCTAGCTGCAGTACCGAGGTCAGATATACTGACACGAAGGCCCATGTAATCCCTATCACAATTAGGACATTACTCTCAGTGTTCAAAATTGCAATGGAGATACTGTCCTTTTTTATTCAATCATGCATTTAGTGATGTACATATCACTTCCATAAAATATTGGTACAATTTATTTTGTACAGCAGTGTGTATAAATTGAATAACTATACATCTCAACAAAACTGCTTCTACGGTAATGAATTTAAACAAATATAAGTTATAGAACATATTCATATGTGAGCCCACTCACTGTCTGGTGGCCCTCATTCCTACGGTCAGCAACTTCCAAACGCAAGGCATAACTCTTGCCAGTCTGCATTACTGGCTGATTTAACCCTTGCGGTATTTCCCTCGCTTTCTTGTGTCAAGATAGTCAATCGCTGCACTAGAAATGCATAGCGGGCCTGGATTTCTAAACACAGATTTCTTAAGGAAATACTGCAAGGCCTAAATCAGTCAGTAATGGAGACTGGCAAGAGTTATGCCTTGCATTGGGAAGTTGACGGTCAGAGGCAGACTGGTATAGTTTCCTTTCGGGCAGTAGTGTATGTAACAAAAATTACTATAATAATTATTGCCCACAACCTCTGTGGTAATGACTTTAGATAAATAGTATCTTACCAGATGAGAGACGACTTGCTGCCTGATTGCCCTCGCTCCTCCTACGACCAGAGGCAGATTGACACAGTTGTAAGCTTCTAGCTCCTCCAGACCTAACACCAGAACACAGAACGCACCACTGCGCTTTACGCCATCCCTGCAAACAATCATATTTATGTATCTTGGTTTTATTCAAGTCAATGGTAACTTAAAATACAAATACACATGACCGGCACGTATAAGAACCAGGGCTCCGTTCCATAACAGCGAGCGCTTAAATTGCTCATTGATCGCTTAATGTAGCGCTCAAGTAGCGCTCAAGTAGCGCTCAAGTAGCGCTCAAGTAGCGCTCAAGTAGCGTTCACTCTCTCTTGAACGACACAGTGCAAATTCCTCGCCTTGCTACGTAGCGCTACATTGAGCAATCGCGTTCAAGAGAGGTTTAAAGTAATCGCTAATTGAGCGATTACTTTGAAACCTATCTTGAACACGGCCAAGGTTTATGAATATTTCATACTACATGTATTTCAGGTAAACATAATACATCATTGCAATATGAAGCACGTGTGCACTAGAGTGAAACAATTGTAATGGTTAGCAACACGTTTTCTGTATTACGTCATACCTTTTACTTGGATAATACAAAAGGTCAATATTCATTTCCGTTCAATTTGTATGACCCAAGTAAGTCTTCAACATCGGATACCAATGATGTGAAGATAACATTAAAGAAAGGAATGGGCGTGTCAATAATGGTTCATAAACATGTGCAGGGGCAGCTCGATTATGTCACAACTCGAAGCAAGGGGTAGAATCGGATCATTTTTTTCTTTATTAGGTGAGGTGAGAGTATTTCACTTATATCGCTGCTGCTAGTATTATGGCAGGGAGAAAGCCCGCAACGCAATGTGGCTATGCATTGCGGTGAAACCTGCGAGCATCGGCTGGAACTAGCGAACCATGGGTGGTACTACGCTGAAATGCAGTGTAGCATTGCTCCCAAACCTTACTCTGTGTAGAACAGTTCTCTACTGCAGACAAAGTTGCGGTGCCCCTAGCGGGATTCGAACCCCGGACCTCTTGATCAAAGCCGAACGCGCTAACCACTGTGCTATCCCGTCCCCTTTTTCTTTGTAAATATGTCGGCAAAAATATAGAAATCTATGACTTGCAAATGCAACAACAAAGTGAAATGTTTTAACTGATACCATCTTAGCTGTAACTCATTACGTTGATTCACGTATTATATATCTGAGAAACACTTGACCTTGTCTTTTGGATCATTCAACACTTAAAAGGGCTATATACACTCTTGGTATTTTTCTTTGAAACTCAATTTGAGTATCAACGCGTTTGAGCACTTACGATAATATTGCGCACCTGCCAGTATCCTTGTCAGCACGTTTCAAGTCGATTCTGTTTTATAATTGATTACATGCTCGAACACTCATGTGGAATTGTACCTTTAAGGCTCATGTTGAAAGATAAATTTAAAAGTGTCTGTAAATTACCTGCAGTGTATAATGACGGGATCTTCCGGATGGGTAGCCCCCTCAATGCGCACTGTATCCACGCACGATTTGATGACGTCATACGGAGGCATTTCACAACTGTCCGGCCATGCTTTGCAGTGCAGCTGTTTGACGTCACGTGTTGTGTTGGCCGACTGTTGGATGTGTCAATATAAACAGTTTATACAACTTATTTATCGAGGTCGTGCAGTGGTTATATCCAACAGAATTTGAGTCTCAACATTCAATATTTAATATAAGATTTGGTTATTTGGCTATGTTTAGAATAATGCATGTACATGGTGCAAAGACAATATATGACCAGATAAAAGTAATTTTTGGTTAATTATGGCCTCTTCATAAAACCAATTATATAATGCAAAAATTTTGGAATACTAATACAACAGATGTCTTAATGTTCTCTTCCTCGATTTGAAATTCAATCCCTAATATAACTGTGTTGAAACCTAAACAGCAAATTTTCGCTTGACCTGCGCGATTTCGAGAAGTTTAAAAACGTGTAAATCCGAGTTGACCACTGACCTTTGTCTTAGCCAATTGGAGCTTCCTGACAGTGATATGCTCCTCCTCCGTCTCCTCCAAAGAGGACACAATGAAAGGCCCCACCTCAATCTCCTCCCCCTCCTCCGGCCAGTACACCCCTACATCCTGGGAGAAATAGTGATGAGTACTCACGGTTGATAAGGACATGTTACAGGTTTGATTCTACGATATGGATAATTGATTGATGCCAATTATTAGGTTCAAGTATTTCACAAGGACAACATTAAGATAGTACACTCCGACATCCTGGGGTGTCGAGGGTACATTGTCGGTGCTCTCGGTTGATATGAACATACATATTAGGTACAAACTTTTACAGAAGGGACAGTATGATCATGATCCCAAAATCTCGATATGCTACATTGTACATATACTTAACAGATAATGTAAGGATAAAAGAGTGTGCCTGGCCATATATAATTTTTGTATTAATTTAGATGGTTTGACTAACACAGGCACGATTTATAAGCTAGTTTAGGTGCCCAGCATCGGCATAATGCCTTGGTGCGAAAGGCGGAGCGGGATTGGATACTCAAAATCAACTTCCCAATGCAAGGCATAACTCTTGCCAGTCTCCATTACTGGCTGATTTAGGCCTTGCAGTATTTCCTTAAGAAATCTGTGTTTAGAAATCCAGGCCCGCTATGCATTTCTAGTGCAGCGATTCACTATCTTGACACAGCAAAGCGAGGGAAATACCGCAAGGGTTAAATCAGCCAGTAATGCAAACTGGCAAGAGTTATGCCTTGCGTTTGGAAGTTGACTCAAGATCTGCAAGATCATCAACCGTACGGGGGAGCCGCAACACCTTACGTAAGCTTCAAACATATTCAACTCACTTCCGAATCCTCCTCTTCAACGTCATCGACCATGACGACAAGGCGCACACCCTGCTCGTATACAAGTCTCCACAGGTCCGTCACCGTGTGGGGGAGGGGTGTCTGGGTCAGCAGGTAACCCCGGGGGTGCCGGAACGACTGCAGATAGTATCAGCACTGTATCAATGATTTTAGTCAGAATGGGAAGAGTGTACTTTGAGACAAAACTAACGAACACTGTTTATTTGTAAGATTAAAAAAGGGTGAAATTACAGAAGAGACATTTACATCAGCTGTTATACACCACTATAGGTACTTCACGATGTAAAACAATGATGTTTTATTATGCTAACAAGACAACGTGTATGTCCCATCTTCACAACGTCACAGGCGTAACGAAAAGATTTCCATATCTTCTCCTTCCGCCCTTGACCTCAACCCTCGCATTTTCCGTGCTAAGATTTTAACTTACTGCAGGCTATTGGGATAAGCCAATCAGAAGACAACTTGTATTACCTCTGTGACTGTGTCGACCGTCGCTATTTTTAAGTGGTACCGAATGTAAACGGCAATTTCATTGGATGTATGTTAGCAGATGACAAGGGACGTAACTCGTGATCACAATAGGTGTCGCTGATTCGTTTCAACACTTCTGCCTAGCTTGAAGGCAAGGTAAAAAATGGAGAGACCTCGATTCATTTTCACCTTGCCATGGGAAGATGTGTATGTTCATGCGTCATGTACTTTAATTGGCTGGTTTAATAATGTCCATTCAAGGGTAGTTGTCACCATGGAATAACTGAGAGTGTAAGATGTGGATATTGAGATTATAGACGAATACATACTGGTAGAAATACTGCATTTATGTAGTCGTTTCCATCTGGGACTTCAGTATGTAGCTGTGGTCGGTGACTTTCAACTGAGACAAATACATCATTTAGTGTTATTAGTGTTAAGTCACATATAAAATATTGGATTTGAATCAATGAAATTAAAAATCTATCAAGCAACAGTGGAGACATCATATATATTCACTGGGATCAATGCGAATATATGGTATCACTAGATGAGCGTTTGCGGGTCTCGCCTTTCCCTGTTCCGCCATCTCGTTAGCATCAATAAAATGTGAAATTTTTTAAACAATTTTTCTCTCTCCATTATTCCAGTTATTACTAACAAGTTGAATCATCACTGGGGTCACTTTCAACAAGTTTGTTCTGAAAACCTATTTCTGATTTCAAAATTGGATCAACGGATTAACGTGGCCTTAACCAATATCTCATGACCGTCCTTGAACTTTGACCTTCAAGATCACATCATCAATGATCACTTTTCATTGTGCATAGCAGTCATGCAATGACTCCTGTTAAAATAAGGCATATTCACAAACGCATGCTTAAGTTGTTACCTCGCTGTGACCTTGACTTATAACATATTTTAGCGAAAACCTTTTCAAATCTTGGCCTTTCTCAATAGTTGATATACACCAAATAAGAGCCTGATAGCACAACTATCGTTCAAGTTATCGTGTTTACAAATAAGACATGTTCGCAAAAGCATGCTTAAGTTGTGACTTCGCTGTTACCCATCCTCGGTTACCCATGGTTTTATATATTCTCCTTTACTCTCCACTATATCATAGTGGAGAGTAACGGAGCATATTTAAAACCATGGGTAACCGAGGATGGCTGTGACCATGACCTTTGACGGATGTTAGCGAAAACCTTTTCAAATCTTGGCCTTTCTCCATAGTTGATAAACACCAAATAAGAGCCTGATAGCACAAATAGTTTTCATGTTATCGTGTTAACAAGGATTTTTTTTAGCGATTTCAAAACTCGTGACCTTGACCTTTGAACTTGAATGTGAACATGTCAACAAAATTCCCAAGGGGTATATGTAAGAAGTTATGTATATGAGTTCTCAAAACCTTCAAGGAAAAAAGATATAACCAATACAAAACGCGCCGGCGACGGAGACGGAAACTGCGCAAAAACTAAGTCGGAGCTGCTAATTACTGGCCAGTAGTCGAAACTACTATAGCTATATCTTGCTTTGAGTTGTACATTTGATACATACAATCACCACAAATAAATCATAAATGAAATGATAATTTAATGTGTCAATCACCAAGTTCGTTTTATCTCGTGACATGGGTAAAGCTGTCATTAGCCTCAGAATCAAACTGTAGTTTAACAAATACTTCCATTAACTACACGGGCTATATTGTCACCAACTATTACAATTCATGCAATAATAGAACGATATGACCCTATAAGGTGAGGTGAGGTGAGATGGGGTTTAACGCCGCTTTCAAGAGTATTTCACTTATATCGCGGCTGCTAGTATTATGGCAGGGAGAAAGCCCGCAACGCCATGTGGCTATGCATTGCGGTGAAACCTGCGAACATCGGCTGGAACTAGCGAACCATGGGTGGTACTGCACTGAAATTCAGTGTAGCATTGCACCCAAACCTTACTGCGTGTAGAACAGTTCTCTACTGCAGACAAAGTTGCCGTGCCCCTGGCGGGACTCGAACCCCGGACCTCTTGATCCGAAGCCGAACGCGCTAACCACTGCGCTATCCCGCCCCCATATGACCCTATAAGACATGGATGCTATAATAAGCAAGTCTTCAGACAGAATGTGGCAATATGATCCCATAAGGCATGAATGTTAATATTAGGTGAAGTTTCAGACAGACTGTAACAACACTGTAAGACCATGTAAGCAAACACATGACATTGTAATCATTGTACTTCAGTCTTGCAGACAGAATGTATGAATGCTACCAACTAAGCTTTTATAAAAGTATCGGTATCTCGTTAAAAACCAAACCTCTCACTCGTTTCATAAATATGTTATTAAACGGGACGTCGTTTAGTATTCTCTATTTATACACTTAAATGTGGGATATTAGATTCAAGACTAGGAGTCTCGTTACAAACATAATTATAATTCTATGCTATCATTCAATTGAAACGTGTTTTAAAAACTTACGTGGTAGAATATTACAATATCGGTTTTTCCGTCTGTTCTCTGCTTCCTTGGCGGAAATGTATTCTTTTTCTGAAGAAGCTGTCGGACATGTCTTCAGGTCCTGATAACAAATTTGTTTGTACATATAAACTCACAAATCCGGAATTGTGTTTTTCTTTCTTTTTATTTGATTATACTCGAGGGTATTTTATTTTATTATTCTATATAATACACAATTAACACTGTTCTCGTCTAAGGATAATCGCTTAATGAAAAACATATTTATTCATATACCTAATATCATATTGATTTATTGTTTTCATCATATGATATTATTTTGGTAATGTTTTATCTCTCAGTATATTTATTTTATATATTGTAACGTTTTCATTCAATATTGGTTTCCCATGGAGTTTGTTTCCACATCTGATCAAAGCAAAATTTAGTGTCAAATATTTTGTACCAAGACACTGGAAACGATGAGATGCCTACAGTACATGACGTACATCCGGTAACTATTTAAGATTTTAAGATTTCAGAAACTACGTTAACATTTATATAATATCCATAGATTTGGGCAAAATATAGAGCGAGTTGGAACCTCATTGGGAATCACAAAACATCACCTCTTCACTTCGCCTACCTTGACACTTCAACAGACAGTGGCTATGTAATGGTTTTAAAATTGAGATGTATCACGGTCAAATTGGCAACTACAATACTTGGTAGAGTACCCATCACATGGGTTAGTGCTCGAGGCAACGAATAAAATAAGTCATGATAACAACAACCTAGGGAATACAATCTCCCCATTCTTATATCGAGTTATCAATATTGTAGGAACCTGAAGGACACGGATAAGCGCATTAGACCTCTGTTAACGAAAACCGGGTTCGAATCCCGCTAGGGGGTGGGGAACTGTGTTTGCTGAATAGAACTGTTCTTCGTGCAGTTAGGTTAAAGTGTTGTGTTATACTGAAGTATAATGCTTTTCCCTGTTGAAGTTTTACTGCAAAAGGGGATCCACCATATTAATACAGGCTTCCTCCCTGTAACACCATAAGCTACAGTAACATACATAGAATACTCTTGAAGGCCACATGGAGCGCCGAATCTACTCACTGTATTTGCAATACACATTTACATGTTCTTTCTCTGGCAGTAAAACAATACATTTTAATCCAGTTTATGGCGGGTATTTTAATTTCTTCCAATTGAATTACCAAAATTACACCTTTGGCCTTACTGCAATTCAAGCTTCATGTTACAAAGAATACATTCACGATTGAAATGCAGGAATTGACAGATAACATTATAACATATCATATATATTTTTAAATCCATGTAATTTATCTCAATCGGATCATTTTAATTTGAACATAAAAAGAGCCCATCACCACAGTAAGAATATCACGTCATACATTCTTTAAAGAAACATCCACTGTGTTTCATACAATTATTTGGCTGAAATACGTGCCAACATACGATATGTGCCGATTTTAGTTCAAATAATTTCACTCAACTTGCATATTCATCCGCAATAGCCCATGTACAGAAACCAAAACTACACGTCCCATTTACACGCACAGTAGTCATAATACCTATTTAACACTATCAACCTAAAGTTATCTGTATGTATGTTGAAATAAGTTTCCAAAATTACGTTTGACAAATTGACGCGCGCCACACGAGGTGCATTGTCCGGTTTTCGATAACAAAAATCGACACTTTTACCTTTATATCATCAATATACTAAACTGACTATCATCAAAATGGCAATTTTCGGTAACAGTCACTACTTCTCGAAAGATTAACATCGTTTATAACGTTTGGCATATGTGACCAACAACAACACAATGGATGTACCTTTAAGAAAAGCTATAGTTTAATGTTTGATGTAAACATCTTGACAAGTAGCATTTGAGTAGTGCTATTTCCATCTACAAAGTGACACTATTAAGTTCTCACTCTCTTGAACTGTTAGTGGGTCCATTCCACTGGTCGAATGCAGTCATTCATCAACAATCACATAATGTACCGGTTATTTGATTATTTGTCTTATTTCTTCCTCACCTTGAATTCGATGTGGGCGTTTTCCAAGGTGATGACGTCAAACTGGTCAAGCAGTTGTGAGGGTTTGAGGTAACTGTTGTTGGTCACTAACGCCGCCAGCAGGGCCTCGTGTAAGAATATGTACTGGTCCTAAAGAAACGTGTTATTATAATCAGTGATACATAATTTGATTAAACTTAAGAAATAGAAGACGAGTTGGCGTACTTTAACGTTGAATAAAACATAGCAGGGAGCATAAAACACGAAGGGCGCAGCCCTGAGTGTTATATGCTCTCTGCTATGTTTTATTCTACGATAAAGAACAACAACGAGTCTTCTATTTTTTATATGAGATGCCCTTAAATAGTTACTCGCTTTTCTATAAAAACTGCGTAGATGTTTGCATAAACTATATTTTGAAAATATTAATGTCTCCCGTCGTAGAACACATTCTCTATTCTCATTCTCTTCAAAGTGACGTAAAATATGACGTCATTTGCTAAGCGACGCTTTAACTGTCGTCTAAAATCACGAGCATGTTTTATTGTCTCATAAAGCACGCTGTCGGTCCCATTGACCGCCTGTGTTTTATTGCCGTAGGTATCTTATACTTCCAATTCAAGGACACACGATAAGTGTATTCATGCAAGTGACGTCGCACTAAGTTCATGTTGTCCAAAAACATTCCCGAGTGGCAGTGAACATAAAACACAAATGTCCAGCTCTTATCGCTGAATTCGAAGTAAAATAGACAAAAACAATTTGAGTTGACATATGTCATTGTACGTCATATGAACATCGAATTCATACCAATGTTTGCACCATGTTGACCCTCTGTTGTCGGAGTTTCCAGACAGCAACGAAGATGTCAATGTCGTCATCAACAGCAGCTTCTTCCAGGAGATTCTCCAGGGCAATGTATGTTCCAGTTCTCCCCACTCCAGCGCTGGAGTACATGATCCAAAGTTATCGTTGCAAATGTCGAAACAAGGAATCCTATCTCAAGTTAGTGTTACATCCCTTGGTGGGTGTCTTTTTCTTGAAGATTAAATATCACAACCACTATGGCGGTGTATGAGAGACTTGATCTTCGCAAGCATGTGAATTTTATATTTTGAAATATCATGCAATTGGATATTTTAGACTCAAAGCTCGGATACAAACTGAGAGTTTTTACCGACTGAACATACTAGTTTGTGCATATTGGTGTCGTGTCTGTTGTCATCTCTTTCATATGTATATATTTAATGTCCCCATCTTCCTATCCCTATAACATTATCAGTTTTAAAACGTTGAAGGGGATGTCCGTCGATGTAGAAGGCAACTTATGATTTGTTCGTAAACTGCTAAACTATTTAAACCTCCGACGCTATCGTATACAGTGCACATATGTATATCTATAGCGATACAAATCGAGTATTTTCTGATTATATTACAGGAGTGTTCCACTTGAACGAATAAAGAGGTCATGACAATGAGCCATATGTTGGAGAAAATACCATTTATGATAGCTGGAATGAAATATATTCTCTGCAGGCCATTCTTTAAGCGGGTTATCATGATACATGGATGTGAAGAGGATGTGTCTCTTTGTACCTGCAGTGAATCACGACTGGCCCCTCCGAGTGGACAAGAGCTGACCTCACCCTGTGTCTGAAGTGGACAAGTGACCAGGCGGACTGAGGTACACCCTTGTCCGGCCAGGCAGTGAAGTGGAACTGGATCACCGTCCTGGAGGTCTGACCGAGCTGTGGATAGAAGATTACGTTTTTTGGCTTAGTTGGAAATGTATTATTGTATGCTACCAACGTTTCATCAGTTTATTTTCAAAGGGCTAATACACATCATGTCGTAGGTTAGTTGATGGAAACTAAAGGAGACGAGAATCAGCTGACCAATGGCAATTGCATTTAGATTACAGATTTACAAACATGACTTTCTCAAAAGAGTTGTACATCGTACATACGGAAAAGAACGGACGTGTAGCACACAGTAACGTGTGAGAGATGCAGTATTACAAAAAAGTTCAGTTATCTTATGGGCTTATTGTTCGAAACAAGTTCTTTACTCAACCTTGGCGACATGTTGTCCTATCCATTTCACAATTAACATATCAACAAAAGGTGATATTTATCATCAGATTGAAGACGCAGGTCATCACTGGTTGATGTTTGAATTGGAAGGCTTAATTCACTCGACCACACTACCACACCCGCCACTGTGTCCGCGTTGACAAGTCATTAAAATAGTACATCAGGGCTCCGTTCCATAACAGCGAGCGCTTATAATCGCTCATTGATTGCTCAATGTAGCGCTCAAGTAGCGCTCATTCTCTCCTGAACGACACGGTGTAAAACCCCAAAGTTCGCTCGCTTTGCTACGTAGCGCTACATTGAGCAATCGCGTTCAAGAGAGGTTTAAAAGTAATCGCTAATTGAGCAATTACTTTGAAACCTCTCTTGAACATGGCCTTGGTCATTCACCAAGACAATATTATACTCTTAATCGATTGCTTTCGTTTTCCAGTACAGTTTCCAAAACGTTTAAAATGAAAAATCAAACTTAATTTTGTTTCACCAGGACAATAATGTGACATTTTTTTGGAACACGAAGCAGTACATGTATATCAATGTATGAACAGGACGATTTTCTGGATAACAACTTCTTTAATGTGAAAATACACGACATTTCGGAGTACATACTAACGTCGTGTATTTTCATAACGTCGTGTATTTTCACATTAAAGAAGTTGTTATCAAGAAAATCTTCATGTTCTTATGTATACCACTTCTAAATGCCCTTCAAATGTATGTTTGCATGTTACCATAGACAGTCGGAGAGTCCTGACGGTGAAGTGAGCTCTGACTTCCTCGTGAACCACAGCAACACCCATATCTCCCAAGGAAACATCCTCATCACAATCCCAGTAGGCCTCGCATTTTCTCTGTAAGGAGTTCGCGGATAGATAAGTAACAATGTATATAATAAGTGACTTCATCGTGTTACATCCTGTTTAATTGGATATGTATCGGATAACCTTCTTTCAATCCACAATGACAATCTTATAATACGTTTTTCCTTTATCGACTGAATGGCGACGAAGGTTATATAAATAATATAACGTCAGTTGGACAATGCTGTCTAGGAAGGCAATGTGTATTCTGGCAACAGCTCCAAAAGACACTCATATGCCTTTAAAAGCATTACAATTCAATATAAATAAGCATTAAATATGTTTAACGTGACAATTGTAACAGTACTATTGGTCCCATGGACACCCAAACTTGTCAACAACCATGTGTATCTCATCTCCTAAGGAATAAAGTGTTTATATAGCACTAAATTTGCACTCCTAACATGGTATTGATCAATAAAAAACATACATCATCTACATCTACATATATGTACTTATCATTTGACTGAACTTTGCTCTCCTGAAACATACATCAGCCTATTAATGTTTAGATTCATGATCAACATATTTCGGTATTTCAAAATAAAAGTAAATAACAAAGTAGTCATTGATGTTTATAATCTGCTATATATTTCTTCAGATAAGCTTACCCTTCCTTCTTCTACAAGATTTGTCAACATGACTATATTCTCGACCTTCTTCTCCCACACCATCCGGAGGAAGTCGCCCACGATTGCCTTGTTTGGGCCTGCAGTGGTTCAAATAACGAAGGCAAATATGCATGAACATGTGTCTTCAAAATGTATTTGACTTTCGTTCGATGATTCTTTGTAAATTGTTTGTTTTCTGTAGTGCCTCTTGTAATGTCCATACGATTGACACACTTTTTATATATTTAGGTCACGGTTGACGTACATTAACATTATATTTGACAATCTTGATCTTCTTTAGTAAATGTTTAGATTAGATAATGTCTTCGTTAACAACAAACACTTACAACACCTTTCGGATTGCAAATTTGTAACAAATTCTTCAGGACAGCATTGCGATAAGAATGCAATTCATTCAAATGTATATATAAATAATACCTTCATTCCAATCTTAGAATTTCGATAGAAATACGATCTATATTGCATACAGAATGATGTCATATACATTTCAGCATATATACTGTATAGTTTATTGTAACTTACCTTGCGATGCTATATAATTTATACGTCTATTGTAGCCCTGAAAACGAATAAAAGGATATGTAAGAAATAACCAAGTTATCAGTGTTCACTTCAATACTCCAAGTAATTAAAAACACAAATGAAGTTAAATATGACCTTATCAATATATGTGTTTCAAAGTCATACTTATCGCTAAGAAATGGATTGATAAATACACTACGTATTTAAATTATAACAAACATAGCGTCACTACACCTGCGTATCACAATTATTGATACAATGTCATATTACTTTATTTTTACCTACAGATCAATAAATATCGAACATGTACTCACAAGATTAAAATATTAAGACAAGAATGGTCGTAGTGGTTTGTGAATGTGTAAACACCGTAATGCTTTTGACATTTCAAATCCTTCGAACGGACTGATTCAAATATATAAAACAAAAAGTAAATTCCATGTACATGTAGCGCGTGTTTACCTGTATGTCGGATGCGTTAATATAGTCTGAAGTTGGGTCGCCATCAACAATGTCCAAAACTACACGACAGTGGTCATCTGAGAAAATAAGAAAAAATAACATTAAATGAAGTTTATGGTTATTAAAAATATGAAAATATCGGCACCATACCCAGACTTATAACCTAGAAGCTGAGACCATAAAATAAAGGGACTAGACACGACAGTAGATTATCATCAACTATGTGTGCCTCGGCCAGATGTGTAATCGACCTGACTTGAAACCCTGCTGTGATTGCAAAATTCAACACTGTAAACATCATGTAATATTGACAACACACCAAATGAAATGTTATCATGTCTTTATTTCATACATTCTGGTAACCATGGACATATTTTTTATATTTATAAGAGAGTTATAAGAGAAACAGAATCGGCACTTTTGAATGTGTCCCCGGACGCCATCTTGTTCTAGCGAGGCACACAAATATCCCCCTTAATAGTCCCTTTATTTCATTGTCTCTGCTAGAAGTTACAAATATGTTTAATATAGTTCATGCCATTCCTCGGGCAAGCGTCATGGTGGCAAACGTCCATGTCAATAAGCCACGTTTCTTATATGACGTCCCCTCAGACTCCGGTGATGGCGGTTAGCCACACGTATTGGAGATAGATTTTGAAATAAACAGTAGAAGATTTATAACAGTGTGAACATAATAGTAATAGCCATGCATCAGCATGCTCCTCTCTTGTCGACGTGTCATTACCACTCTGTCCTGAAAATATATGTTTCTGATATCTTGTACGTATATTTTTAATACCTTTCATAACTGTCATAACTAATATTTTTAAAGTAATTCACAATTACATTGTAATGAAATCATAGTGGTTCATTTAGTTTATAATTTCAATATATTATCAAGGATTCATACAGAGAATGCAATACAGGTTTGAACCTTCATCTCAAAAGAAAAAAAATGGAACAATTTAAAGGGGCAGTAGCACGTTTTTTCGCTCAAATAAGTCGATGAAACTTTTTTAATGTATTTGAAAAAATTACACAAATAGTAAAACACCCTTCTCTTTTCGGAAAATACAGTTGAAAATGAGTGTACATTGTTTAGTAAAGCCATGGAAATAGTTTTTGTCATTCAAAATAATAAAATGTGTTCACATTAAAATGGCCGCCATGCAATTTTTGCTGTATATGCAACACCGTTATTACCATTACGGATAATTGGTTTGTGTAATAAGATATGTTACCCTCTAAAACTTAATTTAAATGACTATATACTATCATTATAAATGGTAAATTTGAAAAATTAAAATTTGCAAAAAAACGTGCTACTGCCCCTTTAATATCCTATTAGGTACACCATTATTCACTCTAAATATAATTATTTTAAAAACGTATGATGTTATAGAAGTGGATACATTACATGGAAGGATGTTGAGGTATCTATTCTTGTGGCGGTTGATCTCGCGACTGGCCACGTCACGTGACATAACGTGATCTCGCGGGAGTCTCTGAATTGTAAGAACATGCATAAATCGTGATGTGATGTTTATAATCACAATTCTCACAGCCATTCTAACAGTAAAAAAAACACAACCGTTGTGTTCTTAGGTTTTCATTCACGTCATCAAACTTAGAACAACAGTACTAACCTCTATTCTACTACTTCGCCCTTTATAACCAATGACTTTCGATAAAATACACATAACCAATCAATGACAGGAACTCTTTTCGCGATTCAGTGCCATAACCGTTTCCACCATACGTAACCTTCAATCAGTGACGTTTCAGAGATAAAGAAGTCACAAACAGTCGATTAGTTCAATTTTCAAGGGTGTCAATGGTTCTAACTTACGATGAACCTATGTTGGAAGAAGTATCTATTACTTCTCCACTTGTCCATGTAGCTTGGGTAGTCAGTGACCCTGATGGCGGTCTCCCTAGACTTGTCTACATCCAGGTTGTAGTAGTCAACCTTCTCCTGTCTCACGTCTATTGGCACCAGAACCTCCTCGTCTCCTGTCAGCTCGTCTAGTAGACATTAGACATGCTTAATAATAATAATGGATAGTTTCTATATAGCGCACAAATCTCCACGTTGTGGACTAACTGGTCTAACCTAAGCTGCCGCAAAGCGCTTAAAGGTAACCTCCTCCACATCATACACCAGGTACCCACCTACTGCTGGGTAAACATTGGCACACGTTGAATAAAGTCATTTACCCAGGGTGGCACCATAGGTCTTTCCACTCATGTCTCAGTGTTGGACAGGGAACCCCCTATCAAAATCTCAGTTAATTCAGCATTCTACCATGACATTGCTGGATACTCGATTCTGATTGGTTCTCCAGCAAAATCTAGCGTGATCAATTCTGGATTGAACCTCCTCTGATTTTAGCGCCGATTCACCGCGTATTGACAAATCTACATTGTGACGTCACAATCTATCCGAACAAACGGCCGATTCTAAGGTGAAAATCAAAATAACTGATACAATCAAATTAATTTTTCCTGTAGCGTGTTTTAGAGTTACATCATTTTAGCAAGGCAAACTGCGTCAGTATCAAGATCAGTCCAAATAGCGACACTTGATGCAGTTGAGAAGGCGAGCAAACGCAATGTCATTGACGCAATGGTCAGCCGGATCTGAAAACCGAGCGTAACGTTTTGATGCAAAATAAGAAATACATATGTCATATCATCTGCACACCTACGTCGATAACTAGAATGTGCATTCCTTACCCGAATTAGACAATTACCATCACCTGTAACGCTTCCTTTTAATAAATACAAGTCCGCAAGCTCGTCATTCACAGCGACCGGCAAACGGTAGCCGCCATTTTGAACGTCGCGTGATATGCTTAGCGGGTTATTCCAAAAATGCGAACTTCAGGAAATACGAATCTTGATTTTGTGAACGCGAATGTTGAGAAAACAAAATTTAAACTCCCGTTATAAATGACACATATATATACATGATTTTTTTAAATGGTTAAAGAGAACTTGTAGGAGAAAATCTGTGTATAACACCAATATTTTTGTACGAAATCGCTGCTGTTGTTACACAGGATTTTTCGAACATAATTCGGAGCTCGCGCCCTGCCGTTGTACGCACTGTCAGCATCCGACAAAAAGAGTTCCATGGTAAAACGGTCATGGTAGAATGGAGATAAACCTACTGTGTTTGAAAATCAGAGACATGTTATACTGGATTGATAGCGAGTAAATTTAAAATTGAAACCTCACGCTACGCGTTCGGTTTCAATTTTAAATTTACTCGCTATCAATCCAGTATAACATGTCTCTGATTTTCAAACACAGTAGGTTTATCTCCTAAATGAAGCGGGTAACCCACCCTTGCGGCAAGCCGCGCCCATTGATGCTGAACTTGATAGCGGTCGACTGAGCTATGCACAGGACCACGTACCACCACGTGCTTACGTATATATAGTCTGTCATCCAGACCTCTAAAAGGTCCTTCCATTGTGTTCCATAATATTTATTTGTCTTCATTACTTGCCAAAATATCACATGTGCTGATTTAGCTTCAAATAATGTCATTCAACTCACATATTCATCCCCAATCACCAACATAGCATAAACATAATTAATAGTTTCCAATTAATATCGAGTAACATTATTATACATGTCTAGAAACCGGACTGACACGTCCAATATACATGCACGGTAGTTATATAACCTTTTGTTTGTTGTAAAGAAGTTTCCAAAATTACGTTTGACTTATTTACCCGCGCAAATCGCGATGCATTGTCCGGTTTTCGATACGAAATAACTACTTTTACCTTTATATCACCACTATACTGAGTAGATATATAACTCCTAGTTAAGTTAAATTATGCTGTAGCAATGTATACCAATAGATATTTATAATCTACTGACATCAATTGAGTATTTACCGTCATCTGCTATAGACGAGTCGAGTCGTGACGTCAACATCATGACGCTGCTGCGTTTGATGGCCGGTGATGACGTCATTTCTCTTTGGTGACGTGGAACACCTTCCTGTGTCTTGGACGTTTCGGATTGGTCGGTTATTTTTCTTCTGTTTGGTTAAAACGTTTGTTAAATGTTCATGGTGACAAGCTTTTGTAACAACAATGCAATCAGATAATTGGGTACTAGTTGTGACAAAAAGTAAGGACATCTAAAAGGCGGGCGATGATGATCTTTTGAAGAAGAAAATGTGTTATGGGTAGTCGATTTCTTAAATGCACTAGACATGACACGTGGGTTAAGTAGACTCAGCAAGCTTGTCCGACGATAATAAAAAAAATATTAGGCACGTTTGGCATTCGGTAAAGTTTAATCCTATCGCCATGCCAATAGCGCTGATTTAGCGATTGGCAGAGACACATATTCGTAATTTTAGTAAATTTCCATCTTTTATTCCTTTATTTATTGTTGGTAAGCGGGTTTGTATGAAATGTATTTATGTGCTAATGCCGCGTTTACTCGGAAAAGGGAAATGAATTTGTACAAAACAAAGAATGTGTGCTGGAAATATCAAGAATTAAAAGAGAAAATAATACCTTCGTTCAGCCTCCCTGCACGAATACACAGGTTTGCTTCTGCTAAAAAAGAAAATAAATTCAAACTTCAAACTTCATTAGTACAGTAGAATTATATCAAAATCATGTCTGAAGTCGTTATTTAAAACACAGTTTTGATAAACATATTTGTCTTTACTATTCAAGAATGTTTCAAACACAATATTCACTTGACAGCTTTATGACACGTCTATGTCGTAATCGATATATATTTAGTTATTTAAGCCTTTACTCTCCACATGGTTTCTCAATATATATATTCCCACGTAATCTCTACTCTTTGGCGATGTTTTTTTCGGTTTCCCCTTTGACCATTGGCAACATGGATTGTCTTTCATTTTTGTCCCCATTTCTATCTAAACTAGCAGGTGATTCTACTGGTAAAACCCTACATTCAATTTCAGTTATTACCCCTCTAAACGACAAAGTCCAAATTGTCGCCATGGAAACATACATAAATGAAATTGTAAAAGGTTCAAAGGCACATCTACATGCTATCGAGAGGCTACACACCACATTTGGTGACAATGGGAACGCCAACGCCAACGCCGACGCCGACGGAAACTCAACAAAAAATCAATATGTCTCCCGACCCTTCGAGAGAGACATAATTGTCTTATATTTTTTTTAACTGGACTACCGTTTGTCTTATAACAGTATGTGAATGAACTTTTCTCTTATTAGAACAAACAGAGTGCTCGGTTTGAATCACGATGCTGATTGCACAATTTACTTTACGATTTCAATAAACCAGGGCCGTGTTCAAGAGAGGTTTCAAAGTAATCGCTTAATTAGCGATTACTTTTAAACCTCTCTTGAACGCGATTGCTCAATACAGTGCTACGTAGCAAAGCGAGCGAACTTTGAGGTTTTGTACCGTGTCGTTCAGGAGAGAATAAGCGCTACTTGAGCGATACATTGAGCAATCAATGAGCGATTATAAGCGCTCGCTGTTATGGAACGGAGCCCAGACCTCTCTCTCGCCAACATAAGAAAGCCGTCTCATTTTAACAAAGGTTACGTGGGAAAAAATAGTAGTGTAACCTCTGTAGGGAGAGAATGCTCTTTATCAAATTATGATTAATTGACATTTCTGATTTTCTAATTACTCAGATATGTAATGGTTCATGTAATTAAAATACAACATTACCGTTTGAGAACGATGATGACAATAATAAGTCCTATCACAAAGGCAAATGCTCCAACCAGGGCGCCAATCAGGATACTCCTTTCCTCAAAAAAAGGTAGACCGACGACTTCTGTAAACAACAACAATCAAAAACATGTTTCTCTCAAATATTGGCGGATCCTAAAGAATCCGTAAGGATCCGGCAAACGGATTCCATCACTTTTTGTCCTGTGAGACCGTCTCTTTCTTTCTGTTCGCCACAAATACGCCGATAACTCAATTTTATCCGGATGAAAGTTACTCCGATTGGCCAATTGTAGTCAGGGTTTCCCAAAAATATCCACACAAAAAACAAACACGCCAAACCGAACTGTGAAATTAGGTATCAGTTGTTGTTTGGTTTGTTGATTGAACATGTTGAAACATTTTATTCATAGTAATGGATTGGAAACAAGTTATCAAACTTGGGATACCCTGTCCTTATTTGTTCTTATCCGATAAAACATTGAATTTGATGCAATATAACATAATTTCTCCTAACCATGTTATTTTTGCAATATATTGCTAAACTAAAACGTATTGCGTTCGTTATATCACATGCACAGGACAAATAGTGGTGGAATATGCTTGCCGGATCCTTCCGGAATCTTCGGGATCCGCCAATTTTGGGAAATATGGTCTGTGTGGGTACGGACATTGGTGCAAAGTACCTTTGAAACAGTCCTCCAAAGACACTTACAGACACCTAGTTAAGGTAGCGTGTAATATGCAATATGGCGAAACATTCTGATAATCTGACCCTCTGTGATTTGGTACCTCCTGTGGATGATCACAAAATGTAAATTTTCGACTTGTAGCAGCATAAGATGCTGATGGTTTATTTAAAGGTAGTCTCAGATCAACCAGCAGCATACAACAGTTAGTGGGTACCTGGTTATCGCTACACTGTCGGCCAAAAGAAACGCCTACTTGATTTTTCTTGAAATGAAAGATGAAATAATTTCTGAAATATAATTAATGGTGGTCTCATCGTTATGCTTAAACAATAATGAATATGAAAGTCCATTGAAATTGTGAAAAAATGTGATTCGAGTCAATACATTCACGAAAAACACGCCCAATGAAGACCTCTATTTCCGGTTGATTCACTTGCGCACCGTAACCACGTACATCTTTAGCGTCATCACCACTTTAATGCGAATGCGTGCCTGTATTGTTGATCGTGATCGTATGAAAATCTGTTTCAAATGTTTTTCTGATCAAGCACTGATCGAAAACTGAACAATTCTGTAGTCTCATTTCAACAATCGCCATTGTTTTGTGGCAGGATAACTTCTGAAATGTAAATATACTATGCAAAAAAGGTGTAAATTCATAATACTATAATATGGCTAAACTGTTCATTGTAGTTTTTACGATATCTGATGAGATATCAGGTAGGCGTTTCTTTTGGCCGACAGTGTACGTTGGAGGTGACTTTTTAGCGCTGTTAATTGGAAGTTAGGCGAGATTACCAATGCGTACATTCGACGGGGATATGTCTGCTATATACGTACCCCATGTATATGTACATGCATCACATCGGTTGGACAAGGGCAATAAAAGCGCCAATGACGAGTAATACGAACTTAACATACATTTATGCATCAACACATTGTTTATATATTGTTGTATATCAAACGAGATATACATGAAAAATAATTTCAGAGGAATGAAATACAAGCCTCTACATCAGATAAAACCATTATAAATATGTCAAATATATTCAAGGCTCGTATGATAAATTGTCAAAATATATTACACAACATATTTCAAATGCTAAAGGTTAAACTGTAACTACTTAAGTAAAATATTAATGCAAATTTCACGGGCTTGTCATTTTCATAGCTGTCATAAAAATAATGATTTATATACATATCCAGTGAATATATGTGTTTTTCTCCACAGATATGATCGAGGATTGCAAGTGTGCGGCTAGGCACGTCTCCGCCTTGATTGCGAGGAGATATGCCTTTTGTTCGCTATTCGAGTTAAGCCAGGTTGAGTATCAAACTAACAAAACGAGCGTCAAACACAAAAGCAAGATTATTAGAGAGAGGTGGCATTATAACGTGGTTTGGGACTGTAACATAAATAATGTTGAAACTGGTTTACCTCTTGTATCACACAATCAGTTACATACCAATTGTAGATCCACATATTTTTTCTGGTCGTTTACCGACACTGTCACTGCTGGTTTAGTGTGGCGACATCATGAGTACACCCTGACATTTCTAACCAACACAACTCCACGTGGACTTAAACAGCTAGGGAAGCATGTGGGTGTCACGATGAAAATACACATCCGCCTAGGTTGTACGATACCTACACAGTAACAATACATCGAACTATCGATGCATCGCAATAGTTGGCTTGGCAATAGTACTATATCGATAGTATACACAAAAACACTGTCGCTATCGCAATAGTAAGGTTAACTATCGATACCATCGAAACTATTAAATTTAATGATTTACAACAGCCTAACTGTATTTAATTCAAGATTTTTTCATTTTAGAATGTCAAAAGGGAAGAACTAGAGATGGGAAATAGCAAAATGATAAAAAGTATTTTCATTTTTTATTTCTTTAATGATTTTGGTTCCATAGTCCTTACATCAATTAAACATTTCTACTAAAACCTATAAGAAACTAGCTGAGTCTCTGTACAAAAAAATATATCGCAATAGTTATTGCAATAGTGAGTTACAATTATCTATCGCTATCGCTATCGCTATCGCTATCGCAATAGTAAGTGGCAATAGTCTCTTTGGGTCAATAGTCACCCCTACTACACGGCATGTACATGTACATGTATGTATATTGCTATGTAAAATCAAAACAATTAGTAATGAATAGTTGTTGTCCAAAACAACCTGAACACTAAGGCTAACATCAATGGTAAAAATGCACTATATGGCTGTTCACACCATTCACACTATTCACATTGTACGATTTGTAGTTACAACTTCTAGTACTGTATCACTTTGTAGTATCGACAGGATTAAATTTTGTATCAACAGCAGATAAAAAAATCAATGCGATTTGGATGTTCTCACATTCGTAACTAAAAATCATACCGTGAAAGCGGTCCTTTAATGGTTTAAGATGACCTTTGTGGTACTGCGGGACCCAAAGCGTTTTTGCTTTAAAACCCCTCGAGGCAGTAGGTGACACAATTCATGCTGTGCACATAAGGTCATTTTTATTTAGTGTCTCATTTCTGCTAAGAAATATCTTTGGATTCCTTTTCTTTTATGACAGAGCTTTTATTTGTATTTTAGGAGAGACCAACGGCCAATAGTTCATTTTGATCTTACAATTTGAATCATATTATTCTGACGACCATGTGGTTTCATAATGGTGTCCTGAATGTTCTACTTGTGGCGTATATCAAAGTGGCTTATTTACAATTTACAATATTGGGGTGACAAATGATATATAAAGGTCACTAACCTCCAACCTTTCTCACTTTTTTCGGTTGGTGAAGTATATAAATAGTTTCATTCAGAAACAGTCCCTCAATCTTTATGGATGTAATATAACGATAGTATCCAGCGTTTTGATGAATGAGTATAGTAATGCCTTGTAAATCCTGATGAATTTACCTCTATGAAAACAAGCTTAACTACATCTGATAACGACATACCGACAACAAAACGTCATCCGAACACACCAAGGAGGGTACATTACACATTATAAACTGTTCCACTTTCAGTTAAGAGTAAACTTGTTTACAAATGGATACATAGCAGCGATTCCATAAGGCCTTTACAGAATGATAGGTTATGTGACCATACGGTGCTTAATTACGACTGTATATTAAGGGGCTTACATTTTATAATCACTGACGAACCTATACTAAACTTATAAACCTCTGGTGACGTCATCCCTTTGTTAAGAACCGTTCCGTAACCAGGAGGTAGGACCTATCTGTGAGTTAGGTTAGGTCTATCAGTTATTTAGAGACCTAATATGAGGTCTATCTGTGATTTAGAGACCTCATATGAGGTCTTTTGGGGATTTAAAGACCTCATATGAGGTCTATCTGGGATTTAAGGACCTCATATGAGGTCTCTAAATCACAGACAGACCGCAAACATTAGCAATTGATTTTTAAACTGATTTCTTTTCAAATCTCAGACATTTCCCATTATAAAATTCATTTAATCTTAGAATTCCAACACAAGAAGTTCACAAATATATCACTCGAAAGTCGGGGATCGAACCACTGGCCTTTCGGCTTGCAATCAAGTGTGCATCCCATTTGGCTACGGAGCCAAATGATTTTTTCATGACCAATTGATTACACTATTTTATTGCCTCTTGTAAAATTGCCAGTTTCTGTATTACTTGACTGTATTAATGTAGTTTTACGTTTATAGTGCAAAAAGTCTTGTAAATATTGAAATTGTATTGTGTTTGGGATAACTTTGATCATGTTGACAATGGTCGAGCAGTTTAGTGTGCAGGCGTGTACATTTCAGCGTGCCGCACCCGATGACACGTGCGCGAAAGTCATGAAGTGCACGTGAAAAATGCGACACGCGGCGTCCTTATACACATATACACATTTGTATTAACTGTCAACTTCTACTATACAGTATTAAATGAAAACAATTTCGCAATTTCGAAATAGCTAATTATCACTCAAATTATTTGAAACGATGTTGCCTTATAATGAAACCATTTTGTACGGGTCATTGTTATAGAGGGGTGGGGGTATCTTCAAATGTGAATTCTGCAGGTTTGTCCTTAAAAGTATATATTCCCTCAGTTTATAAGCCAGTTAAGGTCCTCAGACTCGGTCTTGGTGCAAGTAGATAGACCCAAGGGTGGGTCAGGTAGAGCAGATAGACCTTGGGCTCTGCCCGCGTTTTATCTGATCTACCTGAGCCACCCTGCGGTCTATCTACTTGCACCAAGACCGAGTCCGAGGACCTTAACCGGTTTATATGAACATATATTAATTTTGATACGTTGAATGTGTATAATGTTATTCACATTTTATAACAGGAAAGCCACGAATAGCCCGGACATACTGAAATCAATCTGTGATTAGCCATACTAAAATCAGTTTGTCCGTTTTATGATTAATCAGCTATTGAGTTTGAGGACTGAATAGGACAGCCATAGTTTTTAAAGGGGCAGTAGCACGTTTTTTTCGCTGAAATATGTCGATGAAATATTTTGGAAAATAATGTCACCAAAAGTAAAACACCCTTCTCTCTTTCAGAAAATCAAGTTAAAAATGAGTGTACATGTTCCGGAAAACCATGAGAATCGTTTTTGTCATTCAAAATGATAAAATGTGTTCACAATAAAATGGCCGTCATGCAATTTTTTCTTTATACGCAACACCATTATTACCGCTACGGATAATTGGTTTATGTGATAAGATGTTTTACTCTCTAAAGTAAATTTAAATGGCATAAACTATCATTATAAATGGGAAATTTGAAAAAATAAAATTTGCAAAAAACATGCTACTGCCCCTTAAAGACTAACCTCTGTGGCAGTTGGAGCCAATCCAACCAGGGGCGCAGCCATAACTGCAACTTCCGTTAGCACCATCACACATCTCGTAGCGACAGTTGGGGTTGCATGGCAACATACACTGAGGTCCGTAGTAACCATCGGGACATTCTGCAACAATCAACATTACTGAAATTTTACAGATGTTTTAAATAATTACATCTTCCCACAGGGGTTCGAATCGCTGTTTTGACAATATTTTCAAAATTCAAATTCTAGATTTTTGCAATCATATACTGTTTATATACGATATGGTGAGCTTATATTCCAAATCTAAGCGAAATTGGTTAAGAAATAAAGGTTTGAGATAAATATCCCCGCTATTGACAGGACATGAGACGTTCATCAGAAAGACAAGGTACATTTACGAATGGTCGCGAGTGTTCTTTTACTTAACTGCACGCAAGGTATATTATGTTATAAGTAATGACTTGTTTATCTTCTGTAAGAAGAAATTAAGTAAATTACAAATTGAAACAAGCGCACATAAAATGTTAGCATTTATCTCCATCAAGAGCAACTTTCGCTTTTGTTTTCACATTATGACCATAACGTATACACATCGAATGAACGAACCTGTCTCTGTTGGGTTGAGTCTTCTATTTCACATGATAAGCCCAACACCAAGACCCACCACAATAAACGTTTTTGATTTGAAAAACCAGTTTAGCAATAAACCAATCAGAGCACTCAGACACATCGTCTATATTCCTGAAATGCGTTTCATAATTTCGCTATAAAAGTCAGCAGTAGAAACCTTCTCTGCTTAGCATATCAATATAAGGGTAGACTCCAGCGTGTTTTATCAAATAAAGTTTTAATGAATATAATTTTGATCATCCTCGGTTACCCATGGGTTTATATATGCTCCGTTACTCTGCACCAGTGGAGAGTAACGGAGCATATATAAAACCATGGGTAACCGAGGATGAATTTTGATAAGCACTCAAATCATCGTACCCTCTTTGCACACGGCCCCAATCCAGCCCGGTTCACACCCGTGTGTACATCGCCCACTAGCCGGATGACAGACGTCCTCAATACAGTTGTCGTTACACGTCTCGTTACAGTCAGACCCGTATCTTCCCTCGGGACACTCTGAAATATCAGTATACATATAGACTACTAAACGATGTCACGTTCGATAACATATTTATGAAACGAGTGAATGGTTTGGTATTTTAACGAGCGAAAGCGAGAAAATCGTTTTTAGTGACGCTCACTTGCAAATAGGTCACGATAATGACGTCACGCGCCGATTATGACGTCACAGCAGCACGCGGTGGTATCACTCATGTATGAACCAACTCATATCTATCTAATGAGTGATCTCACCACGGTTGAGTAATAAATATAGAATACAAAACGATGTCCCGTTTGATAACATGTATATGAAACGAATGAATGGTTTGGTATTTTAACGAGCGAAAGCGAGTTAAATACCGCTGCCATTCACGAGTTTCATAAACATGTTATCAAACGGTAACGAGTTTAGTATTTTATTTATTACTCAATGATGTAAATAGCGCTGCATTGCAAGAAAATCGTTTTTAGTGACGCTCACTTGCCAATAGGTCACCCGCTATTGCAGTCGCGCGGCTAACATTGTGACGTCAACTATTGACGTCATGCGCCGATTATGATGTCATAGCAGCACGCGGTGGTATCACACGTGTGTGTAACTAACTCATTGTTATCTAATGAGTGATCTCACCACGGTTGAGTAATAAACTGCAATAACATAGATACGAGGAAAGGTACATGTAGCCACAGGAAGCGAGGATACCCAATGTCTTAAGAGTATCCACACCCCTAGACTATTGGTATAGAGTGGTGTGGATACTCCTAAATACATTGTTAATAGTAAGACATTGTATCCTCAATTTCCTGTGCATGAAGCCAGACCGAAGAATTACTTATTACTTATTTAGACGGTAAAATAAAACAAGATGCTAAGGTACAGCTAAAGGTATTTTTTGTGGAGAGTTTTTTCATACGCTTTAACAATTTCTCTAGACTATTGAATAATAATAAGCATGATAAGGGCAAGTTTATTGAATTGCCGAGCTTTCGATGGACAGAATCACTTCCAGAGGAAAAATAATATTTTATGGGAGCTTCTTTATCTAAACGGAAACGTATACATGTATACAGACTACAATGTATGTATAGAATCCGTTTATAAATGTCATTGGTAACTCCTATCAACGGATCTAAGGTAGCTACCACAGTTATCAATGAACCACGAGTGACACAATGCAATGCAATTTCAAAAGCTGTTTTAATGTGATATGTGTCAGTGTTGCAACAGTTTGAAGTACATGTATGAAAACAAGTTCAATCATGTTCCTATCTAAATTGCAAGTTGATGTCCTTTTTAACTTGTCGCAAATAAAACATGGATTTTGAAGCCGCGGTGTATTAACGGCGTGACAAAAGTATCATCAGTTGTTTTCTCAAAAGCCTCTTTCTCTGGATAACAGGCAGTTCGATGATGCAGATACATAATATAAGCTGACATCGCAACCTATTTTAGTTTTGTTAGCTCTTCTTAATTACCCCTTCTTGAGTAATATCTCACTGTTATTTTGTACATAAACCTTGTGTTATTACATGTAGGTAAGCATTCTACCCACGATATAGGTAATATTCGCTACGGAATTATGCACATACTATGGTTTTGTTTTATTTATAAAGACTTAATCAAAGTCACCCTGTCGTGTACATTTCTCTACGTAAACGAATCGGTTTACCCTTAGAACAGTCATGTCCTGTGAAGCCTCGAGGACAGCCCGAGAGACACTGCCCATCCAACTTGCCACACGCCTCATCTTCGTCGAGACACTGACAGGTCCCGTTACACTCCAACCCGTGTCTTCCGTCTTCACAATCTGCAAACACAGCATCAGTAACAAACCACGTATGTCCTTTTCGGACATGGTCCGAGGTGTAATGAAGTAATTTGGTGTTCAACGCCGTTCAGAAGCAAATATTAAATTATTTCTTAGTGGCTAGTATCATTGCCGGGAGAAAGCCCGAAACAGCTAAATGTCTATAGATTGCAGTGAAACCTGCGGAAACCGACTGGAATCATTTGCGGAACTGCACTCAACTCTGTGCAGCATTGCACCCAATTTAAACCAAGTTTACACACAGGAACTCGATATCGTTAGTTAAATGTAGGTAAAACGTAGGTAAAAAAACTACCACCTATATAACATAGAGTTATATAGGGGGTAGGTTTTCTTTTACCTACGATTTACCTACATTTTACTTACGATATCAAGTTCCTGTGAGTGTACACTCCAGTGAGTCAAAACGAACACAACCCGAATGTTAACTCCTTGAGAGATGAATTTAACCAACATAAATCTGCCGGCGGTTCAACAAAATGAAGCGCTTCGTAGCGCTCATTGATCGCTCAATGTAGCGCTCAATGAGCACTTCTTCTCTCTTGAACGACACAATGCAAATTCCTCGAAGTTTGCTCGCCTTGCTACTTAGCGCTACATTGAGCAATCGCGTTCAAGAGAGTTTTAAAAGTAATCGCTAATTGAGCGATTACTTTGAAACCTATCTTGAACACGGCCCTGATTTTCAAACCAGTTAAAGCAATGCAATACACGCTAATAAAATAATAATCCATGTTTTGAAATAATTCTAAAAAAAATACTTATTTGATATAAATAACAGTCATGTTTATTGAAGCTAGTTAGAAGGATGATGACGTCTTCCTGTCTGTACGCCGATAGGCCTACACTTGTTTCTCAAGTCAAGTCTGGTCAAAGAAAGGCGTACGCCGGACACATATGTATACGCCGCTTAAACGAAATAAGCAAACTAGCCGAATACAGATTTTGGAAAGGTCACGTGAAGAATACGACGTCCTCCGGCATTTTATCTGTTGCCATGAGTTTCGGATGTTTAAACGGCGGTCTCTGCCAATCAGACAACACGATCACAAATCGTGCAGCACGTGCTGTCAGTTGACACACCGGGTGAACCCGTGCGAGAGAGCCAATGTATCTTGTTTGATAGTGTCACTGAGATAAATATTATACGTGAAAATATTTTAGAATATATTCTATTCAAAACTACATGTATTCAAGCAATGGAATGACTAATAATGTTTATTACACATGTGCAACTTATCGATATTTATTACATGTTTTTTTTCTCTTTTTTTTTCTTTTTTTAATACTGCGTTAATCAATAACTCACTCACTCATTTTCATGAGTTTTTGAGATAAACCAATACGAACCACCAAAGACTTCAACTTCGCAAAGAGTAAGGATACGACATCCATACAATCTGATGAGAACGCCATCTGCCGTCAGGTTGCCAGGGGCGACAACCTCTGTCAGAATACCCGGATCGTTGGTGACGTCACGGTATATCTCCATGTACTCAGGGCCGGAAGTCAAAAGCGAGAAACCACCCAATCGTCTTGTCAGGCCAGCTGAAATATACATTGCAGCTGTCAGTAGATTTATCCAAATTTAATTATGAAAGTCCGAATTCTGAATTGATTTCTATAATTCCTATGTGATGCACAACCATGGAATGAAATGCAA
Source organism: Gibbula magus (assembly GCA_936450465.1). Lineage (NCBI taxonomy): Eukaryota > Metazoa > Mollusca > Gastropoda > Trochida > Trochidae > Gibbula > Gibbula magus. Next base: position 63,635,666 of record OW388292.1, on the reverse strand, counting down.
AATACACATACTTACTTCAGAAATCCCGAAACGGAATTAAATTAAACAAATGATAAATGAAATTACCATAAAATCAAATTTATTGTGGGACAAATAACGGTCAGTGATTTTAAGTTAATAACATGATAAAGCAGAGATATACCCGAACGCCTACCCGGAGATGATAATTTTTAGGGCGGTTATCCCGTGACATAAGAAGAGTAAAGGTGAAAACGAAAGATTCTCAATCGCAAAAGAAACGTCAGCATACACAATAAAATATACTTCAATTGACAAGTGCTAAATACAGCTAAAACAGAGTTACGCCAACTAAACTAACTTGAATTATTAAAACATTATCTAGGAGATAGGATGACGGCTTACATCAATGCTTAGTCAGTGAATTCACAACTTTGTATACATTTTTACTTAAATGCCAAAGTTTCCGGCAAAATATCAAAGTGTATTTGAACTAACATAAAAATAAAATCACACTGTGGTGTATGAAATTGTGTGTACGTCTTTACATAACATCAACGACATAGAAAATCAACTCTTTGCGATAGAAGTATTTCGTGTTTTACACTGTTGAAAATGGGGTGACTTTTTTGCGGTTTAGTGTAAATCTTGTAACGAAAGTACTTACGGTCCTCTCTGTTGTAGATCTGCACCCTGTATATATCATACAGCTGACCGAGATCTACCGCCCAGGAGGGGTTAATAGTTCCCTCACTACATGTGGGCGTGGTCAGCACGTTAGTTACGGTACACGAGCCACGCCCAAACTCAGTAGTAGTTAGTCCATCTACAGCCAGATCCGACGTAAAGTTGTACTGCTGGAGTGTTCCGTTGATGAAATCTGGACCTCCCCAAGTTGAACTCTGGTAAGTTCTCTTCTTTAGTGCAATGTTTCTTCCTGAAAGTTTATTTTTCATTATAAAGTATAACCAGCCTTACGGTTCGGGAATGTTTTCACAAACGTCAGAACCAGCGGCTAGAGATGTCGAGCATCAATAGATTCTTGTGTTAACTTGATGGTTCATTCCCAATTTTGTTTAAAATTTTCATTTATGTCAATACCTCGTGCATCCTCGGATACCCATGGTTTTATATATACTCCGTTACTCTCCACTATATCACCCATGGGAAACCTTATCAGAGAAATCTGTACTCAAATTACCCGCCCTTGGGCAGCGTGACGAAGTCAGTAGACAAATAAAATGCTCAATGGGATAAGACGGAAATGAGCAAGGGAGATAACCGGTGACGGAAGGCTAACACAATGACCTCGCTTGCTTTGCAACGAAGTGATATGAATTGTCATTGGCTCGCAGGTCCAAGCTGCGTAGCAGTTTGATTGGCTCACGCCGGCCAAGGGCGGGTAATTTGAGTACAGATTTCTCTGATACGGTTTCCCATGGGTGATATAGTGGAGAGTAACGGAGCATATATAAAACCATGGGTAACCGAGGATGTACCTCATGGTAGTGACTGAAAAGTTAACCTTGAATATTGAGAAGGTAGGCACATGGATGTGTTGATAAAGGTAATGCTGGTTTATGTGTGTATATACAAATTGACACCCTTTCAGGAAATGTTGTAAACTGATTGCCCTACTTGTCATTGAATCTGCTTTAAGACATATCTATTTGAATTCGAGACGTTGCGTGTAAATATATTGAAGGTAGTGTTATCCCAAATATAACAATGTTATATTTCTTCACTATCTATATGGCAAGTATTTCTAATGCATTTAGCCTATGGAGCTGCGCCAACTTTACGTCTATCAGAGAGGTATTGAATGTAAAATTAGCTTAAGTATCGATTGTTTGACCTTGATGGTTGGAAATGGTCGTGTGGTAAGCTGTTGGTACAGTCAATGCTGGCGATAATTGCCTTACTTTGAGGGCGCGGGTTCGAATCCCGCATGGGACTCGGCCCGAAAAAGTATAAGAATTTGTACTATTAAAGGTAAATGTTACATTTCTCCACTATCTAAATGGCAAGTATTTAAGCGTTACTGGTACTGTGACGACAACGTTTTCAGTTCATCTTACCTCCACTGACCTCCACCTCACATAGTTGTAGTCTGGGAGAGAACGAAGCATGTCTGACCACCTTGACCCATCTGGCCAGTACCGGCTCCTTACATACGATGTCCAAGTGGTCAAGACTGAGTGAGGGGCGGGGCTGGTACGTTGCGTTACACAAGGACGTTATCACGTTACCGAATCCATCCACTCGGTCTAGCTCGATCCGAAGAGCTGATGGTGTTGCTGTTAACAAAATAGCAATCTTAGATTTGTAATGGCACATTTTTTATACTCGTCTGTTACATACTGCAGCTTAGAATCCGTATGTTCATGTAACACATATTTACTCTAAATGTTTTCGGTGAAATACCGCATTCTGTTAGTGCAATAAAGTGCTGTCAAGTTAAAGAGGTTATTTTCCCTAGGTACAGTGGAGGGCAAACACATCAGGGTAAGTATTTCCATATCTCCGTGTATATTTATCTAGAAGGAGATTTTTATTGTATAATAGTTAAACATTAAATTATTTATTTTAGTAACATGTATATATTTTAGATGTAGTCTCTCATAATTCCTTAAGGAATGGTGCATGTGCTTTTACTGATTGTTTGATTTATTTTATGTTGTACATGCAGTGAGGCGTTAATAAAATGTCTGTCTGTCTGTATAATATCCCATTGTAATGGTTACGTGATATCATTAACACTAGATTGATACCTCTGGACAATGTCGTCATAATTATTTAAAACTATGAGGTCACTTCCGATTTACTCGGAGTCCATTTTTATTCCTCCTGGAAGATCTAGTATCTAATCGTTTAGTCGTTTGTTTCCTAGGAACTTGTCTTGCACCGACAGTTGACAGATATCTGACCTGTGTGTATCCTGATCCAGTGTATCCAGTGGTTTCTCTCCAGATCCACATGCCACGACGGTGCGCCGTTTGTAGCCAACGTTTCAAAGCAAGTGTCAAGGTCACCGTCGATTGCAAGATACGGACTGTTCAGAACAGGAAACGCTGACGCCACTCTGTCAAACGCTACATTTGCTGTGAACATAAATACATAGAATCTTATAGAACTCATTCACGCACACGTTTGGTTTTTCTTTAAGATCGCTTCTAGTTGATCGTATAATCAATCACAATTATGTATTAAAGGTGAGGATAGAATCTTAGAATGTGTCTACAACATTTCTTGAGAGTTCTTGACTGACAACCGAACTATCTCAATCAAGATTTGAGAACCTTTTTGAGGGCATGGTTAGTTAGTTCACAGGTTGTATTCTAAATTATGTTGCATGCTTTCTTCCTGTATTGTGATATAAGTTGTCAGGTAAAGGGTAAATCCACAATGTAATTATTTAAATTACAACACTTCACCATAATTTCACACATATTAAAAGTAAAATAACTCTTGTTGTGAATGTAGGGCCGAATTCTTTTTTCTCTAGGCCTTGTGTAGTGTTTTTTCTTTTCATGTTCACTGTGAGCCATTGCTATTAAATGTGAATGATTACTGACATACCGTATTGACACAGTGGCCCCATCCAGCCTTCGGCACATCCGGGACTGCTGCAGTTACCGAAAATGACGTCACATATGGCGTCTAGTTTACAGTGACAGTGATATTGACATTTGTCACCGAAAAATTGTGGAGGACAGCGCCTTGAAGAAACTGCAATGAAGATAACTTCGTCAAAACTTTTAAATGAGCATAATATATTTAGCATTAAAGGGACATTCCCTTTTTCTCATAATATTTCATTTGACTTTGATGCTTGCCGATATAAGATATGTACTGATTTCAATCAGCTTGCATATCATTTTCAGATTGCATAATTCTGAAACGACAATTTTATCATAACTAGTTGTTTAGCAACAACCTTACTATATGCAGAAACCGAAACTGCGCGTCCCACTAAATTTACAATTATATATTATATACGCTTCAGGTATCACGCATTACCAACCAATTTTCCCTTTGAATGTTGTACATGTGTTTCCAAAAGTACGTTTGACTACATGGCGCGTGCCGATTTTCGACCAGAAATAATTTACTTCTTTCACCTTTTATTCTAACGACACTATAGTGACTCGATTAGAATGTAATTTTCCACAAAAGTCAGGCCCGTTCTCTACAATTTTCGAAGATGAACACAAATGTTCGCAAACTGATCCTATAAATATTCGAAATCAAAGAGACATATATAGAGATTATTACCCGAGTAAGTGTGTTATATATGACTTTAACGAAACAAGTGGGATTGTTTGTATTGCCCGAGCGAGAGCGAGGGTTATACATACATCTGCACGAGTTTCGTAAAAGTCATATGGCACACTTTCGAGTGCAATAATTTCTTTATAACCCATCTAGTCCATTTGCTTCGCATAAAACCAGCCAGGAAACGGCCCACTTCTCATGCGGCGGCAACCTACAGTGACGTCACGAACAATCGTTTTATGACGTCACAGACTATAAAATACTGGAAGTCGTGGTGAAACAATGGTTGCTATAGGCAGACGTGATATGTGCACATGTGCGGTTATCAATACTATTAACTTGGTTATTTTCAACTATGTGGGTAATAAAAAGTTAAATGAAGATATTTTAATGAGCTTAAATAGAAAACACGCAGAAAGTACGTTCAAAGTGGTGTGACGTTATTATTGGCCTTGTTATTGGTACTTATAATCAAGTGTGGTTACTACTAAAAGCTACATAACCTGTAGAAAAATGATCGTAGCTAAAATGTCAGCGATAACAGTGTTTGGCCAACAGCGTATTATTCGTGTAATCTACACTTAGCCTTCAAAATAGAAATTATGCTGTGGGCTGACACGCTTTTCTTGAATTTGTCAGATTTTTAAAATTTACATATTCAAACTAATGTGATACAGAATGATTGCCTGTAACTGTCTAGTCCTCTAAAAGATTTTTTAGATTATAAGACGATGATATCAAGCATATTAATGGTATACATAGAATGCAAGTTTCTCTCTCTCTCTCTCTCTCTCTCTCTCTCTCTCTCTCTCTCTCTCTCTCTCTCTCTCTCTCTCTCTCTCCCTCTCCCTCTCGCTCTCTCTCTCTCTCTCTCTCTCTCTCTCTCTCTCTCTCTCTCTCTCTCTCTCTCTCTCTCTTTGAATGAAAAAGACATGATATTACTTTTTTTAATCCGTTTTCCTATTCTGACAATTATCATATGCTCCTAATTATTATTTTTCAGTGACAAATGAATGTTAGAAAAACATGACACAAATTTTAATGTTAGTGGTCATGCAACTCAGCAGGTCTAACGATCCGCTACAAATACGTGTGTTATTTACTTTCGTTGTTCTAAGATGCTTGAAATAACTTCCTGCGGCGTTTTCGTCAGTCAGTTAGAAATGTTCATCCTGTTTCAGGTAAAATTCGAGTAATTTTAATGATTCTGACTTTAAATGGTTGTTCCAAACTAGTGTGAATGCTTTCTTGTAGCAATTACAGAGGAATTAGAGTAAATTCAGAAGAGTAAGTACATCGACTTTAGTCCATATCTCCACGTGCAAATTAATTAAGGTATTTAGTCTCTGTTCTGGTTGACCCTACTGTCTGACCACGCCCACCTGGATAAGGTCAAGAGGTTACCACTTAGCTTCAAGAAAGACATGACTGTGTTTTTACTTTTCACATGTGACGTGCGTACAAATAGAACGCTTTGCTTGATAGGGGCTATCCATTGGCCATTATTTATTTCCGAAGATCATAATAAATGTTTTGATTATTTATTTTCCATATAATTAATTCCAGATGTTATCAATTCTGTTAAAATAATATAAATATTATCAGGCACGTACCAAAATTACATTGTAACTAATGAGGTTTCATAGGCATTGGTGAAGTTGTGGGATAACTCTGTCAGGTCATCGGTGAGCAGAATGTATTAAGAGCCTCATCTTAACAATATAACTCTTCTCTCAAAACGTAAATTTCATTTTCTCTATATATGTATACCTAATCAGTTTTATGTTTAATTGTGTATCTAGTTTATGTATCTTTCCTTTTTATGCAAGTAGTTTTATATATGTGTGCATTTTAAGATAATAGTATGAGTCTCTCATAATTATGTATTGAAGTGTCTCAACACTGCTTTTTGTTGTATGGTATTACATAATGAGGTGAGAATCAAATACACAGTCTAAAATTCTAAAGAAGCAATATGTAGATGGAAGATTAATTAGGTGGCCTGTGTGATTCATTCACCTTTGCTCTCATATCATCTATTGCCTCATGTCCTTGGTGTCTCCTTTGTCAGAAAGTTTATTTTGAACTGTTCATCTTGCTAGTGTGCCATTACAATTATACACATTTAATCTACCTGGAAATATTCCATAATACTGAGGTCACCAAGACATGCTTGCACAGTTTACGTTTTTATATATGTTTCTTTTTATATCAACCTTTGCATTCATCCCATGTTGAAAATGTTTGTTAAATGTTACAGTGAGGAATTGCACAAATCGTCATTCACAAGAGATAAGAGATAACACCGGATTCGAAATTCATCGTTTTGATGACAGTTTGTTTTATTACATGGTTGTGACTTTAGTACACGTAATACAACCTCAGTTGAATATCTGTTGGGTCTCCTAGAGTTACTTAATTACTCAGCATCCGATTTATTTGTTGTTATTTTAAAATTTCAGTAATGTAGTAAATGAAAGAAGTATAAAATCTCATTAAGATATGCTTGGAAATGAAGTAATGTAGTAAATTAAAGAAGTATAAAATCTCAATAAATAGGCTTGAAAAAGAAGATTACATGTAGATAGTTAAAACATCTTGATTTTAAAGTTATCCATTGATGAAGGTATGAACATTGTGTGTGACATGAGTGATAAATGTGATAAATGTGATACATGTGATTATTGTGATAAATCGTAAAAAAAAACCTATCTTGCAACCCTTTCTATATATTTAGTATATTGGTATCAGGTATGCCATTTACTATTATAATGAAGATACACTCACCTGTCAGTGTTATCACAGTTGTTATCAAGAGCACACCTAATCCTTGTACAGTCCTCATAGTATCATCTATAGGAGTAACGTATTTTTACATCTCTGTCTGGGTGCAGCTTCTGCATAAACCGTATGATATTCAAATGAATATGATTATATCATGAACCAACATCGTCTCTGGGTAAGATGCACTCCGCCCAGCAGCGTGTGGTGTTACTACGTCGTGATGTCCTAGTAACACTGTTACTACAGGCACAGAACCGTAATCCAGCTGTTAATCCAACGACGAACGTCCGTGTTGAAAAAAGTCAAATCATGACACTTTGATATGACAAGTGTCCAACTGTCATCTTGACCAAAATAACACGGTCATTTCAGGAAAAAAACTCAGCTACGTGACTATCATTGGTCCTGTTAAGTAAACTGCCTTGATAGATATATATCCTAAGGAGTTTGTCTTTAGGAGGAGTCCGTGATATCAGCGCTGGCTATGTACTTTTCATATATATTCGGGATATTTAATTCAATTAGAGTTTTTTGAGAAATACAACTCTAGATCTCCTCTATGGTATTATGGGTTGTATATGTCAAATTCAGTCTTCTTCAGTCTCGTTTCCTCATATTTTTTTCACAACTCAGAATTTGAAGAATATTGTTAATATTTCTGATTCTTCACTTAAACCGATACAGTTGTTTCTAGTCACAAATATGTCGATGCTTCATTTAAATTTACCTTTTATACAAATTCTCTCTTTCTAGTATAATCAAAATGCTTCATGTCCATCCTGAAGATTCCAGCAACACTGCCTCCTCAGAAAAATTCCCTGCCTCATTTGCACTGCTCAAATGATCTCTTCAGAGAAACAGTATTCACAACGCTTACAACCTGAAGTTTTCAGCAACACTGCCTCCTCGGAATTAGTCCTGCTATCTCTGGTCAAACGGCTAATCAGAGATATTCTCAATGTTTCATGTCAACCTGTAGTTTGTAGCAACAACAGTTAAAAAATATTTCTATACCTCAGGTTTCTGCAATTTCAACTTTGACGTCAGTTTTTCTTATACATCGTAGACAGTCTTCACTTCAACTTGCAACACACGCCCCATGTGGATACGTACAATCAGATTCAGAGTAACCGATGTTTTCCTCACACATTAAGTTCACAGTCAAGTGGAGATTTTAAAACTGAGTTAATATAACTAGGAAAGAGGAGACAAAGATGTTTCAAACGCGGCGTCTATTTACGCTTGTTTGCCCTCCTGAATTGGCCACTAATCCGAGTGGGGTTGTTTACACTGCTTGACCCCCCTCTCTCGGACATGACTTACCGGGCGTCTGGGGGTAATAGGGGGAGACGATACATACCTGGCGACGTCTCTGAGACATGAGACATGCAGAAAGAAAATTAGCAATGAATGAAAAGTATAAAAGAAAGAAGTTTTAAAAAAATATATATTTGACATGTCAGCTTTACCACATTTTGATCATTTGAACATATACGTTTGAACCCTACAGTATATACATGCAACATAAATATCGTTTCTTAATGTTACATCTGGTATTATTAATTACCTATCCATAACGAAGCTATGTCCGCATGCACGTAAGCAAGGTCCCGGAAGTGGTTGAACGTTACAGGTTGTACCAGAAAACGCTGCTCAAAAGTTTGTTGTAAAACACTACCAAACAATGTTTTTATATTTAGACTGACGAAGGCCTAATACAAAATATCAATACAAAATACTCTGTAACATGTGTCTTAAAGGGGCAGTAGCACGTTTTTTGAAAATTTTATTTTTTCAAATTTCTTATTAATAATGATAGTTTATGTCATTTATATTTATATTACTTTAGAGGGTTAGACATCTTATTACACAAAACACCTATCCGTAGTGGTAATAACGGCGTTGCGTATAAAGCAAAAATTGCATGGCGGTCATTTTATCGTGTCCACATTTTATTATTTTGAATGACAAAAACGATTCCAATGACTTTACGGAACCATGTACACTCATTTTTGTACTTGACTTTCCGAAGAGAGAAGAGTGTTTTACTATTGGTGACATTATTTTTCAAATACATTTCATTGACTTATTTTGGCGAAAAAAACAGGCTACTGTCCCTTTAAATCAAAAACATGCATTTGAAGATATAACGTAACGTTGTGGTCGTATTATAAAAGTGTGAAATCGAAGACCTATTTTTATACGATCTCATATCTTTTAAAATGCTGTTATGTTCTTAATTCAAAGAAATAGTAAATTGTGCAGGTAGATGATTATCATGATATTTTGGTAACTTACAATCTATTCTCAGATATAGCAATAGATTAGATAATATTGATATTTATTAATAACCATTTTCTTATCAGTAAGATAGTTGTAAAAACCTATGGTTTACTATAACAAAACACCAGTTCAAACATATTATTCAAACATATCAAGAAAAGTCTTTCAGACCTCTTTATACAAAAATGGCATTCAGATATTGAAATGTCATCAAAGGGTAGATTTTATAAGATGATTACAAAAAATACTGATTTAGATGTTTATATACAACACTTGCCTGAAAAATATCTATTTAATTTATTACACTTTAGACTATCCAATCATCGTCTTCCTGTGGAAACTGGAAGTTGTTCTAAGATTGATTATGAATGTTAAAAGTGTACATTATGCGTTTCAAATGTAATAGGAGATGAGTATCATTATCTATTCAGCTTTGATTTTTTCAACAAATTAAGGGAAAAGTTTATTCCAAAAAAAATATACTGCGAAGTCTTCAATATTTAATATGATTTCTTTATTTCAAACAAAAAATGTCCATATTCTAATGAAATTGTCCATTTTCTGCCGCCATGTCTTACGTAAATTTAGATAATGCGTTGTCCATATATTTATATAACATCAACTCATGTAAACCTCATTATGCTATCGTGTAGCCTTGAGTGAATAAAGTTTCAAGATGCAGGCCATGTAATATTGTGATGACTTTATATTTCCCAAGTTTATCAAGACAAACGCACATTCATTCATTCATTAGGTAGGATCCTCTCTTTCTAGATAACTTTTTTTTTGCTCAATAATCACCTCAAAGTTAAAAAGGTCAACAGAAATAATTTTGCCAATAAAGATTTATTTCCCTTGTATATATGAATGAGTATGCCATGTTTGATTAATTATACCTCGACTATCCTCTTGTGACATGTATTATTTATTTATTTATCAGTATCTATTTACTATGATATGCATAAAGATATATCTTGATTTTATAAATGCTCTTTATGATTAATGGACCAAATACATTGTTTGTTTTATGATTGGTTATATCTCTGAAAGTTGAATATTGATTGAATTATTACATATTGCCTTGAAAAAGCTTTTTTTTTGTTTGACTTCATATCAATAATGCACACTTTTTGAGAACTTTTTTTTATCGACGTTATACTTACAACACCCGTTTCCACACCGATGAGCCAAATGTAGGATATTCGATTAAGGATTTGCTTAAATAAAAGGGGCAGTAGCATGTTTTTTCGCTCAAATAAGTCGATGAAATTTATTTGAATAATAATGTCACCAATGGTAAAACACATTTCCCTCTTCAGAAAATCAAGTTAAAAATCAGTGTACATGGTTTGATTAATACAAAATAATAAATTGTGTTCACAATAAAATGGCCGCCATGCAATGTTTGCTTTATACGCAACATATAGATAATTGGTTTGTGTAATAAGATGTTTTACCCTCTAAAGTTAATTTAAAAGACATAAACTATCATTATAAATGGGAAATTTAAAAAAATGAATTTTGCAAAAAACGTGCTACTGCCCCTTTAATTAGATTCATCGCCGCTAATGGCTGCAACACTGCCGAAGCGGCGTTAAACAATAACTCACTCACTCACTTTAATTAGATTCAGGACACATTTTTCTACAACATAATACCACATGTAGTAAATACCTTGAATTTGAATCCGACCTAAAAACCCAATGAGAAGTGAAACCATCCATTACAAGCGTTGACAGCTTAGCAATAGGCATAACACGACAATATAGATCATTTTAATGTATTTAAACTTAATGAATATTTTAATAATATTTATATTTTATTTTTAAACAAATTTGAAACTATCCATCAGTATTTTTCTCATTTCACTAATGTACACACAAAAATAAATAAAAACACATTCCGACAGAACTCTCTCTTTAAATGTGTCAATTGATGCTATGTGTGTCTTAACGTTTAGTAAATCCTTCACACTAGTACATGTAAACCATACTCGGAAATTACGTACGGATAAACCAATGTTATTTCTCCTCAAATATGACAGGTAAAGTTTAAAATGTCATCCAACCAATTTAAACTAGAGAAAACAAATCAATGGAAATATATGTGCACTTTTTTTATTCATGCAAAGCCCATATACCAGTAAAGATGCTTTCAACCAATCAGAGCGCTATGTTTCAGCTGAAAGGAGTCGTAACCCCGGTCCCCTGGGCACATCTGTCTGACGTCACAACACTTTGGGTAAGTCTCGTTCTTGTAGGGGAACTCCAGATAGCACTTCCGGTTGTCAGCGACAGCAGTCACACCGCATCTACAAACCGTATACATAAGATCTGAAGATACCTATATGAACTATTATTGTAAAACTACCATTTTGGACGTGTTATAACGTCCATAAATTAAGGGAATACCAAATTATTGTCAACTGCTGCAGCAGTCACACATCTATCACAAAACAGGAGAGATAGCTAAATATCAAACAATTAAATAGAAATATATTTTTGTTCGCAAAACTCCCGGAGCGTTATAATGAACATTGCATAAACAGAAAATCATGAATAGTAAAATAGAATATCAGCATTTGACATATAACATAACATAAATACAGGAGTATGCTCTGTTCCTTATTGGCATTCATTAAGATAAGACATTGAACAACAACAAAAAGTGTAAAACTGCTGAACAAAAGTTTGTTTAACTGTTCCCCCAACTCAGTGCAAATATCATGTAATTCTGTGTTCATTTAAGTTTTGATTTATTCCTTAAATATGCCCGCAAAAGTTATGAATCTTTGTTTAGATGTAGAAAAAAATCATTTCTGTACCATATACTTTAATATGATACTAATATTTCTACAGGAGCAAATATGGCAAGGATTTATAATACACCGGGGTCCAAAAATCCCAAACTCAAAAATTTATATTGTATTATAAAACTGTCCTTTTTTTAATCATTTAGGGAAAAAACATAATTCCTATCATCACATTGACCAACATTTTCTATAACTGTCGAACTTTACCCGACATTATGTTTAATTAATATTTTATTGCAGAAACAATGAAATCTAAATTTTCAAATGTTGACCCCTTGTCTCTTTAGTTGTACGCAAAAATTGTTTCTGGCATGTTACATATCTGTCCCTTGTATATGTAGTGTAAAAATGACTTCTCTACACCTTAAGCTTGTCCAGAAATATTATCCATAATGTGTTCTGTTAAGAAATAGTGCCAAATTGAATTTTTCCAAAAATGATGATTTTACGTAGGAAATCTTGCATAGTTAAACACACTTTTGTTCAGCTGTACGTACTTATGATACATGGACAGAACATCATTGACAGCAGTATATAATGTACAAAGTTAACATCCATGAATAGAACTTATAAACCTCTAGTGACGTCACTCTATTGTTCTATTAGGTTCTTCTTTTACCGGGTAAACCTCTATTGTCAGTTTGCCGGGCGTTCTCCAAGAATGCCCGGGGCATTCTCCAGGAATGCCCGGGGCTTACTCTAGAATCTATCGGAAATTCATTTTGATTGGGAATTATACACGTTTTGAAATACTTTGATTCAAAGTCCTTCTTCGAATAAATACCATCACAAAATATCACATTTTTGACAAATCACAAATCACAAACATAAGCTTTGAATATCTGGTTTTGAACCCTGCACCACCCGGTTACTACACTGGCGCCTTTGACAACTCGGCTATACAGGCCGACAGAACAATGATGTATTTTACACAGTGACAATCATGTGAACTCCACGAGGCAGATAGCGCATGCAGCACGTGCGTTTCGTGCGGATGTGCTTCCCGCGTATTTAGCGATTCGCGTCAGTATATACCAATGAAGCCAAGTGAAGACAAAATATTGAAATTATATCTAAATCATAATTTCTGTCGGTTCATACGTAAGATCAAAACCTCGTCGGCCCTTCCCCTTTCCCTCCCCCGCGGGCATACTCCACAAACAAAGCCTCTGACACGGTTTTGATCCATTACATAACATCGAGAACAGAAGTATACATTATACATAGTTGACATACAGAATTAAGACACATCATTCGAGGCATGCCAGATTGTATTGACGTGCTTTATCTACACTGCGTTTATATGTACATGTATATAAATAAAACCACGACAGGGCCAATATTTTCGAAGCTCTCTTAGCGCTAAGATAGTCGTAAGCCAATGTTAATGTATGGCACTTACGACTATCTTAGCACTAAGAGAGCTTCAAAAATATAGGTCCAGAATTGTTATTGTTGATGTAAGTTTTCATTATACGTACATTATACCTACCCATAGCATGCATACGCTCCCTGGTGACACTCACATCTGCAATAGAAACAAGTTTATTACGAATACATAATGGATTAATATGCATTTGAGATATCACGGTTTTGATTATTTCTATATAATCAATGTAGTTACATTGTATAGATAAAATGTTCAATTCAATTTTAGGTATTCAAATGTAGGTAGAACATTTTAATACAGTTTCGATAACGTTGATATTTGAACTAACGAATGAATTTAGATTTGAAATACCGTTTAATGTTATATTTCATAAACTATAATATCAATCAATCAATCTATATTCATTTGTAGTGGAGGCGTCATAGACCAATGTTACACGTTTGGTTCAACAGAGCGATACTTGAAAATACCGATATACTGGTCGAAATGAGCTCATCGTATTGTATTAAAGAAGATTGATCCAGTCAAAACCATGTGATGTTTACTCTTTTCTATATATATACACTCATGGCAAAAATGGTTGTCACCCCCTAATATTTAATTAAATTGGAGTTTATATCACATTGTATGCATGGCAATGTTGGTTTTCCATGGAAATGTCATTACAGGCATGAAGTTACATTAACTCACACTTTACAATGAACAGATTCAGCGGTTTCATGTAGACCACGTGCATTTCATTGAAATGATTGAAATTTGTCTCCTTAGGTTTGTCATTTCCATCGATTACTATAGACCTCTTTCATAAGATACAGCTTCACGACTATAGTTTCTGAAAAGCATAGACCATGCCTGGTCCCACTCCACCAGGAATCAGACATGAAATCATTGGCATGAGTCGTGGTGGCGCTTCGAATCGTGTCATTGCTGCAGCATGTAACGTCAGTGTTAGAACTGTTCAAAGGATTAAAAGACTGCACGCCATACAGGGAAATGTTGTTCCGAATAAGTCTTCAGGCCGTCCCAAGAAAACTACGGTTCGTCAGGATAGAATTCTTCTTCGTTTGACCCGACGTCATAGACGTCTTTCGTCTTTGACTCTTGCACAGAGATGGGGGGCTCATATTAATACGCCCATTTGCCGGAGAACTGTAGTGAACAGGTTGCTCCAGCATGGATATAAGGCAAGAAGACCTGCCATCAAACCATTCTGGACACTGGTCCACCGCAGGGCACGGCTTGCTTGGGCGCAGCAGCACCGCAGAATCCAACTTGGACATTGGCGTCACGTCATATTTACTGATGAGTCTCGTTTCCTACTGCATAAGGTGGACAGGAGAATGAGAGTGCGACGTTTACGTGGGGAAAGGTTCAATGACGACTGTCTGCAGCATCAGGTTGCCCACGGTGGCGGTTCTGTACACGTATGGGCAGGAATACACCATAACGGTAAAACGGATCTTGTCGTCCTTCAAGGAAACGTCAACCAGAGGTCGTACAGACGTCTTCTTGAAACCGTTTGCCTCCCACATGCAAGAAGAGTGTATGGCAACAACTTCCTGTTGCAGTTCCTGTTGCAGGACGATAATGCACCAGCCCCATCGTGCACGTACAGTGAACGCTTTCATTCAGGCACAAGGAGTAACAAGATTGCCCTGGCCTTCAAAAGTCCGGATATGAATCCGATAGAACATGCTTGGGATCAGCTTGACCGTGCAATTAGAAGACTGGACCCTGCTCCTGCAAATTTACAGCAATTGCGGGCTGCTCTTGTGAATGAATGGAACAATTTGGCTGTTGCAACATCAACACACTGATAGACAGTATGCCTGCCCGAATTATCGCCCTTGAAAATTCCAGAGGCGGTGCTACCCGATATTAGGCTTGTAAATATACTCATACATGACTGCAGAATGAAATAAAACCGACAATTGAACTTGAAAAATGTAATTTGTTTTATTGATACCCTCCAATTGATACTATATGGATACTGTAAAAATTGCCCTTTTTCACAGGGACCATACATATCCTGATAGAATTTCGTAAATTGGCCAGCACAAGACCAAAATACAAGCTGGTATGTTTTACGAATGTTTTTCCCAATCACACAAATCATTCTGACAGTTATTGCATGTTTGATTATTTGTCCACACTCAGTTAAACTTGACGTAGCGTTCTCAGTCTGGGGGTGACAACCATTTTTGCCATGAGTGTATATACAGGTACTATTAAACATACAATTATTGTCATGCATTCTCTCATTCTCTCCTCCCCCCCCCCCCCTCTCTCTCTCTCTCTCTCTCTATCTCTCTCTCAGGTCATGCAGTTAAGCAGGTCTGCAAATACTCGATTTGCTTTCGTTCTTCCGTAACATTTAAAATAACTTCCTGTGGCGTTTTCGTCAGTCAGTTAATAGTGTTCTTCCTATTTCAGGTAGAATTCGAGTAATTTTAATTTTAATGGTTGCTACAAAGTGGTTCCTGAAACAATTGCAGAGGAATTAGAATAAATTAGTAAGAGTATGTACATCGTCTTTAGTCCATATCTCCACGTGCAAACTAATTAAGGTACTTCGTCTCTGTCCCGGCTGATCCTAAAGTCTGACCACGCCCACCCGGATAAGTTCGGAAGGTCAAGAAGTCACGCTAAGCTCCAAGAAGGCATGACTGAATTTTAACTACCCTTTCAAGTGGTGTCACGTGTGACATGGGTCCAAATAGAACGCTCAGCATGGGGGTAGCAATTGGTCATTATATTATTTCATTGGGAATATTATGATAATTGTGTTGATTATTGTGTCCAAATGATATCAAGAATATTAATGATATACATATAATGCATGAATCTGTCTGCCCCTACCCCCACCCCCCCCCCCCCCCCCCCCCTTCTCTCTCTCCTCTCTCTCTCTCTCTCTCTCTCTCTCCTCTCTCCTCTCTCTCCTCTCTCTCTCTCTCTCTCTCTCTCTCTCTCTGTCTCTCTCTCTCTCTCTCTCTCTCTCTCTCTCTCTCTCTCTCTCTCTCTCTCTCTCTCTCTCTCTCTCTCTCTCTGTCTGGTCTCTCTCTCTCTCTGTCTGTCTCTCTCTCTCTCTGTCTGGTCTCTCTCTCTCTCTCTGTCTCTCTCTCTCTCTCTGTCTCTCTCTCTCTGTCTCTCTCTCTCTCTCTCTCTCTCTCTCTGTCTCTCTGTCTCTCTCTCTCTCTCTCTCTCTGTCTCTCTGTCTCTCTCTCTCTCTCTCTCTCTGTCTGTCTGTCTCTCTCTCTAATTCTCTCTCTCTCTCTCTCTGTCTCTCTCTCTCTCTCTCTCTGTCTCTCTCTCTCTGTCTCTCTCTCTCTCTCTCTCTCTCTCTCTCTCTCTCTCTCTCTCTCTTTCGAGCAAACATTGCAATTATTATCATATTAGTGATCTATGATGTAACAGTTATAGTATTGTATCCTGACCTAGTGCAGTCAGCCTCGGACCATGCATCCCCAGGTCTGTAGTTACCTGGACAGTCTCCTGCAGTAGACAATGGAGGAACAGAGCAGTTATACCTCAACACATACATATATCATTGTATCGATGAGAACATCTACCGATAACATTTCAAATGAAAACAAAGTGGAACTATCACAATAACGAACGAAAACGTTTCTTAATATTAAGAGAATAAACGATTTAGTCAAATTGACGAAGGAAAATAGCAATATTTCAAAAGAACACAACAAGAATGTGCAAATACAGAAACAAACTGGTAATAGAATTATGTCAATAAACAACATATTTGTGATATTATGAAGGAGTACAAAACCGTAATATGTGAATGAAAAAGGTAAAGCGGTCATATTCGAAAGAGGAGATAACGGTAAAGTCACCAATAACACATATGCATTGATAATAACAAACTTATAAAATAAATTTATATTAAACAATTTAAAACGATATGTTGTATTTACCTTATTCAACAGATATAATCACTGGCTCTGCAGCTCATCAGTGTTTGCATCATATATTCTTATTAAAAAATCTACATATGAACTAATATGCAACAAATCATGACAAGTGTACAAACATTGATATCCTTAGTGCAGGTGACCTCCAACTAGAAATTCATGCAGTATGGGGATACAGCAGTTCTTGAGGTAATTAATTATAAATCGAAGGTGTGATATATTTCCGAACGTCAGTTACTGTTAGGCTCCATTTCAAAACGTATATCTCAACATGTGTTGAAGCAAGTGTAAAGCATATGAATGGCGTCTTGGTACTACCATAACCAACGTAAAAAGACAAATGGACACTGGGTATAAAAGCGTTATCGTCGTGTAAAGACATTATTTTGTGTTTGAAGGGACCCACCTTCCATCATGTAGGCCCATCCGTGAACAGGTGTGGAGAGACACAGAGTCGTGAGAATACACGCGACCCACAGCACGCCCATGTTCCATGGAGACTTCAGATCACAGACATTAACATGTCCCGAGATAAGATAAGGAGTAAGAATTCAAAGTATTACAGGGAAGATATGGTATGTACGTAGGCAATAAATATTACTCCATTGTTGTGTTAAAATTTAAATGGTAACTATTATTCCGATTGTTATCTGACAATGCGAAATGTATTTTGATCTGATTTGAAAATAGAATTTATCGCGGATTTATAACTATTGATAAATAAATATAAAAATGATGGTAAATGCTATAATATTATACAAATGTAATGTAGCCAAGTTAATGTTTTATTACTAAACTAAACTAAACGTATACATTGTTAATGCTTTTACGTAGTGTTTCTTTTTGTGTAGAAGAATTATAATGCACACGTTAAATGGATTTTTATGTTTGCTTCATTTATCGATGAAAGCGACAGTGCCAGAGGACTGATTGTTTTAAAATGAGATGAAATCATATTTGCAGACAGAATCAGCTATATTCCCCGCCCAGTCAGAAAATGTAAAATATAATGAACAATGTTTATAAATCATTATTCATGTTATTAATGACTCACTGACGTTTTGTAGAACGTTTGATTAGCTTGTTCACAGATAATACATTCAACCTACATGATATATTGTTTCCACATCCCAAGATAGGCTGAATTCAGTTCGAGTCTGTTGTATACAAGGAATTGTTAGTTACAATTCCATAAAAAAAAAGTCAAAACGCAAAGTCCAAAAGCACATCTTCCCACTACCACGTTGGCTTGAACTAGTCGATCCTTCCCGTTTTCTGAGTTCTCGTCCTAAGATATTCATTTCTTTGGGTTATATACAATTTGAATACCTTTCTAGTCGAAACGTGGGTATTTGAATACAGTAAATTGTAAATATCTCCCCCTCTTTTCTCTCTTCGTTACATAAACACACATGCAAGTTTTCTCTTTCTCGTTTGTTGAAGACGTCAACGTGTCACACACAGACATCAAGGTAGACAGGGATTAGTAGAGAGGTAGCGACATGTCTCATACTGTGTTCAGGTCTCGTGGAGTATCTCGATACTTGACGATGCTTCTCAGTTAATTGAAGTGGGGCGGGATAGCGAAGTGGTTAGCGCGTTCAGCTTCGGATCAAGAGGTCCCGGGTTCGAATCCCGCAAGGGGCGGGGCAACTTTGTCTGCAGTAGAAAAACTGTTCTACACACAGTAAGGTTTGGGTGCAATGCTACACTGAATTTCAGCGTAGTACCACCCATGGTTCGCTAGTTCCAGCCGATGCTCGCAGGTTTCACCGTGATGCATAGCCACATGGCGTTGCGGGATTTCTGCCATAATACTAGCAGCCGCGATATAAGTGAAATACACTTAAAAGCGGCGTTAAACCCCAACTGACATCATCTCACCTTAATTGAAGTGAAATTTGATTGTAGTCATGTCTCAGGAATTGAAAACGAATCACGAGTAAATGTTACACTAAGACAACCATTGGAAATGGATGTATTTCTCCGTTTACCAAGAATAGAAATGTAAGAAAAGGTCAAATAATACTTACAAATATAAAATGATTCAATCACAACGATGATATGTGGACAGATTTGATATGAATATATTTGGACGGATAAAGCACGGGTGCTTTAATTTTTTTCCGGCAATAATATACACGCAGCCGAGATATAAGATAATAATACTGAGAGCGGCGTTAAAACCGAAATCACCACCACAAACTAGCATATATACGTTCGTGAACGACGAATCAGAGAATTTACAGCTTTGATGGCAAAATGTTTGACCTAACACAACATACACCAACCTCCGCTAATGCGGGTGTCACACATTGCCGGAGCTAACATCCCGGACATCATACGGATGTCAATAATTTCCAATTTTGTCGACTTCGGCTCTAAATCGGGATGTCCGTGTGACCGTCGTGTGTCATCGTATGACCATCTTGGGGGTTTCTTGGGGTCCGGGAACAACTTCGTGTGTGAGCTAATATTTTTTGGCATGTCAAAAAATTGGCCGATGGTCACACGAACATATCTCTTCGTGTACCTTTCGCGTAGACATCGGGTCCATCGCATGGTCATCGTGTACACATCGTGTAACCATCGAATAATATTCGGATTAACTTCGGCTCAAACGGCACTCGATGCTCATGCGAATGCTGACGATGGTCTACTAGATGGTTACACGACGTCGTGAGACCTGCGGGTTACCCTCGTGTTACCCTCGCGTTGCCAATTATTGCTATCGTGAATGGTACTAGATTGCAACACGGTGGCGGGCCCCAGTCTTTCACAGGCGTGCACCTATTAAACCAGCATCTGAATAATGTATCCCGTAATAAAATAGTACAAGTACATGTAATAATTAATTATAACAACTAATAACTAAAGGATCACGGTCACGCATCAGGCCGGACACCGCTGTAAGTATTGAACACACTTGCATTGAAGAAGTTGTCAGTTCAGAGAATACCATACAGTGGACTTTTACAACAAAAGTAATACAAATATCACCGAAGGGGGGAATGATTGAATGGCAAATTCTGAATCTCTGGAGAAATCAAGCGAGAGAGTCGACACTACGACAATATACATCTTCTCCACAGAGAGAGAGCAACATTTCTATCGTGAAAATATCCACCATGATGATGAATAACTTGAGAACATCTCCGTGAATCGATTATTAACATAGAAACAAGGGAGGAGACTCGATTGTTGACATCTGTTTGTACAAGAAGCTAAATGCAATTCCTTTAATCGAGTCCCTATCGTCTTGACAGATGTGTTGTGTCACATAGCAATATATACACTTTAGTGAACAATAGAGTTATATATAATTCGTCTAAACCACCAAGGTGTGGGTTTAATCAAACACTTGACCCGAGGACCCGAATTTTGCACTTCATGTTGTCTCGGGAGATGTTAGCAAAACAAGATGTTCTAAATCATCCATTCTACACTGAACGTCACACTGTTTATTTAGGTGGTTGTCTGGAGCAAGCCGACACTTCCGAGGACTCCCTGTAGAATTGATACGTCCTTCACTCAAGGGGCCGAATGTTTTCGGAATAAACATTTTTAGAAATGTTCATGTCCTTTTTCAAACTTCTAACTGCATTCTCAAAGCGTACCAATTACATATTCCTCCTGCGAAAGCTAACAACTTTCATCCCTGTACAGCCGTCTGGCCATTCACATACAGAGGCGAAGAGAGAAATTTTTAGATAAGTTATGACAGGTGCGGTGATTTCTTCATCAGATGTATACGACGTGATGACAATTTTCTCTGATTTTCTTCTGTATTTCCAGTATCATCGTCATAATAAAAATAATTAGTTCGCACCAGTTCCAGTTCATAGGCACTGCTCAGTAGCGCTCTCTGAACAACAAGAATGGTCCGCTGCATGTGTTCTAGAAAAGGTATGTCTTCAGTTTACAAATCCGGGCCGTCCTTAACTCCAGTGGGAACTGATTCCAGAGAGAGGGTCCAGCCACCTGGAATGATCGATTCCTACCTGTTAGTAGACTTGATGTGTGGAACAACAAGAAGATCAAGATTTTCAGATCTGAGACTTCGGCTTGGATGATATCTTTAAATTTTGATCAGGTCAGACAGATACTTTGAAGCTGATAATGATGATGAGTATGGAGATTAAACGACGGATTTTCAGCGGAGCTGTTCTCTCACGCGGGACTTTGGAGCTAGCTTTTTGAGCCATTTGTAGCCAGTGTAATTTCTGCAGAACAGGGTAATGTGAGACTGTTGTGAGATCTTGAGATAGGTTTCGTGTTTTGATATAGTGAAGTATTGTTCGAGATAGTATAATGATATTTTGATCAAGTAGAGTATAACTAGTGATTTGGTAATTTGACAAAAGGGATACTTTACTCGAGCTAGTATTAGTATTGATTAGCAATAGTTGTGTAATATGTAGTGTGATACCTGATGGTGTGAGTATGTAAATGAGTTACTTGTATGATGAATGAATCTGTAGTTTTGTGAAGCAAGTGTTGTGTTGGAAAGGTATGAGATTGATGCAAGATGTGTACGGGTGGAGATGATTGTGAGATGGAGTGTGGTCGTGTGTGGGTGTTTATCCGAATTATGAACCGTGATGTGAAGGGATGAATGAGACAGTGTGAGACAGTGAGGGATTTATTTCTTGTGAATAAACTTAGTTTAGTCTTCTCGACCTGTGCTGTGTTGGGCTATTCCGTGACATTGTCAGATGGCAAGGATTTGGTGAGGGTCACACCAGCTCCGCTACTAACTTCTGTGTTCGAAAAAAACTGCATCCTCGAGATACGGAGTTTTTTGGTTACAGAATTGAAATTTATGATAAATACACTTAGAAGTTCGCTGGGACAATTTCAAAATGATATATGCTTTGAGTTGTCTACCAGGTAATTGTTTTAAGACAACTACTATGCTATACAACTCCTTATGTCTTCTTAAATATGACAACAAGTGATTTCAACATTTTTCTGTAATATTATGCACCGATGATACCTTCATTTTGGAGGACTGATTTAAATTACTAAGGTCTAAATAAGTGTTGAGAGAAGGTGTATTGTCAAACATAATCGAGATGTTACTACCTGTCGCCATATTTGCCCCTATGTTTGTAACAGTCACTCACAAAACAAACATCTGACAATGTCATTCACGCTTTACAATCAGCTTTCCATGAAAAGTGATGTAATATATAGGGGACGAGTAACAGTACATAACCTAACCCCCTCAAACCCGTACATTTATCTCCCGATAATGTACTGCTACGAGTTCTCTTTCTATCTTAGAGCACAGTCAAATGCTTGAGTCGTGAAAAATATGTCTTAAAATTAGTGTATTTCAAACGAATTGTCAACTAATTTAGGAAACATTCGATCGAACACAACACGCAAAACATTGACATTTCTTATTTTCATATGCAAATGTGAGATATATTGACGTCATCATCAGCACTGTGAGCACTGAATTTCTTAAATTCACGAGGCTTACATTTTATATAAAGCGTTCGAGTCGTGCTACAGCACAAGCGTCGTGCTTGAATCACGAACATGCATGATAAGCACGTTTTTTTCAGAAATATTGAGGTAATAATTTCATTCCCTATTCCATATTCATTCCCTAGACTGAGTGGTTTTAGGAATGAATGAGTTCACAAAATGGCTTCAACAAGGACAACCCAAGACTATTAAAGTACACTATTTATTCAGGAAAGGCAACTTTACTTTTTTACTCCTCACTTTTTAAAATGTCAATTTTAAAAATTCAAAACTAAATTGTCATTAAATTTGTTTATTTAATAACAGTTATTGTATTAGTATTTCAAATATTTGTCCATCATGTTAAGTTGTTTGTTGAGCTGTATTTATCAATTTACGAGTTGTAATATCTATTGTTGCATATGCTAATGTGCATCATGTCTATATTGCATATAAATTATTTCGGTTACTGCAACAACGAAATTGTACTCAAACTATCTCAAACTATGGGAAATTATTTACTTTTTAATGTCGTACTGGACATCGCTCGGATACTGTGGTGTACGATACTGGGGTTTGACTGAGACGACAATGCAGCCTCCATCCTCTAACATTCTAGCAGGTAAACAATTTTATATCACTTTCTTTTAATTGTGTATGTCGTTCTTTATAATTTCTGAATACATTGTTTATATACTGTTGGAGAAAAACAACAACCTATTATATTTTCAAACATAGGCAACATGGTTTGATGTTTGCCACTGTTTCACTTACTCGTGATGTAAATGAAATACACGTGAAACATCCCAATTGACCTCACATTCACAGGGGCGTGTGTCGCTTAGAAACAGCGTTTTAAAGACATATACCCATAAACCCTACCCTGTTACTATATAAAAGGAAATGGATGTTACGACGACACCACCCCATGCTCATTCAACCTCATATTTGTGCTCACATTATACTTTCTTCATTTACACGTTTATATTCCTATTTTAGGAATCTCACGCATGGTCATGGAAAACGGAATCCACTGTATTTCCTAAAGGAACATTGCAGTTCATTCGTCAATCTTATAATTGTTTAATTGTGTTATCCACATAAATAAAACAACCAGGTGGCATTGTTGGTTGTTTTAATAGAAGTCTGTGAACCAGTTTTATGGACATGATACCCGAACGCAACCAGACGACCGTACATCTATCGGGATATAAATGCACACCACGTGACCACAATACAATCATATGATTGGACAAAAGCATTTAACTGTGCTCCAAGTTTTGAAGAAGGTAGTGTCGTGTCTCCTGTCGTGCTACAAATAAACTGTTAGGTCTCTTGCATTGTATTGTCTGACACGACAGGAACACATTTGAAAAGATCTTGATGATGCAAAATCATTGTGATGTCATGTAACTGACGCCAACAGGGCATTGTTCAAAATCAGTCTGATTAAAACCGACGGTATTCCGCGGAAAAAATGTGCAAAATAGTGCATCAACCGGGATACGAACTCATATCGTTCGGAGATTTCCACGCCAAACCGTCTGGAAACAGTCCGTAGACTAGCGTGTTCGAGCGCAATTCAGGTAGCCAATCAAAAGATGCCCAACAAATGCTTTCGGTGCGAGAAGATAGGGGCAGGTAACTCCAAACAGCTATCCTTTGGTCTGTTCCGAATGCTTTCAAAACAGTGACCGTTTAAAAACTACGTTGTGATTGGTCAGCTATTTGACTGGGCTTTGGCTGCGCTAAACTGGTTCGGAACATGCGCCTATACGGGGTGTTCTCAGACCTTGTGGCGAGGAATCTACAGAACCTGTTCGTATCCCGGTAGATATATTATTTTGCAAATTTTATTCCTCGGAACAAGGTCGATTTTAATCAGACTGTGTTCAAAATCTACTGTCAAAGCGATATCTCCAAGGAGATATCGCTTAATCTCACACAAGCGGTATCTCCTGTGGAACCCAGTTTTTGGATGATAATCAATACACTGCAAAATAAGTAGCTTATTTGAACAGTCCTTTTAATTAGCCTCTCATCGTGTGACCATAAATGCAAATTTCAGTTAAAATCGTAAAAGCTTGAGAACGTTCACTAGATTGCATCAAGTGACCAAAGGATTGATATTTCAGGAATTTGAATTTATGTTTGTTTTCATGAGGATATTTGTTGAAAATATTTTATTGATTATTCCCGTCTTTGCTCCTTTGATCTTTAAAACCAAGTCATGGTGGATTAAAATATTTTATTAAATTTTACTTCATTTAAAATTTAGATTTTTGAATTTAAAAGTTGTGATTTATTCAAAATGGACATTGCCTCATGACATTTAATATTAACGCTTCTAATTAATGTCATATTTCGTGTATCACAAATGGAATTAATATCCGAAAAACAACGAAATGACACGTTTTTTACGATAACATTTCAATTGTACTGTAAATCTTTTAAAGGTGAAAAATATAATAAGCTTCAGGATCAAGTGATACCATGCGATGTCCCTATATTCAATTCTATATTTGCATCACAACTAATTTTACTTTCACGGGGCCAGCAGGGAGAATGCCAAAATTAAAACCCGAGAGGGGTAACTGCATCTATCGAAATATGGATAACATTTCAATGACTGCCTGAATTACAACATATTTTTACATAGTTCTCATGTGTGACTGGCTACTGTGAACAACACATCAGAGACTGTATACAACTGTTGAACAAATCGATCTATTTAAAACTTATTCACAGCAAGAGCAAGTGACACTCAAATTTATGCAATCATTCTAGACCTGTTCTACATTCACTGTAAAAAAGGTATTCAACGCAAGTCTTTCACCTATTGAACTTTGCACTTTCTTTTAGATACATGATTTGCTCATATACGAAGCACTTTTGCATTATAAATATATGTACATTTCAACAATGTGACCTCAAATTATGATTCAATCCGTCAAAACACGCCTAGCTGTGCTCGCGACTGCGAGTGATTGACGGCATGGTGCTATAACGAAATTTGGAAAAACCTGTAATTTTTTTAAAACGTCAACGGTTAAAAGTAGCAATACCTACAAGAAGAATCTACAAAGAATGCATAGAAACCTATTTGTATGTCAAGAGGGTCAACCAATCTGAAGTTTGAACAACATTTCGTCTCAGGAATGTGACTACCAGTCATGTCGAGTCAACAGTACCGTAGGAAGAACGATAACTCTGTACAGTACAGCGCTGACAGAGAAGTCGATAGAGATGTTGAGATATATCAAAAGAGGTGGGCCCTATATTTTCGGATGTTGTATCATTTTATTAATGCATTTCCATCAAAACTGTTAGACTCGTTGACTTTTTGAAAACTTGGATAAACGTTGTACTTGACATGGAAGTAAACCCATTGTTTATGCAATGTTTTGAAGCAGAATTGCCCCTATTATCGGGGTATTTGAAATTTTCATTTGAATATATTTCTACGACTCTATAATCAAAATAAAACCATCATAAAAACAAATCAAATTATTTTCATTGATATTATATGAATAAAAAATATCTGCAAAACTAAAAAAAAATGCCCCAGTTTTACCGGGAAAGGCATTTTTTACAGGTAAGCTTTGACAGTGTGTTACAAAACGGCTACGCTTTCACGCTGTAGGTTTTGATAATTATGTAAATTTTAGTGATTCTGAATTCTCTGAACCAACAATGTTTTACGGGATGATGCAATGATTACTCTGAATATATTTAAAACCTTTTAACATTCCACTGAAATATGACAGACACGTCAATTATCCAGGTGTTTTCGTTATTTTGATATCGATAATTTTGTTACTTTAAATAACTTTATATTTGATATGTTTTATTTTTTTAGATGCTGCTTCACTTTGTTTAGTTATTTCTTTAGCGTTTTGCAAACATAAGGAAAGTATTCTAGATCAGCATAGGGACAGAACTTATTTTGCAACGATAATAGGGCCACTGACCATAACTATTAATATATGATATAGGCCCTACGTGGGACACGACTACAAAATTAAATTTGTTCAAAATTGTTCATTGTCTATTTTTGAACACTTTGAATCGGTGAACCGTGTAGACAATTAGACATCCAGTACTTTATAAGGAACAAATCAGCAAGTTTAAACTCGATCGTCTTACTTCCGGGTCTGGAAATAGATCAGAATTTAGGAAAAATAACATCGAGGGCAAAACATAATTTCCAATATTCAGCATTGTGATAAACAGTTATGAAACATAATTTCATTTATTATATATCTTTTGAAACATTTGATTAGGTATCGTACGCCGCACTGTAAAACACCGACTGCAGGCAGGCTACTTTGAACGTCGGTCTGACGGATATTTGCTCTTAACTCGTGTCTAAAACAATACGTCGAAAAAATGGTTGAAGAACTCCAACTTTAGTTCAATGTCATAGAAATATGTTACTAAAAATATATGATACAGGGCGCCACGAGTGAACCAACCAAGTGAGTGTTTATGAACAGGTTTGACATAGGCCAACTGCAGTGACTCGCACCGAGGCGAGATTGACGGACCACTATCACGTCACATTACGGTAGGTGCCGAAAGCTGCCGATCTGTTTGCATACGGGAAGGCCGGGTTTGCCGCGGACCGCACTAGTGTCAGCGCGGGTTTGCAAAAGTGACGTAAAAGCATGACGGCTTGTGTTTACAATTTGAATACCATATTGAAGTAAAATAACATAAAATGGGGTTTTGAAATCCTTTAAAGTTGCTATTTGGTGAACATAAACATTTCAATTGAAGTTGCGCAATTTGTAAAAGTAACTTAAAGTTTTTAATTTACTACATGTACATATTATACGAGTGTCAACATTGATTATTCATACTCAAGACTCAATTTAATCAAATTAGTGTTACATTTTTATTTTATTTTATTTTGAGGCAATTTCGTTGTGGACCACAATGCAAGCAATACTTAATGCATGGATAACGTTAATAAGGAATCTGTTTTGTAAATTGGAGAACTATTTCTACTTTTACATGTTCTATCTTTAGCTCCTTATTTAGTAATCTTTCTACACATTTCTTCACTCCACAACTTCCATGTCACTGAGTAGTATGTTATGCACGACTGCTTCTGTATTCGCCTTGTTACTTTTAACAGATTGTCGTGTAAATAATTAGTATTTTCACATTTGTGAGAAAAATCAATGTAATTTCATTCAAATAGTTTTTTATTTGCGTTTTCATCATCAACTCTCAAGTGAATAAACAAATTCGAGAGCTATACCGATCAACATTTTTATAAGCTCAAAAGCTCAAATTAGTAACATACATATACATGTACTATCAAATCAACAAACACTTATGCCAGACGCAATAACGAATTCAAAGATCACATCTTAATAGTTCGCTTAATCTCGGGCATTTGGTTCCAATATCAGTTTTAATGTCACAGACCAATTAGAAATCTTATCTTTATAGCTTTATCAAGCACCATTCTTAAGTGGAATCCAATACATATTAGTTTCATGATAAAATGTATGCACTCTCTCTTCTTACAAATGTTGAGGGATCGACAGCGTGATTGTCCGACATTTGTTGCGTGAGCCTGACCATCTTATCTCCTAAACGTGATAATTTAGTGCACTGGTTAGCGCATTTGTACTTAAATATTACAATCAGTAAATACAGATATTGATTGCCATATATTCTTGTAAGTTTGGAGTATAAACGTTTTAACTATTTACATGGATAATAACAATAATAATATGTCCATTTATAGAGCGCACTTATCCATCCATTCAGGGGTTGCTCAAGGCGCTATAGGAGTATTATTACCCTGGTCTAACCCAAGCTGAGTTGTCGCTAGAAGGTTACCTCCACAACCGTTACCAGGTACCCATTTGCTGCTGGGTGAACAGAGGCACACTTTGAATAAAGTCACTTACCCAGAGTGACGCCATATGTCTCTCAACTCATGTCTCAGTATTGGGAAGGGAATCAACCCTTGAAACTCAGTTTTATCAAGCAGTTGGTGACCCACCCATCGGGCGAGATGCGCCCGTTGTTGCTGAACTTCACTGATAGCGGTCGACTGCGCTATGCACAGGACCACGTGCTACCACGTGGCATATCATAATCAACTGTTCCACAGATAACAAGCAGAATTCAAAGAAAGTGTTCTTTCATCTAAATGATCTCCTAAAGCGAAGTTTATACACAAAGACTTGAAACCAAGCCAAGGGAACGTCTCGATCGTATCCTGTCTTGATCGCAATATCACAAGAATAACTATTGACCTCAAAGCATTAGGAAAATAAACGTGTTCTTATGTCTGCAAATAATGTTAATGCAGACATCATCATCGATTATGTTAACTATGATTCATAAAATGAGCTGTATGTGTTAATGTTCAGATGTTAATGTATAACTATTTTGAAAAGTAAAAACTACTGCTTCTATTTATGTAGTACACCGGGCTACAATTAAATATGTAAATGGCATACCAGATCAAAGCTGATCAAAAGAAAAATATTGACCTGAAACTATGGGTATTATAATGTTCTAATACCCCGCATCCATGGACAAAACAATTCCGCAGATGGTTCTGATATCTGATGGTTAATTCATTCATATGGACATTAGGGGCTGCTTTTAAATCTTGTTTATATATAGTACAGTAATACAAGCTTGACTGTAAATGCACTGAGTATTAGCAGAGAGCATTAACATGAGCAAGCATGTACATTTGAATCACATCTTCCAATGTTAAAGGGGCCGTTCTGTCGGCAAAATCCGCCATATTGGATGTTGTGCATTACGTGAAATGAAAACACGCTATATTTTACCTAATTTTACAACATTTTAATGATAAAAGATATACACTGATAGAAAGTTCACATAGAAACACATAGCGTGTCATAAAACTAAAACTGTTATGCCGTAGAAAATGTTTCCCCACTCGCAGCGCTGATGAATGGCTTCAGTTCTCATTGTTTTTATTTGTACGTTTGTCTTTATTAAGATGTGAAATATAAATTCATCAAAATGTTACCTTTATTAATTTATTTGAACTTGACTGTGTTTTTTTCATTTATTAGTAGCATATATGTGTAAACGGAGATATCCTCTCGAATTTCGTTTCCACAAAAAATACCCCGATAGAACCCTCCTTTTAAGGATAGACATTGAAAACAGTATTGCAAAGGGTATACCGGTACAATAGATCTCACGGGATGCAAACTTTGTATTTGGACCTTGAATTGCTGTGACTACAAATATTGATCAAGGCCCATTTATGACACTGTGTATTTCATGTATTCAAATGATGTATTTTATAACTAAACGTATGTTTCTAGAAAGAACAAGACATCTTTTTCTCTATGTCGCTCTCGGTATGGCACGTGCACATCAGTCTAAGAATCCTCTATGATAATAACACGTACACTGCGATAACAACTTACATAATGGCTGTACAACATCAATCTATATTAACACCTATTGTCATTTAGTGCTGGTTACATTAGCATCTGATGTAAACATAGAGAATCTCACCCTCGTGTCTTCTGATATCAAATATATCAACAGTTACACGAGTTGATTAAAGTTACAAATATCCGAGGCTTGCCGATTTTATTAATCATTCAAAATCATGCTTCAACACTTATTAGCAAAATAATGAACATATCTGCAACACAAAACTGCCATTTGACTACTTCAGCAGTGAGCTCAGGGATGTCATAGCATTGTGACGTCATCAGCATTGTGGCCTCATAGCATTGTTACATCATCAACTTTGTGACGTCATAACATTGTCAGCAGTGTTCTCAATGATGTCAAAGCCTTGTGATGTCATTAGTTGATGATGTAATATTATTGTGACGATTTGATTGTTGCGATATCTACAATGTAGATATCGCTTGTAGATATCGTTTGATCTCACACAAGCGATATCTACTGTGGTAGCCAGTTTCGGATGAATAATAATATTAACACAATATTATATCTTCATCATAAAGATGTTTCGCTAAGTTTGTCTTTTTAAGGATGAACATTGAATTTCGTTACATTTGGTTCAATTAGTTGAACTTAATGATGGACACTTGACAAACACAATGCATATTCTTTTAGAATACACCATTATGTCAATTAACCAAAGACAAAATAAGGAATTGTATAAAAATTCATGAGGAAACAGATTTTAATCACACTTTAAAAAGCTGGTTACATTGTTTTCAGTTTAAATGAAGGAAGTCAATGTTGAGTATGCCCCCAACGGGTTCTGTCAACTGTCTTGCTAGGTGGTCTTTGCATACTTCGAATCTGTGTTATATGTAACCCTCGCGATACCAAGCCGGTCCTGTCGGATACACTCGAAGAGATTATCCACATTTTGTGGGGGTGACGTTTCTTGAGAATCCTTTGGCCAAGCACATTCCGTAAAGGTTCAGTAAGGACGACATGTATGTTCGGACTTTAAACAGTCTATGGCAACACTCTCATGTTTCTGATCCTCAGAAAATTTACAATCGACAATGCTTACAATGTTCTTCTTGTAAATATTCCACCACAGAAGTTAGACGTCACATGTCCATCAAGGTGAATAAGCACAGGTTTGATCCATGATCCACCA
The DNA here is from genome assembly GCA_936450465.1 of Gibbula magus. NCBI lineage: Eukaryota > Metazoa > Mollusca > Gastropoda > Trochida > Trochidae > Gibbula > Gibbula magus. The sequence goes on along the minus strand of OW388292.1, from coordinate 63,604,152 downwards.
TGGTATCTACCATGCTATGTGATGGTGTTCTCCGATACATTTCCCTTCGGGGGAACAAACCCATACGGAAGCCTATATCTTGACATTGTCTAAGATTGATCTTAGGGCTAAGATCGGTTAGTGGAACGACCCCCTGTTCGAGTCTAGACTCAACATTAAACATGGTGTAACGCCAATGACATAGCTGGTTAACTCCATACCACATGACCCATTACAGTCGGTGTTGTTGATGCTGTTGTGTCTTCGTACACATACAACAGGTTGTTTGCTTTTTAAGACACCCTGCATTTGCATACTGTTCGTACTTGTGACACAGCCCTAGGATCTGCCTTTATCTTCAAAACTGAATAAAATGCGATGTTGTAAGGCACGTTAAATGCGATCTCCTTAGTTCGTCATCCACCTTACCACATTGCAATATCGTCAGTCCGATGGTAGAGGTGCTATATAGCAGATAAGACACTAATTAACTCATGCAAATATTCTGCAACTTCTTGAAGAGAGAGGCTTAATCTCACCAAACTGATAGGCTTCCATTTTGTAGTCATGTACTGTTTTGTCATGTTAAATGTTCATCACTGACTATAATAAAACGAAAGTACAATCTGTAGTTGGCAAATGAGGTTTTCGTCAACCAACCCTTTCAACTGTGGATTTGCGTGCTGTACAACAGAACTATCACTGAAACTTAGGTATGTATATGTCATCGGCAAATCCTTTCCTAATGATAATAGCAGTGAGTATCTTAATGACCTTGTTATTTGTTTACCGAACAACAGTCACATTTCGAGCTTCCTTGATGGTCATTTCAGAAGTTGGAATTGCAAAGAAAATGATGAGAAAAAAGGAAAGTGAAGTGTAGTGAGTAAGTGTTTAACGCCGCTTTCAAGAGTAGTTCACTTATATCGCTGCTGCTAGTATTACGACAGGGAGAAAGCCCGCAACGCCATATGGCTATGCATTGCGGTGAAACCTGCAAGCAGCGGCTGGAACTAGCGAACCATGGGTGGTACTACGCTGCAATTCAGTGTAGCATTGCACCCAAACCTTACTGCGTGTAGAACAGTTCTCTACTGCAGACAAAGTTTCCTTGCCCCTGGTGGGATTCGAACCCCGGACCTCTTGATCCGAATCCGAACGCGCTAACCACTGTGCTATCCCGCCCCCAGAAATAAGGAAAGAGGTTGATATGGTTTGATATGGTTTTTAAGTTTTATGAAATCATGGCAAATGAGACATTTAGTACCAATGATTGTAACATCTCCTGTAAAAAAACATACCACAAAATAATTCCTCATACAGAGTGCTTTTCGAGAGGAGTTTTTTCTGGGAAAATGGTAATATATTGAGCTATTTCAAGACAAATGACATACCAGTCTATTTGTCTCTGTAAGAACATCATGAACTACACCGTGACGACACTTGGTCTAATAGTTTAAAAATCTTTCTTCACTACACTAAAACTTATCAAATTTCAGTACAATCCATACATTATGCATGCTGTATATTATGAACAGCTTGTTCTGCAAGGATAGTAAAGGTGGCTTCCTGATCCATGATGTCTCAGGGACAGTACAATTGAGGATCTTTATTGACCTTATATCTCTAATCATGACACATATTAATTCGTCTATGAACCCCTTTATAATATCATTAACTAGTCTCTGAAATGTCATTGTCTAATTGTTTCCCCAACATCAAACACAAACAAATCGAATGCACACTGAAGAACTTGGCTAACGTTACATTTAGTAATTAGTGACATTTGCATCTAAAATCAATTTGATACTGTTACATGAGGATCTTTGATGAATAATAGTTACCCTTAAAGAGTAATCGGATTTCTCCAATGGTAAGAAAGGTTCCTCCATATTTAAGAAATAGACACTGGTCATGCTTGCTTGCATCTCTAAAGATTGAAAGTATGATGCTATTAATGTACATTTAGAAACGTTTCATACATTTTGATTATCAGCAGCTCCCACATTTATTTTCAGCCATGATAATAATAAAACGTTAATGTATATAATTTGTGTAAAGTTATGTACATGATAAAACTGCTTAAGTTCTGATCAATGTTTGTGTATAGTAGTAAAATCTTCGATATATATATTTGTAAGGCACGTTAAATGCGATCTCCTTAGTTCGTCATCCACCTTACATATATACACATATATATATATATATATATATATATATATATATGGAAAAAATAATGGATTTAGAAGTAGAAATCATCCATTTTAATGGCGAGCGCTTTCAGCTACACAGCCTCTTCAGGCCATACATAACGGATAATACGTTAATATAATATATATATAGTTTTCTGGTTGCAGAACATGAGGGTATTGTATTATTTTAATTGTTAGGGACAAATTCAGTAAGCCCCCTCTCTTGTTTTGAACTGATGTTTTTATTGTCTCCTGTATCATAACTGTCTTATACATTATTAATCATTGGTTGATAAATTACTAAATTAATAGTTGATAACATCGCCCAATTAGACGTTAAGAACTTCCGAAAGATAACATCTAGATCAATCTTACAACATTAAATCTTTGACTGAATTTGGGCGTTTTTGTTCATGAACCTAACATATCTGGATTTGGGCATGACACTTGACAAATGTAAAAGGCCGGGCAAATAAAATAATACTTCAGTTCTATGTAATTTGAAATGGTATTGTAAACACGACATAGAACTTTCAACTCGTTTAATCATTCTTGAAAAGAACATGCACTATAGATGCGGTAGATGCCTGTTTTCAAATAAATAACCCTTTTTTTATCCACATAATGCCATGATTGTTAACATACATATAATTCAAATGCAATCTAAAATGAGACTCCAATTCATTGATAACTTGAATGAAAAAGCTTTTTTTACCCTTTTACATCTTTTAGGGATATCAATAAAATGATATTGATGTCAAAGTGACATCAAAACTCGTAAACTCACATGAGTTGAAATATCATTTAGCTATCATTCCCTTTTTATTGCAAACAGACAACCTGACAATCAGTTCTTTAATAAAATTATTATTTTATTTTTTATATCCATATTGAATTCATGATTAACTGACACTTTGACATTTATTAGCAGCATGAATGGCAGAGTGTTATTGCAAATTTCATGTATTTTCATGAATTTGATGGGTGACAAATATGATTGCTTAATTCATATGGAAATTAAATATGTTTATTAACCTGATTAAACACAAAGTAAAACGTAGTGGAAGGTAATACGTTTCCAAATACGTCTATTTAGAAATTAAAACTAAAACCATGTAACTTATAAAACGCACATTGTGATGACATGCTATCGAATGTATTCGCATGTATCGGCCCAATAAAACAATGTTACTATATGACAAGATCACTCTCTAAATTGTTGCTTATTCAGTTTTTCTAAACCACACCTACATATATTTAACCAATCACATGTATGTCCTATATCGTAAATATCAATTGCTTGCGACACACGTATGGCCCAATTTCAATCGTAATTCGTTGGTAATATATCAATAACTACAGCCCTGAAACTTCTGCGCTCTCCCTTGAGACATCTTAACATTTCGAGATAGTTCACAGTAAGAACAAAACATATAATTGAGAGCGTCTGCTACGCTTGTCTACACTAATAGTATGTAATTACACAAGTGACAGTTAGGGTCACAAGAGAATATACATCACATGCGACTGTTATTAAACTTGGCAAGTGGTCAAGTAATTAAACTCCGAAGTGAACGTGACCACCATTACTGATATTGGACGTGTCCATCACTCTGATCATTACTCCTGGGGTCAATACAAGTACCATCAAATCACTTCCAGACTTCTATTCTTACTAACATGTAACATGATGTATCACATTTCCTAAATGATTGTGACCATTTATATGTTAATACTGTTTGTACCAATTAACTGCTTGTCGCATATTTTGCACTAATGTATAGGTATATATGATAAACTCAACAATGAACTAAACTACATATTATGCCAATCAAAAGGATGAGCTGGGCATCATTTCATCAACAAAATCTGATTTCATTTAATTATGAGCAAGAAATGCATATGAGGAATCATCAACATATCTAAGGAAACTGATTTGCTGCATTAGACAAATATCAGTCCGAACAATCAGTCACAACAGCAAGTTGATGTCTCTTAGTCATTATACAGATATATAAGGGGCAGTAGCACGTTTTTTCGCTGAAATAAGTCGATGAAATGTATTTGAAAAATAATGTTACCAATAGTAAAACACCCTTCTCCCTTCGGAAAATCAAGTAAAAAATGATTGTACATGGTTCCGTAAAGCCATTGGAATCGTTTTTGTCATTTGAAATAATAAAATGTGTTTACAATAAAATGGCCGCCATGCAATTTCTGCCTTTCACGCAACACCGCTATTGCCACTGCGGATAATTGGTTTGTGTACCTTCTAAAGTAAATATGAACTGTCATTATAAATGGGAAATTTGAAAAAATAAAATTTGCAAAAAACGTGCTACTGGCCCTTTAAAATACCCACTCTCATCTTTCTCAAGGTAAGGCAGTTCTCGGTTTTTGCTTGGACGAAATTAAAACTTTGTTACAAATGAAATATACCATTTTTTGCTGAATTGTTGCTTCTCTATAAACAATGTCCTATGTACCAATACATACATGTATGTAAGGTTTGATCAGATACATATTTAGTTCATAAAAGTGAATTTTCTGACAGAATCCGATAGTCACTCGTATAAACATTCATAACATGTCGCATTTATTTGAGTTCGGCTCAGTTGAATCTTTAACGTTTCGTTATCTGTTATTCCACACAAATGGACTTGTTTTTTAGCAGGCGATGCTCTCATTATGGTTTATTAGGGAATTAATCATGCTTCTCATCCTGTTTGTTTAGGGAATTAGTATTCATCGATCAATGACATGTCAAACCTTCTTGACTAAACACTCTAGAAGAGACTGTTTGTTTCATTATCAAGTCGTTTGACGTTTTCAGAAAACACACACGGCAAGCAATCATGTTGCTTTCTTTTATGTTACTAAGATGTATAGAATTTTGTTCGATAACGAATGCGTCAATTATTTTTTACAGTAATTTAAAGTATGGTAACTTGCATACCACTAATTATTAGTATTTGAGTATGGCCCATTTAATTCCACTTGAAACGTTTTAAAATTTAATAAAACTGCAAACCACTCATGGGGGGGGGGGGGGGGGGGGGGGGGGGGGCGGCAGTGGTTAGCACGTTCGGCTTCGGATCAAGAGGTCCGGAGTTCGGCAACTTTGTCTGCAGTAGAGAACTGTTCTACACGCAGTAAGGTTTGGGTGCAATGCTACACTGAATGTCATCGTATTACCACCCATGGTTCGCTAGTTCCAGCCGCTGCTCGCAGGTTTCACCGCAATGCATAACCACATGGTGTTGCGGGCTTTCTCCCTGCCATAATACTAGCAGCCGCGATATAAGTGAAATATTCTTGAAAGCGGCGTTAAACCCCAAATCACCTCACCTCACGATGCTACGTTTATGACACAAGTGCACGAATATTAGTATATTCCCGAGTGAGAGGGAGGGATATTCCGAAATTCAGACACCACTGTCTTACGCATGGTATGACATACACACAAATATTATGTTCTCTCTATCATAGAAGGCACAAAATACGCTCGAATCTACTTCAAGCATATGCTGGCTGCTCACTGTCAGAGCATTAACATCTGAACGTCATATATGAATCGTGAAGTCATAATAATCACCATGACTTCACGTCATCATAACAAAGTGATATTTTGCCCTAGTATAGAAATATGAACCCACATGTAATTGCCTTCATAGGTATTAATGGTAATATTTGCAATGAACCATCCCGAGACTCAAAAGAAAACCTGGTGAACATTCTAGTCTTCACCTTTAACCTTCATGGCAATTTAAAAAGTTGTCATTGGCAAGTACTGAGTTAACTTGGTCGAATAGACAATATTATTTTATTATAATTTTATCAGATTATCAAATTAGTAAAACCTAAACATAAGAAATAATTTCATCGTTAACCAATTGCTATCGTTTGATAAAAATATCGAATTGACTTTACACATATTAAGTAAGTTCAACAAATATATCATTCAAGATTATGAAGTATTAATATCAAAACTAAAATGTGAATAATAGAAGGTAATCAGGAATTAATTATACCGTAAATGTTTTGCCAGTTGTTGATAAATCATCGATTGCATTTTTACAAAGAGTTAATGATGTCTCGAATGGGCGTTTGGCATATTTTTGGATGACGCTATTTTTGTTTTAAGGTATTTAAAATTACGAGAAAAAGGCCGAAAATAAACCGAACTGATTTACATAATAATTACATCTAAAATAGATAAACGCATTTGTGTAAAAAGCTTATTCAAGTAAATTCACAACATTTCACATCATAACCATTTATGCAGTACGACAAGTTTTTCTTTAGGGATGATCAAAAGGAAAGTGGAAAGTAAGTTTTTCAAGAAAGTTGATTAATAAGTATTCGTTTTGACTCCATGACTGGGTTTAATACAATTTTGGTTTCCTTTAAATTGATTATTGGGACTCAATGCGTTAAAACGTGTACATGTATGAATGCGTTTTCATGAATATTTCATTTCGTTTCAGATTCTTCATTTAACACTGGCAAAGTTACGACAAAAAGTTATAAAACGAGGCTCACCCTACCCCCATGAAAGTTTATACTCATTCTCAAATCATATCCAGGGCCAGCTTTCACAAAACACAGAGGCGCTTGTAGTCAAGAAGGTAGCATTAGTGCAATGCTAAAGAATGGGAGGTAAGGTGAAATAAGGTTGCTCTTTAAAGGTAGGTCATGCATCAAAGGTGAAAGTGTTTTATCATACTTGCATTGAATACGTTGTACATTCATAAAAAAAAACATTGTCATAATTTTCATAAGAAAATATTATCCTTATATCCCTTTGTATCCCTATGGTCTAAACAGATGTATTTTTCATTAACAATATTTTACAATATGTACTCTATTGTGAGAAAGACAAGTTTTATACAATTCGTATAAACCACCAAGGTGCGAGTTTAATCGAACAATTGACCCGAGGACCTGACTCTCCAGTTTCCTCAATTTCCTGTGGTCTCGGGAGACTTTATAAAAAAACGATTTTCTTAGTTATCCTTCCCAAACTAAACAGATGTAATAACATGTGTGGACCCGAACTATTATCCCAACGCATGATGTTATAGCATATATATACAACATGTATAAATAATACCATTAATTAAGTTATCAATCTTCCTTATCATTAAACATGCACATCGCCCTTTGCTAATAAGGGAAACTTAGTTTCAACGGATGATCAAAGACTTCCATAAAAGCAGCTTTGCAGGTGGCAAGAACGTTTTGTTCAAGAGAATCATGCTTGTTCAGTGTTCTTTGGTCACCGACTGGCCACGTGTATCTCTTCTGAATCTCAATAATATTGACAACAACAAGCACACCTGCACGCGTACGCCCTTACATCATGTAGTCTAGGCTGAAAAACATCTAACTGAGATCCAGCACTGCCAGATGAGTCCTTATCCATCAGACCAATATCGTCATCACTAGTTTTTTATCATAAAAGAAAAGAAAGGGACCCTTGCATGCATATCTTGTACAGTAGAATGTAGGGGAAACTGAAGTAGACTGACGGGCAAAAGAAAGTATAACACTCACTTGTTTTCGATTAATTCAATATTTTAAAGCAATGAGATGCATTTGATTATGGCACGATACTATAACACCTCTCGGCAGTAATTTGAATGACTTAATTGGTGACTGTTTTATTTGTTAACTAAAATATTATTATTTAAAGTCGACAGGGGAAAGAAATGAAATTTACACCAACATGTTCAAAATGTTGTAAATGTGTGCACGACGAAGCACATTTATTGATTATCACACAGAGTATGTGTTATATGTCGATGAACAGTTGTGTCTACAAACTAAATTTGGGGGAAGTTCAAAATTTAAATTTTATATTTTCATATTAAAAAAAAAATTCAAACCGCGTAGAGATACATGTATTCTTTGACTGATTTAATGTTTTGGACTAATTTCACAAACTAGTCCGTTCTTTAATATGACGTCGAAAACGACTTTGAACATTTTACATATGATAAATATAACTGAGCCATATACATGTACTTTCTTTTGCCCGTCAGTGTATTCTGGGATTCCTTGCTTTTAATTCCACCAACAGATGTAAACTTGAATCACTTAGCTAATAATTTATGGAGACTTATTGAGAATGAACAATAAACAAACGGGCGGATCATCGCATTCAGCAAACAATGGTGTGGAGGTACTCGTGGATTTGTGGATAAGTAATGCGACCATCTTGAATGACGAGAGTCTCTATTAGTACATTTGTTATTGTAAGTGGATTGCTTATTTCCCCTCCCTCAAACTCAATATGCTCAAGCCACCGAGGTTTATGAGATAGGGAGGTCCGATATACAATTGTTCGAATTAATTATATGAAAGGGCATGTATGTTACGACGTAAGTTGTAATAAACGCGGTAAGATGTAATAACTGCGGTAAATTGTAATAAAAACGCGGTAAGATGTAATACTGCGGTAAATTGTAATAAAAACGCGGTAAAATGTAATAAAGTTTACTGCGGTAAATTGTAATAGGGGGTGCGGTAAAATGTTTCGATGAAAGGTGCGGTAAATTGTAATACGATGTGCGGTAAATTGTAATATTTTCTTTTATAGAAGTTGATGTTGATGAAAGTAAAATTCACCAATCAAAATGTCCGTCTGACAATTCGTCCGTCTGATTTTGTTTCACTAACAGCTCTGATACTAATTGATGATATGTTTCTAAACTTTACAAATTTAATCACTATGATTTGCAGATGTGCTGTTTCAAAACATGGTACCAACTATTAGAGGACGGAGTAAAGACGACATGGGCGTACTAAGAAGTGTCCATCGTATTTGAAAACTTCTTCATAACAGTTAGCTGTCTCTGTCCCGTTCGAGGCCGTTTTACAACATTTTTTGGAAGGAAAAGAACGTAGTAGGAACTTCTTTTGTGTGACGGAGGCATATGCTTTCGCAAACCAAATGCTAACTACTGCAATAAAATCGATTTATCAGAAAAGAGACTACGTGATATCTATATGCTATTTCCAGAGTTTAAAGGGTAGCACGTGTTTTTCTCTGAAATAAATCAATGTCATGAACTTGACAAATAATGTCGCCATTCGAAAAACACCATTTTTCTGCGCAATATTAAAGTTAAAAAACATGTGCACATCTTTTTTAAAGCTATGGGAATCATTTTGTACTTGGCGGCCAGTCAAAGGTGTTCACCTTGAAAAGTCCGCCAGTGGTTTTCATTATGACCACTACACCAATTTCTGCGACTACGGATAGATGGTTCATGTAATGAGATTTAATTTTTTTTAACTATTACCCTCTAAAGTAATTATAAATTGCATAAATTTGTAATATAAATGGTAAAAAGGAAAGAATAAAATTGCCAAAAAACATGCTGCAGCTCCTTTAAGCAAAATATTGACCAAACATGTGTGCCAATAACAGTTTTACACAATAACCTCAAGAAAAATAGAACATATTTGAACGACGGCGCTAGTTTTCTAAATGAATTAACATTTGAATTCAACACACACACAGGCACACACGCACACATGTAAACGTCTCCCAATTGACGCATTACCACCCTGGGATGTTGTGCAATGATACTAGCCATCATTACATAAGTGAAACCATTTTGAAAATGACATTAAACCCTAATAATAACACACATACGCACGCACAAACACGCACACACACACACACACACACACAAACACACACACACACACACACACACACACACACATACACACATAATTATTTATGTTTTAAAATGTCTATCGAAAGTTTGGCTTGCCAGAATAGAGCAAAGGTACTAGCAGAAAATAATTTCAACTTCAAAAGTTTCCGCCATCACTTAGGTATGGAATTAAATTATTTTAAGTGTTGCATACAACATAATTTTTTTTTCTCATATTAACTGTAAAGTCATATACCCTAGGCTCATTTTGTTGGAATGGTAACACTTCATGACACCGGAAGTTACGAACATGTTACATGGAACCTTATACTTTAACAGTTCAAGACAATATGATTACCGTTACATAAAAATTCAAAACCTTGCAAAATGTAAATCTGTGGGTATGAATATGAATACAGTTTAATGAAGTGAAACATATGATAGTTTCAGCGATTCTGCAAAAAAATGGAATATATATTCTTCCATTATACACATAAAGTCACTGTTTCGTTTCCATAGAAACTCAAACAAACACAAACAAACAAGAGTCATCAGAAGATAAACTATCCAAACGGTCCCCTATTAACTCAGATTGCTTTATTAGCATTTATAATCGATCTTTGATATAAATGATGATAGACTTTTTAATTATGTTAGTGGATAATACACGACATGAATAGGTTTCAGAAAGATATGATGAATGGTTATCAATCTCTGCTCAGGAAACAACCTATCTATCTGTAAACGTGAACAGAGTCAAATTCGCGTTTTTCATGAAAACAAACAAAAATAATAAAATTTTCAGAAATCTGAAAATATCAAGAGGCACCACTCCAGTATATTTGAAATACATATGTAAAGTTTCAGACAGATTGACAGAATAAACACTGTATACTCCCATGTAAGGCGGAGGTTTAATCAAAACAGTTCGTCTGTAAATTTTGGAGAACTTATGATTTTAATATGCAATAATACTTATAATAATACTCTCATTCAAAAAATACATATGTATATGTTCAATGAATGACCCAAATTCGGCATTCATGGCAGCTAAAAATTAGATGTATGGTTATTACATTTTACCGCATTATGTATTACATTTTACCGCACTTTTTAGTAACATTTTACCGCACCCCCTTATTACAATTTACCGCAGTAAACTTTATTACATTTTACCGCGTTTTTATTACAATTTACCGCAGTATTACATCTTACCGCGTTTTTATTACAATTTACCGCAGTTATTACATCTTACCGCGTTTATTACAACTTACGTCGTAACACATGTAAGTTTTGCTGGAACCATTTGATTATTGTCTACTTCCAGCTGTTATTGTCCTAGGTAATCGATCGTATCCAACACACTTTTTATCTTGCACAACTCTCATGTGTGCCTTCTTTAGTGAGAAGGCGTATGGTGAATAGACAGTATGATTTTACACCCTTGTCGCCATATGTGTGCCTTTACTTATAACATTTACTCACAAAAAAATACATGTCATCCACGATTTAATATCAGCTTCCAATGAAACTGGTAGGCTTTTTTGGTGTCGCTATTCTGCATGACATTTCTTAAGACTTTCTTACACTACCGTTTGGTCCTATTACTTGTCAGTTGAAGTTTAGTCAGACACAACGTGAAAGTATTTTCATTACCAAAAACAAATAATAATAATTAGTCATTATACATAATTCCAGAATTACAACAACAAAATAAATAAATAAATCTTCATTCTAACCTTTTCCGTGTCACACAAATCGTATAAACTCCAATGCAAATTGCAGTTCATAATTGTGTCAACTTGAAATATATTTACTGGTTTACACCAACTGACCTACGGATTTTACAACTAGGGAAGTAAAATGTCTGTATTTTTTTGTGATAGAATATATCATCATTGAGTATCTCCTTTCCCAAAACAAGGCAGATTTAAATTTAAAGATTAAATTGTTTGCCTCATTTAAAACCAGTAGATCTGTCGTTAAATTCGAATTTCGATTGTTGTAATCTGAATATGTTCATAATATTTTTTCGAACTGATTACATTTAAATATCAACACTTTCGATTTTTCATGAATTAAATTAATGTATAGTTTAAATGCAAATTATCCTATTCTATATTTTAATCTCATAGTATGTTCTGATTTTAGTTTACACTGTGTCAAGGGAAAACTCTTTTTTACTTTCAGAGGGCCAGTTTTATTGCAGGGAGAAAGTAAACAATACAATTAACACGTTGCTAACTGCACCTAGCAAGGCATTGATGGCGCTGCACGAATTACAACTTCGATAAAAAAAAAACCCAGACATATGATATTTTATATACTGTATACGGTATTCTAAAATCACTTTACATGCTTAATCCATTACCTTACGATTTATTTTTTAAAATATTTGATACCAAAATCAACCCCATTCTTTTGTATGGAGCTGAGATATGGGGAGTTGATATATTCAAAGAAGTTGAAATTGTACATATGTTTTGTTGTAAACGGTTTTTAAATGTCAAACGGTCCACTTCAAACCATGTAGTTAGGGGAGAATGTGGACGTTATCCAATGTATATTTGTACTTACAAAAAAGCTGTTAAATTCTTGTGTAAAATATGTAAAATGCCAAACTCTAGATTTGTAAAAAAATGTTATGACATGTTAGTTTTAGACACTTGCAATGGTAAAACAAACTGGGCATCAAAAATTAAGAATATTCTCTACTCTTTTGGATTTGGCTATATTTGGGAACAGCAACAAAATTTATATAATGTTGATAAATCCATATCAGAATTTGTTTTTAGACTAAAAGTTAATTATGAACAGGAATGGCACACATCTCTTGTAAATAGTTCAAAATTTTCATTTTATTCTTGTTTTAAAGTCACATTTGGTGTTGAGGATTACATTAAAAAATTATCAGTTTCAAAATTTCGATCAGCCCTTGCTAAATTCAGGTGTTCCTCACACCGTCTCCAAATTGAAACCGGTAGATATGTTAACCAACCCAGATCAAATAGATTATGTATTTTATGCAAAGATAACGCTATTGAAAATGAATTTCATTTTATGCTGGTATGTAATTGTTACAAAAATTTAAGATGCTTGTATATACCATATAAATTTTACTCAAACCCAACCGTTCATAAATTCAATATGCTCATGTCAATTGACAATCAAGATGTTGTACAAAACATAGCCATTTATATACACAGTGCAATGAATCTTAGAGATTCCCTCCTTTGTCAATAATAACTTATTATCTGCTTATTTATTATTTATTATGTACAATATCCTATATTATACATTATGTTGTCGTTTATACACATACATGTATTGCTCTGTTGAACCAAAATGTAGCCTGGGCCTATGGCCTCCACTACGAAAATGAATAAAGATTGATTGAATCACCGGAAAAGTGTCATAAAATTTAAAACTAAGTTAATCTCGTTGTACGTCGCTGTTTATTTCCCTATTGTACCGGTTCAAGTATTCTGTAATGTCAAAGGATCCTGCATTGTTTCTTTGCAAATAAGATTATGGATAGAGGACAACTTTATCAATATTGAAAAAAAAAACTGCTTTAAAAAAGTGCCCTATGAAATATGGTTACTTTGAGTTGAAGATAACGTATTCGAGCCATAACACAGCCCATGGCGATACAGCTCCATTGAAAACAGATGTCCCATATTCTGGGCACGAGTCTCGTTATCTGATAATGACGTGTTGAACTAGCAAACGACATTAAACCTTCTTCTGTCTTTAAAAACATTGCCTGCGGTCACAAGTGTAGGTGGGCGAAGGTATACTTTCTGTGTAATACATGACTATGTGATAACCGAGTTTTGGAATGGTACATTAGACATGTTTCATCATTAAATCAAAGTACATTACATTTACATGTTTCATAGTGCAGGTATTTCTTTCAGAGAATCATAAGACATGATCAACTAGTAAGTTCTTAAAATCTTAAAAATACTACCTGGCGGCAGCATTGAACGTTAACTTTATGAAACGTATGGTAACAACTGTCATGCATTCTTACCTATTTTATATTACTTATAAACGGGTTGGCATCAGTATTGACTGGTAATGTAAACTATCCCGATCACGCCTTCACAGTGGATGCATACAGAAGTACTACTTTATCGTTTATCGAGAAGTACCTACGGTTTTTGCTCACTAGGTCAGCATCTGTCCTGTTACATGTTAGGTTTTTTTTGCTATACCTTTTAATTTTTCAAAAAATATAAAAGCTCAAATTCATACCATATCAAATTGCACATATCACTTGTAATCACATGTTAATAATGCCCTTCACCTGAAACATACATCTAATAAAAATAGCAGTTTAATCTCGCAAACCAATCAGTAATATTATCTATATTTCTCTGTCAATCAGCAACGAAATCCAAGTCATAGAATTTTTATGGTAAAATCTTCATAACTGTATTCAATAGTTTTTCTTCTTACAAATATTGATGGATCAACAACATAATTTTCTGACAGTTGTTAAATGAGACCGACAAACTTATGGCCCGAAGGGTCAGTTGACTGTTTAGCACAGTTGTACAAAAAACGTTGTAACAGGTGAATAAAGGCAAAGGATACACAAAGATTTGCAATGAGAGAATGTCTCGATCACATCCTATCCAGAAGTTATGACCAAGGCTAAATTAAGTTTTGGAAACATGGTTCCTGCACCGATGTCAAGGTCACAAGGTAAAAACACGTATGGCATCATCTGCAAGGCCTCATCACAATGGATGTCAAGTATGAAAGGCATATCACTGCCTAATCAAAAGTTATAGCCAAGGTTCATTTTTCGAAAAAATATTTCCCGTGCCAAGCTAACGGTCACAAAGTAAAATAATATTGCTTCATCTGAATAAAACACATTCTTAGAAACAACATTGCTTTCAAAGAATCAATAGTTGAGAAAAGAATTATGTACAGATGTCTGAAAATAAACAACAAATACTGTCAATTGTGTCACTTTTGAAATATAAGTGCTACTTATGTTTCCCTATATATTATAAGGCTGCATTTGAACACGGAATTGACATTCCAGACGCCTTTGATCATTTCCTGTTTTGAAAGATGATCAAAAGAACAAACATTGACTTCCAAACAAGGGTATTATTATGTTCTAATACCTGGCAGCCATAAAGATAACGATGCGACAGATGTTTCAAATATCTGCAGATTAATCTATCAATCTTCATAAGGAAATGCTGAAAGGGTTGCTTTTTGATCTTGTGATTTCTTGTCGGATTTGTAATAATGCAAGCTTGATTATAAATACATAAAATATGCAACTGTTTGAGAGGAATTCTAGAAGTTGGTGTAATGAAGAATTTATTGATGATCAACCTCGTTATTTAAAAGAGGCGTTTCGGTATAGATCCTTATACCCTTATCAAGTATGTCATACCGAAACGTTACCATTGGTGTATAAACAAGTTGAACATCCATAAATTCCTTGTCTTCTACACAAGCAAATGATATAAGAGAGCATTAAAAGAAACAAGCATGTGCATGTGGATTGATTCTTCCAAATGTTAGGCAAACTCAACGTGGTATTTAAGAAACACTAATTTTATTAGTAGCTATTTACCCCCTACTATAACGGATATGGAAATGTCCTCTGTCCGTGGCTTCGTTTCCCGACTTCTTTGGAATTTTATTTTTAGCAGTGTCCCTGGAAACATACCTTTAAATTTCGTTTCTAGACCAGAATTCAAAAACTACAAGGTGTAGCTCAATGAAACTTGCTGTGTGGAACAGTCTTCATATATAGATGTATTTTCGGGGTTTATCGCCTCTTTCGGACTTTGTAGCTATTGGGAAAACATCTTTACGTATTTTATGTATTCTTTATTGTATGTAATTTGATAGGGTCTTGAAATCACGAACTAGAACGTGAATAAGTTTTTCTATATTTAAAAATCTTAAGCCCAAGATCATATCATCATTATTTGAAATAACAGGCATAGTAAGTGAGGAATTCATCCATTTTTGTATGAGCAATCGGTTACTTTCCCTTTTTTATTCACACAATTGCCAATCGATAACAAATCTGATATTTGTTTCGCAATAATTCGATATTTTTTAAATCAACAACATAAAGTCATCCATAGTTTTAATAAAAGATTGTAGTTGAGTTTAAATATCACTTTCTTTACTTCTTCATCGCAAACACACGACCTGACATTCAGTTCTTTTAAAGGTTATTTCGATTTTATGTTCATACAGTTAAATTGAATCCATGATTAACTCACAATTTGGCATTTATTAGCAGCTTGACTGACACTTCTATTTTAAATGTCATGTATTTCAAATTACATTAAGATTTTAATATCATCATTACACACATTTCATCTGTGTATATACCATTATTAGATACATAGTGAAATGAAACAACGATGGTTTATTCGGAACCCTTTTGGATGAAACATATTCTTAAAATAGGTAACTTTGTAAACGCACTGTAAAGACAACCAACTTCCTTTGCATAATCATGTCAATCCAAACCTACCTTTTGATATTTGACAACGTCACTCTGAATTGTAACTGTACCAAAAATTAATATAATCATTACGCGATCGTTTGTATGTCCTATGTATATTTTTAAGAAATAATTGATTTAAATATTTATTACTCGTCTCTTTATATAGCAGCTTGTCTCCAACTTCGCATAGTTTCGTGTTTGTCATGTACATGTATTTAGAGCACAGTCACATGCTTTCGTCCAATCATATGAGTGTATTGTGGTCACGTGGAGTACATTTATATCCCGATAGATGTACACTTGTCTGGTTGCGTTCGGGTATCATGCTCATTACCTGGTTCACAGACTTCCATAAAAACAACAAACAATGTCAACTGGTTATTTTATTTATGTGAATACAATTAAACACTTATAACATTGACAAATGACCTGCTGTGTTCCCTTTCCGAAAGGAAATAGTCGCTTCGATTGATGGGGGTCTTATATATTAAGGAGCTTGATATTCCAAAAGAAGAATAAAAGCATGTAAATACAACAAGTAATGTGAGGTCAATTGGGATTTTTCAAGTGTATTCATTTATATCACGAGTAAGTGAAACAATGACAAGCATCAAACCATGTTACCAATGTCTTATATATTTTCAACCACGATGTAAAAAATAATATTCAAAAGTTATATAGAACAACATAAAAATGAGAAATAAGAAAGTGATATAAAATTACCTTCTTGGAGTGATAGAGGATGGAGGCTGCATTGTCATCTCACTGAAACTCCTGTATCGTCACACAGCGTCCGAGCGATGTCCAGTACGACGTTACATTCTTTCCTACAGACAGTTCGAGTTCCTTTGCTGCAGTAACCTGAAATAACTTATATGCAATATAAGTAATGTAGCTCATCATACCACATACCCATTAAAACAACTGGGTGGAGTGAATTCAATGCGGAGACAATGCCTTGCCCAGGGACACACCACAGCATGAGGCCCAGGTAACTAACACGTGGTGTCTTATCGGAATTTGAACTTCAACATTCGAAAAGCCAATATGTACCACTGTGTATTGTGTATCATTGTCTGAGATTGAACGAAAACTCCAATACATTTAAACATAAATTCGAAAATTCACCAATTCGGGTCAAATTTCGCACTGTACCTCTCCTATTGGTGACATGTGCCAACACCAACACTAGCTCGAGTAAATTATTCCCAAATTACCAAATTACCAAATGACCAAATTACCATGCTTTGTATCTAAATATAGCTGAGAGAGAGTGTAGAGGCATTCAAGTCAGTATAGTGACGTCACTTCCGTCTGAGCGAGTTGTAGTTCGATGTTGTTTGCAGGTAGAATCGACTTAGCAGCGTAATTTGGGGCGAAAAGTAAGTAAGTTAACAAAAAGTTGCCCATGTCCAATTAGTATGGAACCTAATAAAGGATCGTTGTGTATGTTTTGAAATATAAGCCACGAATGTGGTCGAGTCGAGAAGTGTGAAAACGCAACCAAGAGTTGCCAAGATGGCGGGTGTCGCTCCTTTAGCCTATTGTATAGAGGGGGGCTTGGATACTTTTATATACATTGTTTACATTCAGATCTTGGGTATCCTCAAATTCCTGTGCTATATGGGTATACGTCTTTCAAACGCTGTTTCTTAGTTACACAAGCCCCTGTGCTCACATTACTTGCTTCATTTACACGTTTATATTCTTCTTTTAGGAATCTCACGCATGGACATGGAAAGCGGAAGGGACTGTATTTCCTATTGGAAAAGGAACACTGCAGTTCATTCGTCAATCTAATGAGTGTTTAATTGTGTTATCCACATAAACAAAACAATCAGTTGGCATTGTTTGTTGCTTTTAATAGAAGTCTGTGAACCAGTTTTATGGACATGATACCCGAACGCAACCAGACAACTGTACATCTATCGGGATATAAATGTAAACCACGTGACCACAATACAGTCATATGATTGGACAAAAGCATTTAACCGTGCTCTAAGTTTTGATGAAGGTAGAGTCGTGTCTCCTGTCGTGCTACAAATAAACTGTTAGCTCTCTTGCATTGTTTTGTCTGATACGACAATCATTGTGATGTCATGTAGCTGACGCCAACAGGGCATTGTTCAAAATCTGCTGTCAAAGCGATATCTCCAAGGAGATATCGCTAAATCTCACACAAGCAGTATCTCCTGTGGAACCCAGTTTTGGATGATATACATCAATACACTGCAAAATAAGTATCTTATTTGAACAGTCCTTTTAATTAACCACTCATCGTGTGACCATAAATGTAAATTTCAGTTAAAATCGTAAAAGCTTGAGAACGTTCACTAGATTGCATTAAGTGACCAAAGGATTGATATTTCAGAAATTTGAATGAATGTTTATTTTCATGAGGATATTTTGAAAATATTTTATTGATTATTCCCGTCTTTGCTCCTTTGATCTTTAAAACCAAGTCATGGTGGATTAAAATATTTTATTAAATTTTATTTCATTTAAAATTTAGATTTTTAAATTTAAAAGTTGTGATTTATTCAAAATAGACATTGCCTTATGACATTTAATATTAACGGTTCTAATTAATGTCATATTGCGTGTATCACAAATGGAATTAATATCCGAAAAACAACGAAATGACACGTTTTTTACGATAACATTTCAATTTTACTGTAAATCTTTTAAAGGTGAAAAATAGAATAAGCTTCAGGATCAAGTGATACCATGCAATGTCCCCATATTCAATTCTATATTTGCATCACAACTAATTTTACTTTCACTGCAGCAGGGAGAATGCCCAAATTAAAACCCGAGAGGGGTAACTGCATCTATCGATATATGGATAACATTCAATGACTGCCTGAATTACAACATATATTTACATAGTTCTCATGTGTTACTGGCTACTGTGAACAACACATCAGAGACTGTATACAACTGTTGAACAAATCGATCTATTTAAAACTTATTCACAGCAAGAGCAAGTGACACTCACATTTATGCAATCATTCTACAGCTGTTCTACATTCACTGTAAAAAAGGTATTCAACGCAAGTCTTTCAGCTATTGAACTTTGCACTTTCTTTTAGATACATGGTTTGCTCATATACGAAGCACTTTTGCATTATAAATATATGTACATTTCAACAATGTGACCTCAAATTATGATTCAATCCGTCAAAACACGCCTAGCTGTGCTCGCGACTGCGAGTGATTGACGGCATGGTGCTATAACGAAATTTGGAAAAACCTGTAATTTTTTTAAAACGTCAACGGTTAAAAGTAGCAATACCTACAAGAAGAATCTACAAAGAATGCATAGAAACCTATTTGTATGTCAAGAGGGTCAACCAATCTGAAGTTTGAACAACATTTCGTCTCAGGAATGTGACTACCAGTCATGTCGAGTCAACAGTACCGTAGGAAGAACGATAACTCTGTACAGTACAGCGCTGACAGAGAAGTCGATAGAGATGTTGAGATATATCAAAGGAGGTGGGCCCTATATTTTCGGAGGTTGTATCATTTTATTAATGCATTTCCATCAAAACTGTTAGACTCGTTGACTTTTTGAAAACTTTAATAAACGTTGTACTTGACATGGAAGTAAACCCATTGTTTATGCAATGTTTTGAAGCAGAATTGCCCCTGTTATCGGGGTATTTGAAATTTTCATTTGATAATATTTTTACGACTCTATAATCAAAATAAAACCATCATAAAAACAAATAAAATTATTTTCATTGATATTATATGAATAAAACATATCTGCAAAACTAAAAAAAATGCCCGGGTTATACCGGGAAAGGCATTTTTTACAGGTAAGCTTTGACATTGTGCTACAAAACGGCTACGTTTTCACGCTGTAGGTTTTGATAATTATGTAAATTTTAGTGATTCTGAATTCTCTGAACCAACAATGTTTTACGGGATGATGCAATGATTACTCTGAATATATTTAAAACCTTTTAACATTCCACTGAAATATGACAGACACGTCAATTATCCAGGTGTTTTCGTTATTTTGATATCAATAATTTTGTTACTTTAAATAACTTTATATTTGATATGTTTTACTTTTTTAGATGCTGCTTTACTTTGTTTAGTTATTTCTTTAGCGTTTTGCAAACAAAAGGAAAGTATACTAGATCAGCATAGGGACAGAACTTATTTTGCAACGATAATAGGGCCACTGACAATAAATATTAATATATGATATAGGCCCTACATGGAACACGACTACAACATTAAATTTGTTCAAAATTGTTCATTGTCTATTTTTGAAAACTTTGAATCGGTGAACCGTGTAGACAATTAGACATCCAGCACTTTATAAGTAAAAAATCACCAAGTTTAAACTCGGCAGGCTACTTTGAACGTCGGTCTGACGGATATTTGCTCTTGACTCGTGTCTAAAACAATACGTCGAAAAAATGGTTGAAGAACTCCAACATTAGTTCAATGTCATAGAAATATGTTACTAAAAATATATGATACAGGGCGCCACGAGTGAACCAACCAAGTGAGTGTTTCTGAACAGGTTTGACATAGGCCAACTGCAGTGACTCGCACCGAGGCGAGATTGACGGACCACTATCACGTCACATTACGGAAGGTGCCGAAAGCTGCCGAAAGCTGCCGAAAGCTGCCGATCTGTTTGCATACGGGAAGGCCGGGTTTGCCGCGGACCACACTAGTGCAAAGGTGACGTAAAAGCATGACGGCTTGTGTTTACAATTTGAATACATCACCATATTGAAGTAAAATAACATAACATGGGGTTTTGAAATCCTTTAAAGATGATGTTTGGTGAACATAAACATTTCAATGGAAGTTGCGCAATTTGTAAAAGTAACTCAAGTTTTTAATTTACTACATGTACATTTTATACGAGT
The DNA here is from genome assembly GCA_936450465.1 of Gibbula magus. Lineage (NCBI taxonomy): Eukaryota > Metazoa > Mollusca > Gastropoda > Trochida > Trochidae > Gibbula > Gibbula magus. The sequence continues at coordinate 63,582,911 of OW388292.1, read as the reverse complement.
GTCAACATTGATTATTCATACTCAAGACTCAATGTTATCAAATTAGTGTTACATTTTTCATTTTTTTTTATTTTGAGGCAATTTCGTTGTGGACCACAATGCAAGCAATACTTAATGCATGGTTAACGTTAATAAGGAATCTGTTTTGAAAATTGGAGAAATATTTCTACTTTTACATGGACTATCTTTAGCTCCTTATTTAGTAATCTTTCTACACATTTCTTCACTCCAAAACTGTTATGTCACTGAGTAGTATGTTATGCACGACTGCTCCTGTATTCGCCCTGTTACTTTTAACAGGTTGTCGTGTAAATAATTAGTATTTTCACATTTGTGAGAAAAATCAATGTAATTTCATTCAAATAGTTTTTCATTTGCGTTTTAATCATCAACTCTCAAGTGAATACACAAATTCGAGAGCTATACCGATCAACATTTTTATAAGCTCAAAAGCTCAAATTAGTAAAATACATATACATGTAGTATCAAATCAACAAACACTTATGCCAGACGCAATAACGAATTCAAAGATCACATCTTAATAGTTCGCTTAATCTCGGGCATTTGGTTCCAATATCAGTTTTAATGTCACAGACCAATTAGAAATCTTATCTTTATAGCTTTATGAAGCACCATTCTTAAGTGGAATCCAATACATATTAGTTTCATGATAAAATGTATGCACTCTCTCTTCTTACAAATGTTGAGGGATCGACAGCGTGATTGTCCGACATTTGTTGCGTGAGCCTGACCATTTTATCTCCTAAACGTGATAATTTAGTGCACTGGTTAGCGCATTTGTACTTAAATATTACAATCAGTAAATACAGATATTGATTGCCATATATTCTTGTAAGTTTGGAGTATAAACGTTTTAACTATTTACATGGATAATAACAATAATAATATGTCCATTTATAGAGCGCACTTATCCATCCATTCAGTGGTTGCTCAAGGCGCTATAGGAGTATTATTACCCTGGTCTAACCCAAGCTGAGTTGTCGCTAGAAGGTTACCTCCACAACCGTTACCAGGTACCCATTTGCTGCTGGGTGAACAGAGGCACATTTTGAATAAAGTCACTTACCCAGAGTGACGCAATAAGTCTCTCAACTCATGTCTCAGTATGGGGCAGGGAATCAACCCTTGAAACTCAGTTTTATCAAGCAGTGGGTGACCCACCCATCAAGCGAGATGCGCCCGTTGTTGCTGAACTTCAGTGATAGCGGTCGACTGCGCTATGCACAGGACCACGTGCTACCACGTGGCATATCATAATCAACTGTTCCACAGATAACAAGCAGAATTCAAAGAAAGTGTTCTTTCATCTAAATGATCTCCTAAAGCGAAGTTTATACACAAAGACTTGAAACCAAGCCAAGGGAACGTCTCGATCGTATCCTGTCTTGCTCGCAATATCACAAGAATAACTATTGACCTCAAAGCATTAGGAAAATAAACGTGTTCTAATGTCTGCAAATAATGTTAATGCAGACATCATCATCGATTATGTTAACTATGATTCATAAAATGAGCTGTATGTGTTAATGTTCAGATGTTAATGTATAACTATTTTGAAAAGTAAAAACTACTGCTTCTATTTATGTAGTACACCGGGCTACAATTAAATATGTAAATGGCATACCAGAGCAAAGCTGATCAAAAGAAAAATATTGACCTGAAACTATGGGTATTGTACTGTTCTAATACCCCGCATCCACGGAGAAAACAATTCCACAGATGGTTCTGATATCTGATGATTAATTCATTCATATGGACATTAGGGGCTGCTTTTAAATCTTGTTTATATATAGTACAGTAATACAAGCTTGACTGTAAATGCACTGAGTATTAGCAGAGAGCATTAACATGAGCAAGCATGTACATTTGAATCACATCTTCCAATGTAAAAGGGGCCGTTCTGTCGGCAAAATCCGCCATATTGGATGTTGTGCATTACGTGAAATGAAAACACGCTATATTTTACCTAATTTTACAACATTTTAATGATAAAAGATATACACTGATAGAAAGTTCACATAGAAACACATAGCGTGTCATAAAACTTATAAATAATTTGCTGTTATGCCGTAGAAAATGTTTCCCCACTCGCAGCGCTGATGAATGGCTTCAGTTCTCATTGTTTTTATTTGTACGTTTGTCTTTATTAAGATGTGAAATATAAATTCATCAAAATGTTACCTTTATTAATTTATTTGAACTTGACTGTGTTTTTATCATTTATTAGTAGCATATTTGTGTAAACGGAGATATCCTCTCGAATTTCGTTTCCACAAAAAATACCCCGATAGAACCCTCCTTTTAAGGATAGACATTGAAAACAGTATTGCAAAGAGTATACCGGTACAATAGATCTCACGGGATGCAAACTTTGTATTTGGACCTTGAATTGCTGTGACTACAAATATTGATCAAGGCCCATTTATGACACTGTGTATTTCATGTATTCAAATGATGTATTTTATAACTAAACGTATGTTTCTAGAAAGAACAAGACATCTTCTCTATGTCGCTCTCGGTATGGCACGTGCACATCAGTCTAAGAATCCTCTATGATAATAACACGTACACTGCGATAACAACTTACATAATGGCTGTCCAACATCAATCTATATTAACACCCATTGTCATTTAGTGCTGGTTACATTAGCATCTGATGTAAACATAGAGAATCTCACCCTCGTGTCTTCTGATATCAAATATATCAACAGTTACACGAGTTGATTAAAGTTACAAATATCCGAGGCTTGCCGATTTTATTTATCATTCAAAATCATGCTTCAACACTTATTAGCAAAATAATGAACATATCTGCAACACAAAACTGCCATTTGACTACTTCAGCAGTGAGCTCAGTGATGTCATAGCATTGTGACGTCATCAACATTGTGGCCTCATAGCATTGTTACATCATCAACTTTGTGACGTCATAACATTGTCAGCAATGTTCTCAGTGATGTCAAAGCCTTGTGATGTCATTAGTTGATGATGTAATATTATTGTGACGATTTGATTGTTGCGATATCTACAATGTAGATATCGTTTGATTTCATACAAGCGATATCTACTGTGGTAGCGAGTTTTGGATGAATAATAATATTAACACAATATTATATCTTCATCATAAAGATGTTTCGCTCAGTTTGTCTTTTTAAGGATGAACATTGAATTTCGTTACATTTGGTTCAATTAGTTGAACTTAATGATGGACACTTGACAAACACAATGCATATTCTTTTAAAATACACCATTATGTCAATTAACCAAAGACAAAATAAGGAATTGTATAAAAATTCATGGGGAAACAGATTTTAATCACACCATAAAAAGCTGGTTACATTGTTTTCAGTTTAAATGAAGGAAGTCAATGTTGAGTATGCCCCAACGGGTTCTGTCAACTGTCTTGCTAGGTGGTCTTTGCATACTTCGAATCTGTGTTATATGTAACCCTCGCGATACCAAGCCGGTCCTGTCGGATACACTCGAAGAGATTATCCACATTTTGTGGGGGTGACGTTTCTTGAGAATCCTTTGGCCAAGCACATTCCGTAAATGTTCAGTAAGGACGACATGTATGTTCGGACTTTAAACATTCTATGGCAACACTCTCATGTTTCTGATCCTCAGAAAATTGACAATCGACAATGCTTACAATGTTCTTCTTGTACATATTCCACCACAGAACTTAGACGTCACATGTCCATCAAGGTGAATAAGCACAGTTTTGATCCATGATCCACCATGGTATCTGCCATGCTATGTGATGGTGTTCTCCGATACATTTCCCTTCGGGGGAACAAACCCATACGGAAGCCTATATCTTGACATTGTCTAAGATTGATCTTAGGGCTAAGATCGGTTAGTTGAACGACCCCCTGTTCGAGTCTAGACTCAACATTAAACATGGTGTAACGCCATTGACATAGCTGTCTAACTCCATACCACTGGGCCCAATACAGTCTCTGTTGTTGATGCTGTTGTGTCCTTCGTACAGGCTGTTTGCTTTTTAAGACACCATGCTTTTGCATACTGTTCGTACTTGTGACACAGCCCTAGGATCTGCCTTTATCTTCAAAACTGAATAAAATGCGATTTTGTAAGGCACGTTAAATGCGATCTCCTTAGTTCGTCATCCACCTTACCACATTGCAATATCGTCAGTCCGATGGTAGAGGTGCTATATAGAAGATAAGACAGTGATTGACTCATGCAAATATTCTGCAACTTCTTGAAGAGAGAGGCTTAATCTCACCAAACTGACAGCCTTCCATTCTGTAGTCATGTACTGTTTTGTCACGTTAAATAAATGTTCATCACTGACTATAATAAAACGAAAGTTCAATCTGTAGTTGGCAAATGAGGTTTTCGTCAACCAACCCTTTCAACTGTGGATTTGCGTGCTGTACAACAGAACTATCACTGAAACTTAGGTATGTATATGTCATCCGCAAATCCTTTCCTCGTGATAATAGCAGTAAGTATTTAAATGACCTTGTTATTTGTTTACCGAACAACAGTCACATTTCGAGCTTCCTTGATGGTCATTTCAGAAGTTGGAATTGCAAAGAAAATGATGAGAAAAAAGGAAAGTAAAGTGTAGTGAGTAAGTGTTTAACGCCGCTTTCAAGAGTAGTTCACTTATATCGCGGCTGCTAGTATTACGGCAGGGAGAAAGCCCGCAACGCCATGTGGCTATGCATTGCGGTGAAACCTGCAAGCAGCGGCTGGAACTAGCGAACCATGAGTGGTACTACGCTGAAATTCAGTGTAGCATTGCACCCAAACCTTACTGCGTGTAGAACAGTTCTCTACTGCAGACAAAGTTGCCTTGCCCCTGGTGGGATTCGAACCCCGGACCTCTTGATCCGAATCCGAACGCGCTAACCACTGTGCTATCCCGCCCCCAGAAATAAGGAAAGAGGTTGATATGGTTTGATATGGTTTTTAAGTTTTATGAAATCATGGCAAATGAGACATGTAGTACCAATGATTGTAACATCTCCTGTAAAAAAAACATACCACAAAATAATTCCTCATACAGAGTGCTCTTCGAGAGGAGTTTTTTCTGGGAAAATGGTAATATATTGAGCTATTTCAAGACAAATGACATACCAGTCTATTTGTCTCTGTAAGAACATCATGAACTACACCGTGACGACACTTGGTCTAATAGTTTAAAAATCTTTCTTCACTACACTAAAACTTATCAAATTTCAGTACAATCCATACATTATGCATGCCGTATATTATGAACAGCTTGTTCTGCAGGGATAGTAAAGGTGGCTTCCTGATCCATGATGTCTCAGGGACAGTACAATGGGAGGAGGAGGATCTTTATTGACTTTATATCTCTAATCATGACACATATTAATTCGTCTATGAACCCCTTTATAATATCATTAACTAGTCTCTGAAATGTCATTGTCTAATTGTTTCCCCAACATCAAACACAAACAAATCGAATGCACACTGAAGAACTTGGCTAACGTTACATTTAGTAATTAGTGACATTTGCATCTAAAATCAATTTGATACTGTTACATGAGGATCTTTGATGAATAAAAGTTACCCTTAAAGAGTAATCGGATTTCTCCAATGGTAAGAAAGGTTCCTCCATATTTAAGAAATAGACACTGGTCATGCTTGCTTGCATCTCTAAAGATTGAAAGTATGATGCTATTAATGTACATTTAGAAACGTTTCATACATTTTGATTATCAGCAGCTCCGACATTTATTTTCAGCCATGATCATAATAAAACGTTAATGTATATAATTTGTGTAAAGTTATGTACATGATAAAACTGCTTAAGTTCTGATCAATGTTTGTGTATAGTAGTAAAATCTTCGATATATATATTTGTAAGGCACGTTAAATGCGATCTCCTTAGTTCGTCATCCACCTTACATATATACATATATATATATATATATATATATATATATATATATATATATATATGTATATATACATATATATATATATATTTATATAAAAATATATATATATATATATAGTTTTCTTGTTGCAGAACATGAGGTTATTGTATTATTTTAATTGTTAGGGACAAATTCAGTAAGCCCCCTCTCTTGTTTTGAACTGATGTTTTTATTGTCTCCTGTATCATAACTGTCTTATACATTATTAATCATTGGTTGATAAATTACTAAATTAATAGTTGATAACATCGCCCAATTAGACGTTAAGAACTTCCGAAAGATAACATCTAGATCAATCTTACAACATTAAAAGTTTGACTGAATTTGGGCGTTTTTTTTCATGAACCTAACATATCTGGATTTGGGCATGACACTTGACAAATGTAAAAGGCCGGGCAAATAAAATAATAATTCAGTTCTATGTAATTTGAAATGGTATTGTAAACACGACATAGAACTTTCAACTCGTTTAATCATTCTGGAAAAGAACATGCACTATAGATGCGGTAGATGCCTGTTTTCAAATAAAGAACCCTTTTTTTATCCACATAATGCCATGATTGTTAACATACATATAATTCAAATGCAATCTAAAATTAGACTCCAATTCATTGATAACTTGAATGAAAAAGCTTTTTTTACCCTTTTGAACATCTTTTAGGGATATCAATAAAACGATATTGATGTCAAAGTGACATCAAAACTCGTAAACTCACATGAGTTGAAATATCATTTAGCTATCATTCCTTTTTTATTGCAAACAGACAACCTGACAATCAGTTCTTTAATAAAATTATTATTTTATTTTTTATATCCATATTGAATTCATGATTTACTGACACTTTGACATTTATTAGCAACATGAATGGCAGAGTGTTATTGCAAATTTCATGTATTTTCATGAATTTGATGGGTGAAAAATATGATTGCTTTATTTCATATGGAAATTAAATATGTTTATTTAACCTGATTAAACACAAAGTAAAACGTAGTGGAAGGTAATACGTTTCCAAATACGTCTATTTGGAAATTAAAACTAAAACCATGTAACATAAAACGCACATTGTGATGACATGCTATCGAATGTATTCGCATGTATCGGTCCAATAAAACAATGTCACTATATGACAAGATCACTCTCTAAATTGTTGCTTATTCAGTTTTTCTAAACCACACCTACATATATTTAACCAATCACATGTATGTCCTATATCGTAAATATCAATTGCTTGCGACACACGTATGGCCCAATTTCAATCGTAATTCGTTGGTAATATATTAATAACTACAGCCCTGAAACTTCTGCGCTCTCCCTTGAGACATCTTAACATTTCGAGATAGTTCACAGTAAGAACAAAACGTATAATTGTGAGCGTCTGCTACGCTTGTCTATTGAAATTCCTAGATTGTGATCATTCTTAGATTGTTCAGGTCTCACAATCTGCAGATTGTTTAAACAATCTAGGAATGGTGAAACATTCCTAGATTGTTCGAACAATCTGCAGATTGTGAGCTCACAATCTGCAGATTGTGATGATTCCTAGATTGCACGGAACATCTACACTAATAGTATGTAATTACACAAGTGACAGTTAGGGTCACAAGAGAATATACATCACAAGCGACTGTTATTAAACTTGGCAAGTGGTCAAGTAATTAAACTCCGAAGTGAACGTGACCACCATTACTGATATTGGACGCGACCATCACTCTGATCATTACTCCTGAGGTCAATACAAGTACCATCAAATCACTTCCAGACTTCTATTCTTACTAACATGTAACATGATGTATCACATTTCCTAAATGATTGTGACCATTTATATGTTAATACTGTTTGTACCAATTAACTGCTTGTCGCATATTTTGCACTAATGTATAGGTATATATGATAAACTCAACAATGAACTAAACTACATATTATGCCAATCAAAAGGATGAGTTGGGCATAATTTCATCAACAAAATCTGATTCCATTTAATTATGAGCAAGAAATGCATGTGAGGAATCATCAACATATCTTAGGAAACTGATTTGCTGCATTAGACAAATATCAGTCCGAACAATCAGTCACAACAGCAAGTTGATGTCTCTTAGTCATTATACAGATATATAAGGGGCAGTAGCACGTTTTTTCGCTGAAATAAGTCGATGAAATGTATTTGAAAAATAATGTTACCAATAGTAAAACACCCTTCTCCCTTCGGAAAATCAAGTAAAAAATGATTGTACATGGTTCTGTAAAGCCATTGGAATATTGTTTGTCATTTGAAATAATAAAATGTGTTTACAATGAAATGGCCGCCATGCAATTTCTGCCTTTCACGCAACACCGCTATTGCCACTGCGGATAATTGGTTTGTGTAATAAGATGTTTACCTTCTAAAGTAAATATGAACTGTCATTATAAATGGGAAATTTGAAAAAATAAAATTTGCAAAAAACGTGCTACTGGCCCTTTAAAATACCCACTCTCATCTTTCTTAAGGTAAGGCAGTTCTCGGTTTTTGCTTGGACGAAATTAAAACTTTGTTACAAATGACATATACCATTTTTTGCTGAATTGTTGCTTCTCTATAAACAATGTCCTATGTACCAATACATACATGTATGTAAGGTTTGATCAGATACACATTTAGTTCATAAAAGTGAATTTTCTGACAGAATCCGATAGTCACTCGTATAAACATTCATTACATGTTGCATTTATTTTAGTTCGGCTAAGTTGAATCTTTAACGTTTCGTTATCTGTTATTCCACACAAATGGACTTGCTTTTTAGCAGGCGATGCTCTCATTATGGTTTATTAGGGAATTAATCATGCTTCTCATCCTGTTTGTTTAGGGAATTAGTATTCATCGATCAATGACATGTCAAACATTCTTGACTAAACACTCTAGAAGAGACTGTTTGTTTCATTATCAAGTCGTTTGACGTTTTCAGAAAACACACTCGGCAAGCAATCATGTTGCTTTCTTTTATGTTACTAAGATGTATAGAATTTTGTTCGATAACGAATGCGTCAATTATTTTTTACAGTAATTTAAAGTATGGTAACTTGCATACCACTAATTATTAGTATTTGAGTATGGCCCATTTAATTCGACTTGAAACGTTTTAAAATTTAATAAAACTGCAAACCACTCTTGCTAAGACCTATAACAGTGACGTCATGATTAACTGTTCTATCACTGTTAGTACGACAAACCTCACATGCAAAAAACAATGTCTGTTGATCAAAATAACATGTGCAGATGTAGACGTTTGATATATATGACACCTGTTATGTTTCAAAACATTGTTGACAAAGCATGGTAAAAGTAAATTATTTTGAATATTGACAATTTTACTTATACATTATACAGTATAGAAGACATTATACTGGTGCAGAAACGATGCTATGGTGGGGGAGCGGGGGGGGGGAGGGGGGGGGGGGGGCGCAGTGGTTAGCACGTTCGGCTTCGGATCAAGAGGTCCGGGGGAGGGGGGGGGGGGGGGGGGGGGCGCAGTGGTTAGCACGTTCGGCTTCGGATCAAGAGGTCCGGGGTTCGGCAACTTTGTCTGCAGTAGAGAACTGTTCTACACGCAGTAAGGTTTGGGTTCAATGCTACACTGAATGTCATCGTATTACCACCCATGGTTCGCTAGTTCCAGCCGCTGCTCGCAGGTTTCACCGCAATGCATAACCACATGGTGTTGCGGGCTTTCTCCCTGCCATAATACTAGCAGCCGCGATATAAGTGAAATATTCTTGAAAGCGGCGTTAAACCCAAAATCACCTCACCTCACGATGCTACGTTTATGACACAAGTGCACGAATATTAGTATATTCCCGAGTGAGAGGGAGGGATATTGTGAAATTCAGACACCACTGTCTTACGCATGGTATGACATACACACAAATATTATGTTCTCTCTATCATAGAAGGCACAAAATACGCTTCAATCTACTTCAAGCATATGATGGCTGCTCACTGTCAGAGCATTAACATCTGAACGTCATATATGAATCGTGAAGTCATAATAATCACCATGACGTCACGTCATCATAACAAAGTGATATTTTGCCCTAGTATAGAAAATTTGAACCCACATGTAATTGCCTTCATATGTATTAATGGTAATATTTGCAATGAACCATCCCGAGACTCAAAAGAAAACCTTGTGAACATTCTAGTCTTCACCTTTCACCTTCATGGCAATTTAAAAAGTTGTCATTGGCAAGTACTGAGTTAACTTGGTCGAATAGACACTATTATTTTATTATAATTTTATCAGTAGCATAAACTTAATAAAACCTAAACATAAGAAATAATTTCATCGTTTACCAATCGCTATCGTTTGATGAAAATATGGAATTGACTTTACACATATTAAGTAAGTTCAACAAATATATAATTCAAGATTTTGAAGTAATAATATCAAAACTTAAATATGAATAATAGAAGGTAATCAGGAATTAATTATACCGTAAATGTTTTCCCAGTTGTTGATAAATCATCGATGGCATTTTTAAAAAGAGTTAATGATGTCTCGAATGGGCGTTTGGCATATTTTTGGATGACGCTATTTTTGTTTTAAGGTATTTAAAATTACGAGAAAAAGGCCGAAAATAAACCGAACTGATTTACATAATAATTACATCTAAAATAGATAAACGCATTTGTGTAAAAAGCTTATTCAAGTAAATTCACAACATTTCACATCATAACCATTTATGCAGTACGACAAGTTTTTCCTTGGGGATGATCAAAAGGAAAGTGGAAAGTAAGTTTTTCAAGAAAGTTGATTAATAAGTATTCGTTTTGACTCCATGACTGGGTTTAATACAATTTTGCTTTCCTTTAAATTGATTATTGGGACTCAATACGTTAAAACGTGTACATGTATGAATGCGTTTTCATGAATATTTCATTTCGTTTCAGATTCTTCATTTAACACTGGCAAAGTTACGACAAAAAGTTATAAAACGAGGCTCACCCTACCCCCATGAAAGTTTATACTCATTCTCAAATCATATCCAGGGCCAGCTTTCACAAAACACAGAGGCGCTTGTAGTCAAGAAGGTAGCATTAGTGCAATGCTAAAGAATGGGAGGTAAGATGAAATAAGGTTGCTCTTTAAAGGTAGGTCATGCATCAAAGGTGAAAGTGTTTTATCATACTTGCATTGAATACGTTGTACATTCATAAAAAACAAACATTGTCATAATTTTGATAAGAAAATATTATCCTTATATCCCTTTGTATCCCTATGGTCTAAACAGATGTATTTTTCATGTGACAATATTTTACAATATGTACTCTATTGTGAGAAGGACAAGTTTTATACAATTCGTATAAACCACCAAGGTGCGAGTTTAATCGAACAATTGACCCGAGGACCTGACTCTCCAGTTTCCTGAATTTCCTGTGGTCTCGGGAGCCTTTATAAAAAAACGATTTTCTTAGTTATCCTTCCCAAACTGAACAGATGTAATAACATGTGTGGACCCGAACTATTATCCCAACGCATGATGTTATAGCATATATATACAACATGTATAAATAATACCATTAATTAAGTTATCAATCTTCCTTATCATTAAACATGCACATCGCCCTTTGCTAATAAGGGAAACTTAGTTTCAACGGATGATCAAAGACTTCCATAATAGCAGCTTTGCAGGTGGCAAGAACGTTTTGTTCAAGAGGATCATGCTTGTTCAGTGTTCTTTGGTCACCGACTGGCCACGTGTATCTCTTCTGAATCTCAATAATATTGACAACAACAAGCACACCTGCACGCGTACGCCCTTACATCATGTAGTCTAGGCTGAAAAACATCTAACTGAGATCCAGCACTGCCAGATGAGTCCTTATCCATCAGACCAATATCGTCATCACTAGTTTTTTATCATAAAAGAAAAGAAAGGGACCCTTGCATGCATATCTTGTACAGTAGAATGTAGGGGAAACTGAAGTAGACTGACGGGCAAAAGAAAGTATAACACTCACTTGTTTTCGATTAATTCAATATTTTAAAGCAATGAGATGCATTTGATTATGGCACGATACTATAACACCTCTCGGCAGTAATTTGAATGACTTAATTGGTGACTGTTTTATTTGTTAACTAAAATATCATTATTTAAAGTAGACAGGGGTAAGAAATGACATTTACACCAACATGTTGAAAATGTTGTAAATGTGTGCAAGACGAAGCACATTTATTGATTATCACACAGAGTATGTGTTATATGTCGATGAACAGTTGTGTCTACAAAATACATTTGGGGGAAGTTCAAAATTTAAATTTTATATTTTCATATAAAAAAAAAATTCGAACCGCGTAGAGGTACATGTATTCTTTGACTGATTTAATGTTTTGGACTAATTTCACAAACTAGTCCGTTCTTTAATATGACGTCGAAAACGACTTTGAAAATTTTACATATGATAAATATAACTGAGCCATATACATGTACTTTCTTCTGCCCGTCAGTGTATTCTGGGATTCCTTGCTTTTAATTCCACCCACAGATGTAAACTTGAATCACTTATTTGTACATTAGTACATTTGTTATTGTAAGTGGATTGCTTATTTCCCCTCCCTCAAACTCAATATGCTCAAGCCACCGAGGTTTATGAGTCAGGGAGGTCCGATATACAATTGTTCGAATTAATTATATGAAAGGGCATGTAAGTTTTGCTGGAACCATTTGATTATTGTCTACTTCCAGCTGTTATTGTCCTAGGTAATCGATCGTATCCAACACACTTTTTATCTTGCACAACTCTCATGTGTGCCTTCTTTAGTGAGAAGGCGTATGGTGAATAGACAGTATGATTTTACACCCTTGTCGCCATATGTGTGCCTTTAATTATAACATTTACTCACAAAAAAATACATGTCATCCACGATTTAATATCAGCTTCCAATGAAACTGGTAGGCTTTTTTGGTGTCGCTATTCTGCATGACATTTCTTAAGACTTTCTTACACTACCGTTTGGTCCTATTACTTGTCAGTTGAAGTTTAGTCAGACACAACGTGAAAGTATTTTCATTACCAAAAACAAATAATAATAATTAGTCATTATACATAATTCCAGAATTACAACAACAAAATAAATAAATAAATCTTCATTCTAACCTTTTCCGTGTCACACAAATCGTATAAACTCCAATGCAAATTGAAGTTCATAATTGTGTCAACTTGAAATATATTTACTTGTTTACACCAACTGACCTACGGATTTTACACCTAGGGAAGTAAAATGTCTGTATTTTTTGTGATAGAATATATCATCATTGAGTATCTCCTTTCCCAAAACAAGGCAGATTTAAATTTAAAGATTAAATTGTTTGCCTCATTTAAAACCAGTAGATCTGTCGTTAAATTCGAATTTCGATTGTTGTAATCTAAATATGTTCATAATATTTTTTCAAACTGATTACATTTAAATATCAACACTTTCGATTTTTCATGAATTAAATGAATGTATAGTTTAAATGCAAATTATCCTATTCTATATTTTAATCTCATAGTATGTTCTGATTTTAGTTTACACAGTGTCTAGGGAAAACTCTTTTTTACTTTCAGAGGGGCAGTATTATTGCAGGGAGAAAGTAAACAATACAATTAACACGTTCCTAACTGCACCTAGCAAGGCATTGGTGGCGCTGCAAGAATTACAACTTCCATAAAAAAAACCAGACATATGAGATTTTATATACTGTATACGGTATTCTAAAATCACTTTACATGCTTAATCCATTACCTTACGATTTATTTTTTAAAATATTTGATACCAAAATCAACCCCATTCTTTTGTATGGAGCTGAGATATGGGGAGTTGATATATTCAAAGAAGTTGAAATTGTACATATGTTTTGTTGTAAACGGTTTTTAAATGTCAAACGGTCCACTTCAAACCATGTAGTTAGGGGAGAATATGGACGTTATCCAATGTATATTTGTACTTACAAAAAAGCTGTTAAATTCTGGTGTAAAATATGTAAAATGCCAAACTCTAGATTTGTAAAAAAATGTTATGACATGTTAGTTTTAGACACTTGCAATGGTAAAACAAACTAGGCATCAAAAATTAAGAATATTCTCTACTCTTTTGGATTTGGCTATATTTGGGAACAGCAACAAAATTTATATAATGTTGATAAATTCATATCAGAATTTGTTTTTAGACTAAAAGTTAATTATGAACAGGAATGGCACACATCTCTTGTAAATAGTTCAAAATTTTCATTTTATTCTTGTTTTAAAGTCACATTTGGTGTTGAGGATTACATTAAAAAATTATCAATTTCAAAATTTCGATCAGCCCTTGCTAAATTCAGGTGTTCCTCACACCGTCTCCAAATTGAAACCGGTAGATATGTTAACCAACCCAGATCAAATAGATTATGTATTTTATGCAAAGATAACGCTATTGAAAATGAATTTCATTTTATGCTGGTATGTAATTGTTACAAACATTTAAGATGCTTGTATATACCATATAAATTTTACTCAAACCCAACCGTTCATAAATTCAATATGCTCATGTCAATTGACAATCAAGATGTTGTACAAAACATAGCCATTTATATACACAGTGCAATGAATCTTAGAGATTCCCTCCTTTGTCAATAATAACTTATTATCTGCTTATTTATTATTTATTATGTACAATATCCTATATTATACATTATGTTGTCGTTTATACACATACATGTATTGCTCTGTTGAACCAAAATGTAGCCTGGGCCTATGGCCTCCACTACGAAAATGAATAAAGATTGATTGAATCACCGGAAAAGTGTCATAAAATTTAAAACTAAGTTAATCTCGTTGTACGTCGCTGTTTATTTCCTTATTGTACCGGTTTAAGTATTCTGTAATGTCAAAGGATCCTGCATTGTTTCTTTGCAAATAAGATTATGGATAGAGGACAACTTTATCAATATTGAAAAAAAAAACTGCTTTAAAAAAGTGCCCTATGAAATACGGTTACTTTGAGTTGAAGATAACGTTTTCGAGCCATAACACAGCCCATGGCGATACAGCTCCATTGAAAACAGATGTCCCATATTCTGGGCACGAGTCTCGTTATCTGATAATGACGTGTTGAACTAGCAAACGACATTAAACCTTCTTCTGTCTTTAAAAACATTGCCTGCGGTCACAAGTGTAGGTGGGCGAAGGTATACTTTCTGTGTAATACATGACTATGTGATAACCGTGTTATGGAATGATACATTAGACATGTTCCATCATTAAATCAAAGTACATTACATTTACATGTTTCATAGTGCAGGTATTTCTTTCAGAGAATCATAAGACATGATCAACTAGTAAGTTCTTAAAATCTTAAAAATACTACCTGGCGGCAGCATTGAACGTTAACTTTATGAAACGTATGGTAACAACTGTCATGCATTCTTACCTATTTTATATTACTTATAAACGGGTTGGCATCAGTATTGATTGGTAATGTAAACTATCCCGATCACGCCTTCACAGTGGATGCATACAGAAGTACTACTTTATCGTTTATCGAGAAGTACCTACGGTTTTTGCTCACTAGGTCAGCACCTGTCCTGTTACATGTTAGGTTTTTTTTGCTACAAATGTATACCTTTTAATTTTTCAAAAAATATAAAAGCTCAAATTCATACCATACCAAATTGCACATATCACTTGTAATCACATGTTAATAATGCCCTTCACCTGAAACATTCATCTGATCAAAATAGCAGTTTAATCTCGCAAACCAATCAGTAATAGTATCTATATTTCTCTGTCAATCAGCAGTCTTAAACGAAATCCGAGTCATAGAAGTTTTATGGTAAAATCTTCATAACTGTATCCAATAGTTTTTCTTCTTACAAATATTGATGGATCAACAACATAATTTTCTGACAGTTGTTAAATGAGACCGACAAACTTATGGCCCGAAGGTTCAGTTGACTGGTTAGCACAGTTGTACAAAAAACGTTGTAACAGGTGAATAAAGGCAAAGGATACACAAAGATTTGCAATCAGAGAATGTCTCGATCACATCCTATCCAGAAGTTATGACCAAGGCTAAATTAAGTTTTGGAAACATGGTTCCTGCACCAATGTCAAGGTCACAAGGTAAAAACACGTAAGGCATCAATCTGCAAGACCTCATCACAATGGATGTCAAGTATGAAAGGCATATCACTGCCTAATCAAAAGTTATGGCCAAGGTTCATTTCTCGAAAAAATGTTTCCCGTGCCAAGCTCACGGTCATAAAGTAAAATATTATTGCTTCATCTGAATAAAACTCATTCTAAGAAAAAACATTGCTTTCAAAGCATCACTAGTTGAGAAAAGAATTATGTACAGATGTCTGAAAATAAACAACAAATACGGTCAATTGTGTCACTTTTGAAATATAAGTGCTACTTATGTTTCCCTATATAGTATAAGGCTGCATTTGAACACGGAGGTGACATTCCAAACGCCATTGATCATTTCCTGTTATGAAACATGATCAAAAGAACAAACACTGACTTCCAAACAAGGGTATTATTATGTTCTAATACCTGGCAGCCATAAAGATAACGATGTGACAGAAGTTTCAAATATCTGAAGATTAATCTATCTGTCTTCATAAGAAAGTGCTGAAAGGGTTGCTTTTTGATCTTGGGATTTCTGGTCGGTTTTGACAATTAAATAGTGTAATAATGCAAGCTTGATTATAAATTAATAAAATATGCAACTGTTTGAGAGGAATTCTAGAAGGTGGTGTAATGAAGAATTTATTGATGATCAACTTCGTTATTTAAAAGAAGCGTTTCGGTATAGATCCTTATACCTTTATCAAGTATGTCATGCCGAAACGTTACCATTGGTGTATAAACAAGTTGAACATCCATACATTCCTTGTCTTCTACAGAAGCAAATGATATAAGGGAGTATTAAAAGAAACAAGCATGAACATGTGGATTGATTCATCCAAATGTTAGGCAAGCTCCACGTGGTATTTAAGAAACACTAATTTTGTTAGTAGCTATTTATTCCCTACTACAACGGGATATGGAAATGGCTTCGTTTCCCGACTTCTTTGAAATTTTATTTTTAGAAGTGTCCTTGAAAACATACCTTACAATTTCGTTTCTAGACCAGAACTAAAAAACTACAAGGTGTAGCTCAATGAAACTTGCAGTGTGGAACAGTCTTCATATATAGATGTCTTTTGGGAGTTGGATTTTAGATAATTTTACATGTTAAAACCTAGGTTATTCTAGGTTATATTACGGACGCTTCAATCACATTGTAGTCCAGCTGAAGCAAGGGATGTCACTCCAAATCGAGTTTGTAACTATACAATCGACGAGTAAACTGATACGAAGACACGTGTGTCGTCATGACTTACATGGAATGGTGGAAGGTATAATGCACCCAAACACATTCACACATAGACATTCAGAACATTTGTGGTTGCAGAGCGTGGTTTTATATATGACAATTGAGGAATATATACTTTTTGGATATAAATAAATTAGCAGTTGGAATGTGCATACGTGAATCATGAGCGAAAACTGGGACACCATTGACAATATAGACGAAAACAGCGTAGAAGATCTCTCGACAGTGAGAATAGAATGTTGAATATAAGGAAAGCAAAAAACAGTGGTAAAAACGAAATTCACAAAACTCCAAAATAAACTTTTAAAGTTGATAGAAGAGGAGATAGTATGGCCAATTACCATGGAAAAACATAGATCTGGCGAACGTGCTACTATAGACAAGTTGATTGAAGCACAAAATCAGACTGTAGATGTTATGGTCAACTTGATAGAAGAATGTACAACAGTGTATGACATTGAGACAAAGAAAAGGATAAACCAAGAAATAGACAAATTAGAGGAAGATTTTGTAGAGACAGAAGAAATAGCACAGAATTCCTTGAGAGAAACTAGACCACAGTTATCGCCTCTTTCGGACTTTGTAGCCATTGGGAATACAGCTTTATGTATTTTATGTATTCTTTATTGTATATAATTTGATAGGGTCTTGAAAGCACGAGCTAGAACGTGAATACATTTATATATATTTCAAAATCTAAAGTCCAAGATCATATCATCATTGTTGGAAATAACAGGCACAGTAAGTGAGGAATTCATCCATTTTTGTATGAGCAATCTGTTTCTTTCGCTTTTTTATCCACATAATTGCCAATCGATAACAAATCTGATATTTGTTTCGCAATAATGCAATATTTTTTAAATCAACAAAATAAAGTCATCCATAGTTTTAATAAAAGATTGTATTTTTGATGGCATTGAAAACTTGACACTGTCAAAGTGACATTTATAGTCGCAAGCTCGCATGAGTTTAAATATCACTTTCATTACTTTTTCATCGCAAACACACGACCTGACATTTAGTTCTTTCAAAGATCATTCTCCAACTTCGGTTTATACAGTTATATTGAATCCATTATTAACTCACAATTTGACATTTATTAGCAGCTTGACTGACACTCCTATTTTAAATGCCATGTATTTCAAATTACATTAAGATTTAATATCATCATTACACACATTTCACCTGTATATATATATACCATGATTAGATACACAGTGAAATGGGACAACTATGATTTATTCGGAACTATTTTGTATCGAAAATATTTTTAAAAGATGTAACTTTGTAAACGCACTGTAAAGACAACTAACTTCCTTTGCATAATCATGTCAATCCAAACCTACCTTTTGATATTTGACAACGTCACTCTGAATTGTAGCTGTAGCAAATATTCATAAAATCATTAACACGATCGTTTGTATGTCCTATGTATATTTTAAAGAAATAATTGATTTACATAGTTATTACTCGTCTCTTTATATAGCAGCTTGTCTCCAACTTCGCATAGTTTCGTGTTTGTCATGTACAGGTAGATAGGCAGGGACCATTACACTTAAATACTCCTAAAATGTTTAGCGAAATGCACTAGTGAACTACTTCTATGGACCTGACGAAGTTCAAGTCAGGATTGATAATTAAGATTTCGTGCTACTATTTAAACATATCGAGACAACAGGGAATGTAAAGATACTTTACAGTCAATTCCTGAGATAGTGTTTAATCAAACCCACCACATGGGAGTTAACACGAATAGTCACTGTCACAGTATAGTAATTGATGTCACTGTCTAAGATGTATCTGTCCAAATCGTAGGATGTTTAGTCAGGGCATCATTTGCTTATGTAAACATTCCCCGACATCATCGATTCATCTCTCGCCCTCTCAAACAGCCGAGGCTACTACCACGCTTCATAAGCCCTATAATATTAAAGGGGCAGTAGCACGTTTTCTCGCTGAATTAAGTCGATGAAACGAATTTGAAAAATAATCTCACCAAAAGTAAAACACGCTTCTCTCTTCGGAAAATCATGTTTAAAATGGATGTAAATAGGTCCGTAAAGCCATGGGAATCGTTTTTGTCATTAAAAATAATAAAATGTGTTCAGAATGAAATGGCCGCCATGCATGTTTTGCTTTATACGCAACACCGTTATTGTCACTGCGGATAATTGGCTTGTGTAATAAGATGTGTTACCCTCTAAAGTAAATATAAATGACATAAACTATCATTATAAATGGGAAATTTGAAAAAATAAACTTTGCAAAAAATGTGCTACTGCCCCTTTAATATATACCATTATTTCATTGTTTTTACCTTTGCTCTAAATGACGTAGAATGTATTGTCAAAACGTGCAAGTTAAAAATCACTTCAAGTTTCAAGATTCCTTTAAGCCTTACTTTATCTACGTTAATCAGTTAATAAAAAAAAGCCCACAATAAACGACATACTCGCTGGATGTTTGTTCAAGTGAACAGAAAAGAACAAATTTTATTCCATCCAAAAACATACAGCTTGAACCACGCAAAGGTTTTAGTACTAATTTATCACCCTATATTAAAACATAAACAACATTTACCCTCTTCATTCTGGTGAGTTGCTTAACCGTTTAAGATCAATTTGGGTATCGGTTAGTGGTGAAGGGTTCTGTGTTCATGAAACTTTAAAGTATTTGAAGCAGACAGGTATTGTAGCAATGATCCTCGTCAGATCATTGAAGACAGTTGACGGATCCATTCTGTTATGTTGTTTTGTGTTATGGTACTTACATGGTTCGAGAAAACAGTCTAGTTAGTTGTTGGGAACCGGATCAAATGGGCATTGAGCTCAAATATTTTTCAAACTACCCAACTTGTACAACAGGTGTGAAGTAAATAACATCACGTCTTGTATTCACCATATGTTGCTATCAGTATGTATATACAACAGCATAGCACAAACAGCGTTGTCAGGAACACATCATATGCATATTTTCATTTCTTGAGAATATTTTAATTGAAACGAACGCAACTTCTTGTTCATTAAACATCAATGTTGTGTTTTTAATAAAACATAAAGTTATAAAAATTTACATGAAACAACTATGTTATAATGTTTATTCATGTTACGTGTTGACTTATGTTCAGGTATAATTGTAATGGATATTCATCGTCCATGCTTTGAGATATCGTGTTTACATCCTCACATTTTCAGGGCATCTCTCACCATCTTATTTTCAAAATAGGGCCATACTTATTTAATGACAGATGTTTAAGCAATATAAACAAATGTGTTATGAGTTTGATATAAAATGACTGTACCGGTAGCTAACAAATATTCAAAGAAGAAAACAAATGCCAATGAAATGAATGAATTGACATAAGTAGCTGATCATCTGTAATTCAAAATTATTGGCTAAACTATCAAGTACATGTTCCAACTATGGAAACTAAAATGGCTCAACCCTGAGTTTGTGTCCAGCATTACACGTTTCAAGTCACCTTCTTTAATCTTGAATGAAATACAAACACAATTGTAAATTGATTGTAAATATCAGTTTCCCTAGACACACATATTACATAGGTTTAATTGGAATTCGACGGTATTCACAGCAATAACTACAGTCCAGAGATTTCCCACTCCTTTGAGACATATTGACATTTCGAGATGTCTCAACGTTGATTAAGAACAGAACGTATAATTGAGACTGTCTGTTTGCACTGGGTAATTACACCAGTCAATGCTGGGAGAATATATATCATACCAGGCTTGAGTAATTGAACTCTTAAGTGAACGTGACCATCATTATTGATACATTACGTGACCATCACTCTTGACACTGATCATTAATATACTGTTGTCAGGTATCATCGATTTGCATTTGAATTTTGAAAATTTGACCGTCTATTTCATTTGACCAATTTCATAAACATGCACCATTGCAGTGACGATCACAGTATAGTTTAAAAAGGATTATGTATTTAGGGAAATATAATGATTCATTGTCAGTGCATGTGATGTAATTTTGATATCACTGGGATAGACATGTAGGTGAACAAACTTTCGGTACGCAGCTGTATGTCAATGATTATCTCAACCATATACTTAATACAAAATTCAATCTAAGTATTACATAGATCATGATATGAAACATTACTGAATTAAATATTGACATTTCTGTTCATCAGTAATTTTTGGAAGAGCTCATATGTTTACCTAAAATACCGGGGTTCATTTAGTTGTGAGCGACCTATCGCCAACATTCCTTTAAAAAATATCAGGTCGATCAATTACAGTCACTACAATTATATAGGTGTAACCTAATAAATTAAATGATGCTCACTATGAAATGCGAGTAGCTAGGCGTGAATGGATTAGAAGCGGGAAACCCCGTGAACATGACTTTGAAAAACGTTTGGCCTATATGGATGAGAAAATAAAATTTCGGCGTTTATTCTGGAAATAAAAAATCTTACAAACATGAAATGTTAAAGGAAATTAAACTATCTGGTGAATTGGACGTAAATACGTTTTACAAGACTGCTCGAAAGCAACGGCCAGTAGCTACAAATATATCTACACTTGTTTACGGGGGTGAAATCGGCTCAACGCCATCGAAAGTATGTAAAATATTGGGCAAATACTATGCTGACTTAGTATTTGATGTTCATTTCAAAAACCATATATCTTAATTAGTACAGGATATTGATAACAACACTGAGGGCTAAGACGATGATCTACAGAGAAACGTTCTATGTCACGAGGTGAAGGATGTTGTTAAGTCTCTCAGCAAAAACAAATCCCCTGGTCCTGACAAAATTACCAACGAGCACATCATATATGTGAACTCTTCAATCACATGATTGAATCTCAATAAGTTCAATATGAGCACCGACTTGGAATGGTTATATCAATTTACAAGGGTAGGAATGATCAAATTGACCCAAGAAACTACAGGGGTATCACCTTAACATCTTGCCTTGGCAAATTATTTGAAAAACTTTTGCTGAGACGGATTGAAATGTAAGTTACTTGAAACAAATCCTGAATTTCCTGATAAGTGACAGTTCGGATTTCGAAAGGAACACGGAGCAATAATGTCTGTGTTTACTCTCATAGAGATTCCCCTGTTTTTCCCCAGCCTTTCTAGACCACGCAAAAGCTTTCGACAGAATATGGCACGATGGTCTATTCTACAAACTTTATTAACTTGGTATCAGAGGTAATGTCTGGAAACTATTACATCATGGTCATTCAAATAGTCAATCATTTGTCGCATACCTCGGGGAGAGGTCAAGCAAGGTGTAGGACAAAGAAGAGTTATATCTTCTTGATTTTTCTCATGTATTAATGACCTAATAACATATTTAAGACAAGGTAACTGTGGCATAAATGTAGTTAATATGGACGTTCCGTCTGTCTTCCTTGCTGATGATACTACACTAGTCAGCACATCATGATCACCTAATAGCCTACAGGTATCACTTGATATTGTTTCTACGTACGCCTCTAAATGAAAATTGAAGGAATCAGTCATTAATCATAGAACCTTTTTGCTTTGTTCTTCATATTCATTTCGCAAGGGGAACATCTACAGCCTGATATAGAAAGGCATGCCTCACGGGACAGCAGTGCCTATTGTAGCACAAGTGAGACGTAGTGTATCTTCAGACCTAAGTTTAACTGAACGCTGGCATTCAGTAATTGACTTTATGGTATTTTCAAATGCTGTGTTAGGGAACTGACTGGTGCCCAATTATAGTTCTTACTAATGCCATTAGATTCATTAATGTCAACCTGAAAGTGTAAATTAGGTCAGTTATAAACACTTGATGAATATGTGTTAATGTTTCTAACAAAGATTACTTTCTAAACGTTAGCTCTGGTCGTCTTCCTGCGTGTGTGTGTGTGTCACGCTCAGTATCAACAACAAACAGTTGAGAACAGTTTTAATGTAGTAAACAACGTTGCCAAGCCACAAGCAAGATTCAAACCCATGACATTACGACATGTGTCGAATATGCTACCCGATGCATAGTCCCATTTAAACTCTTCAATTTTTCAATGAGCAATCAATCAAACAACCAATCATTTATGCTTCTTCTATCCTCTATTTCCTCTCTTGTACAAATGGATTGGCAATGGGGTTATCACTTATAACATTTCGGGACACACAGGGCAATGGACACTAAATATTGATTAGAGTAATATGAGTATAATTTGTTGCCAATCGGCTTAATTATATAATGTGTATGTATACATTTGATAACCATATATAAACATTCATGCTTGGAAGGGATTCAATGTTCGTCATAACAGATCTTTGTTATGGACGGAATTAATTACGTCAAGGTTGAAGTTTAATGAGGTAGGCTCTTCCTGTTTCCTATGTCAGATGAGAAAATTGTTAGGTGATACTTTTCGATGAGGAGTTAATCTCACATGAATTACTCATGGACCATTAGCTTTCTACTAGTTCTATATCAAATAACAGCCAATGCTTGATTGTGAAATTGATACTTCACGTTCTATTGACGATTGTCATTATGACTTAGTGAGTGAGGTTAGACACACATTTTTAGTAGGAAATAGAAATAGAATAGTAAACGTAAACGACACCATTCATTAAGTACAGAATGTATATAGTTTCCTCGAGTTAAGATCAAAATACAGATATTTACTGAAATTCATCATACAATATTTGCTTTTATAGTGCATAAAAATAATGTGTGTGGTTTTCATAAGTTCATATTACAATATATGTTCATTCCCTGTATAAAACATTATCAAAGACATATATCAATATATAAGTGGTATTTAATCATAACTATCACGTTCCTATGATAACTAACACAAAATTTTAACAAATATAGCAGTCTTTATACTCAAAATAGGATTGCTACAAATTCGTGAAAGACGAAACAGTTTGAGATAAATGGAATAGATTGATTGAAATTGAAATGACTTTACATTGTTACATGTCTTAATTCATTAGAAAAACACATTGATTCATATGCTTCAAATTTGAAACAGAACAGATGCTACAAAATCATTTCTTTTATCAAAGTCGCCGACAGAAATATTACAATCTAACTATGTGGACTGAGATAATATCTGAAATTGATGAGTGTGTGTTTTGCCTTACACGTTACTGTCATTCATTCAGTATTGAACGTGTTTTATACTGAGACATTGTTCTCATTGTCTCGTTAAAATTAAAAAATAGATTCATAGATATTGCAGATATGTATAAACACAAAACAGATGATGCATCATTTTAATGCGATGCCAGATGCTGCACAATCTGAAATATATGTAAAAGACAGGAGATCAATATTCTACTCAAAGACAATTATTTTCGAGACCTTTAAAAGGTACACATGGATTGAAGCAATCAATAATTTTCGTTGATAAGTGTGAATATTCAAATTGTGTTGCCTGTTTCTGCAATCAGGAAGGAACACAAGTTGTGATTGAAGTCGTCATTTAACAAACAATCAGGAATAGACACCGATCATTATTCGATCCTATGCTTGAAAGAGACTGATTACTGTTTCTCACTTTTGAGGATGGAAAATGTTGATACATGAGCTGAGATCGTCTGCTAAGAATCGCTGATAATCAACTAATGAGTCAGTCGAGCGTTTGATACTCGCACCACGGTTTGACTGCAGTCCAACAAAGCGAAGAGCCATGATATGAGTGTTTCTGGTTTCCTAATTATTTTGCACTTCACATTAATTGTAGAGGCAGCGAAAATTGTATGTGTAGTTGCAATGTCCACAATCTTTATCACAATAGTTTTACATTACAAAGATATGTATATCAAAGTATGTATAAATATAAAAAAAATCAATGAAAAAAGTATCAAATATAATCAGACACACACAGAGATCCGTGTTGATGATACAAACAAAACCCTATACATATACTATATACTATACATACCAGCTTTTTAGATAACATAACGCTGTTCCTCAAGCTCATTTGTTAGTTGCCTGCCATATTGAATGGCATTGGCTTATTTTGATAAGAAAATACATTTCAATCATGACTTCTCCTATTGCAAAAACATTGATCACAGCAATATTCTCCGTTTTAAGAGCTATCAATATTTGCACTAGTGTACATGTACCTCCCATCAAGTTAGTCATGTGACGTCACTAATGAGTGAAACCCCCTTGCTGCAACATCACTGATGGCAGGTGCCCAAGTATTGTACTTTTTAGCTTATTTTCATTTACACCCTTTTCCTTCTCTGCTAATGTCTATCGCAAACAACGCTCTGGAAGATGGAATACTTATGAATACAACAAAAGAATTCACAGATTTTCTGGCTTAAATATTTCATGATTTTACGCTCGTTTATGAATAAATGAAATCAATGCGTTAGCTTTAAATATAAGACTGCTTTTCAAAATTGAATTATTTTTTAACAAGTATTTCTATAGCCAAACAGTTATATCATTTTGTTTATATTTGGATTCAAAACCTGAAAAAATCAGATACGGAAATATGATGTTCTTCCAGGTATATAGAACTTGTCATATTGTAAATGTCCATTCAGTTTTCCTTTTCTTTCATTTGCTTCGCTTTCTTGATCAAATCAACTTATCTTGAAGATCACTTTGAATATATTCCTCGTATAACAAAAGCTATGATAAAAAATTTGAATTGCCTGTTGACAGATTTACAATACTATGATCTTGAAAAGTGAAAAAAGTACAGATAATAAGTTTGCTTCGAATTGTTATTGTTACTTTTAATCTTGATTGTCCTCCACCTCTACATGCACGTCAAGTGTCATTTAACAAAGACGACTTAGTCATTGACCTTGACAAAAGTATTTGTGTCCTAACCATTTCGAGATCCTTTTGTGAATGAACTTTACAAAATCAAAGTCAAAGGGTCTTAACTCACTGTTACATTTACTATTATATGGAACCTTCACAAAATGCCCATTTGTCTAGGAGTTGCAGTTTGTTGATAAGTTGTGTGTACTTTTCAGGAAATCAGAAGAGACAGACGTTTTTTGTGTTTATTGACAAGGAACCACACGGGACAAACTTTAAATTGACACTAGAATAGAGTAAGTAGATCTCCATAGTTGAATATGAGTATTCAAATTGGATTGTTTGAAATGTGTTTGAAATGAAGTAAATTTCAAGTGAAATGTCAAAGTTCAGAATTATTCAATTTACGCTTCTGTCAAATGTGTTTCAGTTGATGAATTCAATGTCTTTTGTGTTTTGGAATGAAAAATGACAATGAACTGATCGATGTTAAATAGCAATCACAATAGTCACTACAAGCGGTTTGTTCACCGTACTCCAAATTTGCACGTCCAAGTTGTCCAACTTTTACAAATTCTCACTTTGAAATTATGAGTAATGTAATATCAGTTTTCGTATTTCAGTTGGCCACATGAGTTTAAAATAGCAAATTAACATCGTTCAATCTTCATAACAAATAATAATCTGTCGTGATATTATTCAGTTCTCAAAATGATTGAAATCGCGTTGATTGTGAAAAATGTTATCAATACATTAGTTTCAAGAAAATACATGGTATTTCTGAAATATTATGAACGATAAATGTCAAAGATATCATATAAAGGATATAAGCACATTTGATGAAGATTATACTTGTTTTTATTGTAACATTTACGTACATGCAGTCTTGTAAACAGCAAAATATTCAGTTTTAAAAAATCAGACAAATATTTGAAAAGTTATATTCTGTAAGCTCAATTAAGGCTTAAACCAGGACTTCTTTTGCCTTTTCTTCTTTGTTATATTGGATTTGTGAATGTCTTCCATCAACTGTACAGGGGAATGAACGAAACACTCTGTAGTAAAAGACGTATTGCAACTTAGATATAACTTGTTCATATTTATCACCATTATTGTACAAAAACATGTCACTTCACAAGACCTGAAGGAATTAAGATGCAGAAAAAAAGTTGGTGTTTTTTCAAACCTCAGATCAGCGCAAATGAGGACAGAGGAAAACAATATTGAGTTCCATTCTTCTAACAATAAACTGACCGGCAAAAGAAAGTATAACACTCACTTGTTTTCGATTAATGCAATTATTTAAAGAAATGAGATGCATTAACAATAACACCTCTCTGCAGTAGTTTGAATGACTTAATTGGTGACTGTTTTATTTTTTAACTAAAATATCATTATTTAAAGTAGACAGGGGTAAGAAATCAAATTTATAACAACATGAATCCTACCATGTTTAAATGTTGTAAATGTGTGCAGGACGAAGCACATTAATTGATTTTCACACAGAGTATGTGTTATAATTATGTCGATGAACAGTTGTGTTTTATCAACACTTAATTTGGGGGAATTTCAAAATGTAAATAATAAAAAAAAACAATTTAAACCGCCTAGAGGTATTCTTTGACTGATTTAATGTTTTGAACTAATTCCACAAACAAGTCCTTTTTTTAATACGACGTCGAAAACTCGAGATATTTGACTTTGAAAATTATATATGATAAATACCAGTGAGCCATATACTTTCCTTTGCCCGTACGTTTATTAGCTGACATGTTAGCAGTTAGATACTCTGAAAGCACTGCACGTACTTCAAATCATTTCGCTTCCCCTCATAGACCTCACTTCTTGACAAAAATTACATATTTTCAATCGTGATAGTTCCACTGGTTCTAACTGCCCTAACACTCGTGTCCCACGTGGCAGTAATGGGACAGTTAGGTGCACCGATACCACTCATGCGAAAGATTTTGATTGCTTATTGTTTGACAAGGCATATTCATTGGATGTAAAAAGTTGGTATACATGTAAAAAGTTCCCTTATAACTTGTATTCCCAAGCACAACAGCACACGTCAATTCAATAAAATTCCCCGATCATTTTCCAGACCAGGACTGAATATAATGATGACAAAGTGGCTTCAGTAGCATTAACTATATACTGTGTGACAGTGGCAGTCCTTCTGTGCTCTTCATTTGAACATTCCTGATAAATGAATCACTATTTCATTATTATACAATGAAAGCAAAATCATGCTCAGATGTCATGACGATATTACTGACGTAGATATAAGATGACAATTTGTGTTTGAAGATGCGATTTTAAGTTTGGCATAACTCTTTAACATATTGACTACTAAACAACTTTCATCAACTGTGATTTTCCAGATGATTGTATTTACCAAAAGCTATAAAGTGTTTGACTGTTCCGAGAGTCATGCAACAGTAGACCCTCATTCCAACAACACATATTGCCGACATTTCAGTTGCAATGCTAGATTAGATCTTCACTGACTCTAGCAGTGTAAGTATTGTTCATGCCAGACATGATTTGGTCTTCATAAACGACTGATTTAAAGGTACATCCATTGTGTTGTTTCGGGTCACATATGCTAAACGTTATAAATTGTGTTATTTTATCGATTAGAACTGCCTGTTACTGAAAATTGCCATTTTAATCTTAGTTGGCTCAGTATACAGACGATATAAAAGTAAACGTATCGATTTCTGATCTTGATAATGTTTAATAGGTCTTATAACTACTGTACATGTAAATGGAACGTGCAGTTTCCGTTAGTGCACAAGAATAGTTATGTTCCTCGATTTTAATTGGAAACTAGTAATTATTATATATTCGGCGATTGGGGATGAATATGCAAGTTGAGTGAAAGTATTTGAACTGATATCGCCACATATTGCATGTATTACAGGCAAATACATTTTTTATGAAACACAATGGATGCATCTCTAATGCCTTGAGGATAATACCAATTGATTGAACTTGCTGAATTACATCGAGGCTTTGCAAAATGATTCGTACCTTGGTAGTCTACAATTAACTTGCGTGCTTAAACTTCTAACCATAGAATAGCTTCTGTCAGGTACCGTGTTTCAAAAACCGGAATCACGTTACTTGGGAACCTGAGACCTAGTCATCATTAAGTGTGATATTCCTAAATAGCATATCGTGTTGTTAATTCTGGACAACTATCCCTCAAGGCACAGCTCGTGCTAGTCTCTATCACTAACTAATTTGAGTGTTACTGTATTTAGTCCACGTTTCAGTGCAAGCGTAGCAGTGTACACGTATTGCACCTTGACTTGGTAGAGCAGTCGAAGATCTCTGGCACCAACACAGATAACATGCAGCAAGGCTTGAAACTGATCTGTGATATAGCATGGCGCGAGATATCATAATAGGTGGGGACATGGGGTTGAATTATAAAGATATATGTCAATATTATAATTTATCATGATCAAAATCCTTACTTCAACTTCTCTTTGTGGCACTCAAAGGTTAGTCGGAGCCATGGCTAATCAAATTTGGCCTTGTTACATTCCTTCATACATTTACTTAGTGATGAAATGGTTTCATTAGTGTGTCCATTGTAATGTGTACATAATATGTCGATTAAATAGTGATAAAGTGGTGTTCTGTATACCTAAAAAAAACTGTTTTCGGAAGTACTGTAATTTCACATTAAATACACATTACACTGTGTAATCTGTTGGGTACATCTCTCAAAGATGTTCACTTCTTTCTTTTGTTTCAGATGTAGGCATTAACCTACGCAAAACTGCTTGTTATCTTTTAAGAAACATAAAACCCGTTGTGTTTAAACCAAGTTCCCTAAAGCTAATTTCTTCAAGAGAATAGAAGAAAATGTTTTGTAGCTGGATGAACGTTTTTATTTTAGCAAATGTGTAAATGTTGTTTTGACTTCTTCTTCTTCTTCTTCTTCTTCTTCTTCTTCTTCTTAAGGATTAATGTGTATGATCAATATTACATCACGTCAACAATAAAAAACAAAACTTTCAATCTTTTGTGTGCAATTACAAAGACACAATATTGTTTTCACACAGACAAATATATGATGATCGATCAATTACATCAACATTGTTTTGAGTATTTCTATTATTATCATCAACTGTTCCTATAAAGATTTTAGTTATTGATTTTAGTGGACTTTGTTCTCAAAAGGCCTCTGCGTACACTAAAGTTATGAGTTCTAATATGTGTTTTTATGTTCCTTTCACACATGCCAAGGAGTTGTCCTCTAAAAAGTAATAAGGACACTGTCGCCTTCCATATATAATCTGAATGAGCAAATGGCAACGAGTATTTCATCTGGCCAGAAAAAAAACATGATTAGGTGTAAGTCTACAGTACTGGGAGTTCATCTGCGTGTCAAGGTCTCCCCGAGTAACCTCATTATTTGAATAGGTAACCAAAATTTAAAAGATTTCGGGGACAAATACTTGTCTTCTAAATAAGTAGATATATTACAGCATCTTCATTATTTCAAGATCATGCGAACAATGAGAAACTTATAAGGTTAAACATAGTTCAATAACCTTTAGTGGTATGATTACAGTCTATAATCTCATTACTGGTATTACTAGATTCACCGGAGTAGGCTTCAAATTTGTTTCACATTTAACTTAAAGATGAGGGATTTATCATATGATTTATGCTAACACATTTTACTTCTTCCCAGATATCGCGTGCACAAGAGATGTGCAAATAACATTCAAATACATGTGAAATCTCATGTGAAAACATGTGTTGACTTTCTCTAATGTGTATAACGGAATAACATGAAAGCATACTATAGCCTATAGGTTTAGGAGATGTTCAAAATGTTTGAAAGTTTGAAAACATAGTATTTGTAATTCAGTTTGTGTGTGTTGCAAGTTCGTTGTTTCCACGTTTTAATGCGCCCATTGCATCTTCAATTTTCATAACAAACACACAGTAAAGTGTTGATTGCGAAATGCTGGTTACTGCTATATGTAATAGATAAAAGCAGGTTAATATCAAAGCTACAATTGGAAATAAGAAAAGTTGGTGCTTCGATTTAGATAATTGTTGACACCTTTCGTCATTTGAACATGTAAGGACATGCTAATTTTTAATTTAACGCAACAAATTAAAAACACTTTCATCAACGAAATTTGAAATTTTATCAGATACCTAACGAGTTTCAGACAAGTATGCATTTGTTTCCTTCCAAATTAATAAAGAGCGATCGATTGTGTGCATGCTGTCAACCAACAACGTACTTTTGTACAGTGCGATGTTGTAGGTATGGCGTGTAAAAGAAGTTCTTGTGATAAAAAGCTCACATGACATAGATTAAGATCGATCGAAAATGTTTTTACCTAAGATTTGCCAGAAGACTAAAAAATATCTCGACAGTTTTTGTTATGACAGTAAACTATTTAAATTCATACATTCGGTTGTGATGAAGCTTTTTCTCTGCAAACATATGAGCAGTTTTATAACTTAGATACTCTTAAAAGAGCCATTTACAATGAAATAGTTCTACCAACATATATGGTATATCAAGTAGACAAAATAATTATGCAAGTATTTAACGGCGCTGTAGCACGTTTTTTCGCAATTTTGTTTTCCTTCAAATTTCTCATTTATAATGATAGTTTATGTCATTTATATTTACTTTAGAGGGTAAAACGTCTTGTTACACAAACCAATTATCCGTAGTGGTAATAACTGTGTTGCGTATAAAGCAAACATTGCATGGCGGCCATTTTATTGTGAACACAATTTATTATTTTGTATTACAAAAACGATTCCCATGGCTTAACCGAAACATGTACACTCATTTTAAACTTTATTTTCCGAAGAGAGAAGGATGTTTTACTATTGGTGAAATTATTTTTCAAATACATTTCATCGACTTATTTGAGCGAAAAAACGTGCTACTGCCCCTTTAATTTGTTTTCCTTACGATATTACACTTGTATTTAAGTATTGATGGATATGCATTCAACACACATAAGTTTCACATGGTTCAGGAATTAAACCATGCACATAACATGGTTTGTAATAGGCTGAGGTTCATGTGATCCACATAGTAACAATTGGTGACCACCCAAACCAGCAAATAAGTGACTTTTGACATGAATATTAATGTCTAACCATATCTCATTACAAAAATGAGCAAACACCAAAGCATATTACATATTTATCATTAGAGGATTTTCAGAAATAGTGCCAATAGGTAACCATATTCCCAAGCACAGAATATATATGTCAATTGAATAGAGTCAACTGCATGAAAGAATGTAAAAGTGGCTTCATTAGCAGATATTAGTTTCCGCGTCGTGATATTCTGTTATTCTATTGGAACAAATCTTAGAATAAATCTCACACTAAGAACAGGAAGATTTTCTTGATAACAGTTTCGTCTGATGAAGGAGTGAGAGTGTACTCCGAAACGTTGTGTATTTTCACATTAAAGAAGTTGTTATCCAGAAAAAATCCTCCTGTTCTTATGTATACCACTTCTAAATGCCCTTCAGAATCTCACACTGTACACTTGATTGAGGTTTCATCTATGATGTTTTGGATTGAAAGCAATGTCTGTTCAAAGTTCAGTTTTAAGACCGCAACTCCAAAGCTAATATTTGATTACTCACTGTATCTATGACAGGGGTGTTACATCAAGTATATGGATTATTGTGTATTCTTGGAACACCTTGGTCTAACTCCACATGGTTATTGTCTGCACAAATCCGTTACTAAAGTATATTTCAGTCAGTGGACTGTAAACCTATTATCACAATATCGGGTCTTAACCCTCTTAGTGCCCGGCCGTTTACGCTATGCGCTCACACAGTGCCGCTAACTTTTTTGAGTCACTCAAGATTTAGGGCAACGTTGTACATAAAATGTCACCAGGGCGTTATTCATGTTTATAAAATCATGAAATTTTAACTGAAGGATACCAAGTTGGGTGTCTCTCTACCTATGTATTTTTTTGTTATAAATATTTAGTATAAAAACGAATAAGCATTGATTTTAAACGATAAAGACGTTTTTAGCGTAAATTACCAATGGCCACGTATGCGTATATCTTTGTTTACTATCTCGGAAATAAATTCATGTTTTCAAAAATGTAATTTTATTGTTATTTTTCCAGAGAGAAAATGTCAGGGATCACGCTGATGTATTTACTTTCTACATGCGACCTTTAGTTTACGAACTAATACAAGGTATCTTTTTGTAACCATTTTGTTGAACATTGTTCACTGTGATGTCATTGACAAACAATGACTGTAAAATGTACTGTGCATGGTAATCTTTCGTACTTTTTCAAAATAAAAGCATAGTGGCTGATATTTCACTCACCGATAGCTATTGTTTCTAGCTTGAGCATGGTATGAATTTCGGAAACCTTTGAAAGGAAATTAATATCATGGTTCAATAGTCCATAAGCGAGACCCGTTTTCAGTGGGTAAAAAAACATTTTGATAACTAGAAATGCAAGGGTATAAACAAGTGTCTAATGGTCGGTCCATACCGAACTCAAGTACTAAATTGAAATAGATTTGCATACTAGAATACATAGACATCCATGTGGAATATTTTTCCATTGGCGTTTTAAGCGATAATCCATGACGATCATTACGACAAAACTGGGGGAAATATGTCCGCGCCGTACCACGGCAGTATTAGCATAACGATTTCACTGCAATCCGTTTGCAAACTATTTTTATCATCAGGGTGTGATTTCAATCATGAACATATCTTGAATCATGGCAGATGTGGTCACCACACATCATTCACTAAAATATGTGTCTATCAAGCGAAAATTGCATTGCAGAACGTTTATTTCACGGAACTCCGAAGTCAAAATGAAAATTGTAAAAGTTGACCGTAGACAACTTGGTGTTTCAGTAAAGGAATTGAAAATATCATAAATAAATTTTACTCCAAAAACAAACGAAAGCTTTGAATTATATTATCTACCAAGTAGAGTTTATGTCCTTACTTGACACGGAAGAACATGCTTTCATTACGCATGTATCTCGAACCCCGACAAACATGTAGGCCCGCTGTCCATCGCAAAAGCCCCGCCCACTTCACCCGCACATTGGCGCAATAAATATGGCGGGAACGTAGTCGTGTATACTCTTTTGTTTTTGTAGTTGTCTTGCAAGACAACAATTTATTTAAGATTTATAGTGTTATCTGTTAGTTCATTTCAATATAACGTGACATAAAAAATAAACAATGACAATCTTCCGCAGGCCACGCCCCTGCTCTGCAAATTGTCTCCCCTTTGATCATCGCAACTTCCGAGTGGATGACAAAAGACCATTTGAACTGATGAGACTGTCACTTCAACTTTTTTTTTATTAAGCACAAACATAAAAAAAAAAAAAAAATTCACCAGGATTTGCATGCATCAATGATGCACGTTTTAATGTATCAAGTTTTACATTTTTTTATGATATATACCTATCCTAATGTAAAATAAAAAATAGAAAAAATAATATTTAGATCATAAAAAAAGAACAACACCGGCTAGAAATTATTATTTAAAAAGTCTGTACATGTTCCTACATTCAAAGACAATTCTTTTAAAATATATTGTTAAGCAAATGTCACACAAAAAATATATTACCTACTACCTAGTGCTTTACCTTTCAATATTTCTTACTAGATGACAAAGAGAAATAAAAATGTATTTTCCCAAAGTATCAATATTAAGCATGGATTTAAAATAATAAATGTCTGCTTGGGAAAAGGGGTTAATAAATTACTTAGATCTATGTTAATAATGGAGTCATGTCCCAACACATTATTTAGTCAATATACAAATTTGTAGTATTCATCATTAGAATTTTTCCAGATTATACAATATTTGAATTTATTTTTAATTTGAACAATAATTTAATTTTTTTTTTTTAGAAGCGATGTTTGCTATTAGCTTTTTAACTAATAATTAATTTTATAATATAAATTTGAAAATTCTAAATACATTTTACTGTTATATTTATTAAGTTATAATTGTTTACTTAATTGGCAATACAAGTAACATTACTTTATTGTAGAATATTCTAAATTTGAAATTTGGAAATATCTTATAATAAAATAAATTCATAGAAAAAAAACCCCATGAAAATTGCATTATTATTGAAAATACACAATGTTTTAACAAATGTAAATAAATCTGACAACAAATTCTTTGTATTCAATTTATTTACCTTACTTTTCATATTTTCTGTTTCCAAAATAGCTAATCCTGTGCATTCTACTGGCATCCTCTTCTTGTAAAAATATGTAAATTGGGATAATATTAATCTTTGTTTAGCTTACTTTTTGTTCAGTGTTGCACGTACCCTTCTTGAATATTCATGAGAATAAGTGCATCTAACTTGATCAAGTCGGGTGTCAGTGCCGTGGACGATTACAATATCAACGGATTTTTCAGTGCCAAATTAAAGGAGCTGTCAATTTATTACATCTTCATAATTCAAAATTGATATAAATAACATTTCGTCCGCGACATGGGTTTTCCCGAAATATCTAAAAGCACGCTCTGGATGTTAGGATATGACGTCAAGACTCGCGTGATAAACGTCATGTATCATCTCTCGTGCTGTTTGCCCGACAGCTGAACATTGTTTCGCGCCAGATAAAACATTCCATTGTAACTTCATACAAACTCTCATCGTCCTTTGGTCATATTTCCCTCAAAATTATGTATTGAAATACCCCTTCCAACTTTCAATCAAATATATGATAAGATAACATTTGCTTGACACTTTTCTCCCGTTGTCTTTATAGTGATTTAGATGGGTAAATACATTATAGTTGTCAATGTTTTCAGATTTCATAGAGCAATACACTTGACATTTGCAGTTCGATACAGTTTCTGATATAAATAGTAAATATAAAAGCGAACATAATTTATAAAGGTTAAATGAATATCATTATTAATTTCATTATATCCATCAGATGTCCGTAGCATATTAGTTAATTGGAATAAGATTTCCGGAAAGTGGCATCTGCAGTGTCACCGCCATTTTGTCAACAAAGGCCCGCGAGGTACAATTTACACTGCATTTCAATACGGCAGTTTTACCGTGTTGAACGCATCCAACAAGAAAATCACGGACAGAAACATGAACAAAAATAAAAATTCTATCTTTTGATAGTATTTTCAGGTAATGTTGCCATTTTGTTCCACGTAGACGGGACAGCAAAATATTGAAATCGCGGATCGTGTAGCAACTTTATTTAGTTCAGCCAAATTTGTCATTGACACGAAGCCTTAAATTTACTTGATTTGACACAAGCCGAATCACTGTGACATACGATGGTTTACACTGTAGAATTCACCTACAGATCTAAAATCAATTTGAGCAAAATATTCTGCCATTCTTTTTCGTGAAACAAATCGTTAATGTATCAAAATATCATAATGATCATAAGGCATGCTCCCCTCTCTAGCCAAGTTGACAGACCATTTTGTTTACATTTCAATTTGAGTAAACAATGGCCGATACCCGAATTTCAAATATACTATTTGGCATGTTTTATACATGTTACTACTTGCTGAGTTGCATTTTCTTGTATGAAATTTATTTCTTTACAATTAATTCGTGTTTTATTTGCTGTGTACATTTCATACAAATATATTGATACAGGTTTTGCACCATAGCGGTTTTCCTGTAGTCCCAACATAGATAGCCATTATTCAAAGCTGACATTTTTTCTTGGTAATGGGTTGCAGGGTCCGTTTTTGTTAACTTGAAAGTCTGTTTTAATTATTAGCATGTGATTTCAAAACTAGACACACTGTAGATTGTTTTGGTGACTTTGGTTGTTTGTGTCACATTGTTCTTTTACTGTAATACTTGTATACATTTAGATATGCAATGTAGAGAGATAGACAATGGCACCATGGCAGAGGAGATTAACTTTCTTGGTGACAGTTGTTTGTGAAGTTCGTGATATCTCTGTCAATATTTAGTTATATTGCACAAAAGTGGTATCAAATTGAAGCTTAGTTGACAGGCTTTCTGCCAAAATGATTGTCAACTAGATTTGATCTATATTTAAAAAAAATAGCAATGAGGTTAGTGGGGTCATAATTTGGTACCATAAATGGTCCTATGGCACTATTGGGGGTTTTGATGGAGGGGCACATATGTGGGTCTATGGGACTATACAGGTTAATGTTACATGAATTGTAATGTCAGATCAGATCGTTGCCTCTACTAGTTACACTGTTGTTCATGCCAGACAGGATTTGGTGTTCGTATATGTTTGGTGAGTAAACTTACTCATAGTTTACGTTATATATACATAAAAACACAATGGCTGAAAATGTTTTGGATTCCCGACCGGTTTCACACTGTTCAGTGATCATCATGGGATCTTTGTTCACATGTGCTTAACGGTAAACTTTCCATAAGAATTAGTAGATCTCCAAGTTGAATATGAATATTCAAATTGGATTGTTTGAAATGTGTTTGTAATGAAGTTAATTTCAAGTTTTGGTAGGTTACAAAATACAAGGAGAATTGACCTGATGAAGAATAAAACAACACACTGGTACTGGTTGGGCAAGTTTAATTACACAAACAATTGAATTAAGAAATTACCAGGAATATGGCATTACATAAAACAGAAGTTATAATCATTAAAAGGTAATCCCCGTTGTTGATCGCCAATTACTGTAGGAAGGATAATACACTAACCTCCACCAATAATGCTACTGGGTGGGAGGGAGTGGTAATTTAAAAGCAATGAAGCAGTGCCGGGTGATAATACCGCGAAAGCGAAGGAGCATGGAAAGCACGTTGTGCATGGCAGCGGCCATACCAGAGAAGGGAGATAACTCGCAATACGGGGCGGCACTTCCACCCACCAAAATAAATTTTACCAAACTAAAATCACACGAAATGTCAAAGTTCAGAATTATTCAATTCACGCTTCTGTCAAATGTGTTTCAGTTGATGAATTCAATGTCTGTTGTGTTTTGCAATGAAAAATGACAATCAAACTGATCGATGTTAAATAGCTATCACAATAGTCACTACAAGCGGTTGGTTCAAAATACTTCACATTTGCACGTCCAAGTTGTCCAAGTTTTACAACTTCTCACTTTGAAATTATGAGAAATTTAATATCAGTTTACGTATTTATGTTGGCCACATTAGTTTAAGATAGCAAATTAACATTGTTCAATCTTCATTACAAACAATAATCTGTCGTGATATTATTCAGTTCTCAAAATGATTGAGATTGCGTTGATTGTGAATTTTTTGATCAATACATTAGTTTCAAGAAAATACATGGTATTTCTAAAATATTACGAACGAAATGTCACAGATATCATATAAAGGACATAAACACATTTGATGAAGATTATCATTGTTGTTATTGTAACATTTACGTACATGCAGACTTGTAAAAAGCAAAATGTTCAGCTTTAAAAAATCAGACAAATATTTGAAAAGTTATATTCTGTAAGCTCAATTAAGGCTTAAACCAGGATTTCTTTTGCCTTTTCTTCTTTGTTATATTGGATTTGTGAATGTCTTCCATCAACCGTACAGGGGAATGAACGAAACACTCTGTAGTAAAAGACGTATTGCCACTTAGATATAAATTGTTCCCATTTATCACCATTATTGTACAAAAGCATGTCACTTCATAAGACCTGAAGGAATTAAGATGCAGAGAAAAAGTTGGTGTTTTTTCAAACCTCAGACCTGTGCAAATGAGGACAGCGGAAAACGATGTTGAGTTCCATTCTTCTAACAATAAACTGTATAACACTAACTTGTTTTCGATTAATTAATTTTTTTAAAGAAATGAGATGCATTTGATTATGGAACGATACAATAAGATCTCTCGGCAGTAGTTTGAATGACTTAATTGGTGACTGTTTTAATTTTAAACTAAAATATCATTATTTAAAGTAGACAGGGGTAAGAAATTTACACCAACATGAATCCTACCGTGTTTAAAATGCTGTAAATGTGTGCAGGACGAAGCACATTTATTGATTTTCACACAGAGTCTGTGTTATGTCGATGAAC
Organism: Gibbula magus; assembly: GCA_936450465.1. Classification (NCBI taxonomy): domain Eukaryota; kingdom Metazoa; phylum Mollusca; class Gastropoda; order Trochida; family Trochidae; genus Gibbula; species Gibbula magus. The sequence continues at coordinate 63,543,717 of OW388292.1, read as the reverse complement.
AGTTGTGTTTTATCAAAACTTAATTTTGGGGAATTTTAATAAAAAAAACAATTTTAACCGCCTAGAGGTATTCTTTGACTGATTTAATGTTTTGAACTAATTTCACAAACAAGTCCGTTTTTGAATACGACGTCGAAAACTCGAGATATTTGCCTATGAAAATTATACATATGATAAATACAAGTGAGCCATATACTTTCCTTTGCCCGTACGTTTATTAGCTGACATGTTAGCAGTTAGATACTCTGAAAGCACTGCACGTACTTCAAATCATTTCGCATCGCCTCATAGACCTCACTTCTTGACAGATACTATGTTTATCAAATCTCGAGAGGTAAAATTATATGTTATCAATCGTGATTGTTCCACTGGTTCTAACTGCCCTGTCATGCACGTGGCAGCATTGGGACGCTTTGGTGCACCGATACCACCCATGCAAATGATTTGATTGCTTATTGTTTGACAAGGCATAATCATTCCATGTAAAAAGTTGGTATACAGGTAAAAAGATCCCGAATAACTTGCAAAGTAAATCAAGTTTTATGATGTAGATGAAATGCTTGAGAATTACATTTTTCGAAATGCAAAACCAATCTAGTGTTTATGGGTTTTGGATAGTAAGCATTTTAAGGGTAATATGAAAATGAGTATAAAAATTGAAGTTTAAGTGACAACCATTATTAACAAAACTATACATATTGGCAGATATGTTATATATTAAATGGCTGATTTTATCCTTATCAGACATATATTGATAAATTAAATTAATTTCTAAAATAGTAAAAGAAAATTATATTAAGCATATATTCACATTAAATAATCAACAGAAAAACACATGTTTTTAAAAAGAATTTAAATTACCAATTACCCTCTGTATTTAGCTCGATGATTAAATCTAACTGAAGATATCCTCTGACTTATTTCCGTCGTATTTGATCTCTTACCTAAATTCCAAAATGAAGAATTACATCAGACTGACATTTTCTGGTGTTTTAATGACAGACTGTATATCATAGAATTGTCTTTATTCTGATTTGTATTTCAGTAATGGTGCCAATTCATTTACAATAAAATGTATTCCCAAGCACAAAAGCACGCATCAATTCAATACAATCCCCCGATCATTTTCCAGACAAGGACTGAATATAATGATGACAAAGTAGCTTCAGTAGCATTAACTATATAATGTGTAACAGTGGCAGTCCTTCTGTGCATTTCATTTGAACATTCCTGATAAATGAATCACTATTTCATTATTTTACAATGAAAGCAAAATCATGCTCAGATGTCATGACGATATTACTGACGTAGATATAAGATGACAATTTGTGTTTGAAGATGCGATTTTAATTTTGGCATAACTCTTTAACATTTTGACTGCTAATCAACTTTCATCAACTGTGATTTACCAGGTGATTTTATTTACCAAATGCTATAAAAGGTTTGACTATTCCGAGAGTCATGCAACAGTACACCCCCGTTCCAACAACACATATTGCCGACATGTCAGTTGCAATGCTAAATTAGATCCTCACCGACTCTAGCAGTGTAAGTATTGTTCATGCCAGACATGATTTGGTCTTCATCAACGACTGATTTAAAGGTGCATCCATTGTGTTGTTTCGGGTCACATATGCTAAACGTTATAAATTGTGTTATTTTATCGATATAAAGGTAAACGTATCGATTTCTGATCGAAAATCGGACAAAGCACTGCGTGTGGCGCGTGTCAATTAGTCAAACATAATTTTGGAAACTTATCTACAATAGACTAAAAGGAAACTTGATAATGTTTAATAGGTCTTATAACTACTGTGCATGTAAATGGAAGGTGTTTCGGTTTCTGCAAAAGTTTAATGATGTTCCTCGATTTTAATTGGAAACTAGTAATTATTATATATTCGGCGATTGGGGATGAATATGCAAGTTGAGTGAAAGTATTTGAACTGATATCGGCACATATTGTATGTTGGCAAAAGGCAAAAGGCAAAAACAAATTTATGAAACACAATGGATGCATCTTTAATCTTCAACTGGAAGTTGAATCCAGCAAATTACATCGAGGCTTTGCAAAATGATTCGTACCTGGGTAGTCTACAATACATTTCTGTGCTTCTGTCAGATACCGTGTTTAAAAACCGTAGTCATGTTCCGTTTGATTGAGGACTCGACTGGACAAGAATTGGTGGAATCCATTCCGGATTCTCTCAAATTTTGCCGGATTCTTAAGATTACGGAAGAATCCGGAGGACCCCGCAAGTGGATTCCACCACTTTTTGTCCTGTGCTGTGACCTAGTCATCATTAAGTGTGATATTCCTAAATAGCATATCGTGTTGTTACTTCTAGACAACTATCCCTCAAGGCATAGCTCGCTCCAGTCTCTATCACTAACTCATGTTTGCATTAAATCAACGTTTCAGTGCAAGTAGCAGTGTACGCGTATTGTACCTTGACTTGGTAGAGCAGTCTGAGATCACTGGCACCAACACAGATAACATGCAGCAAGGCTTGAAACTGGTCTGTGATATAGCATGACACGATGTATCCTAATAGATGGGGACAGGGGGTTGAATTATAAAGATCAATGTCTATATTATAATTTATCATGATCAAAACCTTACTTCTCTTTGCGGCACTCAAAGGTTAGTTGGAGCCTTGGCTTATCAAATTTGGCCTTGTTACATTCCTTCATACATTTAATTAGTGATGAAATGGTTTCATCCAATGGTGTGTCCATTGTAATGTGTACATAATATGTAGATTAAATAGTGATAAAGTGGTGTTCTGTATAAAAAAAAATGTTTTCGAAAGAACTGTTATTTCACATTAAATACACATTACACTTTGTAATCTGTTGGTTACATCTCTAAAAAAAATTCACTTCTTTCTTTTGTTTCAGCTGGAGGCATTAACCTACGCAAAACTGCTTGTTTTCGTTTTTAGAAACATAAAACCAGTTGTGTTTAAAGCAAGTTCCCTAAAACTGCTTTCTTCAAGACAATGTAAAAAAATGTTTTGTGGCTGGATGAACATTTTTATTTTAGCAAATGTGTAAATGTTGTTTTGATTTCAATGAACATTCCTTACCTTGTGTTATATTACATGTACCATTCATTGATAAGTTAGTTGTATGTATTATACTAATTTTGTTTTTCTTCTTTTTTAATTATTGCAACGTTTTAAACAAATTAAAAACACTTTCATCAACGAAATTTGAAATGTTGTCAGCTGAAATACGGACTATAAATCAAGATACCTAACGAGTTTCAGACAAGTATGCATTTGTTTCCTTCGAAATTAATAAAGAGCGATCGATTGTGTGCATGCTGTCAACCAACAACGTACTTTTGTACAGTGCGATGTTGTAGGTATTGTGTGTAAAAGAAGTTCTTGTGATAAAAAGCTCACATGACATAGATTAAGATCGATCGAAAATGTGTTTACCTTAGACTAAAAAAGATCTCGACAGTTTTTGTTATAACAGTAAACTATTTAAATTCATACATTCGGTTGTGATGAAGCTTTTTCTCTGCAAACATATGAGCGGTTTTATAACTTAGATACTCTTAAAAGAGCCATTTACAATGAAATAGTTCTACCAACATATATGGTATATCAAGTAGACAAAATAATTATACAAGTAATTAATTTGTTTTCCTTTCGTTTTTACACATGGATTTAGGTATTGATGGATATGTATTCAACACATAAGTTTCACATGGTTCAGGAATTAAACCATGCACATAACATGGTTTGTAATAGGCTGAGGTTCATGTGATCCACATAGTAACAATTGGTGACCACCCAAACCAGCAAAAAAGTGACTTTTAACATGAATATTAATGTCTAACCATATCTCATTACGAAAATGAGCAAAAACCAAAGCATATTACATAATTTATCATCTGAGGATTTTCAGAAATAGTGCCAATAGGTAACCATATTCCCAAGCACAGAATATATATGTCAATTGAATAGAGTCCACTGCATGAAAGAATGTAAAAGTGGCTTCAGTAGCAGATATTAGTTTCCGCGCCGTGATCTTCTGTTATTATATTGGAATAAATCTTAGAATATATCTCATACTAACAACAGGAATATTTTCTTGATAACAGTTTCTTCTGGTGACATTTATTTTTTAACTGAAATATCATTATTTAAAGTGGACAGGGGTCAGAAATGAAATTTACACCAAAATTACCCCTACCATGTTCAAAATGTAAATGTGTGCAGGACGAAGCACAATTATTGATTTCCACACAGAGTATGTGTTATATGTCGATGAACAGCTGTGTTTTATTAAAATTAATTTCGGGGAATTTCAAAATTTGAATTTCAGAATTTAATTTTTAAAAAAGTCAAACCGCGTAATGGTATTCTTTGACTGATTTAATGTTTTAAACTAATTTCACAAACTAGTTCGTTTTTGAATTCGATGTCGAAAACTCGAGATATTTGACTTTTATACATATGATAAATACAACTGATCCATATACTTTCTTTTGCCCGTCAGTGTAGAAGCGCGACATAGTCATTAGATAAGGACAGCTTATTAAGTAAGATTAGTATGTAATTGATAAAGAAAGTACACCGTAATGGGATTACCTGTGCGGGACTGAGTCTTATTTCTAGAGTAGTCTCGTAATTTGAGTATAGAGCCTTCACATTTAAAGATACTATTTAATTAGGAGGTAAATTCGTAATACGTAAGATCGTCACGGCCAAGTCATTATCCAAGAATGTCTAAATAAGAGATATTAAGGGGATGAGAAATTGATACGGTTAGAATCTAATTTATTAGGTGTAATGTCCAGTATTGTGAATACTAGAGTCTAATAATCAACGCAGTCTCAATAGTGGAATAGGCTAGACATTTGTTCCATGATTAACTTCGAAATGAGGGGTTTATCCCAACATCTAGACAATGTGTGGAATATCTCCTTTTTCAGTGATGAAATAATAGATTTTCCGCAGTATGTAAATACATTTGATAGTGCTTGAATCTAATCGATTTGGGTATTTAAAGAAGGGAGGGGTTATTGATCACAATACGAACATTTGAAAATATTTGATTACTTTCAAAATAATTATGTTATTTTTAAATCAGTATAAATCATACTGGGGAGATTCACTGTTGAATTACTCTATGATGCTCGCAAAAGAAAGATTTTTTAGGAGATATTTTTCCGATAATTGATATGCCTATCATATAGAAGATTACTAATGAATTTTAATGCATCATGTTGTGAGATTGGATCTTCTGAAATCATTATGTGATTTATGAACTAGAATATTTTACAAAAGCACAATAAATTGAGAGAATTTACTATGAAGCATATTTGTAATACAATTTTGGAAAACTTAATGTCTAAGAATATGTGTCTATGCATATGCACATCTTTAATCTACATGTATGTTGATAATGTTTATTAACGCTGTTTACAACACTAAGCAATGTTATAAACTTGTATTTTCCTTTCACTACTGAGCATAATTCAACTATACAAGACATGCACATACGCATGTATTCACGACCACCTTACAGCACATACTTAGAAATTAATTTGTAAAAGGTTTTCTTACATCAGATGTTGCTTCATCAAATATATGTTGTTTCCATAAATATCGGTAATATTATTAACACATGTCAAAGAGGATTAATAAAATTAGTTGGATTCATAGTCCATATCAATAGTTCACATACTTATAATTGATAACATATCAATGATTCATGATATACTTACATACCAATATTATTGAAGAAAATCTCATTTTACTTTCCAAGTCAGATAACGAAAAAATCATTAATTTATCATTAATGGTTTATGTCCGGTATTTCATATTTTGACATAGTCCTTTATCTAAATGAAGATATCTCATCTATTAGTGGTGGTATTTGCTGCTTAGCAGCTGATCTTTCGTATTCTTTTGAATCAGACACATCCATCATATTGGGAAAAGGGTATGTTGTTGATGCTTTTCACATTTTAAAGAATGAGCACAAGATCAGGGTGCAACTTAGTAAATGAGATTATGTGTCTGTTAGCAGACACTATTAAGTAATTATTCAGTTTTGTATTTTCATCAGATAATTCTGTATACGGTCGTTTACTAATACCACAGTTAGACCTAGTGTAACAGCTGGATTTGATGTATAACAGAGTGCATCTCGAATTAAATTTGTAACATTCATACTACAATAGCATAGAGTAAAATCGTATAAATAAATTCTGTTCATACATATTGCAATTCAAAATGATTGTATAATGAACACTTTAGAAGGAATAATACTCATATTTTAAAGGAACAATATTTACTGATACTACTACATCGTACAATGTACATAACATTAAATTATCACAGTAAATAATAAAAATAATAGCCCCGTACTGGTTTTCAATGCATGCAAAAATCAACTGTTAAAATGATCCAAATACTTTATAGTTACATAAAATACTTGATTTTTAAATGATTGAATTAATTTTGAAAATGTTTGCTAATGATCCAGAATGAGAGATGAGGAGGAAACATATACTAGTATTTAGATATTGGCCAGATTGTACTGCAATGAAACAACACAATTTAGATTTAAACTGAAAACCCCAATGTTCAAAATTGCATAAGAAGATTCACTGTCGATTGGTTGTTCGTATCTTTAAACGGCTGATATATTATTTTAAATCATCGTTGCACATACCTTGACATTTTAGGAGGATATACATTTACATATACATTTTGATGTAAGTTACAAAAGGTAGATTATTTGATTGTAACGAAATTGTTTTATTTGATAGATTAAATCTTGATAAATAATGTTACGTCTGTTCTCAACAGCCTAAAACACTGTCGAATCTAAAGCAGAATTCGAACCAAGGACCTATTATTCAAAAGGAAAAGCACTTAACACTGGACTATCTTGCCTTCATATTACTAAAAAAACAGATAAATGCCTTATGTTATATAGTCTGAACAATATTACATGCTTCACAGTGTCCTCTAAGATTAAATCTGATACAAAACAACAACAAAATACATTGAAATCAATTATGGTCGAATCATTTTGTTGAATTAATATTTGATTAATACCGTTTGCACATGCAATGGTAAAATAATGTTGCCTGAGACCAAAAATAAATTCTGTTTAATCGAAATCCAATTTTATAACACAACACAGCAGTTAGATATTGAGATTTGATATTGCTGAGAATATAATCAGGTTTCAAATAATTTAAAAACTTTGAACAGTTTTCAGGAGGTTTTGGTGCACGTAAATTAAATATTTTTTCTTCACTATTTATAAAATAGATTCATGTGATAAAACAAATGGTAGAGTAGTGGTCGTGATTGCTGGATTCTTACCAGATATGCAGTATTTAATTAATTTCCCCTGGAAGTGAGTTTTATAACCGATAAACAGTTTTTTTTAGTTCTTTCAAATGTCACGTTAGAATAAAAAATATACATCAAACAGCAAAGAAGATAACATTGATTAAATCTCACATTTTCTTTGATATGAAGCGCGTTGAACATTAAGTACATATACAAATTATATTTGCCAGGATTCATTAACAGTAACTGGCATTACTCAGGAGTTCAATACCTATACATACGAGTCATTTCTTTACTCCGATCTTGTCTTTATGCGAATTGAAGTCCCGAATACTTATGAAGGGAGTACACCAAAACTCAGTGCACTCACTCCCTGACAGAAAAATAACCATGCAATGTAGTTCACACAGCTATCATAAGGCACAGCTGTGGGTGAATCCCGGATATGATAAGAAATTTATTGAAACGTATACCCTTGGAATTAACGCGGATATGTTTAATTAGTGAACATTTTCCAAGTGTATTACCTCCATGCATTCCCCCAGGTATCTAGAGATCATAATATAATAAAGCTTTAATCAAGTTTTGAAGCTCAGCACAAGTTACTCATACATTACATACTTGCAAATTAAGATATTCATTTCCATTTTCTATTCAATATGTTGCCAAGATACCAAGAATATTAATGTTAATAGTCAACAGTCAATTACAACTGATCTTCCAGACGAAAATATGTTCACGGTATCAGCTGATACACCCACATTTTTCGGGAATTTGGATCAAATATCTTAATCAACTTAATTAGGCCCACAATAGGGTGTCAAGCTTGTGGAAACTGTATGTTATGCTGACAGAATATCCACACACCAAATGCATTTTTGACAACATGAACATAGAACTAGAATGTTTATATATCCAAATCATGTTTTCAAAGTCTTTCCGTGAGTGGTTTGGACAGTTTGGAGACTTGAATGTTTCGAAATATCTGTTCAGATGAACTAATTAGTGTATGGAGAAATTGTTCAACCTTTCAAATATCAATTGAAGAAACGTGCCCAAGAATAATATCTGATCTTCCAAAAGGCGTTTTAATAATGCATTTTAATACTTAATGTCACTTTAGTACTCGCATCAGTCACAATTACAACAGCAATTTGCTTCAACCCAATAAGGTGATGATGGACGGTTGGCTCCGAGTGCAAATTAATTGTTAACAGATACTTTCGAGGAAATTCATCTGACATTTAGTGGTAATAATATTAAACGGTTAATCTTTCTCAAATTACAGTATGTAGTAATTTGCCTAAGTCAGCTGATGTCAGGGAAACAACCTGTGTAACTATAAACGTTCTGAAATAACTTCAAATGTACTTCTGACTCTACTGCTGTAGGGACTTATGACGTCAAGTGCGGATTTTTCGGGTAACTGTGACGAATTGTTCCTCCGTCCTCCAGGGATAGAACCTCAGACAAATTTGCAGGCTTCTTGGTTCATTCGAACCCACGATATGTTGATCATGTTTACCACAATGTAACTCTTCCATTTTCCAAATAAATCATTTTTAACAAAAACCCAGGATTCATTGCCCAAAAACGAAAGTTATGTTTCGTTATAACTATTTCTTTCAAAATAGAATCCTTATCATCCATCAATACGGAGAAAGGAATTTAGTTTTTATTTTGAAATCTTAATGGATTCATTTTTCGCATTGTATATATGGTGTGATGGAAGAAATATTTCTTTAAAGAAAAAAAAGTAGAAATGAAACGTTTCTCTGTTTATCGTCATGACTGTGAGAAAAACAGTATGATGTCCCATCAAACGCGTGAAATTAAGATGTATTGGGGTAAATTATCCCCCGAGATTTCAATAGAATTCATTTTGCTTACAGATTGTGTATAAAACTATATATGCAATTACAATCATGATTCCAATGTCGCACATGACCAATCAAGTTTTTAATTGCTATTCCTATTTAGCATACCCGTTTCTTATAACATTATGCTGTTCGATAGATTGCATACATTAAAGTTTAATTAAAACTTCGAAAAGTTATTATCTTCCTTAAAGTAAAATACTAGTTTTGATTGGCTGGCGGTCAATTTTTCCAATATATTTTATTCTTTAGTATAAACTCCTCGCAAGTCGTCGTATAACGATCTGATGATCTTATATATGATGCCCGAGGTGTACTGAGTTGTAAAAGGTGTATTCAACTGAATGTGGATGCATGACTAATACTCTGGGCATCACCTTCAAAATTAGGTTGACAAATCCCAATGTGCCATGGGACCAAGAATTTGTATTACCAAAACGTTTAAGTTCCCAGGTCATCTATCACACTGAATGGTAAAAAAAACACGTCGTGTTTGAAGGAATGAGAAAGGACAACTTGAAACGAATATTACAGCTAAAAGATATGCATGTAAATTACTAAAAATTACATTTACAAACGTATTTCTTGATGAAAACTTGTTCTGTATTATTTCTTTTCAATCAACCATGCTTCACTTTCTGCATTGTTGACACCAAGCATAGCCCAAATTTTTAATTTTGTAGAACTGTTGCACCATAAAGGCTCATAGGAATAACATCAAGAAAATGTACATATAACAATGCATATTCTCGGTACATACGCACCTTTAACTGTTATTCAAATTATATTGAACTTGTTTATTAATACAGTTGGAAACATTAGTGCTTTTTGCCTAAACATTTGCTCTTGGGAAACCAGGCCTCTAAGAACCCCTCTGAGCACAGAGATGACCTCACTCCAACCACTCCAGCTGTACTATCTATTACTACTAACTAGTTCATGTTTTTCTCATCATTATGCTTGTTTAACCCTTGATAATAACAATTTGTTCCCCCTGAATCAGGGCTACACTACGTTTTCATCAGGGTCAAAAGCAACATTCACAGATAGAGGTGAGATGATTTGTGGTTTAACGCACTTATGTCGTGGCTGCTAGGATTATGAAAGGGAGAAAATCCTGCAACGCCATGTGGCTATGAATTGCCGTGAAACAAGCGAGTGTCGACTGGAACTAGCGAACCATGGGTGATACTGCACTGAAATAAAATTTAGCATTGCAGTCAAACATTAATGCATGTAGATAAGTTCTCTACTGCAGACAAAGTTGCCGTGCTCCTTAGAACCCCGGGCCTCTTCATCTGAAGCCAAACGCGTTAACCTTTGCGCTATCCCGGCCCTTTACAGATAGAGGTTCTCTCGTGGTGTTTATGCAAGATAAAGGATGTGTATGTTCGACAAGGTATTTGTTTGCTTGGGGGTTTGAGATCAGCTTCACTTATGTTTGGCAGGATAAATTTTTAGAATCAAATTCTCATTTTGTCTTCTCTGTTTAATAAAGACTAATATACTCCTTCGAAATTAGCTAACTGGTCTATAGTTATCTAACTAAGAAAAACAAATATCAAAATGTCAAAATGTTCATTATGTCTACAACGTATACCGCAGTTAACTTACTCTTCCTTTATATTTATCTATGGAGCCACCTTTGTGACAATGGGGTAATAATAAAATGATAAGAATCACATCACTCCTTATCTTAAAAAAATCCAATTTTATCTCCATACTTTAAATGTTTCATTATACTGTAGCATTTAACTTAGTAGTATTTGATAATATGTTAAATGGTGTAAGGGATATCTTATCCGTGTCGCCCTATAGAAATGAAGGCAATTCCATCTTACCACTAACGTGATATACATGAGATCATGGACTTCTCTAAATTGATATACCAGCAATTAACCGCCATTATTATTAACGTATATTCCATTAGGGTGATTTCGGTAACACATTCAAGGCTATTTTGAAACGTATTAATATCACGGTGGCTGTTATTGCAGAGAAAGTGTAGGTACTAACAAGAGTAAATGGCTGTGATTTCAAGTGGAATTGCTATTTACACTTGGTGGACTACATTTATAATTGACATGTGTGCATCGCACCATGGTTATTACTGTTCATTGAATGTGGCGTCAATTGACTTCATTAGAACACCTTATAGGCTCACCCTTGGAGGCTTAGCTGTCTGTTCTGAAAATAAAACGTTAATGAAATTGTGTATTACAGCAGATTAGAGACTTTAATTAATATATATCATAAAATCAAAGATTAATAATTATTGAACTGTTTCAGTGCTATTTTTCTTTGAAATATGAATTCATATACTTAAATACCTTTCAATTTTGTTGTGTGATGCATTCCTTCATTTATGGTGATTGCATATCTTATACTAAGTAATTGTACAACAAACACTATACTTGAAGCTTTTATCACGTTTTATAAGGTAACATGTATTAACATACTACTTAAAGGAACTAGAACCCCCCTTAAATTATATGTTAACAATGAAATGTCTCCAATAAGCAGAAAGTAGTTCATTTAATACAGACCTTAGAATTCCTATATATGATGCAAACTCCCACTCCTGTCGTCAATCATGTACTGTGAGAACCAGTACAGTATACAGTAAAAATCCAGGGCAACATTAATAAACATAATAAAAAAAGAAGAAATGTTGTAGACACATTTTTATTTTAAATATATGGTTTAACAATGACCGGCTGTAGGGAGGTTTAATTATCCTTCCTGCCTTTAGTCCTGCCGATTTGAGGAGATTTCTGACTGTTCTGGAGCTAATGTTTCGATTTGGTAACCACAGACATTTCAGCTGAGGACTTGTCCGGAAGGGTTCTCGACGTACATGTTGAAGAAGGTGCCGGTCCTCTTGAGGTTCAGTAACAGTAGGTCTTCGAGACCTTGGACGGTCCATTGCACTTGCTGTCTGCGCATGCTTCCGGACAAAACGAATAACAACAGTGTAATGGTAGCCAAGATTTCGTCCTATCGCCTTAAAGGACATTCCTGCAGAGTGCATACCAATAATTTGATTTCTGATATCCATTTACAATCGTCTTCGTGCCATATTCAATAGATATGCTTGAATGGCTATGGAAAGCAACGTTACATACCACCAAATGCAGTTGGGACATACTGCTTTTTGTGATCCTCAAGCGTAGCATGTTGCACATGCATGCACCGAACGTGTAGGTGCGACTGTCACGCATCACTTGTTGGAGCGTATCGTAAAAACACTAATCTTCTCGTGAATGAACCCTGTTTAACTATTTAAAATATTCTCGAAAAGATATAATCACAAATAACAGGGGGTGCTTAACTTTTTTCTTTGTGTATATGACATTTTAAAAACTTTAAGGGAAATTCATGAATGTATCCAATTTTGCAGTCACCATGACAATGCGTCTGTCCCATACAATCTAGGAATCATCATAATCACCATTCCTAGATTGTAAGAATGATCATAATCTAGGAATTTGTTTCCTTGCAGTTATATGTTGTAGATAGATTGTGAGCATATTTCCTGTCTTATCTACCGACTGTATTGGTTGATTCATAGATTGTGAAGGGTTCTGATATTTCATCTACCGACTATAAGGGTATATTCCAAGATTTTGAAGTGTTCTCAAATAGAAAAATAATGTCTTATCTACAGACTATAGGGGTCGATTCCTAGATTGTGAAGGGTTATGATATTTCATCTGACGACTACAGTGATCGATTCCTAGATTGTGAAGGGTTCACAGATAGTTTGTTCTATCTTATCTACAGGTCGATACCTAGATTGTGAGGAGCTTTCAACTCGTTTCTCTATCTTATCTACCGACTTCAGGGGTCGATTCCTAGATTGTGAAGGGTTATGATATTTCATCTAAAGACCACAGGGGTCGATTCCTAGAGTGGTTCACAGGAAATATGTTAATAAAGTGTCTCACAATACTATGGTAAACGTTGACATACAGCTTTTGCATTTATCTGTCTATGTTTTAATTCAAATCTTTTTAAATTTGAAAAATAGTTCTATGTGTTCTATATTAAGCTCTTCAGTTTAATCTTTCTTCACTTCGATGTAATCCAGTAAAATGTCTTAACATTTCCGCACTCCAAAACTTCCATGTCACTGAGTAGTATGTTATGCACGACTGCTCCTGTATTCGCCCTGTTACTTTTAACTGGTAGTCGTGTAAATAATTGTCAGTTTCACATGTTTTAGCAAATTATTGTAATTTTAGTTTTACTTTTTGTTTTTACGTATTTATGAACAACTCTGTGAATGAAAACACAATTCAAGAGCAAAAGTATACGTTCAAACATTTTAAAATGATAAAAAATTCAAATTTATGACATAACAAATTCAACATTTCAATTGACAGACATCACTGTAAGGATAACCTCAATAAAGATGTCAAAAACCACATTTGGATAATTAGTTTCATCTCGGTCATTTGATCCCAATATTAGTTTATCTCACAGACAAATTAGTTATCGCATCTTTATTGTTTTATCATGCACCGATCTGAAGAGAAATTCAAAGTTATATTTGTTGATAGATCAACCACATAACTGTCTGACATGTCTCATGGCCTAAATGTAACGCGTCAGTGCATTGGTTAGGGCAACAATGACACGACTGAATAAATATATTGACTGTCAAGAAATTATTGTAAGTTTGGAGTATACACGTTTTACATTTCACATGAACGATGACATATTATCACCCGTTCCACAGATATCAAGCAGAATTTAAAGAACTTGTGTTTGTTCTTTCATCTACATGATCTCCTAAGGCAAAGGTTACATAAGGACCTGAAATCCGCGTATGGAAGGTCTCCATCGTATCCTGTCTTACACACGTAATGAAAATAATAACTATTGATTTCAAAGCATCAAGAAAAATGTGTTCTCATGTATGAGAATAACAAAAAATAGTTGTCAGTTGTGGTTTATTGCATTCAATATCATCAATATGATAAATATGATTTTTTTAAAATATGTTTAGACAACAACATGTCATTATTTTATTATTATTATGTTAAAGCACTGCTATTTATGTAAAGTACACCAGGCTACATTTAAACATGGAAGTCGTATTGCAGAAGCTTTTAATCTTGTTTTACACATATAATACAAAAAAAAGGACATTGACTTCCAACCAAAGGTATTATGATAATCTAATACCCCGCAGCCATGAATATAACGATGTGACAGATGCTTCTGATATCTACAAATTACTCGTTAATTTTCAGAAGGAAAACTATAAGGGGTTGCAAAGTGATCTCGTGATTTATGTTATGTTTTGACAAATATATACCTCAATAATGAATGCTTGTCTAAAGTCACAGAATAGTAGCATGTTATATCAAAGAGCATTAACACGAGCAAGCATGCACACATAAATCACTTCTTTAATGATAGTCATTACTGGTACAATTAATTGCATATAATGAGCTCAATATGCTCCCTTTTTATTTGGAAGTGGCAATGCTTTTAATGAGGTGAGGTGAGGTGAGGTGAGGTGAGGTGAGGTGAGATGGGGTTTAACGCCGCTTTCAAGAGTATTTCAGTTATATCGCGGCTGCTAGTATTATGGCAGGGAGAAGGCCCGCAACGCCATGTGGCTATGCATTGCGGTGGAACCTGCAAGCAACGGCTGGAACTAGCTAACCATGGGTGGTACTGCACTGAAATGCAGTGTAGCATTGCACCCAAACCTTACTGCGTGTAGAACAGTTCTCTACTGCAGACAAAGTTGCCGTGCCCCTGGCGGGATTCGACCCGCCCCCTGCTCTTAACGAAGGTATTCATAAGACAAATAAGTTTACATCACTTGTGTATGTATTTGTTATCTGCACTTATCAAGCACTTATCATCCTCTATGATAGTACCACTTATTGACAACCTGAACACATTGCCTTGTTTATTACTGAACATCAAACACTTCAGATACACTGTGATTCATGATGTATTTAAAAGTCGTTTCAATTGTTTGACGTAGCTGAAATGTATTTTTTGAAAATATAGGACACATATTAATTAACATGATGTATTTGCCCTCTGTCACGCATAATAAAGCTACCGTGAAGACGGATTTCGTCTAATTGTTCCAATGTTAATTTGTTCTGATGAGGCAAATAAATGAGAATAAAAGGTGTCATTAATTTTAATATTTGATGATATTAACAGTATTCGTTTCCTTACAATCTGTACACGTATGAGCAGTCGGACATCAACAATATTCATAGTTGTAAAAAATCATATCCATATCTAAAAAACATTACTAGTGTCATACTACCAACAGAATGTTAGAGAAGTCCTTTTCATTTTTATTGTCGTGTTATTGCATTCATTCTTATACTTATTGTGAGCACACTCTATTGTTTTGAATTTATTTCCAGAGACGCATGAATTTTGAATATAAAGAATATCCATGAAGATATAGCTTTCTTCTTGCAAATGTACATGTATGAAAACATGTTCAATCCTGTACGATTTCCTATTACGTTATATGAAATATATATATATATATATATGTGTTAAGTTTTCATAGAAACATATGTACATATTCTAAGTGGTTAATTTTCAACAATATTAATTGATACGTCACTACAATATAATATTAACCTAATGTGTCTGGATGTTGTACCCAGGGTTATCGTTCAGAGCGAATGGATTAAATATGACTTTCAGATTGTATATATAATTTGAAAGGGTATGATAAAAACAAAATAAAACTTGAAGTGAAGCGAGTGAGTGAAGCTATTTTTCTAAAGCTAAAACCTAAGATTATATCATCATTGTTATAATAATGTGCAAGGTAAGCGAGATATTCATCCATTTTTGTATCAATACTATTTTACTTTGCCTTGTTTATCTATAAGATGGTAAATCAATAACGAATCTTACATTTATTTACACACATTTTGATTTTGATAAATCAACAGAACAAACTCATCCATAGTTTTAATCACTGACTGTTTGTATAATTGCAATGACAACTTGACATCAAAATCCGCAAGGTCACATGAGTTTGAATACAAGTTTGCAATGCTAGATTAGATCTTCACTGACTCTAGCAGTGTAAGTATTGTTCATGCCAGACATGATTTGGTCTTCATAAACGACTGATTTAAAGGTACATCCATTGTGTTGTTTCGGGTCACATATGCTAAACGTTATAAATTGTGTTATTTTATCGATTAGAACTGCCTGTTACTGAAAATTGCCATTTTAATCTTAGTTGGCTCAGTATACAGACGATATAAAAGTAAACGTATCGATTTCTGATCTTGATAATGTTTAATAGGTCTTATAACTACTGTACATGTAAATGGAACGTGCAGTTTCCGTTAGTGCACAAGAATAGTTATGTTCCTCGATTTTAATTGGAAACTAGTAATTATTATATATTCGGCGATTGGGGATGAATATGCAAGTTGAGTGAAAGTATTTGAACTGATATCGCCACATATTGCATGTATTACAGGCAAATACATTTTTTATGAAACACAGTGGATGCATCTCTAATGCCTTGAGGATAATACCAATTGATTGAACTTGCTGAATTACATCGAGGCTTTGCAAAATGATTCGTACCTTGGTAGTCTACAATTAACTTGCGTGCTTAAACTTCTAACCATAGAATAGCTTCTGTCAGGTACCGTGTTTCAAAAACCGGAATCACGTTACTTGGGAACCTGAGACCTAGTCATCATTAAGTGTGATATTCCTAAATAGCATATCGTGTTGTTAATTCTGGACAACTATCCCTCAAGGCACAGCTCGTGCTAGTCTCTATCACTAACTAATTTGAGTGTTACTGTATTTAGTCCACGTTTCAGTGCAAGCGTAGCAGTGTACACGTATTGCACCTTGACTTGGTAGAGCAGTCGAAGATCTCTGGCACCAACACAGATAACATGCAGCAAGGCTTGAAACTGATCTGTGATATAGCATGGCGCGAGATATCATAATAGGTGGGGACATGGGGTTGAATTATAAAGATATATGTCAATATTATAATTTATCATGATCAAAATCCTTACTTCAACTTCTCTTTGTGGCACTCAAAGGTTAGTCGGAGCCATGGCTAATCAAATTTGGCCTTGTTACATTCCTTCATACATTTACTTAGTGATGAAATGGTTTCATTAGTGTGTCCATTGTAATGTGTACATAATATGTCGATTAAATAGTGATAAAGTGGTGTTCTGTATACCTAAAAAAAACTGTTTTCGGAAGTACTGTAATTTCACATTAAATACACATTACACTGTGTAATCTGTTGGGTACATCTCTCAAAGATGTTCACTTCTTTCTTTTGTTTCAGATGTAGGCATTAACCTACGCAAAACTGCTTGTTATCTTTTAAGAAACATAAAACCCGTTGTGTTTAAACCAAGTTCCCTAAAGCTAATTTCTTCAAGAGAATAGAAGAAAATGTTTTGTAGCTGGATGAACGTTTTTATTTTAGCAAATGTGTAAATGTTGTTTTGACTTCTTCTTCTTCTTCTTCTTCTTCTTCTTCTTCTTAAGGATTAATGTGTATGATCAATATTACATCACGTCAACAATAAAAAACAAAACTTTCAATCTTTTGTGTGCAATTACAAAGACACAATATTGTTTTCACACAGACAAATATATGATGATCGATCAATTACATCAACATTGTTTTGAGTATTTCTATTATTATCATCAACTGTTCCTATAAAGATTTTAGTTATTGATTTTAGTGGACTTTGTTCTCAAAAGGCCTCTGCGTACACTAAAGTTATGAGTTCTAATATGTGTTTTTATGTTCCTTTCACACATGCCAAGGAGTTGTCCTCTAAAAAGTAATAAGGACACTGTCGCCTTCCATATATAATCTGAATGAGCAAATGGCAACGAGTATTTCATCTGGCCAGAAAAAAAACATGATTAGGTGTAAGTCTACAGTACTGGGAGTTCATCTGCGTGTCAAGGTCTCCCCGAGTAACCTCATTATTTGAATAGGTAACCAAAATTTAAAAGATTTCGGGGACAAATACTTGTCTTCTAAATAAGTAGATATATTACAGCATCTTCATTATTTCAAGATCATGCGAACAATGAGAAACTTATAAGGTTAAACATAGTTCAATAACCTTTAGTGGTATGATTACAGTCTATAATCTCATTACTGGTATTACTAGATTCACCGGAGTAGGCTTCAAATTTGTTTCACATTTAACTTAAAGATGAGGGATTTATCATATGATTTATGCTAACACATTTTACTTCTTCCCAGATATCGCGTGCACAAGAGATGTGCAAATAACATTCAAATACATGTGAAATCTCATGTGAAAACATGTGTTGACTTTCTCTAATGTGTATAACGGAATAACATGAAAGCATACTATAGCCTATAGGTTTAGGAGATGTTCAAAATGTTTGAAAGTTTGAAAACATAGTATTTGTAATTCAGTTTGTGTGTGTTGCAAGTTCGTTGTTTCCACGTTTTAATGCGCCCATTGCATCTTCAATTTTCATAACAAACACACAGTAAAGTGTTGATTGCGAAATGCTGGTTACTGCTATATGTAATAGATAAAAGCAGGTTAATATCAAAGCTACAATTGGAAATAAGAAAAGTTGGTGCTTCGATTTAGATAATTGTTGACACCTTTCGTCATTTGAACATGTAAGGACATGCTAATTTTTAATTTAACGCAACAAATTAAAAACACTTTCATCAACGAAATTTGAAATTTTATCAGATACCTAACGAGTTTCAGACAAGTATGCATTTGTTTCCTTCCAAATTAATAAAGAGCGATCGATTGTGTGCATGCTGTCAACCAACAACGTACTTTTGTACAGTGCGATGTTGTAGGTATGGCGTGTAAAAGAAGTTCTTGTGATAAAAAGCTCACATGACATAGATTAAGATCGATCGAAAATGTTTTTACCTAAGATTTGCCAGAAGACTAAAAAATATCTCGACAGTTTTTGTTATGACAGTAAACTATTTAAATTCATACATTCGGTTGTGATGAAGCTTTTTCTCTGCAAACATATGAGCAGTTTTATAACTTAGATACTCTTAAAAGAGCCATTTACAATGAAATAGTTCTACCAACATATATGGTATATCAAGTAGACAAAATAATTATGCAAGTATTTAACGGCGCTGTAGCACGTTTTTTCGCAATTTTTTTTTCCTTCAAATTTCTCATTTATAATGATAGTTTATGTCATTTATATTTACTTTAGAGGGTAAAACGTCTTGTTACACAAACCAATTATCCGTAGTGGTAATAACTGTGTTGCGTATAAAGCAAACATTGCATGGCGGCCATTTTATTGTGAACACAATTTATTATTTTGTATTACAAAAACGATTCCCATGGCTTAACCGAAACATGTACACTCATTTTAAACTTTATTTTCCGAAGAGAGAAGGATGTTTTACTATTGGTGAAATTATTTTTCAAATACATTTCATCGACTTATTTGAGCGAAAAAACGTGCTACTGCCCCTTTAATTTGTTTTCCTTACGATATTACACTTGTATTTAAGTATTGATGGATATGCATTCAACACACATAAGTTTCACATGGTTCAGGAATTAAACCATGCACATAACATGGTTTGTAATAGGCTGAGGTTCATGTGATCCACATAGTAACAATTGGTGACCACCCAAACCAGCAAATAAGTGACTTTTGACATGAATATTAATGTCTAACCATATCTCATTACAAAAATGAGCAAACACCAAAGCATATTACATATTTATCATTAGAGGATTTTCAGAAATAGTGCCAATAGGTAACCATATTCCCAAGCACAGAATATATATGTCAATTGAATAGAGTCAACTGCATGAAAGAATGTAAAAGTGGCTTCATTAGCAGATATTAGTTTCCGCGTCGTGATATTCTGTTATTCTATTGGAACAAATCTTAGAATAAATCTCACACTAAGAACAGGAAGATTTTCTTGATAACAGTTTCGTCTGATGAAGGAGTGAGAGTGTACTCCGAAACGTTGTGTATTTTCACATTAAAGAAGTTGTTATCCAGAAAAAATCCTCCTGTTCTTATGTATACCACTTCTAAATGCCCTTCAGAATCTCACACTGTACACTTGATTGAGGTTTCATCTATGATGTTTTGGATTGAAAGCAATGTCTGTTCAAAGTTCAGTTTTAAGACCGCAACTCCAAAGCTAATATTTGATTACTCACTGTATCTATGACAGGGGTGTTACATCAAGTATATGGATTATTGTGTATTCTTGGAACACCTTGGTCTAACTCCACATGGTTATTGTCTGCACAAATCCGTTACTAAAGTATATTTCAGTCAGTGGACTGTAAACCTATTATCACAATATCGGGTCTTAACCCTCTTAGTGCCCGGCCGTTTACGCTATGCGCTCACACAGTGCCGCTAACTTTTTTGAGTCACTCAAGATTTAGGGCAACGTTGTACATAAAATGTCACCAGGGCGTTATTCATGTTTATAAAATCATGAAATTTTAACTGAAGGATACCAAGTTGGGTGTCTCTCTACCTATGTATTTTTTTGTTATAAATATTTAGTATAAAAACGAATAAGCATTGATTTTAAACGATAAAGACGTTTTTAGCGTAAATTACCAATGGCCACGTATGCGTATATCTTTGTTTACTATCTCGGAAATAAATTCATGTTTTCAAAAATGTAATTTTATTGTTATTTTTCCAGAGAGAAAATGTCAGGGATCACGCTGATGTATTTACTTTCTACATGCGACCTTTAGTTTACGAACTAATACAAGGTATCTTTTTGTAACCATTTTGTTGAACATTGTTCACTGTGATGTCATTGACAAACAATGACTGTAAAATGTACTGTGCATGGTAATCTTTCGTACTTTTTCAAAATAAAAGCATAGTGGCTGATATTTCACTCACCGATAGCTATTGTTTCTAGCTTGAGCATGGTATGAATTTCGGAAACCTTTGAAAGGAAATTAATATCATGGTTCAATAGTCCATAAGCGAGACCCGTTTTCAGTGGGTAAAAAAAACATTTTGATAACTAGAAATGCAAGGGTATAAACAAGTGTCTAATGGTCGGTCCATACCGAACTCAAGTACTAAATTGAAATAGATTTGCATACTAGAATACATAGACATCCATGTGGAATATTTTTCCATTGGCGTTTTAAGCGATAATCCATGACGATCATTACGACAAAACTGGGGGAAATATGTCCGCGCCGTACCACGGCAGTATTAGCATAACGATTTCACTGCAATCCGTTTGCAAACTATTTTTATCATCAGGGTGTGATTTCAATCATGAACATATCTTGAATCATGGCAGATGTGGTCACCACACATCATTCACTAAAATATGTGTCTATCAAGCGAAAATTGCATTGCAGAACGTTTATTTCACGGAACTCCGAAGTCAAAATGAAAATTGTAAAAGTTGACCGTAGACAACTTGGTGTTTCAGTAAAGGAATTGAAAATATCATAAATAAATTTTACTCCAAAAACAAACGAAAGCTTTGAATTATATTATCTACCAAGTAGAGTTTATGTCCTTACTTGACACGGAAGAACATGCTTTCATTACGCATGTATCTCGAACCCCGACAAACATGTAGGCCCGCTGTCCATCGCAAAAGCCCCGCCCACTTCACCCGCACATTGGCGCAATAAATATGGCGGGAACGTAGTCGTGTATACTCTTTTGTTTTTGTAGTTGTCTTGCAAGACAACAATTTATTTAAGATTTATAGTGTTATCTGTTAGTTCATTTCAATATAACGTGACATAAAAAATAAACAATGACAATCTTCCGCAGGCCACGCCCCTGCTCTGCAAATTGTCTCCCCTTTGATCATCGCAACTTCCGAGTGGATGACAAAAGACCATTTGAACTGATGAGACTGTCACTTCAACTTTTTTTTTATTAAGCACAAACATAAAAAAAAAAAAAAAATTCACCAGGATTTGCATGCATCAATGATGCACGTTTTAATGTATCAAGTTTTACATTTTTTTATGATATATACCTATCCTAATGTAAAATAAAAAATAGAAAAAATAATATTTAGATCATAAAAAAAGAACAACACCGGCTAGAAATTATTATTTAAAAAGTCTGTACATGTTCCTACATTCAAAGACAATTCTTTTAAAATATATTGTTAAGCAAATGTCACACAAAAAATATATTACCTACTACCTAGTGCTTTACCTTTCAATATTTCTTACTAGATGACAAAGAGAAATAAAAATGTATTTTCCCAAAGTATCAATATTAAGCATGGATTTAAAATAATAAATGTCTGCTTGGGAAAAGGGGTTAATAAATTACTTAGATCTATGTTAATAATGGAGTCATGTCCCAACACATTATTTAGTCAATATACAAATTTGTAGTATTCATCATTAGAATTTTTCCAGATTATACAATATTTGAATTTATTTTTAATTTGAACAATAATTTAATTTTTTTTTTTTAGAAGCGATGTTTGCTATTAGCTTTTTAACTAATAATTAATTTTATAATATAAATTTGAAAATTCTAAATACATTTTACTGTTATATTTATTAAGTTATAATTGTTTACTTAATTGGCAATACAAGTAACATTACTTTATTGTAGAATATTCTAAATTTGAAATTTGGAAATATCTTATAATAAAATAAATTCATAGAAAAAAAACCCCATGAAAATTGCATTATTATTGAAAATACACAATGTTTTAACAAATGTAAATAAATCTGACAACAAATTCTTTGTATTCAATTTATTTACCTTACTTTTCATATTTTCTGTTTCCAAAATAGCTAATCCTGTGCATTCTACTGGCATCCTCTTCTTGTAAAAATATGTAAATTGGGATAATATTAATCTTTGTTTAGCTTACTTTTTGTTCAGTGTTGCACGTACCCTTCTTGAATATTCATGAGAATAAGTGCATCTAACTTGATCAAGTCGGGTGTCAGTGCCGTGGACGATTACAATATCAACGGATTTTTCAGTGCCAAATTAAAGGAGCTGTCAATTTATTACATCTTCATAATTCAAAATTGATATAAATAACATTTCGTCCGCGACATGGGTTTTCCCGAAATATCTAAAAGCACGCTCTGGATGTTAGGATATGACGTCAAGACTCGCGTGATAAACGTCATGTATCATCTCTCGTGCTGTTTCCCCGACAGCTGAACATTGTTTCGCGCCAGATAAAACATTCCATTGTAACTTCATACAAACTCTCATCGTCCTTTGGTCATATTTCCCTCAAAATTATGTATTGAAATACCCCTTCCAACTTTCAATCAAATATATGATAAGATAACATTTGCTTGACACTTTTCTCCCGTTGTCTTTATAGTGATTTAGATGGGTAAATACATTATAGTTGTCAATGTTTTCAGATTTCATAGAGCAATACACTTGACATTTGCAGTTCGATACAGTTTCTGATATAAATAGTAAATATAAAAGCGAACATAATTTATAAAGGTTAAATGAATATCATTATTAATTTCATTATATCCATCAGATGTCCGTAGCATATTAGTTAATTGGAATAAGATTTCCGGAAAGTGGCATCTGCAGTGTCACCGCCATTTTGTCAACAAAGGCCCGCGAGGTACAATTTACACTGCATTTCAATACGGCAGTTTTACCGTGTTGAACGCATCCAACAAGAAAATCACGGACAGAAACATGAACAAAAATAAAAATTCTATCTTTTGATAGTATTTTCAGGTAATGTTGCCATTTTGTTCCACGTAGACGGGACAGCAAAATATTGAAATCGCGGATCGTGTAGCAACTTTATTTAGTTCAGCCAAATTTGTCATTGACACGAAGCCTTAAATTTACTTGATTTGACACAAGCCGAATCACTGTGACATACGATGGTTTACACTGTAGAATTCACCTACAGATCTAAAATCAATTTGAGCAAAATATTCTGCCATTCTTTTTCGTGAAACAAATCGTTAATGTATCAAAATATCATAATGATCATAAGGCATGCTCCCCTCTCTAGCCAAGTTGACAGACCATTTTGTTTACATTTCAATTTGAGTAAACAATGGCCGATACCCGAATTTCAAATATACTATTTGGCATGTTTTATACATGTTACTACTTGCTGAGTTGCATTTTCTTGTATGAAATTTATTTCTTTACAATTAATTCGTGTTTTATTTGCTGTGTACATTTCATACAAATATATTGATACAGGTTTTGCACCATAGCGGTTTTCCTGTAGTCCCAACATAGATAGCCATTATTCAAAGCTGACATTTTTTCTTGGTAATGGGTTGCAGGGTCCGTTTTTGTTAACTTGAAAGTCTGTTTTAATTATTAGCATGTGATTTCAAAACTAGACACACTGTAGATTGTTTTGGTGACTTTGGTTGTTTGTGTCACATTGTTCTTTTACTGTAATACTTGTATACATTTAGATATGCAATGTAGAGAGATAGACAATGGCACCATGGCAGAGGAGATTAACTTTCTTGGTGACAGTTGTTTGTGAAGTTCGTGATATCTCTGTCAATATTTAGTTATATTGCACAAAAGTGGTATCAAATTGAAGCTTAGTTGACAGGCTTTCTGCCAAAATGATTGTCAACTAGATTTGATCTATATTTAAAAAAAATAGCAATGAGGTTAGTGGGGTCATAATTTGGTACCATAAATGGTCCTATGGCACTATTGGGGGTTTTGATGGAGGGGCACATATGTGGGTCTATGGGACTATACAGGTTAATGTTACATGAATTGTAATGTCAGATCAGATCGTTGCCTCTACTAGTTACACTGTTGTTCATGCCAGACAGGATTTGGTGTTCGTATATGTTTGGTGAGTAAACTTACTCATAGTTTACGTTATATATACATAAAAACACAATGGCTGAAAATGTTTTGGATTCCCGACCGGTTTCACACTGTTCAGTGATCATCATGGGATCTTTGTTCACATGTGCTTAACGGTAAACTTTCCATAAGAATTAGTAGATCTCCAAGTTGAATATGAATATTCAAATTGGATTGTTTGAAATGTGTTTGTAATGAAGTTAATTTCAAGTTTTGGTAGGTTACAAAATACAAGGAGAATTGACCTGATGAAGAATAAAACAACACACTGGTACTGGTTGGGCAAGTTTAATTACACAAACAATTGAATTAAGAAATTACCAGGAATATGGCATTACATAAAACAGAAGTTATAATCATTAAAAGGTAATCCCCGTTGTTGATCGCCAATTACTGTAGGAAGGATAATACACTAACCTCCACCAATAATGCTACTGGGTGGGAGGGAGTGGTAATTTAAAAGCAATGAAGCAGTGCCGGGTGATAATACCGCGAAAGCGAAGGAGCATGGAAAGCACGTTGTGCATGGCAGCGGCCATACCAGAGAAGGGAGATAACTCGCAATACGGGGCGGCACTTCCACCCACCAAAATAAATTTTACCAAACTAAAATCACACGAAATGTCAAAGTTCAGAATTATTCAATTCACGCTTCTGTCAAATGTGTTTCAGTTGATGAATTCAATGTCTGTTGTGTTTTGCAATGAAAAATGACAATCAAACTGATCGATGTTAAATAGCTATCACAATAGTCACTACAAGCGGTTGGTTCAAAATACTTCACATTTGCACGTCCAAGTTGTCCAAGTTTTACAACTTCTCACTTTGAAATTATGAGAAATTTAATATCAGTTTACGTATTTATGTTGGCCACATTAGTTTAAGATAGCAAATTAACATTGTTCAATCTTCATTACAAACAATAATCTGTCGTGATATTATTCAGTTCTCAAAATGATTGAGATTGCGTTGATTGTGAATTTTTTGATCAATACATTAGTTTCAAGAAAATACATGGTATTTCTAAAATATTACGAACGAAATGTCACAGATATCATATAAAGGACATAAACACATTTGATGAAGATTATCATTGTTGTTATTGTAACATTTACGTACATGCAGACTTGTAAAAAGCAAAATGTTCAGCTTTAAAAAATCAGACAAATATTTGAAAAGTTATATTCTGTAAGCTCAATTAAGGCTTAAACCAGGATTTCTTTTGCCTTTTCTTCTTTGTTATATTGGATTTGTGAATGTCTTCCATCAACCGTACAGGGGAATGAACGAAACACTCTGTAGTAAAAGACGTATTGCCACTTAGATATAAATTGTTCCCATTTATCACCATTATTGTACAAAAGCATGTCACTTCATAAGACCTGAAGGAATTAAGATGCAGAGAAAAAGTTGGTGTTTTTTCAAACCTCAGACCTGTGCAAATGAGGACAGCGGAAAACGATGTTGAGTTCCATTCTTCTAACAATAAACTGTATAACACTAACTTGTTTTCGATTAATTAATTTTTTTAAAGAAATGAGATGCATTTGATTATGGAACGATACAATAAGATCTCTCGGCAGTAGTTTGAATGACTTAATTGGTGACTGTTTTAATTTTAAACTAAAATATCATTATTTAAAGTAGACAGGGGTAAGAAATTTACACCAACATGAATCCTACCGTGTTTAAAATGCTGTAAATGTGTGCAGGACGAAGCACATTTATTGATTTTCACACAGAGTCTGTGTTATGTCGATGAACAGTTGTGTTTTATCAAAACTTAATTTTGGGGAATTTTAATAAAAAAAACAATTTTAACCGCCTAGAGGTATTCTTTGACTGATTTAATGTTTTGAACTAATTTCACAAACAAGTCCGTTTTTGAATACGACGTCGAAAACTCGAGATATTTGCCTATGAAAATTATACATATGATAAATACAAGTGAGCCATATACTTTCCTTTGCCCGTACGTTTATTAGCTGACATGTTAGCAGTTAGATACTCTGAAAGCACTGCACGTACTTCAAATCATTTCGCATCGCCTCATAGACCTCACTTCTTGACAGATACTATGTTTATCAAATCTCGAGAGGTAAAATTATATGTTATCAATCGTGATTGTTCCACTGGTTCTAACTGCCCTGTCATGCACGTGGCAGCATTGGGACGCTTTGGTGCACCGATACCACCCATGCAAATGATTTGATTGCTTATTGTTTGACAAGGCATAATCATTCCATGTAAAAAGTTGGTATACAGGTAAAAAGATCCCGAATAACTTGCAAAGTAAATCAAGTTTTATGATGTAGATGAAATGCTTGAGAATTACATTTTTCGAAATGCAAAACCAATCTAGTGTTTATGGGTTTTGGATAGTAAGCATTTTAAGGGTAATATGAAAATGAGTATAAAAATTGAAGTTTAAGTGACAACCATTATTAACAAAACTATACATATTGGCAGATATGTTATATATTAAATGGCTGATTTTATCCTTATCAGACATATATTGATAAATTAAATTAATTTCTAAAATAGTAAAAGAAAATTATATTAAGCATATATTCACATTAAATAATCAACAGAAAAACACATGTTTTTAAAAAGAATTTAAATTACCAATTACCCTCTGTATTTAGCTCGATGATTAAATCTAACTGAAGATATCCTCTGACTTATTTCCGTCGTATTTGATCTCTTACCTAAATTCCAAAATGAAGAATTACATCAGACTGACATTTTCTGGTGTTTTAATGACAGACTGTATATCATAGAATTGTCTTTATTCTGATTTGTATTTCAGTAATGGTGCCAATTCATTTACAATAAAATGTATTCCCAAGCACAAAAGCACGCATCAATTCAATACAATCCCCCGATCATTTTCCAGACAAGGACTGAATATAATGATGACAAAGTAGCTTCAGTAGCATTAACTATATAATGTGTAACAGTGGCAGTCCTTCTGTGCATTTCATTTGAACATTCCTGATAAATGAATCACTATTTCATTATTTTACAATGAAAGCAAAATCATGCTCAGATGTCATGACGATATTACTGACGTAGATATAAGATGACAATTTGTGTTTGAAGATGCGATTTTAATTTTGGCATAACTCTTTAACATTTTGACTGCTAATCAACTTTCATCAACTGTGATTTACCAGGTGATTTTATTTACCAAATGCTATAAAAGGTTTGACTATTCCGAGAGTCATGCAACAGTACACCCCCGTTCCAACAACACATATTGCCGACATGTCAGTTGCAATGCTAAATTAGATCCTCACCGACTCTAGCAGTGTAAGTATTGTTCATGCCAGACATGATTTGGTCTTCATCAACGACTGATTTAAAGGTGCATCCATTGTGTTGTTTCGGGTCACATATGCTAAACGTTATAAATTGTGTTATTTTATCGATATAAAGGTAAACGTATCGATTTCTGATCGAAAATCGGACAAAGCACTGCGTGTGGCGCGTGTCAATTAGTCAAACATAATTTTGGAAACTTATCTACAATAGACTAAAAGGAAACTTGATAATGTTTAATAGGTCTTATAACTACTGTGCATGTAAATGGAAGGTGTTTCGGTTTCTGCAAAAGTTTAATGATGTTCCTCGATTTTAATTGGAAACTAGTAATTATTATATATTCGGCGATTGGGGATGAATATGCAAGTTGAGTGAAAGTATTTGAACTGATATCGGCACATATTGTATGTTGGCAAAAGGCAAAAGGCAAAAACAAATTTATGAAACACAATGGATGCATCTTTAATCTTCAACTGGAAGTTGAATCCAGCAAATTACATCGAGGCTTTGCAAAATGATTCGTACCTGGGTAGTCTACAATACATTTCTGTGCTTCTGTCAGATACCGTGTTTAAAAACCGTAGTCATGTTCCGTTTGATTGAGGACTCGACTGGACAAGAATTGGTGGAATCCATTCCGGATTCTCTCAAATTTTGCCGGATTCTTAAGATTACGGAAGAATCCGGAGGACCCCGCAAGTGGATTCCACCACTTTTTGTCCTGTGCTGTGACCTAGTCATCATTAAGTGTGATATTCCTAAATAGCATATCGTGTTGTTACTTCTAGACAACTATCCCTCAAGGCATAGCTCGCTCCAGTCTCTATCACTAACTCATGTTTGCATTAAATCAACGTTTCAGTGCAAGTAGCAGTGTACGCGTATTGTACCTTGACTTGGTAGAGCAGTCTGAGATCACTGGCACCAACACAGATAACATGCAGCAAGGCTTGAAACTGGTCTGTGATATAGCATGACACGATGTATCCTAATAGATGGGGACAGGGGGTTGAATTATAAAGATCAATGTCTATATTATAATTTATCATGATCAAAACCTTACTTCTCTTTGCGGCACTCAAAGGTTAGTTGGAGCCTTGGCTTATCAAATTTGGCCTTGTTACATTCCTTCATACATTTAATTAGTGATGAAATGGTTTCATCCAATGGTGTGTCCATTGTAATGTGTACATAATATGTAGATTAAATAGTGATAAAGTGGTGTTCTGTATAAAAAAAAATGTTTTCGAAAGAACTGTTATTTCACATTAAATACACATTACACTTTGTAATCTGTTGGTTACATCTCTAAAAAAAATTCACTTCTTTCTTTTGTTTCAGCTGGAGGCATTAACCTACGCAAAACTGCTTGTTTTCGTTTTTAGAAACATAAAACCAGTTGTGTTTAAAGCAAGTTCCCTAAAACTGCTTTCTTCAAGACAATGTAAAAAAATGTTTTGTGGCTGGATGAACATTTTTATTTTAGCAAATGTGTAAATGTTGTTTTGATTTCAATGAACATTCCTTACCTTGTGTTATATTACATGTACCATTCATTGATAAGTTAGTTGTATGTATTATACTAATTTTGTTTTTCTTCTTTTTTAATTATTGCAACGTTTTAAACAAATTAAAAACACTTTCATCAACGAAATTTGAAATGTTGTCAGCTGAAATACGGACTATAAATCAAGATACCTAACGAGTTTCAGACAAGTATGCATTTGTTTCCTTCGAAATTAATAAAGAGCGATCGATTGTGTGCATGCTGTCAACCAACAACGTACTTTTGTACAGTGCGATGTTGTAGGTATTGTGTGTAAAAGAAGTTCTTGTGATAAAAAGCTCACATGACATAGATTAAGATCGATCGAAAATGTGTTTACCTTAGACTAAAAAAGATCTCGACAGTTTTTGTTATAACAGTAAACTATTTAAATTCATACATTCGGTTGTGATGAAGCTTTTTCTCTGCAAACATATGAGCGGTTTTATAACTTAGATACTCTTAAAAGAGCCATTTACAATGAAATAGTTCTACCAACATATATGGTATATCAAGTAGACAAAATAATTATACAAGTAATTAATTTGTTTTCCTTTCGTTTTTACACATGGATTTAGGTATTGATGGATATGTATTCAACACATAAGTTTCACATGGTTCAGGAATTAAACCATGCACATAACATGGTTTGTAATAGGCTGAGGTTCATGTGATCCACATAGTAACAATTGGTGACCACCCAAACCAGCAAAAAAGTGACTTTTAACATGAATATTAATGTCTAACCATATCTCATTACGAAAATGAGCAAAAACCAAAGCATATTACATAATTTATCATCTGAGGATTTTCAGAAATAGTGCCAATAGGTAACCATATTCCCAAGCACAGAATATATATGTCAATTGAATAGAGTCCACTGCATGAAAGAATGTAAAAGTGGCTTCAGTAGCAGATATTAGTTTCCGCGCCGTGATCTTCTGTTATTATATTGGAATAAATCTTAGAATATATCTCATACTAACAACAGGAATATTTTCTTGATAACAGTTTCTTCTGGTGACATTTATTTTTTAACTGAAATATCATTATTTAAAGTGGACAGGGGTCAGAAATGAAATTTACACCAAAATTACCCCTACCATGTTCAAAATGTAAATGTGTGCAGGACGAAGCACAATTATTGATTTCCACACAGAGTATGTGTTATATGTCGATGAACAGCTGTGTTTTATTAAAATTAATTTCGGGGAATTTCAAAATTTGAATTTCAGAATTTAATTTTTTAAAAAGTCAAACCGCGTAATGGTATTCTTTGACTGATTTAATGTTTTAAACTAATTTCACAAACTAGTTCGTTTTTGAATTCGATGTCGAAAACTCGAGATATTTGACTTTTATACATATGATAAATACAACTGATCCATATACTTTCTTTTGCCCGTCAGTGTAGAAGCGCGACATAGTCATTAGATAAGGACAGCTTATTAAGTAAGATTAGTATGTAATTGATAAAGAAAGTACACCGTAATGGGATTACCTGTGCGGGACTGAGTCTTATTTCTAGAGTAGTCTCGTAATTTGAGTATAGAGCCTTCACATTTAAAGATACTATTTAATTAGGAGGTAAATTCGTAATACGTAAGATCGTCACGGCCAAGTCATTATCCAAGAATGTCTAAATAAGAGATATTAAGGGGATGAGAAATTGATACGGTTAGAATCTAATTTATTAGGTGTAATGTCCAGTATTGTGAATACTAGAGTCTAATAATCAACGCAGTCTCAATAGTGGAATAGGCTAGACATTTGTTCCATGATTAACTTCGAAATGAGGGGTTTATCCCAACATCTAGACAATGTGTGGAATATCTCCTTTTTCAGTGATGAAATAATAGATTTTCCGCAGTATGTAAATACATTTGATAGTGCTTGAATCTAATCGATTTGGGTATTTAAAGAAGGGAGGGGTTATTGATCACAATACGAACATTTGAAAATATTTGATTACTTTCAAAATAATTATGTTATTTTTAAATCAGTATAAATCATACTGGGGAGATTCACTGTTGAATTACTCTATGATGCTCGCAAAAGAAAGATTTTTTAGGAGATATTTTTCCGATAATTGATATGCCTATCATATAGAAGATTACTAATGAATTTTAATGCATCATGTTGTGAGATTGGATCTTCTGAAATCATTATGTGATTTATGAACTAGAATATTTTACAAAAGCACAATAAATTGAGAGAATTTACTATGAAGCATATTTGTAATACAATTTTGGAAAACTTAATGTCTAAGAATATGTGTCTATGCATATGCACATCTTTAATCTACATGTATGTTGATAATGTTTATGAACGCTGTTTACAACACTAAGCAATGTTATAAACTTGTATTTTCCTTTCACTACTGAGCATAATTCAACTATACAAGACATGCACATACGCATGTATTCACGACCACCTTACAGCACATACTTAGAAATTAATTTGTAAAAGGTTTTCTTACATCAGATGTTGCTTCATCAAATATATGTTGTTTCCATAAATATCGGTAATATTATTAACACATGTCAAAGAGGATTAATAAAATTAGTTGGATTCATAGTCCATATCAATAGTTCACATACTTATAATTGATAACATATCAATGATTCATGATATACTTACATACCAATATTATTGAAGAAAATCTCATTTTACTTTCCAAGTCAGATAACGAAAAAATCATTAATTTATCATTAATGGTTTATGTCCGGTATTTCATATTTTGACATAGTCCTTTATCTAAATGAAGATATCTCATCTATTAGTGGTGGTATTTGCTGCTTAGCAGCTGATCTTTCGTATTCTTTTGAATCAGACACATCCATCATATTGGGAAAAGGGTATGTTGTTGATGCTTTTCACATTTTAAAGAATGAGCACAAGATCAGGGTGCAACTTAGTAAATGAGATTATGTGTCTGTTAGCAGACACTATTAAGTAATTATTCAGTTTTGTATTTTCATCAGATAATTCTGTATACGGTCGTTTACTAATACCACAGTTAGACCTAGTGTAACAGCTGGATTTGATGTATAACAGAGTGCATCTCGAATTAAATTTGTAACATTCATACTACAATAGCATAGAGTAAAATCGTATAAATAAATTCTGTTCATACATATTGCAATTCAAAATGATTGTATAATGAACACTTTAGAAGGAATAATACTCATATTTTAAAGGAACAATATTTACTGATACTACTACATCGTACAATGTACATAACATTAAATTATCACAGTAAATAATAAAAATAATAGCCCCGTACTGGTTTTCAATGCATGCAAAAATCAACTGTTAAAATGATCCAAATACTTTATAGTTACATAAAATACTTGATTTTTAAATGATTGAATTAATTTTGAAAATGTTTGCTAATGATCCAGAATGAGAGATGAGGAGGAAACATATACTAGTATTTAGATATTGGCCAGATTGTACTGCAATGAAACAACACAATTTAGATTTAAACTGAAAACCCCAATGTTCAAAATTGCATAAGAAGATTCACTGTCGATTGGTTGTTCGTATCTTTAAACGGCTGATATATTATTTTAAATCATCGTTGCACATACCTTGACATTTTAGGAGGATATACATTTACATATACATTTTGATGTAAGTTACAAAAGGTAGATTATTTGATTGTAACGAAATTGTTTTATTTGATAGATTAAATCTTGATAAATAATGTTACGTCTGTTCTCAACAGCCTAAAACACTGTCGAATCTAAAGCAGAATTCGAACCAAGGACCTATTATTCAAAAGGAAAAGCACTTAACACTGGACTATCTTGCCTTCATATTACTAAAAAAACAGATAAATGCCTTATGTTATATAGTCTGAACAATATTACATGCTTCACAGTGTCCTCTAAGATTAAATCTGATACAAAACAACAACAAAATACATTGAAATCAATTATGGTCGAATCATTTTGTTGAATTAATATTTGATTAATACCGTTTGCACATGCAATGGTAAAATAATGTTGCCTGAGACCAAAAATAAATTCTGTTTAATCGAAATCCAATTTTATAACACAACACAGCAGTTAGATATTGAGATTTGATATTGCTGAGAATATAATCAGGTTTCAAATAATTTAAAAACTTTGAACAGTTTTCAGGAGGTTTTGGTGCACGTAAATTAAATATTTTTTCTTCACTATTTATAAAATAGATTCATGTGATAAAACAAATGGTAGAGTAGTGGTCGTGATTGCTGGATTCTTACCAGATATGCAGTATTTAATTAATTTCCCCTGGAAGTGAGTTTTATAACCGATAAACAGTTTTTTTTAGTTCTTTCAAATGTCACGTTAGAATAAAAAATATACATCAAACAGCAAAGAAGATAACATTGATTAAATCTCACATTTTCTTTGATATGAAGCGCGTTGAACATTAAGTACATATACAAATTATATTTGCCAGGATTCATTAACAGTAACTGGCATTACTCAGGAGTTCAATACCTATACATACGAGTCATTTCTTTACTCCGATCTTGTCTTTATGCGAATTGAAGTCCCGAATACTTATGAAGGGAGTACACCAAAACTCAGTGCACTCACTCCCTGACAGAAAAATAACCATGCAATGTAGTTCACACAGCTATCATAAGGCACAGCTGTGGGTGAATCCCGGATATGATAAGAAATTTATTGAAACGTATACCCTTGGAATTAACGCGGATATGTTTAATTAGTGAACATTTTCCAAGTGTATTACCTCCATGCATTCCCCCAGGTATCTAGAGATCATAATATAATAAAGCTTTAATCAAGTTTTGAAGCTCAGCACAAGTTACTCATACATTACATACTTGCAAATTAAGATATTCATTTCCATTTTCTATTCAATATGTTGCCAAGATACCAAGAATATTAATGTTAATAGTCAACAGTCAATTACAACTGATCTTCCAGACGAAAATATGTTCACGGTATCAGCTGATACACCCACATTTTTCGGGAATTTGGATCAAATATCTTAATCAACTTAATTAGGCCCACAATAGGGTGTCAAGCTTGTGGAAACTGTATGTTATGCTGACAGAATATCCACACACCAAATGCATTTTTGACAACATGAACATAGAACTAGAATGTTTATATATCCAAATCATGTTTTCAAAGTCTTTCCGTGAGTGGTTTGGACAGTTTGGAGACTTGAATGTTTCGAAATATCTGTTCAGATGAACTAATTAGTGTATGGAGAAATTGTTCAACCTTTCAAATATCAATTGAAGAAACGTGCCCAAGAATAATATCTGATCTTCCAAAAGGCGTTTTAATAATGCATTTTAATACTTAATGTCACTTTAGTACTCGCATCAGTCACAATTACAACAGCAATTTGCTTCAACCCAATAAGGTGATGATGGACGGTTGGCTCCGAGTGCAAATTAATTGTTAACAGATACTTTCGAGGAAATTCATCTGACATTTAGTGGTAATAATATTAAACGGTTAATCTTTCTCAAATTACAGTATGTAGTAATTTGCCTAAGTCAGCTGATGTCAGGGAAACAACCTGTGTAACTATAAACGTTCTGAAATAACTTCAAATGTACTTCTGACTCTACTGCTGTAGGGACTTATGACGTCAAGTGCGGATTTTTCGGGTAACTGTGACGAATTGTTCCTCCGTCCTCCAGGGATAGAACCTCAGACAAATTTGCAGGCTTCTTGGTTCATTCGAACCCACGATATGTTGATCATGTTTACCACAATGTAACTCTTCCATTTTCCAAATAAATCATTTTTAACAAAAACCCAGGATTCATTGCCCAAAAACGAAAGTTATGTTTCGTTATAACTATTTCTTTCAAAATAGAATCCTTATCATCCATCAATACGGAGAAAGGAATTTAGTTTTTATTTTGAAATCTTAATGGATTCATTTTTCGCATTGTATATATGGTGTGATGGAAGAAATATTTCTTTAAAGAAAAAAAAGTTTATCGTCATGACTGTGAGAAAAACAGTATGATGTCCCATCAAACGCGTGAAATTAAGATGTATTGGGGTAAATTATCCCCCGAGATTTCAATAGAATTCATTTTGCTTACAGATTGTGTATAAAACTATATATGCAATTACAATCATGATTCCAATGTCGCACATGACCAATCAAGTTTTTAATTGCTATTCCTATTTAGCATACCCGTTTCTTATAACATTATGCTGTTCGATAGATTGCATACATTAAAGTTTAATTAAAACTTCGAAAAGTTATTATCTTCCTTAAAGTAAAATACTAGTTTTGATTGGCTGGCGGTCAATTTTTCCAATATATTTTATTCTTTAGTATAAACTCCTCGCAAGTCGTCGTATAACGATCTGATGATCTTATATATGATGCCCGAGGTGTACTGAGTTGTAAAAGGTGTATTCAACTGAATGTGGATGCATGACTAATACTCTGGGCATCACCTTCAAAATTAGGTTGACAAATCCCAATGTGCCATGGGACCAAGAATTTGTATTACCAAAACGTTTAAGTTCCCAGGTCATCTATCACACTGAATGGTAAAAAAAACACGTCGTGTTTGAAGGAATGAGAAAGGACAACTTGAAACGAATATTACAGCTAAAAGATATGCATGTAAATTACTAAAAATTACATTTACAAACGTATTTCTTGATGAAAACTTGTTCTGTATTATTTCTTTTCAATCAACCATGCTTCACTTTCTGCATTGTTGACACCAAGCATAGCCCAAATTTTTAATTTTGTAGAACTGTTGCACCATAAAGGCTCATAGGAATAACATCAAGAAAATGTACATATAACAATGCATATTCTCGGTACATACGCACCTTTAACTGTTATTCAAATTATATTGAACTTGTTTATTAATACAGTTGGAAACATTAGTGCTTTTTGCCTAAACATTTCCTGCTCTTGGGAAACCAGGCCTCTAAGAACCCCTCTGAGCACAGAGATGACCTCACTCCAACCACTCCAGCTGTACTATCTATTACTACTAACTAGTTCATGTTTTTCTCATCATTATGCTTGTTTAACCCTTGATAATAACAATTTGTTCCCCCTGAATCAGGGCTACACTACGTTTTCATCAGGGTCAAAAGCAACATTCACAGATAGAGGTGAGATGATTTGTGGTTTAACGCACTTATGTCGTGGCTGCTAGGATTATGAAAGGGAGAAAATCCTGCAACGCCATGTGGCTATGAATTGCCGTGAAACAAGCGAGTGTCGACTGGAACTAGCGAACCATGGGTGATACTGCACTGAAATAAAATTTAGCATTGCAGTCAAACATTAATGCATGTAGATAAGTTCTCTACTGCAGACAAAGTTGCCGTGCTCCTTAGAACCCCGGGCCTCTTCATCTGAAGCCAAACGCGTTAACCTTTGCGCTATCCCGGCCCTTTACAGATAGAGGTTCTCTCGTGGTGTTTATGCAAGATAAAGGATGTGTATGTTCGACAAGGTATTTGTTTGCTTGGGGGTTTGAGATCAGCTTCACTTATGTTTGGCAGGATAAATTTTTAGAATCAAATTCTCATTTTGTCTTCTCTGTTTAATAAAGACTAATATACTCCTTCGAAATTAGCTAACTGGTCTATAGTTATCTAACTAAGAAAAACAAATATCAAAATGTCAAAATGTTCATTATGTCTACAACGTATACCGCAGTTAACTTACTCTTCCTTTATATTTATCTATGGAGCCACCTTTGTGACAATGGGGTAATAATAAAATGATAAGAATCACATCACTCCTTATCTTAAAAAAATCCAATTTTATCTCCATACTTTAAATGTTTCATTATACTGTAGCATTTAACTTAGTAGTATTTGATAATATGTTAAATGGTGTAAGGGATATCTTATCCGTGTCGCCCTATAGAAATGAAGGCAATTCCATCTTACCACTAACGTGATATACATGAGATCATGGACTTCTCTAAATTGATATACCAGCAATTAACCGCCATTATTATTAACGTATATTCCATTAGGGTGATTTCGGTAACACATTCAAGGCTATTTTGAAACGTATTAATATCACGGTGGCTGTTATTGCAGAGAAAGTGTAGGTACTAACAAGAGTAAATGGCTGTGATTTCAAGTGGAATTGCTATTTACACTTGGTGGACTACATTTATAATTGACATGTGTGCATCGCACCATGGTTATTACTGTTCATTGAATGTGGCGTCAATTGACTTCATTAGAACACCTTATAGGCTCACCCTTGGAGGCTTAGCTGTCTGTTCTGAAAATAAAACGTTAATGAAATTGTGTATTACAGCAGATTAGAGACTTTAATTAATATATATCATAAAATCAAAGATTAATAATTATTGAACTGTTTCAGTGCTATTTTTCTTTGAAATATGAATTCATATACTTAAATACCTTTCAATTTTGTTGTGTGATGCATTCCTTCATTTATGGTGATTGCATATCTTATACTAAGTAATTGTACAACAAACACTATACTTGAAGCTTTTATCACGTTTTATAAGGTAACATGTATTAACATACTACTTAAAGGAACTAGAACCCCCCTTAAATTATATGTTAACAATGAAATGTCTCCAATAAGCAGAAAGTAGTTCATTTAATACAGACCTTAGAATTCCTATATATGATGCAAACTCCCACTCCTGTCGTCAATCATGTACTGTGAGAACCAGTACAGTATACAGTAAAAATCCAGGGCAACATTAATAAACATAATAAAAAAAGAAGAAATGTTGTAGACACATTTTTATTTTAAATATATGGTTTAACAATGACCGGCTGTAGGGAGGTTTAATTATCCTTCCTGCCTTTAGTCCTGCCGATTTGAGGAGATTTCTGACTGTTCTGGAGCTAATGTTTCGATTTGGTAACCACAGACATTTCAGCTGAGGACTTGTCCGGAAGGGTTCTCGACGTACATGTTGAAGAAGGTGCCGGTCCTCTTGAGGTTCAGTAACAGTAGGTCTTCGAGACCTTGGACGGTCCATTGCACTTGCTGTCTGCGCATGCTTCCGGACAAAACGAATAACAACAGTGTAATGGTAGCCAAGATTTCGTCCTATCGCCTTAAAGGACATTCCTGCAGAGTGCATACCAATAATTTGATTTCTGATATCCATTTACAATCGTCTTCGTGCCATATTCAATAGATATGCTTGAATGGCTATGGAAAGCAACGTTACATACCACCAAATGCAGTTGGGACATACTGCTTTTTGTGATCCTCAAGCGTAGCATGTTGCACATGCATGCACCGAACGTGTAGGTGCGACTGTCACGCATCACTTGTTGGAGCGTATCGTAAAAACACTAATCTTCTCGTGAATGAACCCTGTTTAACTATTTAAAATATTCTCGAAAAGATATAATCACAAATAACAGGGGGTGCTTAACTTTTTTCTTTGTGTATATGACATTTTAAAAACTTTAAGGGAAATTCATGAATGTATCCAATTTTGCAGTCACCATGACAATGCGTCTGTCCCATACAATCTAGGAATCATCATAATCACCATTCCTAGATTGTAAGAATGATCATAATCTAGGAATTTGTTTCCTTGCAGTTATATGTTGTAGATAGATTGTGAGCATATTTCCTGTCTTATCTACCGACTGTATTGGTTGATTCATAGATTGTGAAGGGTTCTGATATTTCATCTACCGACTATAAGGGTATATTCCAAGATTTTGAAGTGTTCTCAAATAGAAAAATAATGTCTTATCTACAGACTATAGGGGTCGATTCCTAGATTGTGAAGGGTTATGATATTTCATCTGACGACTACAGTGATCGATTCCTAGATTGTGAAGGGTTCACAGATAGTTTGTTCTATCTTATCTACAGGTCGATACCTAGATTGTGAGGAGCTTTCAACTCGTTTCTCTATCTTATCTACCGACTTCAGGGGTCGATTCCTAGATTGTGAAGGGTTATGATATTTCATCTAAAGACCACAGGGGTCGATTCCTAGAGTGATTCACAGGAAATATGTGAATAAAGTGTCTCACAATTCTATGGTAAACGTTGACATACAGCTTTTGCATTTATCTGTCTATGTTTTAATTCAAATCTTTTTAAATTTGAAAAATAGTTCTATGTGTTCTATCTTAAGCTCTTCAGTTTAATCTTTCTTCACTTCGATGTAATCCAGTAAAATGTCTTAACATTTCCGCACTCCAAAACTTCCATGTCACTGAGTAGTATGTTATGCACGACTGCTCCTGTATTCGCCCTGTTACTTTTAACTGGTAGTCGTGTAA
Organism: Gibbula magus; assembly: GCA_936450465.1. NCBI lineage: Eukaryota > Metazoa > Mollusca > Gastropoda > Trochida > Trochidae > Gibbula > Gibbula magus. Next base: position 63,503,471 of record OW388292.1, on the reverse strand, counting down.
ATAATTGTCAGTTTCACATGTTTTAGCAAATTATTGTAATTTTAGTTTTACTTTTTGTTTTTACGTATTTATGAACAACTCTGTGAATGAAAACACAATTCAAGAGCAAAAGTATACGTTCAAACATTTAAAAATGATAAAAAATTCAAATTTATGACATAACAAATTCAACATTTCAATTGACAGACATCACTGTAAGGATAACCTCAATAAAGATGTCAAAAACCACATTTGGATAATTAGTTTCATCTCGGTCATTTGATCCCAATATTAGTTTATCTCACAGACAAATTAGTTATCGCATCTATATTGTTTTATCATGCACCGATCTGAAGAGAAATTCAAAGTTATATTTGTTGATAGATCAACCACATAACTGTCTGACATGTCTCATGGCCTAAATGTAACGCGTCAGTGCATTGGTTAGGGCAACAATGACACAACTGAATAAATATATTGACTGTCAAGAAATTATTGTAAGTTTGGAGTATACACGTTTTACATTTCACATGAACGATGACATATTATCACCCGTTCCACAGATATCAAGCAGAATTTAAAGAACTTGTGTTTGTTCTTTCATCTACATGATCTCCTAAGGCAAAGGTTACATAAGGACCTGAAATCCGCGTATGGAAGGTCTCCATCGTATCCTGTCTTACACACGTAATGAAAATAATAACTATTGATTTCAAAGCATCAAGAAAAATGTGTTCTCATGTCTGAGAATAACAAAAAATAGTTGTCAGTTGTGGTTTATTGCATTCAATATCATCAATATGATAAATATGATTTTTTTTAAATATGTTTAGACAACAACATGTCATTATTTTATTAGTATTATGTTAAAGCACTGCTATTTATGTAAAGTACACCAGGCTACATTTAAACATGGAAGTCGTATTGCAGAAGCTTTAAATCTTGTTTTACACATATAATACAAAAAAAAGGACATTGACTTCCAACCAAAGGTATTATGATAATCTAATACCCCGCAGCCATGAATATAGCGAGTGACAGATGATTGTATATCTACAAATTAATCTATCCATTTTCAGAAGGAAAACTATTAGGGGTTACAAACTGATCTCGTGATTTCTGTTCAGTTTTGACAAATTTATACTACAGTAATGAAAGCTTGTTTAAACTCACATAATATTGGCATAGTATATCAGAGAGCATTGACACGAGCAAGCATGCACACATAAATCACTTCTTTTAAGGAAATCTTTATTTGTGTAAATAATCGCATAGGATGAACTCAATATGCTCTTTTTTATTTGGAAGTGGCAATGCTTTTAATGAAGGTATTCATAAGACACATAATTGTACATCACTAGTGTATCTACTTTTTTCTCTCTGTCTTCCTGTTGCACTTGTCAATCGATCTATGCATTCTCTATGATAATACCACTTATTGACAACCTGAACACGTTGCCTTATTTATTACTGAACATCAAACACTAAAGATACACTGTGATCTATGATGTGCGTTAAAATTCGTTTCAATTGTTTGACGTAGCTGAACTGTATTTTGGAAAATATAGGATACATATTAATTAATATGTGTTTGCCCTCTGTGACACCTCACAAAACTTTTTCCAATGTTAATTTGTTCTGATGAACTAACTAAATGAGAATAAATGGTGTCATTAATTTTGATAATTGATGATATTAACAGTTTCTCTACGGTTCCTTTTCCTTACAATCTGTACACGTATGAGCAGTCAGACATCAACACTATTCATAGTTGTAAAAAATCATATCCATATCTAAAAAACATTACTAGTGTCATACTACCAACAGAATGTTAGAGAAGTCCTTTTCATTTTTATTGTCGTGTTATTGCATTCATTCTTATACTTATTGTGAGCACACTCTATTGTTTTGAATTTATTTCCAGAGACGCATGAATTTTGAATATAAAGAATATCCATGAAGATATAGCTTTCTTCTTGCAAATGTACATGTATGAAAACATGTTCAATCCTGTACGATTTCCTATTACGTTATATGAAATATATATATATATATATATATCTGTGTTAAGTTTTCATAGAAACATATGTACATATTCTAAGTGGTTAATTTTCAACAATATTAATTGATACGTCACTACAATATAATATTAACCTAATGTGTCTGGATGTTGTACCCAGGGTTATCGTTCAGAGCGAATGGATTAAATATGACTTTCAGATTGTATATATAATTTGAAAGGGTATGATAAAAACAAAATAAAACTTGAAGTGAAGCGAGTGAGTGAAACTATTTTTCTAAAGCTAAAACCTAAGATTATATCATCATTGTAATGATAACATGCAAGGTAAGCGAGATAATCATCCATGTTTGTATCAATAATATTTTACTTTGCCTTGTTTATCCATAAGATGGTAAATCAATAACGAATCTTACATTTATTTACACACATTTTGATTTTGATAAATCAACAGAACAAACTCATCCATAGTTTTAATCACTGACTGTTTGTATAATTGCAATGACAACTTGACATCAAAATCCGCAAGGTCACATGAGTTTGAATAAAAGTTTGCTATCATTTAATTTTCATTTGGAAACACAAAACCTGACATTTAGTTTTTAAAACATCATTACTGTCAATGTTAATTGAATCAGTGATGAACTTAAAATTTGATATTTCATAGCAGCAAAGATGAAAAAGTGTCATGATGAATGTCATGTATTTTCATAAACAGTAAGGCAGATTTGCATTTATTTTACATGGATATTTATCATATATCGTAATTAGATACAAAGTGATACCTACCAAAAACTTTTAAACAATGTAACTCTGTAAATACACAATCGCTATCGAATTCGTGTGCATGTATCAGTCCAACAATCTTGCTTTATATAACCATTATCGCAATCACTTGTATGTCATATTCATGGACTAAATACTAGCAACAACATGTTTCAGTAAGTTTATTTTAAGAAATAGATTATGTTCATACTCGTTTCATCATTATATATCAGTTTGTCTCAAAGTAAAAAATGTTTGTCATGTGGACCACTACACTTAAAATTTCTAAAAGCAAAGTGCACTATATCTATGGTATCTTAGCCCTGATCTCAGTCATAAGCCCATCCTTTAACATTAGTTAAAATTGATCTTAGGGTTAAGATCGGTTAGTGGAACGATCCTCTGATGAAGTTCATATCACAATGGATAATTAAAATGTCGTGCATTTACTTAGAACTATCGAGATTCAGGGAATTTGAAGATACTTTAAAGTCAATTTCTGAGGGACAGTGTTTATTTAATCTAACCCGCCGCATGGGAATCTGCACGAATGGTCTCTGTCACAGTAGAGTAAGTGGTGTCACTTTGTAAGATACATCTGTCCAGACTGTAGGGTGTTTAGTCAGTGCATCATTTGCTTATGTAAACATTCCCCGACGTCATTGATTCATCTCTCGTCCTCTCCCTCTCTCAACAGTCGAGGCATCATCACTACCATGCTTCATAAGCAGTTTAAGGTATACCATACTGTTATTGTTTTCACCTTTGTTCTAAAGATGTGTAATGAACTGTCAAAACCTGTTAGCTAAAATAACACTTCCAGTTTCAAGATTCCCAGTAAGCTTCACTTCAGCTCCGTTAATCATCCCGTGAAAAAACTGACTTACTTGTCCTTGCTAGAGGCTTGTTATAGTGAACAAAACATAACACATTTTAAAAAATTATCCATCCTATGAACATGAAGCTTGTACCAGGCAAAAGTTTTAGTATTAATTATACATCACCATTATCAGAACATGAATAAATACCCTCTTCACTCTGGTGAATGCAATGTCATTTAGGATCAATTTGGCTATCAGTATGTGGTGAAGGGTTCTGTAATAATGAAAATGTGAAGTATTTGAATCAGACACCTATTGCCTCGTAATGATCCTCGACAGACTGAATCATTTTATTATGATGGTTTGTCTAATGGTTCCAGAAAACAGTTCGGTTAGTTCAGCGTTATACAATGTTTAAATTCTGTACAGTTGGGAACCGGATTAAGTTGGCATTTAAGCTCAAATTATGTTACATTACACACCTTGTACGTATAAATTTAAATCAACGTGTGTAATTAACATAACTTTTTGTAATCGCCATCTGTTGCTATCACTTTTTTTACAGCATAGCACAAAGAGTGTTGTCAGGAACACATAATATGCACATTTTGATTTCTTTAGAACATTTTAATTGAAACGAAAGCAACATCTTGTTCATAAAACATGAATGTTGTATTTTTTGTAAAAGCAGAAAGTTATACCAGTTTACATGAAACAACTAAGTTATAATGCTTATTCATGTTCATGTTCATCGCCCATGCTTTGACATATAGTGTTTTAACTTCTTCATCCTCACATTTTCAGGGCATCTCTCAACATTGTATTTTCAAAATAGGGCCATGCCTAATTAATGTATGGAAGATAAAGAGTTGTTAGTTTGATTGATATAGAATGTCTGTAGCTAACAAATATTCAGAGCAGAAAACACATGCAAACGAAAAGAAAGAGTGACTTGACATGTGGCTGATCGTCTGTAGTTATAAGTCTCACGTTATTAGCTATACTATCAAGTACATGTTCCAGATATTGAAACTAAAATGACTCAACCCTGAGTTTGTGTCCAGCACTACACGTTTCAAGTCACCTTCTTAAATCTTGAATGTAAAACAACCACCATTGTAAATTGATTGTAAATAAACTAACGGGCAAAAGAAAGTATAACACTCACTTGTTTTCGATTAATTCAATTTTTTAAAGAAATGAGATGCATTTGATTATGGAACGATACAATAAGACCTCTCGGCAGTAATTTGAATGACTTAATTGGTGACTGTTTTATTTTTTAACTAAAATATCAGTATTTAAAGTAGACAGGGGTAAGAAATCAAATTTACACCATAATAACTCCTACCATGTTTAAAATGTTGTAAATGTGTGCAAGATGAAGCACGTTTATTGATTTTCACACAGAGTATGTGTTTTATGTCGGTGAACAGTTGTGTTTTATTAAAATTAATTTGGGGGAATTTCAAAATTTAAATTTAAATTTTAATTAAACAAATTTTAACCACGTATTCACGTATTCTTTGACTGATTTAATGTTTTGAACTAATTTCACAAACAAGTACGTTTTTGAATACGACATCGAAAACTCGAGATATTTGACTTTGAAAATTATACATATGATAAATGCAACTGAGCCATATACTTTCTTTTGCCCGTACGTTTATCAGTTTCCCTGGACACACATATGATAAATATTAAATTGTGTTCACAGCAATAACTACAGTCCAGAGACTTTCCACTCCTTTGAGACATATTGACAGTTCGAGATGTCTCAACGTTGATTAAGAACAGAATATATAATCGAAAGTGCCTGTTTGCACTAGGTATTTACACAAATGAATGTTGAGATCACTGTAGAATATATGTCATACCAGGCTTGACAAATGATCAAGTAATTGAACTCCTAAGTGAACGTGACCACCATTACTGATACATTACGTGACCATCACACTTGACACTGATCATTAATTCTGGTGTCAAGTACAACCAATTTGAATTGAATTTTGAAAAATTGACCCATACCGACTATTTAAGTTTGCCCAATTTCATAAACATGCACCACTGCCGTGATGGTCACAGTATATATTTAAAAATTCAAACTAAGTATAACATATAACATATTATCAAACATTACTCACTTAAATATTGAAAATTCTGTTGATCTGTAATTTATGGAAGAGCTCATAAGTTTACCTTAAATACTGGGGTTTATTCAAATTTTGAGCGAGGAATTTTTTTAAGCTATATTTTCATTTTAAAAATATCAGTCGATCAATTGGTCAATACAATTATACAGGTACTAACATAAAGAACACTTCCATTATCCTCAGTTTACTTTTTCTTGAATTATGCATACAAAAGCTGTTGCTGAATTCTTGGTTCTCCATAGAATATGTCCTATGTGTCAGTACATGTTACATGTTTAATGATCAGATGCATTTAGTTATTTTCAACAAAATGACGTGTCTGACAGCATGTACTAAATCCGATAGTCTATCATCTTCACGTTCATAATACACTCCACACGCTCCTTGTTGACTTGTTTATTTTTGCTCAATTTCTCTCAATTGAATCTTACACGTTTCATCAGCTGTGATCTGTTATTCCACATCATTCGACATGTTTTTTCATCAAGTAATCTTTTCATTATGGTCTGTTAGAGACCTAGTCATGCCTCTCATGCCCTTTGTTCAAATACTCAGTATTCAGTGATCAGTAATATGGTAAGCATTCTTGAAAAGAAACTATAGAAGAAACTATTTGTTTGATTATTTTGTATTGATAAGATGTACTGTACTAATTTACTCTCAGAATTTCTGAATGTATTCAGAATTAACCAGTTCATATAACCGTATTTTGGGAAAACAAAACATGACAAAGAAATGAATCCAGTTCAATCATATCACTAAGATGCGTAGAATTCTGTCTCCGTGATAAATGTGTCATTGGATAGAAAGTAATGTGAATGTTTGTATTACCTGCACAAAGGTTATCTACATGGATATTGTTTCTGACTTTGAGGGATCATACCGTTTAGGTTTGCCTTGAGTATGTTCTCTGTGGGCCGTGTTGGGTAGATTTACTGTGTGACTTTCACTATCTATGGCAAGGAAAGTAAGTAGAAAATTAAGAGGACAATAAACATCTGAACAAAACGGAGATAAATTGATGACGTCAAGTTAACATTTTCATAGAAGATATAATGGTGAAGATATCACATAATTAGTCATAGGTTTTTGATTACAGGTAACTTCCAAATTATTAGTGTCTAAGCTAACTTAATTTGAAATCCTACCATTAAGGATCACCCTTTAGGAATCGCGACTTGGTGTTGTCAATATATAACTCCATTAGCCTTAGGTAGACATTCACTGGTGAAATCAACATCACTTGACATTTCGATAGCGTGCAAGGGGCAATATAAGAGTAAGAACTAATAATTAAATATTGATTTCTGATTAAAATGAGGTAACAGGCTTAATCATTATTAGAGATAATTAGTTCGAAGCATTGTGTTGAATATGGTTGGTTGTTACTCATGGCAATATCTAATATTCATGATACAAAAAAACCCATTAAGAATAGGATAATAAATATTTAAAACTTTTAGCGGCGTGTAACTGGTGGGCATTGATGAGTAAATACAATGCATGATAGGAAGTTTATAACACATATCCCTTTGGACTTAAAAGACAATGTGAGTGTGTGATTTTGATCACAGATGTCATGCATTAAGAAGACCTCTTAGTTTCTTGCTCAATATTGACAATTCTTGAGGCTATTAATAACAATAATCGATGACGGCTGCAAATATTAAACATTCATTCAAGTCAATTTTAAAAGAAAGAAACTGCATGTGAGCAGAGCATTGTATTCAAGATAACACGAATCGACAGATATAAGCCAATGTTACTACATGTGGTTAAGAATATTGGATTTCGTCATAGAAATAAAGATCCAATTAATGTGAACCTAATCCTTTTCAAAACTGTTATCCTAATCATAAAACATCCAGAAATATGCCAACCTTTTAGTTCATGCAACACAAGTTTACCAAGTATTATTATTTAACCATCTATGCAGCAAAGATAAGTTCTAGAATTGAAAGCTTCTACAAATTCTGGTCCACATGTCATATTTTGTTCAACGATTGATATATTTTAAATCTGCTTTGCAATGTTTATATGAATTGTACCTCTATGTTTACGTTTGTAAATCTGTGTATTGACTTGACCACCATACTCCCTGTTGGAGCCCATGTACAACTTTAAAAATTGATTTTTTTTTTAAATATTTAAAAAAAGAATAGTGTATATTCTGTTTTTGAAAACAGAGTAAACAATGAAGGAATGACTCATTAATCGTATAAAATAACCTGTTTGCAATGCATCTTCTGATTGTTCTTGCGAGGTCAACATGTACTGCTCTGATTGTATACGAAGAAATGAATGGCATCTCTCACGGGAACACAGTGCCTATTGCAGCATTACCGAAGGCTTTTAACTCAGACCTAAGTTTAGTTAAACATTGGCATTAAGTGATTGACTTCAAGGTATATTCAAATGCTCTGTTTGGGAATTGACTGATGCCCAATTGTAGTTCTTTCCACTGCCATTAGATTCATTAATGTCAACCTGTAAGTGTAGATAATGTCAGTTATAAACACGTGACGAATATATGTTAATGTTTCTAACAAAAAATAGCAGTGCGTTTCTTAAAGAGGGCTGCTCCGTCGCTTGAGTGGCTGCCGAACTCTACTGTTGTCTCGGTTACTAGAAGATGACCATATGGCTCAAACCGTCTACGTGCGGGTTTGTGGCTGTGGCTCCCAGTGTAGTCCACACCTAAAACTTTGTAACTTGCCCATCGCCACAGGACTTTTTGGGGGTTAAGTGAAGTCATGATTGCGCAATTGATTGGATTATAGTGAGGAAGGGTTGTGCTGCGCCGGCCTCACTCTCTCGTCGAAGTACATCTGGAGATAAGTCAGATGCAGAGGACGGCCATGGATGCTCCACAGTGCTTGCTGATGTCGCATTTCTGCCTGCTGATCCGCATGGGATTCCTCCGCGTGGTCTGCCGAGAATCAGTCTGGACCATTTTACCTATGACTGGAGCAAAGGTTGATGTACATCAGGGCATGTCCACACACAGGTGGGCCTGCATTTAGCATATCTAGGGTCCTTTGCTACTCCGAGATCCTCTACAGTCTAGACTGGAGTCACAAGGTGTCCAGTTACCATGTGTTGCCACGAGGAGGCACTGTAGAAGTCTTGATTGTGGATAGGTTATATACTGGCAGGAAAGACTTACACACTCGGCTTTCTCTTCACCTTGTGGCTGTAGCTGTAGGGAGCAAAATGCTTGTGAATCACATTTGAAATATTGTCATTTCCTTGAAGATAATTCTGCTATTAAGCAGTATAACTCATAATTTGGAGATGCACTGTTGAATTATACTATGATGCTCGCTAATGAAATACTTTTGAGGAAGTCAATACAAGTATTTTTCATTATTGAACTGAAATTGCTTTAAGTTATTTTAAAGATAATTTTAGGAAAGGAGAATATATTGAGAGTATTTTCTATGAAGCATATGTGTTATTTCATTTTTAAAAAATAATGAAATATGTATCAATACATGTGTCTATGAATATATGCACCTGCAATCTTTAATCTACACATATGTTGATAATGGTCATGATTGCTTCTGACAACACTATGCAATGTAATAAACTTGGATTTTCCTTTCACTCCTGAACATAATTCAAATATACAAAACATTAAAATACGCATTTATTGCTGCCTCCTTACAGCACATGCTTACGAATTCATTTGTTTTGAGAGGTTTCCTACATCATATGTTGCCACATAAAATAAATGTTTGGATGTTTCCATAAAAATCGATAATATTATTAACACATGTCAACAAGGATTAATAAAACTAGTTGGATTCATAGTCCATATCTTTAATTCACATACTTACATTGATAATAAATATCGCATACCAATATTGTTAAGACGAACATTTCATTTTACTTTCCAAGTCAGATAACGAAAAACATACTTGATTTATTATTAATGGTTTAAGTCTGATATTTAATATTTTGACAAAGTCAAAATTGAGATATCTGATCTATTAGTGATGGTATTTGCTGCTTAGGGCCTAATCTTTCGTATTCTTTTCAGCCAGACACATCCATCATATGGGAATAGGGCAATACTCTTTCTTGATACTTTTCGAATTTTGATTAATGAGCACATGATCGGGGTGCAACTGAGAAAATGAGATTATGTGTCTGTCAGCAGACACTATTCAGTAATTAATCAGTTTTGTATTTTCTTCAAGTGATTCTTTACTGGGTTGTGTACACATACCAAAATGAGACATATCGGGACAGCTGGATTTGATGTATAACAGAGTGCATTTCGTATTCAATTTTTAACATTCAACTTAAACCCTGTCATATTACAATGGCATAAAGTAAAAGTGTGTAACATTTTTTGCTCATACACTACCAATTTAATACATATCTAAATTTAAGATGGTTGTATTATGAACGTTATAGAAGGAAGTAATACTCATATTTTAGTACTCATATTCATATCAACAAAATTTATTTATACTACAACACCATAAACATGTACATAATGGCAAATAATCAAAGTAAATAATTAATATAATAGTCTTCCATATTCCCGTACTGGAATTCAATGTTCACAATAATCAACTGTCAACAGTGATCTTTATTCTTTATAGTTACACGATTTACTTGATTCCTAAATCATTGAATTTTTAAAACACAGTACCATTATCAATATCATATGTAAATTCCTGTGTATAATGTCATAGCATTAGTGTGTATGTCGCTCGGCCTCTGAAATGCCATGGCAAAGGTTATCGTGTATATTGATGTTAAGATGTCCATGAATGGTATCTCAATAGGTTTGTTATCATTTATTAGGGGTGACTAGTGACCCAAAGAGACTATTGCGATAGCGATAGTCTATTGCCACTTACTTTTGCGATATCGATAGTCTATTGTAACTCACTATTGCATTAATTATTGCGATAGGGTTTTTTGTACAAATACGCAATAATTAGCTAGATTTCTTATAGCTTTTAGTAGAAATGTTTAATTGATGTAAGGACTATGGAACCAAAATAGGTAAAGAAATCATAAATAAAAATACTTTTTGTCATTTTGCTATTTCCTATCTCTAGTTTTTCCCTTTTGACATTCTAAAATGAAAAATCTTGAATTAAATGCAGTGAGGGTTGTGTAAATCATTCATAATTAAGGGAAATTTAATAGTTTCGATAGCATCGATAGTTAACCTTACTATTGAGATAACGATAGTGTTTTTGTATATACTATCCATATAGTACTATTGCCATCCCCAACTATTGCGATGCATCGATAGTTGATGTACTGTTACACCCCTATCATTTATAAAGCCATAGGGCAGTTATCCGGTTATTAGTTTTCCCTTGGCAACTCCTTGCCACAACTTGACGTTTTTATTTTAAAAACGGCATTTAACAGCCTTTCAAACATTTTATTGTTAACAATATCTGCACTTCTTATATGTTTATTTAGCATGGCTTCATTTTCCGTTTTCAACTCAATAATCTTGAACATGTAATAGATAGAATGCTCATGTATGTATTTGTATGAATGTATTTGTTGAGGAGTATTGGGGTAATTTGGTTAAGTTTGTCACCGTTATTGACTTATTTATCAGCGTGTAATAAATAAATGCTATACTCAGTCCCATTTAAAAACATATTTATGAAATTCGTGAATGGTATAGGTATCTAACTCGCTTTCGCTCGTTAAATACCAAACCACTCACTCGTTCATAATTATTATTCTTATTAAACGATACGTCGTTTGAAATTGTGAGAACTTCTTTACAAACCATGTCCCTGTAAATAGAATTAAAAATCGACTTTCTCCGGCAGCAGTATTTCGAATTCTAGATTCTTGAAAATGTGGTTACGTTTCTTTTGCGGTTGAGTGTATTAACAAAGTTATTAGCATACTAGGCAGGCTACTTAGAATGCCTCTCTAAACATTGAATGACGTGACAATAAAGAAACAAGGAAACGAAAATTGTATGAATTATGTCACGTGATTTGGTATTTGATTACATCACCATATGCATGCCATGATAAATGAAGCCATATGCTAATAATCCATAACGGGAGATGAGGAGGAAAACAGATACTAGTATTTACATACTTACCAGGTTGTACTGAAATGAAACAACACAATTTAAGATCTAAAGTGAAAACGCTAATGTTCAAATGATATAATGAGAAGCACTGTCGATTGTGAGGCCGTATTTAAAAACGGTTGATATATTAGTTTATCTAAAGTTGCACTTGCCTTGTAAAAATTCCTTTTATCAAATAAATTTTGTTAGAGTGTGTTCATGTTGAACTCTTTTGATATCAAGGAAGTGTATGACTTCATCTGTAGTATTCCGAAATGACCAACTTTGATGACACATTTGTAGGATATACATATAGATTTGATAATAATAATAAATAATGAGGATACTTATATCACAACACAAAAGGCCAGGATCCAAGCTCTACACACATTATTACCCTGGTGTAAGGACCGACATCGTTCCTTTTTTTATTCTCAACTCCCTTTTCGAGTATGAAACCTGGGCTACCAATTAAGGCGCTCGAAGGTTATCTGTCACATTGCCTGCACTTCAATACCAGGTACTCAATTGTACTGCTGAATGAACAGAGGCACATTTCGAATTAAGTCCCTTGCTCAAGGTGACACCATGAGCCTCTCAACTCATGTCTCAGTGTAGGGCAGGGAATCACCCTTCAAACTCTCAGTTTTCATTCTGCAATGAGGTGGGTAACCCACCCATCAAGTGAGCCACGCCCGTTGTTGCTGAACTTAACTGATAGCGGTCGACTGAGCTATGCACAGGACCACGTGGACCACAGGACCACGTGCCACCACGTAAGTTATCAAAGGTAGATTACTTGACCACGACCCTCTTATTCTAAAGCTGAAAGCACTTAACACTGGGCCACCTCGCCTCCATGTCACTGTGAAGAAACAGATCAATGCCTTACATGGTTTTAAACAAGATGATATGCCTCAAAATGTACTCTAAGATTAAATCGGATACCAAATAACAACAAAACACATTCAAATCAATTATGGTCGCATTATTTTGTTGAATTTATATTTGATTAATACGTTTTGCAAATGCAATGGTAATGTTCCTTGAGCCCAAAATAATTATTGTTCAGTTTATTTGAGATCTCATTTTATAACAAAACACAGTAGTTAGATAAATCTTAAGTTTGTATTGTTGGGAATATAATCATTTAATGATTTAAATACTTTAAACAGTTTTGAGGAAGTTTTGGTTTTGATTAAATATATTTTCTTCACTATAAAAATATAAAATAGATTCATATGATAAAACAAATGGTAGATTTGAGTCATGATTGCTGGACTCTTACCAGATATGCAATATTCAATTAATTTCCCCCTGCAACTGAGTTTTATAGCCGATTATCACTTTTTTGGTCACATTAAAATAAAAATATACAGTAAACGGCAAAGAGGATAACATTGATTAAATGTCACGTTTCCTTTAAAATGAAGTGTGTTGATCATTTACAATACAAATTAAATTTGCCAGGGTTTATCGACAGTTACTGGTATCACTCAGGAGTTAAAATCCGATACATACATGTTGTGACTCTACTCCGACCATGTCTTTATGGGAATCAAGTCCTTGATATTTATGAAGCGAGGACGAAAAACAAACCTTTTGACTAGTGCACTCCAGGCCTGACTGAAATATGACGTGCAATGTAGTTGATACAGCTATCATGAGGCACAGCAGTGAGTGAATCTCGGGTTAACTCTTGGAATTATCTAAGATGTTTAATTTATGAACATTTGCCTAATGTATTACTTTATTACAAATAGTAATTTCCCTTCATGTATCTAGAGATCATAATATAATAAAGTTTAAATCATGTTTTGAAGCTCAGCACAAGTTACGGTACAGTACACACTTGCAAATGAACATATTCAGTTGCATTCCTTATTCAATCTGTTGCCAAGATACCAAGAACAGTCAACAGTCAATTACAACTGATCTTCCTAACGAAAATATGTTCAAGGTATCAGCAATAGGGTGTCGTGCTTCTCAACTTCTTAAAAAAGTTATAAGGTGATTCTCGGGTACCTGTGTTGAATTGTTCCTATGCCCTACACGAATTCCATCCAGGAATAGAACCGCTCTCTACCACAAACACATTAGCAGGCTCATTGGTTCATTCGAAAACAGGATATGTTGAAAATGTTGACTACAATGTTACCCTTCCATGTTCTTAATAAATCTTTTTTAACACTTACCCAGAAGCCATTGACCTTATATCTAAAATGCTGAAAAATACATTTACTAACGTATTTCTTAAAGAAAACTTTTTCAGTAGTATTTCTTTTCACTCGACCATGCTTTCGAGATTTACTTTTTGCATTCTTGACACCAAGCACCGACCAATTTTTAAGTTTTGTAAAACTGTTGCACCACAAAGACTCACAATTCAGTTAGCATGAGGAATAAGATCAATACACATCAATACACTTTCCACCTATAACAGTTCTTTAAATTATATTGAACATGTTTATTAATACAGTTGGAAACCTTAGTGCTGTGTATCTGCTCGTGGGAAATCAGGCCGCCAAGAACCCCTCTGAGCAGAGAAATATGATTAATGACCGGACAAAATGATATCTGAACTCAAAGAATTCAGCTGTACTATCTTTCATGTTTTTTCTCATCATTACGCTTGTTTAATCCTGGAGGACAACAGATTGTCCCCACTGCGTCAGGGCTACACTACGTTTTCGTCAGGGTCGGGAGGAACATTCACTGATAGAGATAGCCTCATGGGGTGTTTGCAAGATAAAGTACATGTATGTGTATGCTCGACCAGGTATTACTATTTGCTTGTGGGTTTGAGATCATCTTCGATTATGCTTGGCAGGATCAATTTGTAAAATCTCATTCTCATTTTGTCTTCTCTGTTTAATAAAAACTAAATATATTCCTTCAAAATTAGCCAACTGGTTTATAGTTGTCAAACAAATGATTATATTATAAAACGATAACATATTCAATCTATGTAGAACAGACTTGACCATAATGAAATATAAATCTTCAAGCGAATGTAAGCTGCTCTTCATATGATTTACATTGTTACTATTGAAATTAATTAATTAAAGATGAACATAGAACATGTCAAATGAGTAACACTTTCTGTATGTATGTACACTGGATAAATGTATATTCAAGATATAGTTATGGACACCCTGAAATTTAAAAGTTTATATCATTGATAAAATCTACTGGTAAAGTCAGGTGCAAATTTGGTACATTTTTATCCATAACTTTGTTATGCTCAAACAGAATGCACTTCCTGTAAGTGTATTATCTACTACAGGCATTTGGCCTTGCCGTATGAACAAATACGATTTACTGAGAAAAGCAAAATACAAATTCATGTACATTATGTCTACAATATATGCCTCGGTTAACTTGCTCGTCCTTTAATATTTATTTGTGAAATCACCTTTGTGGCAATTGAGTAATAATAGGCATCACATCACTCCTTATCTTTAATAAATCCAATTTTGTCTCCAAACACTACATTGTTCATTATACGGTAGCATTTACTTTAGTAGTATTTGATAATATGTTGAATAAGGGATATCTTATCCCTGTCGCCCTGGAGAAATGAAGGCAATTCCATCTTACCACTTACATGATATAAATGAGATTACCGACTCTGCTTGTCCAAATTGATTTACCAGTAACTAAGCATCATTGTCATTAACGTATATTCCATTAGGGTGATTTCGGGTAACACGTTCAAGGTTATTTTGAAACATATTCACAGTTATTGCAGAGAAAGTGTAAGAATTAACAATAGTAAATGCCTGTTTTTTCAAAGGAAATTGATATTTAAACTACATTTATAATTGTAAGTGTGCATCGCACCATGATTAATACTGTTCATTCATATGTGGCGTCAATTAACTTCATTAGAACACATATTGGGCACACCTTTGGAAGCCTAGCTGTCTGTTCTGAAAATAAAATGTTATTGAAATTTTGTATTACAGTAAATCAGATAACTAAAAAAAATATATCACAAAATCTAAGATGAATATTATCTATGGAACTGTTTCAGAGTTATGTTTGTTTGGAATATTGTTTTTGTTGTATGATGCATTCTTCCATTTAAAATCATGGTGATTGTGTATATTATACTTAGTAAATTTACAACAAACATTATTCTTGAAGCTTGGTTCTTTCACGTTTTATAAGGTGTCATGTAACATCTATTAACATACCACTTAAAGGAACTAGAATCCCCCTTAAAGGCTTTGTTAACAATGAAACAGAAAGTAGTTCATTTAGTGCATATATACACGGACCTTTAGAATTCCTGTATGATCCAAATTCCTGCTCCTGTTATCAGTCATGTAGTGTTAGTTACAGTAGATTATACAGTAAAAATCCAGAGCAACATCGATAAAGCTAATAAAAAGAAGAAATGTCTAACAGACATTTTTATTTCAAATATATGTTTTGTTACGAAACATTTTGTACTATACAGTCTAAGCAGTAATGTAACATATTATACTTTCTCCCCCGACCTAGAAAATCTAAAACTGTTTGAAACGCCTACGTATGTAATGACATATATTTGAATATGAATTTTTTCAGCGAAGATTTTTCATATACAAAAATGATGGTTCTAAAATATAGACACATATGTATATATAATATTTAAGGTAGTGTTGTTATTGTCTTATATTGATGCCTTGTCTCAGCAACAATAAATAAATCATTTTATAGATTTGCCTCTTATCTCGTTCCATTCTGTCCAAACTTCTTTTTTATTTCAAAGCATCAACAGTTCAAACAATATGCATAATTTTCAAGGAAAGAAAGATCAATACAAGTAATTGGAATGTTTATTTGCTATTGTTTTATTGAATTCAAGAGAGGGTGTACATATAAGGGTCGATCATGATTTTGGTCTATTCAAACAAGTGGACTTGGTTCCTGTAAATCAGTAACATTATGAAAGATCTAGTTGTTGCAGGTTAGTAGTCTTAGGCATTAATTACTCTTTCAATTCAATGGGCTTGCGTACCTTTTACAATCAACATTCTAAACGTGCTTCCCTGCTTCTTATTGTTATTTGGGTAAAAGTAAATCTTAAAGGGGCAGTAGTACGTTTTTTCGGTGAAGTAAGTCGATGAAATGTATTTGAAAAATAATATCACAAATAGTAGAACATCTTTCCCTCTTCGGGAAATCAAGTAAAAAAAATGAGTGTACATGGTTCCGTAAAGCCATGGGAATCGTTTTTATCATTCGTAAAAATAAAATTGTTCACAATAAAATGGCCGCCATGCAACACCGTTTTTGCATCGACGAAAATGTTGTTTGTGTAATAAGATGTTTTGCCCTCTAAAGTAAATATAAATGACATAAACTATCATTATAAATCGGAAATTTGAAAAAACAAAACAAAACGTGCTACTGCCCCTTTAATGCATCAATCGCTCCCTGGGTATGTTTTATGCGTTCTTGGCCATGTGACAATTAACACAGAATAACGCGCCTCTTTTCAGAGAAGATGCTGTTTAAAACCAGACACTCTTTATAAAAGTACAGATCTTACTAACTGGCGCCATTTCCAATAACAATGCTAATATAGTTACCAAGCATAGAGACACATGTCAGTTGACTGGAATCTCCCTAATTATTGACCATTATCCATACGTTGTCAAAATATCACTGTAGCCGATAAAGTTATGTGGTTGTATCCCCGTCGTGCTTGTTTTACAAATGTTTGGCTAACATTCATGTACAAATATAACGGCTGTACAATCAGAGGTAAGCTTTAGTTCTGTTATCTGAAAACCGATGTGAGCTGTCTCTAGATAATTAAATACATAGAAATATCATTGAGTGGGGGGAATACATTTGAATGTCTTGTGACTCTCTCCATAGCCATGTGTTTACAAGCTTGAGATGTCTTTATTATAATCATCGTTCCTGGAATCTTATTTTCAAGTGTTAGTGAAGAACACTGAATAAATCTATGTAAGTGGTATCAATACATCAACCATAGATCTGCCGACGTACCGTGTACCATTACTCTCCAAATGGTTCAAATCTGGAAACTGATCAATGATAAATGGTGAAAGAAGAAAAATGTGTGCCACGCTTGTTACGGAGTAAGATGTAATAAACGTGTTAGGATGTAGTAATGTATATTGTAATAAAAACAAAAACAAAACATTTTAAATGGTTTTTGATAACTTGTTACATATATTTCGTACACATAAGATAACAAAATGTATAGCTGAGGTCAGGAGTATTATATAAACATCAATCTTTATTTTCGTTTATGGATAAGGTCATTATGTCTATTTTCCATTAAACTGGGTAACAGTTTCATACTGATTGATTTGTCAAGAATGGCAACACATGTTTAATCTGACCAGCTTACAATAATTTAAACATTGCTAGTTTTAAGCTTGTAGTAATTTATATCAATAACTGAGTGCATTTCTAATCAGCTCCCCGATATATTGTAAAAATAATGTCTAATAAATATTTTCATTGACATACCTATGTGTATTTTAGGACGGTTAGAAAAGGACATTTGAAAAAAGTGATTGATCGAATTGTAGTTCCAGAGTTGAAAAGTCATTTGGCTGAATATCAACAACATTTGTAGTGTACTAAAGGGAAAATTATGGAAATATATACCAAACATTTCTATTCATAATACATTAGTTTATGATGCATAAGCTCTAAATACATGTTGCTACTTGACTCTCCATCAGAGGATTTTCGTCTGATCTATGATCTGACAGTCACTTTTAAAATTGGACTGGAAAGAAACTATGATTAAACAGTGAAACAAAAGACAGACATACGACACGGTACTAACATGCTAATGCCGTGATTAGGTGGTCATTTATTGGTCACTATAGACAATTTTGAGCTTAAAACAGCAATAATTAAGGAGACATATTTCAAACAAAACTAAATGCAAAATACGTTAATCAAGCATTAGCATAAGTGTTAGACAAGTGAATAGTATATGCAAGAGGAGAATATCTAATAATAGTTTGTTAAGCATGTGTTTAATGAGTGTCAACAGACGTATGTGCAAAATGTGCTGCATCAAGAAAAGTATATATACATGATTTCACCCAAGAGTAATGCAATAACATGTTCTAAATACGAATTAAGTGCATACAAAGAACTCAATAAAAGTAAAGTTATATAAGACTACCTAAGCCAAGGAAATATTTTCAAAAAATAAAAAAAATAAAGCAAAAAGTATACATTGTACATGAACGTGAAGTGTATGCAAGCGGGATTTATATAAGGCAAGTATATGCACAAAAAGTATGTCCAATTTTGATAAATATGTGTAAGACAAGTTTATGCACGTGATGTACATGTATATAATGTATATGTATATCCAAGGGTAACAAATGCAACAAAAGTAAACGCATCTATAGGCAGTATTCGTTGGAGTATTATATCCTAGAGAAAGATACAAATAATCTGATAGTTGACTGTTTCATATACAACAAATGTACAGGCACATTAGATTTCAGTTAATCATGGTTTGATAAATGACCCATAATGGTGGTACATGCCTGGTAACTAGGTAGTCGGGTAGATAAACATTCATTAATAAATTGGAGTTCCAGAAGTAATTATCTATTATTCCATTAATGGCATGTACCATTAATAACACACATACATTTGTAAGCTATCGAATTCCACTTCCTGCACATCTATACATTTCATAATTACATACTGAAACTTATCGACTGTAATTAATATGATTAGTTGTTAAAAAGCTATAAAAAAAGTTATATGGTAACTAGACTTTTCATCGAATTGATTATATGTCCAGAAATTATTATTAAATTTGTCTCATTATCTTGATAATTTTCATCAAGTACACAAGTCCAATCATCATTCTGTCTTTTTCTGTGCTCATATGAATACATGAAGAAGATTAAGCTAAGCTAAGACTGGTATGATTAATTAGATGCATTGCAGTTTGTTAGATATCTGGTACTAGCAGGTACATGTTAATGAACACTTCAAGCAATTTGGCTTAATCGCAAAGATTATATTTCAGAAATTATTTCTCAGTTAGCCCCGTTAATGGACTTGTAACAGTGGTCCTTGTTTCTTTCTTTTCTTCATATTCAATTCGTTTATTTCAGTAAAAGACCTTAGGCCCTCGTACAAATACACATTTTATACAAAAACAGACTAACATCAGCGAGAAGAATAAATAAGTTTACATTATGAGTTAATTTGATAGAAAAAGCTTAGAGCGTAGGCCAAGTGCATCTCTAATGAAACATAAATAGGATAAAATAATTTCGAAGTTTAACGTTGTAAAACATTTTGCAGGTAATATAATATCAACATGATCAGGTAAATGTGGGATGTATTTTCGTCTTAATTTTTTAACTTTGGACATCTCCGCTTATAGGAGTGAGTGAGTGAGTTGGTGTTTAACGCCGCTTTCAAGAGTATTTCACTTATATCACGGCTGCTAGTATTATGGCAGGGAGAAAGCCCTTATCGCCATGTGGCTATGCTTTGCGGTGAAATCTGCGAGCATCGGCTGGAACTAGCGAACCACGGGTGGTACTACGGTGAAATTCAGTGTAGCATTGCACCCAAACCTTACTGCGTGTAGAACAGTTCTCTACTGCAGACAAAGTTGCCGAAGCCGAACGCGCTAACCTCTGCGCTACCACTGTGCTACTACTGTTCATCGACATATGACACATACTCTGTGTGAAAATCAATTAATGTGCTTCGCCCTGCACATATCTACAACATTTTGAACATGGTAGGGGTCATGTTGGTGTAACTTTCATTTCTTACCCCTGTCTACTTTAAATAATAATATTTTAGTTAAACAATAAAACAGTCACCTATTAAGTTATTCAAACTACTCCCTAGTTGTGCCTTTTAAGGGTTAGAACTATTTCTGAATTTCATTTTGTTTGGTTTGACTAAAAAGTGACTCTTTGAGGAAGTCATTTTGTGCAGAGCATATCTCCCAAACTATACGTGCTAGCTTCACCAAACTTCATACACATGTAAACCATAATCCCTAGTTGTGCCTTTTGAGGGTAAGAACTATTTGTGAATTTTGATTTTTACGGTCTCCATGGAAACGTGACTTTAAACTGACTGTGAGGTAGTCTTTTGTGCAGAGTATATCTCCAAAACTATGTATGCTAGCTTCATCAAACTTGATATACATATCAACCATGATCCCTAGTTGTGCCTTTTGAGGGTTAGAACTATTTCTGAATTTTAATTTGTATTGTTGCCATGGAAATGTGACTAAAAAGTGACTATGAGGAAATCATTTTGTGTGGCTACTTTGTCCAACACTATTCATGCTAGCTTCATCAAATTTCATGCGCATGTCAACTATGATCCCTAGTAATGCCTTTGAGAGTTAGAACTTAATTAATTTTCAATTTTTTTATTGAACATAGACCTAAAGATGTGTCTTTTGCTGATAATGAAATTTGTTGAAGTAATGGAGAAGCGGGAGTATGTGAGTTATACTCGCTTCTTCACTTGTTAATTAATGCCATAAGCAAATGCATCTCATTTCTTTATAATATCGAATTAATCGGAAACAAGTGTGTGATATACCTACTTTTGCCCGTTAGTTTATCTCTCACGTCTGTCGATCCTGTTACAGTGATCTAATATAAGGAAAATCAGCTCCAGCAGACACTATCTTTCAACCGGTGCCACTATCACTCTTGTTTCTTCTTTTATTCTATCTAGATTAGATTACTGCAATTCCATCCTCTCCGGTCTAACAGCAAGTCTCATTCAGCAACTCCAAATGGTCCAGAACAGCGATGCCCGTCCCATTTTCAAATCATCTAGACCTGAACACAACTCCCCTCAACTGCGCACACTTCACTGGCTGCCCATATCAACAAGAATAGAGTACACAATTGCAACAGTTTCAAATTCATATTTCAGCGACACTGCACCAGAATATATCTCAGGCATTATCATATATATGTATTATATGTATTCCCCGCACAGAAATCTCCGTTCCTCAAACCAACGTCTCCGCTCAACTCCTAAAGTTAAAACAAAATCCTACGGAGAGCGCTCTTTTAAATATCAAGCACCCCTCATATGGAACCGACTGCCTCCACATCTTAGCTTCCTTCAAGACATCTCTATTAACATTTCTCTTTTACATTATTTACTCTATTGAAAGAAAGAGAAGTTTTATACAATATGTGTAAACCATCAATGTGTGCGTTTAATGAAACAATTGACCCGAGGATCTGACTCTCCAGTATCCTCAATTTCCTGTGGTCCCAACCTAAACATATGTAATAATGTTTATGGACCTAAGCTTTTATCATAAAGCATGATGTTGTAGAATATTTATGTAGAATCCCTTTAATTAAGTTGTCAATGTTCCTTATCATTTAACATACACATCGCCTTTTGCTAATAAGGGAAACTTGTGTGTAAATGAATGATCAAAGACTTCTATAATAGCAGTTTTGCAGGGGGCAAGAAGGTTTTGCTCAAGAGGGTCATTCTAGTGCAGTGTTCTATAGTCTCTGACTGGCTAGTGTATCTCTTCTTAATCTTAATAATGCTGACAACGGCAAGCACACCTGCACGCCTTTTCATCATGTATTCTAGGCTGAACAAAATGTATCTGGATCCAGCATTGCCAGATGAGCCCTTATCCATCAGACCAACATCGTCATCAGTAGTTGTATGAACAGAAAATAAAGGAATCCTTACATGCGTATCTTGTACAGTAGAATGCAGGGGAAACTGAAGTATTCTGATATTCCCTGCTTTTAAGTTCATCCATAGACGTGAACTGGAATCACTTGGTTAATTCTGAATGCAAACTTATTGAGAATGAACAATAAACAAACGAGGGACCATCGTATTTAGCAAACAATGGCGTGGAGGTACTCGTGGATTTATGAATAAGCAATGCGACCATCTTGAATGACGAGAGTCTCTATTAGTACTTGTAAGTGGATTATATATATTTCCCCAAAACCTCCTCATCTGTTTGAAGAAACCCACATGATCAAGACAACGAGATTTATGAGTAAGGGAGGTCCGGGATACAATTGTTCGAATTAATTATATGGAAGGGCATGTAAGGTTTGCTGGAACCATTTGATTATTGTCTACTTCCAGCTGTTATTGTCCTAGGTAATCGATCGTATCCAACACCCTTTTTATCTTGCACAACTCGCATGTGTGCCTTCTTATTAGTGAGAAGGCGTATGGCGAATAGACAGTATGATTTAACGCATATGTGCCATATGTCATATGTGTGCGTTTACTTGTAACAACTACTCACAAAAAATATCTGTCAATCACGCTTTAATATCAGCTTCCAATGAAACTGGCAAGCTTCTTTGCTGTCCAGATTCTGCGTTAAAACCATTAACCTTTCTTTAGACTTTCTTACTTATACCTTTTGGTCCTCTTACTTGTCAGTTGAAGTTTTTTCAGGCACAGCTCGAATGAGTATACCTGTTTTATCACATTTGAAAATATTTTCATTACCATACAAAAATAATGATAACTTTTCTTTATACATAATTCCACTGCATAATTTCAATTTCTTTATACACCATTCCACTGCATAATTTAAAAAAAAATGCAAATTGCAGTTCATAATTGTGTCAACTTGGAAAAATATTTACGGGATTACACCTTACGACCTACGGATTTGTTAATTAGGGAATTTAAATTTATGTCTGTAATTTGTTTGTGATAGGATCTATCATAATATTTTATGCATTTGGGTTTGCTCATTTCATCTCCTTTCCCAAAACAAGGAAGATTAAAATCTAAAGATTAAAAATTGTGTTTCATTTAAAACCAGTAGATCTGTCGTTAAATTCAAAGTTCAATTGTTGTAATCTCAATATGTTCATAATATTTTTAAACTCACTACATTTAAATATCAACATGTGATCTATTATGTATTAATAATGCAATTTCATCATTTTCTATATTTTAATCTCAAAGTATGTTGTGATATTTGTTTAAACACCGTTTTATAGGGATAACACTTTTTTACTTTCAGAGGGCCAGTATTATTGCAGGGAGAAAGTAACCAATACAATTGACACTTTGCTAACTGCACCTAGCAAGGCATTGATGACACTGCACGAATCACAAATTTCATAATTAAAAAAAACAGGAATTTAAGATTGTATATACTGTGTGTTGATCTTACTTTGCATTTTGTCTGATGCGGAAACTATAACAGTGCAAGAATGTTGCATTTGCTTTGATTGAACTCTTGTGAAAGTGAAGGATATAAATACATTTTACCGATATAAATGAATGTAATAAAACCATTAACTTACAGTTATACATTCAGCGACAATGCATTTTATATACGCTTTTGAAAACGTTTTACTGGACAATAAATCAACGGAAAACTGTCGAAATTCTAAATTTAGAAATAAGTTAAACCCGTTGTCTGTTTCTGTTTTCAGACCCAGTATGTTTATTTCCTCATTGTACCCAATGTGCCCTTTTTGAACAAGTTCAAGTATTCTTAAATGTCAAAGGATCATCATTGTTTCTTTGCAAATAAGAGTATGGATGGAGGACGAATTTATCAATATTGATAAAAAGCTGCTTAAAAAAGTGCCCTTTCAAATACGGTTACTTTGAGTTGAAGATAACGCATTCAAGCGATAACACAGCCCATGGCGATACAGATCCATTGAAAACAGGTGTCCTATATTCTGTGCAGCCTCATTGTCTGATAATGACGAATTGAACAAGAAAACGACATTAAAACTTTTTTTTTAAAAATACATGACTATGTGATAACAGTGTTTTGGAATGATTCAATAGACATAATTCATCATTAAACAACGCACATCATTACAGTTATTTGATTACATTATATAGACAAATGTGCCAAAAGAACAAGATAATAAATTTGTATTCGACCACAAACGCTTGCACTTTCCGATCCTCTGTAGAGATATGTCTATTTTGGCTAAAGCATGCTCCACATATATAAAGACAACTGGACAATAACATTTTCATTATTTGTTTGCATCATGGATATATAAGAATCCCTTGGTTGTTTTTCACGAAAATGTGGTGGTATACATCTGTGTCGTTTTTCTACATAACAAGGACATAGTAATGTTTAATGCATTTTATTCTCTATACCGAGATTACATAAAAGACAAATTATTCTTTCTTTCTCTATAGACGATTTCCCGAAGGGTCCCGTGCTAAAACGGTCATTGTTGAATGGTGATAAACCTACTGTGTTTGAAAATCAGAGATATGTTATACTGGATTGATAGCGAGTAAATTTAAAATTTAAACCTCATGCTACTTGCTATCAATTCAGTATAATATGTCTCTTATTTACAAACACAGTAGGTTTATCTCCTAAGTAAAGGTTAGGTATCAAAGATGTATATAACTTAACAATGCAAAATTAAGGAGAATACAACACGTGGCAATACCTACCATGGCCACACAGTTAAAAACTTATTATATCATTACAAAGGTCTCGTCACAAGCGACAGCTGTCAAGAATCCAAGATCTATCCAAAAGTTATTACCAATGTTAAATTCAGTTTTCGCAAAATGGTTCCTGCACCAAACTCAATGTCATAAAGTGAAAACTTATGACCTCATCTGTAAGGCCTTATCGCAATGGATGTCAAGTATCATTTGCAAAGGCATATCACTGCCCAAATTAAAGCTATAGCCAAGTTTCCATTTTTCGAGTGCCAAGTTCAAGGTTACAAAGAAAATATAATCGCCTCATATTATTAAAAACACATCCAACACGTTCAATAATTGAGTAACGAATACTGTCAATTGTGTAATTTTTTAAACCATAAGTTCTATTCATATTTCCATATATCGTATATAACGTGACATTTCAGACGCTTTTCTTTTTTTGAAAGATGATCAAAAGAAGAAAATATTGACTTCCAAACAAGGGTACTATTATACCTGACAGCCACGAAGATCACAATGTGACAGATGCTTCAAATAGAAGATTAATCTGTCCATCTTTATAAGGAAATGCTGTGAGGGTTGCTTTTTGATCTTGTGATTTCTGTTCGGATTTGACAAATATATAGCGAGTAATGCAAGCTTGATTATTAATACACAAGATACGTGTTTAACATGTTGTTTAATCTCGGTCCTGATACTTGGCTAGTACGGAAATACTTGATTAATAACATTATAATAATGCAGGTGGTTAATGTGTACTATAACCCTTGCGTGGTTCAAGTTTTATGTTTATAAGGATAAAACATATTTTTCTATGGACTATAACAAGCCTTCAGCGAGTATGTCGTTTAGTTTACTTTTTTAGTGATATAACTGAAGTATAGCTGTATACATGAAGGAATCTTGACTTTTTGCTGACACTTACACTTTTTGACAGAAAGTTCTACGTAATTTAGAACAAAGGTGAAAACAATCGAATTATGGAATATATTTTAATGCTTATGAAGCATGGTAGTAGTGGTGCCTCGACAGCCTCGAGAGGGCGAGAGATGAATCGACGATGTCGGGGAACGTTTACATAAGCAAACGATGCCCTGGCTAAACGTCCTACTCTATTGACAGATACATCTGCAGACAGTGAAATTAATTACTTCACTGTGACAGAGACCATTCGTGCTAACTCCAATGTCGTGTGTTTGATTAAATACTGTTCCTTAGGATTTGACTGTAAAGTGTCTGCAAATTCCGTGTTGCTCTCAATATGTTTACATAAAAGCACGAACTCGTAAATATCTATCTAACTTGAACTTCATGGGGTCCATAGAAGTAATTCACCTGTGCATTTGCTAAACATTTTAGGAGCATTTAAGAATTGACTTGAAAATTTCGTGTAGCGAATTAACTCCAAGTTTGCACAGCGTTTTTTAAGTTTATACCTCCATGAACTTAATAAATTTTGAAGTCAATACTTATAAATAAATAAATTCATACCTGATGTTTTGAAAAGTTTTCATTGCTACAAATATACAAAATTGCGACAATTAGAGCTGTACTATTTACGCTATGAAGACACCAAATATTAGCCTCGCCTACAACGTGTTCATCAGCCAATTAAAATGCACAACGTAACTAGCCATGAACCTGACCTCATGGGGGCGTGGCTAAATGTGATGTGAAATTAAGTTCATGCAGGTATGAACTGAATCTCTGTGAGAGTGTTCAGAGAAACAGATTCACGCAAAGCAATTGCTATTTATTTATTCAATTGTAATGGACCCCGCCTCTCTCTGTGTGTGAATGTAAAGATGATACGATCATTTTGCTTTTTTTGCATTATAAGATGATTTCTCAGAGTAAATAGTTACAGTTTTGACAGCTCTTTGAAGTGACCAGGGGTCAATCTTTTCGAAACTACAGTTTTTATTTTCTTCTGTAGAATATTCAGTAAGTGATCAACTGGGTCTAACATACATCATGTATTTCTCTATTATACTCATTCTATATGTATTTGAGTTGTATTTGTTTACATTTGATATGAACCTTTTATTCGGGAATTGATGAGATTTGATTAATGACAATCAAAGGATACGTTTGAGAATGATTGTTGTACTCATGGATATAATGAAGCATTGCTGACTTAAATATTGAAAATGATTTTCATCCATAACTTGTTGACGAACTCATATGTTTACTTACAATATTGGGGTTCATTAAAATTGTGAGCGAGGATTTTCTCTTAGCTTTAGCCAACTTTTCTTGAGAAACAATAAGATTTTTCATTCCAAAAATATAATGTCGATAATTTACAGTCACTACAATGATATAGGTATGCATATACATAACACTTCCATCATTCCAGTATTATTCAGGAATTATGCATACAAAAACTGTTGCTGAATTGTTGCTTTTCTGTAGAACATGTCCTATGTGTACATACATGTAACATATAAACATGACCAGGTCCATACTTAGTTGTGGTTCATGGTACATCCATTGTGTTGTTTGGGGTCACATATTGCAAACGTTATAAATAGTGTTACTTTATCGAGAAGTACCGACTGTTACCGAAAAATACCATTTGATGATATTAGACTTAGCATATTGACGATATGAAGGTAAAAGTAGTGATTTCTGATCGAAAACCGGACAATGCACAGCGTGTGAAGCGCGCCAATGAGTCCAACGTATTTTTGGAATCTAATTTATAAAAGACAAGAAGACAAATTTGAGTTGATAATGTTTAATAGGTAATATAACTACTGTGCATGTAAATGGGACGTTCAGTTTCGGTTTCTGTACATGAGTAATGATGTTACTCAATTTTAATTGGAAACCAGTAATTGTGATATATTTGGCGATTGGGGATAAATATGCAAGCTGAGTGAATTTATTTGTTTTGTAAACAGTACATGTGGTGTGTTTGAATGTATTAAAGCCAAATAAAATTTTATGAAACAAAATGGATGCACCTTTAATTCCACCAAGGTGACGTATCTGATAACAAGTAGTAAATCCGATCGTCAATCATATTAACGGTCGTAATATACTCGGCAAAAAAAGAAACGCATAACAGAAAAGTACTACAAAAAATCTTTACTGACAAGAGGTGATAATAGCAAATATCATAGTCGTATCTGTATAATTTTCATACAAATAACGAGGGAATGTCTCCTCTATGTATCCCACTCGTTAAATGTCAAGAAAAACGTCAACGTCAGTGACAGCACAATGCAAAAGTCAGTATCTGGTATGACCACCATTGGCATGAATCACAGATCGGCATCGTCTTGGCATGGACGCTATCAATGTCCTGATTTGAGGCTGGGGAATTCTTCTCCACTCTTCCTGCAAGGCCTGGCACAGTTGTTGATGAGTCTGCGGTTGTGGCTGTCGCCGTCGTACACGTCGATCAAGATTATCCAAAACATGCTCAATAGGATTTATATAATTAAATCTGGGGATTTGGAGGGCCATGGCAGCACATTCACATTGTTGTTGGCTAGGAATTGCCTGGTGACATGAGCTGTGTGTGGTCTAGCGTTGTCATGCTGGAAGAGATGTCTCTGAACGTTGATGACGGGAAGAAGGTGACGTTGAAGAATCTCATCTCTATAACGCACAGCAGTCAGATTACCTTGTACGTGCACCAGGTCTGTTCTACCGTCCACTGATATTGCTGCCCACATCATGATACCTCCTCCACCAAATCGATCCACCTGAACAACACAGTTCTCTTGATTGCAAGTGTTTCAATGTCGGACTGCCTCCCTTTTATACTCACCAAAGGCAAGTGTAATTGCCCATGTGATGCACGTGCAACATGCTGACAACTTTTTCAGCACGCACTTGTCATGATTTTGTATCGAAATCACTGTATTTTGGCGATCATTCACATGATGTTGCGTTTAGGTATTCCAATTTAATGTTTACGACATAAACATATATTCCCTAGACATTCAGGTCATAATCATGACATTATTTAATAAAAAAAATCAATTTGAAAAATAAGGTTCACCTATGCGTTTCTTTTGTTGCCTAGTGTACATTACATATGCCCGGTGTTTGCTTGTTGCAATTTGCCTCAATTGAATCTTACACGCTTCATCAGCTGTGATCTGTTATTCCACTTCTCTGGACATGTTTTTTCATCATGTAACCTTTTCATTATGGTCTGTTAGAGACCTGGTCATGCCTCTCATTCCGTTAGTTTCAAGAAGCAGTATTCATTGATCAGTGACATAGAAAACCTTCTTGACGAGAAAGTTTAGGAGAGACTATTTGTCTGATTATTTTTGTATTGATAAAATGTACTTTGCTAATTTACTATCAGAATTTCTGAATGTATTCAGAATTAACAAGTTCATATAACCGTATTTTGGAAAAACAAACATGACAATGAATGAAACCAGTTCAATCAGATCATTAAGATGAGAACATTTTTCTCAGAGATAAATGTGTCATGGAATAGAAAGTAATGTGAATTTTTATATTACCTGCACAAAGGTTTGCATTGCATCATATTGCATTCATTGAGTATAATCATTTCTGTATTACTTTATTATTATTTTTTTTACTGAACAGTTTCATATGAATATTATTTAAAGACAATTCATTCAGAAATGGCTTCATGTTCTGTAAATATTAAGTACATGTACACTTTATTACATGCCTGGGTTTTGATTTAGATCATATACCTGTTTCGAAAGAAAAATATGTCGCTGTATTTGAAGGCCCTCATATTTAAAAAGATAATGAAACTCTAGCATTATGCAGTTAACACAATCGTTCTTCTCTAGGGATTGAATTCCATCCCCCATTTCACTTGGTAAATTATTGTTACAGATTCTCAATTTTAATATGAAGAAATATATATCCTTTGGTAAAAAATGTAAAGTAATTTTCAAAGCAGTGATTATATTTGAAAGCTTTATAACAATTGACCTTAAAAACTGCTGTAAAAATTGATGTTTTGAAAACGTTTCTATCTTTGAAACTAGCAATGATGTGGAAAAATAGTGAGAGTTTGTGAACATTTCTGATAGGCCACAGCTTTAGTATTTTTGTTACGAACGTATCCGTCGTGGAGAATAGGTCTGTGGCAGAAAATGCAAACTATTCTGTTGGATGAAGATTTTTGACACTCGTTTGAGCGAACACATCTTACAGCAAACGTATTTCACCATGCACCATTTAAGCATGCTTCTTTTGCATATTTAATTTTTATAAAATATTTTGTTATGTAAACAAGTTATACATATCATTACACCACCCGATAAAACGGTTATCTGTATAAGAAGAATCTGGTACGATAAATAAAGCGACAAATTTGTGGAACTCTTCTGTGTGAGAGGTAAATGTATAGGACCCATGCGTTGAGAGCAAGATGTTGACCACTCGATCGCTGTACCATATTTACTATTCTAGTGAGTGAGTGGTGGTTTAACGCCGCTTTCAAGAGTTTTTCTCTTATATCACGGCTGCTAGTATTATGGCAGTGAGAAAGCCCGCAACGCCATGTGGCTATGCACTGCGGAGAAACCTGCGAGCAGCGGCTGGAACTAGTGAACCATGGGTGGTACTACGCTGAAATTCAGTGTAGCATTGCACCTAAACCTTACTGCGTGTAGAACAGTTCTC
Source organism: Gibbula magus (assembly GCA_936450465.1). Classification (NCBI taxonomy): domain Eukaryota; kingdom Metazoa; phylum Mollusca; class Gastropoda; order Trochida; family Trochidae; genus Gibbula; species Gibbula magus. The sequence goes on along the minus strand of OW388292.1, from coordinate 63,472,562 downwards.
TACTGCAGACAAAGTTGCCGTGCCCCTGGCGGGATTCGAACCCCGGACCTCTTGATCCGAAGCTGAACGCGCTAACCACTGCGCTATCCCGCCCCCTTTACTATTCTACTTTGAGTGTATATGTATCAATCTCATCATGTGAGAACCGTATGGGGCTGTAGCACATTATCGCAATTTTTGTTTCAACTTTCCCATTTATAATGACAGTTTATGCCATTTATAGTCACTTTATAGGGTAAAACATCTTATCACAAAAATCAAGTATCCGCAGTGGTAAAAACGTTGTTGTGTATAAAGAGAAAATTCCATGGTGGTCATTTTAAAGTGAACTCATTTTATTATTTCGAATTACAAATGGCTTTTCCGAACAGTGTGCACTCATTTTTTAATTTGATTTTCAGAAGCGGGAAGGGTGTTTTACTATTGGTGAATTTATTTTTCCAATACATTTCATCAACTTATTCAAACGAAAAAACTGCCCCTTTCAAATAGCAGCTCAATGATAAATGGACTCGCATGTCTTTACCGAACCATGTATATTCGATTTAGAACCCTTTTTATTGATTCAGGAGTATTATGTAGACGTTGGTAAGACTGATTTAACTTTTTGGGAGAGAACTCTATTTCAGTCGGAACAGTGTGCTACAGCGCCTTTAAAGCATTCACCTGCACATCCGAGATACTGCTTGAGATATGATCGACTGTAATTGGATCAGCCTTACTGACAGGTGCGAGTTCAAGTAGTTGTCTTTTTCTTTATTGTTTCAAAATACTTTTGACTTTGAGGGATCATAGCGTTTAGGTTTGCCTTGACTGTTTTCGCTGTGGGTGGTTTTACTGTGTAAGTACTTTCACTATCTATGAGCCAAAAGAGAAAGTAAGTAGAACATATATACAATAATAAACATCTGAACAAAAAGACAGATTAATAGAATACACAAAGCAGATAAAAAAAGATTTAGATATAACATAATCAGTCACAGGTTTTTGATTGACTTTAAGGTATATTAAAATACTGTGTTTAGGAATTGACTGATGCACCATTGTAGTTCTTTCCAATGCCATTAGATTCATTAAGTGAGTGAGTGAGTGAGTTGGTGTTTAACGCCGCTTTCAAGAGTATTTCACTTATATCGCGGCTGCTAGTATTATGGCAGGGAGAAAGCCCGCAACGCCATGTGGCTATGCTTTGCGGTGAAACCTGCGAGCATCGGCTGGAACTAGCGAACCATGGGTGGTACTGCACTGAAATTCAGTGTAACATTGCACCCAAACCTGACTGCGTGTAGAACAGTTCTCTACTGCAGACAATGTTGCCGTGCCCCTGGCGGGATTCGAACCCCGGACCTCTTGATCCGAAGCCGAACGCGCTAACCACTGCGCTATCCCGCCCCCAGAGATTCATTAATGTCAACCTATTAGTGTAGATGAGGTCAGTTATAAACACTTAATGAATATATGCTAATGTTTCTAAAAAAGATAACTTTATAAACGTTAGCTCTGATCAGCTTCCTTGTGTACATGAATAATTCAAACATGCAAGTAAGTAATGGTTCGTGTGTGGTAAATCACGGAGCACCTATGTTTCTAGTTTTATTTCTTGAGTCACTTGATTGGTTGGTGCCATGGACGGTAATAAAGGGGAGGTAAAAGAAAGAAATTACAAGCCTCCATAGTCAGTACATATATGTTGTCAGTAAAGATCTTTTGTCATTAATGATCTACTGGGTCAACGAGAAGGATCGTTTGTCAAACATTACATTCGTATTTCAGAAACTTGATTTAAGCACAGTATCAACACCTAACAGTTGAGAACAGTTTTATTGTAGTAATCAACGTTCCCAAGTCACAAGCAAGATTCAAACCCATGCATTACGACCTGTGTCGAATGTGCTAACCAATGCATTATCCCATTTGAATTCTTCATTACTCCAATGACCAATCAATCAAACAACCAATCATTTGTGTTTTATTTATCCTCTATTTCCTTTCTTGTATCTGGAGTGGCACTAGGGTTATCGCTAACAACCTTTCGGGACACACAGGGCAATGGACACTATCGATTAGGGTAATATGAGTAAAATTGTATACCAAACTACTTAATTGTACAAATTCTGTAAATAATATAATGCGTATGTATACTTTCGATAACGAAATATAAACATTAAACATCCAATGTTCGTCATTACAAATATTTGTTATGGACACAATTAATGAAGGCAAGGTCGAAAGTTAATGAGGTTGGATCTTCCTGTTTCCGATGTCAGATGACAAAATTGTTAAATGATACTTTTCGACGAGGTGGTAATCTCACATGATTTGCTCATGGTCCATTAGCTTTCTACTATTTTTGTATCAAATAACAGTTAATAATTGATTGTTAACTTGATTCTTCACATTCAATTGACGATCGTTATTTAGACTTAGTGAGCGAGGTTAGACAAACATTTTAGCCAGAAATAGAAATACATGTAGAATGATACACGTACACGTAAAATACACCATTCGTTAATTACAGAATGTGTAAAGTTTCCATGAGTCGGAATCAAAATATGGATGTTTACTGAAATTCATCACATATTATTAAATTTTGCTTTTATTATGCATAAACAAATGGTGTGACTACTTTTAAAGTCACGAAACGTATCTGACAAATAAGTGTGTGGTTTTCATAACTTCATATTACAATATCTGTTCATTTCCTGTACAAAACATTATCAAAGACATAGTTATATACGCGAGATTTAATCATTACGTACAAGTTCCTATAACTGACACAATATTTAAACAATAATAGCAGTTGGTCTTACACTCAAAATAGATTAGGTACATATTCATGAAAGACGAAAGGTGTTTGAAATAAAAGGAATGTACCGATTGAATTGAAATGACTTTACATTGCCGCATGTTTTAATACATAAGAAAACCACATTGATGCACATGTTGCAAATTTAAAACAGAACAGATGTCATACAATGATTTCTGTGATCAAAATCACCGATAGAACTCCTACAATCTAGCTCCAAAAGGCAGTATGGAGCTAGTATCTTGGATTTGATGAGAGCGTATTTGCCTTACACGTTACTTTCATACATACTGTATTGTTCGCGTTTTATACTGAGACAGTGTTCTGGGATACTCGTCAAAAATCAAGAAACAGGTTCATAAATACTGCGGGATATAAAAACAAAACGCCGAATTATCAAACAGATGATTCATCATTAAATAGCAGTTCCAGAATAATTATTTCGACACCTTTAAAAGCTACACATGGATTAAAGCAATCAATGATTTTCGTTGTTAAGTGTGAATATTCAAATTGGATTGCCTGTTTCTGCAATCAGGGAGGAATTTCAACACTAGTTTTGATTTCCGTCGTTATTTTAACATACAATCAGTGACGAGCACCGAGCATTATTCAATTCTATGTTTGAAAGGGGACTTATTACTGTTTCTAACTTTTAGGGATGGAATAATTTGTTCGTCTGCTAAGAACTGCTGATGGTCAACTGATGAGTCAGTCGAGCGTTCGATACCCACACCATGGCTTGACTGTAGTCCAACAAAATGCAGAGCCATTATATGAGTATTTCTGGTTTCTGGATCTGATCATGGCTGTACATGTTCAACACTAAGCTTAGCGGAAATGGACAAAAACTTTATTAAACGGTTAGATAGTTCAAGACCCATTGCATCCGGAATTTGAGTAACCTGTTTAGATTTTTAATACGAGAAGTGGCAGCAAAACATCTTTTTATCACATTAGTTTCACATTACAAAGATATGTTATCAGTATATGTATAGTTATCTGCTTAGAATTTTTTTGAAAATCACTTATTATACCATTTATCATTTACATATAAACTTTCTTAAACATATCTTCGATCAGGAGAGAGTGAGTCGGTTTGAAAGCCCATTTCCATGTGCAATGAGCGCGCATGAATTATGCACATTTCTGGCACTGTCATTGACGTACCAGGTTTTTAGATAACATAACGCGTGTTCCTCAAGATTATTTGACAGTGGTTTGCCATATTGAATGGTGTTGTCTGATTACGGTGACCAATGCACTCATGACTTCTCCTTTTGCAAAAAACATTGATCACAGCTATATCCTCATTAAAATGGCCGCTCGAAGGTAGTTCAAGTGATCTGACCGCTGTAGAGTTTTGAATATGGTTCCATGATAGAATGGTCAATTATCTTGCTGTTTGAACTCTCAAATTCGCACGAGACCTACAAATATACCTCTCACACTGAAGAGTTCCACGCCACTGTCTCTTTATCCGCCATCCATTTTCTTTCAATAAGGATAACCGTTTTCTATGAATATGGCTTATCGTGTAATGAGATGTTTTACCCTTTAACAGAAGAATATATTGTATAAACTTTGATAATAGATAGCAAATTTGAGAAAGCAAAATATGCAAAAAAAAGTGGTACAGCGCATGTTAGGGCTATCAATGTTTGCACTAGGGTACATCAAGTAAGTCATGTGACGTCACTAATGAGTGAAAAACCCTGTATTGCTGCAACCTCACTGATGACAGGTGTCCAAGTATTGTACTTCTTAGCTTATTTCCATCTAAACCTTTTTTTTTGTTAAAAGTTGAAACAGGTCGGTATATTGGTTGTCCTTTTAATGAGAGAACTTGTTTTCACTGTAAAGATTTTATTGAAAATGAATGTCATGTTTTATTGTATTGTCCTCTATATGTCGATGAACGACTTCAGCTTTTATCAAAATGTACAAGTATGTTAGATAATTTTTTAGAAATGGATGATGTAGATAAGGTTAGTTTTATTCTTAGCTGTCCAGATGTATCGTTTTTATCTGCCAAAACCTGTTTTAATATTCTTAAAAAGCGTAGTGTAAATTTGTATATATCGTAAATGTATATTTGCCTGTTTTATAGTATTTTACAATATTTATTTTTATTTCTGTGTATATTTTTATGAAATATTAGTCTCTCATAATTCCATATGGAATGGGTCAACGTTTTACTGTGACATTATCTTATGTATTTATTATATATCTTTACCATGTTGAGGCGAGACTTAAATAAAAAACTTGTCTGTCTGTCTGTCTGATGACAGGTGTCCAAGTATTGTACTTCTTAGCTGATTTCCATCTAAACCTTTTTTTTCCTAATGTCTATCTCAAACAACGCTCTTGAAGATGGAAGATATTAAAGATCTGGTGAAATGCATTTTTCTCAAGAATGACAGATGAGTATCTCTATGTATATTGTATATCGGAATCAATTGAGCATAAAATCGAGACAATATACACTTGCAATTGATTATTAAGACGATTTTAATTTACCCATTTTAACAATACAGTGATTTCTGCCGGGAAACGTTTTTAGAAGAATCATTGAGGGGTGACTGATTAACCACAGACGGGTCGTCTGTGACCAGCGGACCGCCACGCTCCGTGCAACCTCGTTAATTAATTAATGATGATTATCACTGCCGCTAGATGAATTTATGAGGTATGTTAAATCGCTAAAAACACATGTTTCTGCAATAATTATGTAATTGTCATCTGCGGAATTACTTAGTTGGATATCTAAACATTCGATATATGGAAAATTTAAGTTGTTTGATTGAAGATATGTTAGTAAAATTAACAATCAAAATGTTGCGAAATTACGTTGAATTATGACTATCGCCGAAACTCAGGATACTCCAGTGACGTCACAAAAGTCATATATATAAAAGTGTAAACATCAGATGGGTTTGACTGGATTTATCTATATATATCAATTTGTTTAGATTTGAATTCAATACCTGAAGTTATCAGATACGAAAATATAATGTACTTACAGGAATACAGAACCTGTCATATTGTAAATGGCCATTGCAGGTATAGGATTTCTAATCAGTTTTCCTTTCCATTCATTTGCTTCGCTTGCTGTGTTCAAATCAACTTATATTGAAGATAATTTTGAGAATATTCCTTGTAAAACAAAAGGCATGATACATGTTTTAAATTGTCTTTTGAAGGATTAACGTTAATATACTCTAGACAAGTGCAGATAATTATTTTGCTTACTGTTATTGTTGCTATTATCTCTGTCAGGTGATAGATCCGACTGAACAACTGATCATATGACCCAAATGTTTCAATGTACATCCGACAGAACTAACATTAGTTATTTAGATTCATCAATGTATATAAATGTATGTTAATTATTCTAGTGAGTGTAAAAATGAATTGATGTCAAGCATCTCTCTTTCAGAAAGTAATGCACCGCTACAAGAACATTGCTTATGTTTATTCGGACCCAATCATGTTGAACGCAACATCTCACCTGAAGAAGGATGTTCACAACAAAGAACTTGTTATCATGATAATTTGGATTTTCTTCCACCACTAAATGCACGTCAAGTCTCATTTAACAAACAGGGCTTGGTCACTGACCTTGACAAAAGTATTTTTGTCCTGACCATTTCGAGATCCTGTTGTGTATTAACTTTACAAAATCCAACTTTCTTACACTATACTATGTCAAAGGGTCTTAATACACTGTTACAGTTACTGAGCAGAATTCAAGTGTTTACAATATTCCATTGTATGCAACCTTCACTAGATGCGCATTCGTTTTTGTCTCTTTTGTTTTTGTTTTGAAATCAGAAGAGACAGACGTTTATTGTGCCAATTGAAAGAAACCACACATGACCATCTATAAAAAGGCACTATAGAATATAGAATGCAGATCTCTATAATTGAATATGAATATTCAAATTGGATTGTTTGAAGTGGGTGTATTTGCAATGAAGATAAATTCAGTGAAATTCCATGTTAATAACTTTTCAATCTACGCTTCTCTCAAATATGTCAGTTGATGAATTCAATGTCTGTTGCGTTTTGGCGATGGAAAACGACAAATGCTCCTCATTCAGATGTCCAAATTGTCAAACTTTTACAACTCCACACAAAGTAATTTTAAGAAATTTAATGTCAGTGTGTGTATTTCTCTTGGCCACATCAGTTTAATTAGCAATTTAACATCATTCAATATTCATTACAAACAATAAACTGTCGTGATATTTAATTTATTCAGTTTCTGAAAATGATTTAGATCGCGTGGACTGTTAAAAATGTGATCATTATATTAGATTCAATAAAAAATGCATGGAATTTCTTATACATCATTATGAACGATAAATGTCAAAGATAGCATATCAAGGAAATACACTCATTTGATGAAGATTATTATTGTTTCCATTGTAACATTAACGTACATGAGGATTCTTGCAAAGAGCAAAATATCCAGCTTAAAAATCAGACACAATCTTGAAAAGTGAAATTGTTTTAGGCTTAATTACGTCCTCAACCAGGACATCAACGGATTCTTTTACTATTTGTTCTTTCATTTATAGGATTTGTTTTGTATCAACCGTAACGGGGAATGAACGAAACACTCGGCAGTAAAAGACGTATTGCGACATGAATATAACTTATTCCTATTTATCACCATTATTGTGCATAAGCATGTCACCTCACAAGACCTGGAGGAACAAAAATGCAGATCTGTGTAAATGAGAAAAGCGGAAAATAATGTTGAGTGCCACTCCTTACAATATTAGCTGCCGTGATAGCAGTAAGATACTCTGAAAGCACTGCATGTACTTCAAATCATTTCGCATCGCCTCATAGACCTCACTTCTTCAACAAATTTAAACTAAATTTGCGGGTATTGAATAGCAATGAATCCCGGAAATTTTACAAGCGCAACTATTTATCTTATAATTCTCTATTCTGATTTTTGTTTCAATAAAGCTGTAATTATTCATTAACCATAAATGTTTTCCCAAGCCCAGAAGCACGTGACAATTATTAAATTTAACAAAAAAATGATTATTTTCTTGGACCCAGACTGAATATAACGATGCCAATGTGGCTTCAGTAGCATTAAGTATATATTGCGTGATACTGGCAGTTGTTCTGGCTCTTGTTATGAACATTCCTGATTAAATAATGAATATTAATGATTTTACAATGAAAGCAAAACCATGTTCAAGTTCAGATGTCATTACAATATTGCTGAAGTAGATATTGCATGTAGATGACAATTTGTGTTTGAAGGTGACATTTGATTTTTGGCATAACTCTTAACATACTGACTGCTAATCAGCTTAAAGAAACTGAGATTTACCTGATGGTAAATAATAATAATAATAAGTGAAAGTTGCATTTGAAAAAAAAAAAAGTTCTACTGAATTCAAATATACCCAAAATCGTTCATGGAGTCTCATTCGCACACAATACATACATGGCAAGTATTTTATAGTTTATCATGTTTTTTTTGTGCCATTTACTTTTGAAAATATCATCATATCGAACAATATTAATTGTCCATGCATTTAATTTGTTAAAATCCATTTTCTGGCTTTGTTTGATTGTGGGTATATTTGGATTCAGTAGAATATTTTACTTATTTATTATAACCGAAAAGAGAACACTCAAACACTGTACCAATGCCAAGATCAAGACACAAGGAATGAACTCTTTTGACTACATTTCATTTTTCTGATATTTCCCTTTCTTTGGTATTTTAAAGTACAAGTGGAGAAATAGCAAATGCTCAAGGCCACTATTAAAAAAGACATCATGTAGTTACATGTTTTACCAAACAAATAATCGAAACTGACACGTTACGTTGTGTATATAACATTTCATTCCTGTAAATATTAGGGGGTGTCAACCATTTTTACCATGAGTATATTTATCAAATAAGACATTTTCGAGAGTTGTGCAACAGTAGACCCTTATCCCAATAACACGTGATGCTGACAGGTCAGTTGCAATGCCAGATTAGATCTTCACCAGTGAAAGTATTGTTGATGCCATACATGATTTGGTCTTCATAAACGTCTGATTTAATCTTCAACTGGAAGTTGAATCCAGAAATTTACTTCGCCTGGAGGATAATACCAATTGATTGAACTGGCTGAATTACATCGAGACATCACAAGGTAAATCCGGAGCTGGATAGTATACGATTAACTTCTGTGTTTAATAAACTAACAAGTGAACGACTTCTTACAGATACCCTGCTTCAGAAACCCGAATCACTAACCTGTGACCTAGACATCCTTAAGTGTGAAAATCACAGCAGTGATTGATATTCTAAAATAGTATAATGTGTTGTTAATTCTAGACAACTTTCCCACAAGGCACAGTTCGCGCCAGTCTCTATCACTAAGTAAATTTACTTATGTCTTTTTTGCAATGTCAGCACTCTAGACTTGGTAGAGCATCTCAAAACACCAACGCAATGAAACAGGTATGTGATATACCATGGTGCGAGATATTCGTATAGGTGGTGTGTATCTATATTATCATTTATCATAACCACAACCCTTACTTCAACTTCTCATTGTAGCACTCAAAGGTTAGTCGTAGCCTTGACTTATCAAATATAACCTTGTTACATTCCCGCATTTTAAGGTAATGTGTTTGTTAACTTTCATTAATATTGCAGTGGTTTCAATAGTGAGTCCATTGTGATCAGTTTGTTCAACTTACATTTCGATGCATTATAAGTACAATGACCATGTGTTTTCAATATGTACATTAAACATGATAAAGTGATCTTCTCTATAATCTAAAATAAACATCTTTCTTTTGTACTTTGTAAGTACACTGTACAAACTCTTGCTTACATGTCTTAAAGTTTTTCACTTATTTTGTTTCAGCTGCAGGCTTAAACCTACGCAGAACTGCGTTTGTTTAGAGACGTAAAACCAGTTGTGAGAAAATTCGCTTAAGCTACTTTGTTAAAAAGATATGTTTTGTGTTTGGATGAACGTTTTTATTTTAACAACATGTGTAAATGTTGTTTTTATTTCAATAAACATTCCTTTCCTTATGTTATATTACATGTACTATTGCTTAATAAGTTAGTTAGTGTATTGTAATGGGAGATAGTCAAAAGGGCCGAAGGACAAAAAGGTCGAAAAGTAAAGTCAAAAGGGCCGAGCCCAAAATTGAAACAAGAGTCATCAGAAGAAGACATATCCCACCGGTTCCACAAAATTTGTAAAATACATCTTTGACAGATACTTGTGTATCTACTACCGTACTTCAGTTAGTGGGTATTACAGATGCTGAGTTTCAGGAATGTTAAGGGTTTTAGACTTCTACTCCAACATCCCTCTCATGTTTCTATGGAAACAGAAAGAAAAAAAATTTCAAAAATATCAAAAGGCACCACTTCAGTTAGTGGGTAATACACTTGCAAAGTTTCAGGAAGATATGATGAACGGTTTTGGAGCTGTACTCCGGAAACGAACCTGTCTCTGAACAAAGTACAAATCCTGTCTCTGAACAAAGTCAAAATTCAACATGTTTCTATGGAAACGAAAAAAAATACAATTTCAGAAATCTGAAAATATCAAAAGGCACCACTTCAGTTAGTGGGTAATACACATACAAAGTTTCAGGAAGATATGATGAACGGTATTGGAGATGTGCTCCGGAAACGAACCTGTCTATGAACAAAGTCCAACTTCAACATGTTTCTATGGAAACGACGAAAAATAAAATTTTCAGAAATCTGAAAATATAAAAAGGCACCACTTCAGTTAGTGGTTAATACACATGGAAAGTTTCAGAAAGATATGATGAAAAGTTTTGGAGCTGTACTCCGGAAACGAACCTGTCTCAGAACAAAGTCCAAATTCAACATGTTTCTATGGAAACGAAAAAAATACAATTATCAGAAATCTGAAAATATCAAAAGGCACCACTTCAGTTAGTGGGTAATACACATGGAAAGTTTCAGAAAGATATCATGAACGGTTTTCGAGTTCTGCTCCGGAAACGAAATGATTACGGACGGACGGACAGACGGCCAGGGGGTTGACTATATCCCACGGTATTACATATCGGTGGGATAAAAAGGCCGAAAAAAGGGCGAAGTTTTAATGTTTTTATTTAATTGTTACAATATTAACGATAATGATGACTAAGTTTTGGTATGTGTTTCATCTTTATCTGCGAGTGTTTTCTTTTTTGTTTTGATAAGATACATATGTAAGTGTTTCATCTTATTATGTGAGCGTTTTTGTCACTGATAATCTCTTCTCCGATCCCAGTAAGAACTTTATATATTCCAAAACCATATCGCCAGTATCCTAATGTAAATTTATATACCCTCTTTAAAATGATTCCGCCTAAATGTGCCAAAAAACTAAGAGGTATGTCAACATTTATACATATATTACAACGTCTTTAAATACATATGTTCGTGTCAAGACTCAATTTCCAGAATAGCCTTATAATTTGAATAGGTAACACAAAGTCAAATTTACTAATAAATACTATTAAATTAAGACAGATGGTCCTCATCTTGACAAGTTTGGGCATCATGGCACCGTCATTCTGTCAAGATCATTTGAACAATGAGAAACTAATACAGTTAAATCTTCAATTAATTAATTAATATTCAATGTACACTTGTAGGTTAAGAAGATATTCGAAATGTTTGAAAGTTTGAAATAATTCAGTTATATGACATAAAATCAGTTTGTGTGTGTTGCAAGTTCGTTGTTTCCACGTGTTACAAACACACAGTCAGTCATTCAATGTCCACAAAGTGTTTTATAAAGAACAGCGTTGATTGCAAATTTCGGTTATTGCTATATGTAACAGGGAAAATCGAAGTCAGAGCTACAGTTGGAAATATGAAAAAAATTGTGTTTCAATTTAGAAAATTGTCTGACACGTTTTCTCATTTTATCATTTATTGACATGAAGATTCATAATTATTGCAACGTTTAACACTAATTAAAGACTCTTTCATCAGTGAACTATAAAATGTTGTCCGCTCAAATATGGACTTTAAACCAAAATACCTAACGATTTTCAGACAAATACATGTATACATTTGTTTCTCTCGAATGAAGAAAGATCGAATGTGTGCAACCAACAATGTACTTTTGTACAGTGCAATGTAGTAGTTATGGCGTGTAAAAGAAATTATGTTGATAAAAAAGCTCGCAAGACATAGATTAAGATCGATCGGAAATGATTTTAACTCAGATTTGTCACTAGATGAAAGAGATCTTGAGAGGTTTTGTTAGAATAATAAGCGATTTAAATTCATATAATCGGTTGTGATGCAGCTTTTTATCTGCAAACATATTAGTCGTTATACCTACTATATTACTGGTGGCCCTTCACCCAACATATATGGAATATCAAGTAGGCAAAATTATTAAACACGTATTTAGTTTATCTTCCGTAAGTTTTACGCTGGTATTTAGGTTTTGATGGATATACATTCAACACATTCAAGTTTCACATGGTTCAGGAATTAAACAATGCGCGTAACATGTTCACGATTTGTAATAGGCTGTGGTTTTTGCGATGAACATATGAACAATTGTTGTCCACAAAAAGCACCACTAAATTCAGGTGAGGTGAGGTGAGTTGGGGTTTAACGCCGCTTTCAAGAGTATTTCACTTATATCGCGGCTGCTAGTATTATGGCAGGGGGGAAGCCCGCAACGCCATGTGGCTATGCATTGCGGTGAAACCTGCGAGCATCGGCTGGAACTAGCGGTACTGCACTGAAATTCAGTGTAGCATTGCACCCAAACCTTACTGCGTGTAGAACAATTCTCTACAGCAGCCGTGCCCCTGGCGGGATTCGAACCCCGGACCTCTTGATCCGAAGCCAAACGCGCTAACCACTGCGCTATCCCGCCCCCCACTAAATTAAATAAGAAAATTTAACATGAACATTTAATATCTAACCTTATATCATTTCCGAGCAAAACACCAAAGCCTGTTACGTAGTCTATCACCTGAATATTGTTCATAGTGTAAACACAGTAAGTAGACACTCAAGCCTGAACAGAATCCACTTGAGTCTTTGCTAAGACCCAGACTGCATGTGATAATGTCAAAGTGGCTTCAGAAGAAGGTTTTAGTTTCCATGCTCTTTGTTATTCTATTGGAATACATCATGGATTAAATCTTACACTGTACACTTGATTGAGGTTTCATGTCTGATGATATACATTAAAAACTAAAGAAGAACCATGGCCCTCTTAATCTAAAGCTGAAAGCACTTTACACGGGACTTCCTCGCCTACATGTAACTGTGAAGAAACAGTTTATGCCTTATGTGGTCTGAACAAAATAATATGCTTCAACATGTACTCTAAGACTTAATAGGATACCAAATAACATCAAAACACATAAATTTCAATTACGGTCAAGTTTTTTTTCTTGAATTTGTATTTGATTAAGACCTTTTGAAAATGTAATGGTAAAATAATGTTCCTTGAGCCCAAAATAAATTAATGTTCAGTTTATTTGAAATCTCATTTTATAATAAAACGCAACAGTAAGATCAATTGAAATTTTATATCACTGAGAATTTAATCAGATTCAAATGATTTAAATACTTTAAACATTTTTCAGGAAGTTTTGGTGCATGCAAATTTAATTTATTTTCTTCACTATTTATATAAAAAAAGATTAATGTGATACAACAAATGTTAGATTAGTGTCATGATGTTGGATTCGTACCAGGTATGCAGTATTCAATTAATTTAGTTTTATAACCGATTTACACTTTCTTGGTTATTTCAAAGGTCACATTAAAATAAAAATATACAGCAAACAGCAAAAATGGTAACATTGATTACATCTCAAGTTTTCTTTGATATGAAGTGCGTTGGATCATTAAGTGCAAATACAAACTAAAGTTGCCAATAAGGTTGATCGGGTTTAGATACATATATGTCATGTCTCTACTCCGATCTTGTCTTAGTGGTAATCCCGTATTTACAGAAGAATCGAGTACAAAATAGGAACATTTAGATTGACCAGTACAATAAATCGTCCTGCGTCCTAAAAACTAAAACAAATGTTTCTGGTCTTTACAGGCTGACAAAAATGATGCGATGACGTGATTTTTTTTTTATTTACGACATTTTTTTTGGGGGGGGGGGGGGGGGGATCAAGAGATAAACAAACAAAATTTATTAAACAATTTATATAAATAAAGCACAAACCCTCTTAAATATGTGTTACTATTCCAAATAAGCAATAATCTCACCCCTTCATTCCATCTCAACAGAAACGAGTGACATTTTCTATGTCCTATGTTTTCTAAAAATGATAGTTATCTACCCCTTACTTTTGTTTAAAACCTAGAAAAAAACTGAAAAATGTCCATGCAACGTAGTTCATACAGCTATCATAAGGCACAGTCGTGAGTGAATCCAGGGTATGAGAAGAGATATATCGGAACACGTTCCCTGGGAATTATCAAGCAAGTTCAATAAGTGGACTTCAGCAAATGTATTACTTTATTACAAATATTATTGTTGTCTTTCATGATCTAGAGATTGCAATATAATGTAGTTTCCATCATGTCGTGAAGCTCAGCGTTACGCGTACATTACACACTTGCAAAATAACATATTCGTTTCCATTCTCTATTCAATCTGCTGCCACGATACTGAGAATAATGGCCATTACCATTTGCAACTGCTCATTTAAAATCTTCCAGACTAAAATTATTTCCAAGGTATAAACTGATACACCTTATTTCTTTTTAAATAAATAGATTGAATATCTTAATTATTCTAATTAGGCCCGCAATACGTGTCATGTTGATGAAAAATGTATGTTATGCTGCGAGAATATCCACACATCTATTACATTCTCTGATAAACATGTTACATTGAACTAAACTGTTTTGTTATCCAAATCGTGTTTTCAGTTTATCTCCTTGAGTGAAAAAGGAATATGATGTTTTCGAAATATCTATTTAAATGAACAAATCAGTGCGTAGAGAAATCGGTCAACCTTTCAAACATTAGTTGAACAAACGGCCCAAGAATAATATCTCGATCACTCATTCCTAAGGCGTTTGAGTCGTTCAACTAAGAGTAAAACACATTTTGAATGTTTTTACTTGAGTAAATATTACAAGAACTTCTCTCATAGATCATACTTCATCAATAGTGAGAGTGTCCGTTAAAGATAATTTTAGAAATATTAAGCGTTTTATTTTAAAAGTTCATTCAGATATTAAGATAAAGAAATGTTTGTTTCCAGGAATTCCTAAAATGTTTAAACCAAAGCAAACTTTCTGTTTGAAATACTAACATATTTTAATGTACTGATTAAGTATGTTACACAGTTAACAATATAAAATTTTACACTTCACGGTTCAATATAACTCTATTAGAAAGTCATTCAGTAAGGAGCATACCTCCCAAACTATATATGCTACAGTCTTACTTACGACATATGTCAACCAAGACCTCTCGAGATGCTTTTGTGGGTGAGAAACTGAGTATTCTACCATGACATTGCTGGATACTCGATTCTGATTGGTTCTCCAGAAAAATCAAACGTGATCAATTCTGGATTGAACCTCCTCTGATTTTAGCGCCGCTTCACCGCGTATTGACAAATCTACATTGTGACGTCACAATCTATCCGAACAAACGGTCGATTTTATGGTGTGCTCTACTTGTGGAAATCAAAATAACTGAAACAATACAATTAATTTTTTCCTGTAGTGTGTTTTAGAGCTACATCAGATAGATAAGCAAGACAAACTGCGTCAGTATCAAGATATCCAAATAGCGAGCAAACGCAATGTCATTGACGCAGCCGTTTCTGAAAACCGAGCGTAGACGTTTTGATGCAAATAAGAAATAGATATGTTATATCATCTGCACACCTACGTCGATAACTAGAATGTGCATTCCTTACCCGAATGAGACAATTACCATCACCTGTAACGCTTCCTTTTAATAAATACAAGTCCTCAAGTTCGTCCTTCACAGCGACCGGCAAACGGTATCCATTTTGAATGTCGCGTGATATGCTTAGCGGGTTATTCCAAAAATCTGGAATTCAGGAGAAACGAATCCCGATTGTATGAACGTGAATTTTTGGAAAACAAAATTCAAACTCCAGTAATAAATGACACATATATTAGATTTGTTTTTAATAGTTAAAGACAATTTATGGGGGGAAAGTTTGTGTATAACAACAATACTTTTTGTACGAAATCGCCGCTGTTGTCAACAATGGATTTTTCGAACGTAATTCGGAGCTCGCGCGCTGGCCATTGTACGTACTGTAAGCATCCGACAAAAAGAGTCCCGTGGTAAAACGGTCATGGTAGAATGGAGATAAACCTACTGTGTTTGAAAATCAGAGACATGTTATACTGGATTGATAGCGAGTAAATTTAAAATTGAAACCTCACGCTACGCGTTCGGTTTCAATTTTAAATTTACTCGCTATCAATCCAGTATAACATGTCTCTGATTTTCAAACACAGTAGGTTTATCTCCTAATTCAATTAGACCTGTGTCATCAAGAGTGTGCTCACTGAATAGATTAAAGATAACCTCATCATAGGACAACAGTGAACAAAACTTTCAAACTTAACACTCATGTTGCCATTTGTAATACAAAATGTCTTTGACCTAAGCTTGAAGCGTGTGTAAGTGTGTTTTGCACATTTGTACACCTCTTAAAGGGATATTCGGTATGTTTTTGGAATCACATAATGGCAAACGTTCAATGGTGTTATTCTATTGAGATGTACTTACTATTGCTGAAAATCAACATTTTTAAACAAGGTATTTCGTTAAAGTGCCATACCATAACTGCAAAATAGTCGTATTAGATTGGTTCCTGTTAAAAATCAGAAACGGTATAATTTGGTTATACAGTGCTCTGTTTACTTCGTCTTTTGCGCAAGAATACGCGTGTTGCCTAGCAACGATAGCGAATCTGCTTCAGAAACATGTAAATCCTGTAAACATTGTGTCTTCATATCCAAAAATATTGATGATATTATGATGTTATTATTTGCTGACGATGTAAATATGTTATTGGTTTACAGCAACAACTTGATGTTTTACATCAATTATATATAACCTGGGGATTGAGTGTACAGATAGAGAAATTAAGCTTATTGCATTTAGAAATGAAGGTTCGATAAAAAGGGACGACGTATGGTATTATGGCAACACTAAGCTTAAATGTGTTTCACATTATAGATATTAAGGCTTAATATTTCTTACAGACTTAACTGGTCAACAGCTATGCAAGCGTCAAAGGCACAATCTGTGTACCAATTATTTAAAAAGAATACCTTCATTCCTTTCAAAAAGCTTGTACAATTTTTGACTGTAGGTATTGCCAATTGTTTTATTTGGGTCAGAAATTTTGGTACAAGCAACATTTTTTAAACGTTATCTAAATTTGGGAAAAGTTGCTTCGAATAAGGTTGTCTTAGGGGAAACTGGTCGCTGTAATTTATTTGTTCTTACTGGATTAAGAGTTATTAAATATTGGCTGAAATAACTAAGTATAGAGTTACCCGAGGCAAAGTAATTTATTCTCAAAGTTACAAGATGATATAGGGAAGACTGGGCATCAGATGTTAGAAAGTTACTCTTTTTGACTGGATTTTCTTTTGTATGGATATCCAAAGAGATTGGAAATGAAAAAAAAAGTTTTAAACATTAAACAACGCCTCAAAGATATTTATTTCCAAGAATGGTGTATGTCAATAAGTAATTCAAGATATTTAGAGTATTATTCCTCCCATAAATCTTCATTAGAGCCCGAGTTTTATAGTATACAGTCAGAAGATAACTCTCTAAAAAGGGCCTTATGTGCATTTAGAATTGGTTTCCATGACTTCAGAATTAATTATTTTCGAAAAAGACATGAAGCTGTGTTTGATAACGATGAATATATTTGTAAAAACTGTAAAACAGGTAATGTTGAAGATGAATTCCATGTATTATTGTACTTTATTACCAACCTGGTACTTCGTAAAGGGGTTTCATAACAAACTGTTATGACACACATGTGTCATAATACCTTCAAGTAATTCGATTGGCTAACGATGAACTTTGACACTGCCTGGACTACTTTATGCATTCGTAAAAACGAACGTGAATTCATTCATGAAATTACAAGTATATTACGACAACACTTATAATGAATATTTATCTCATTGTTCAGTTGATTCAGAAACTCTACTCACCGCAATGATTGATTTTAATGAATAATTAACAAATACACCATGACCAGAGCAGATCAAATCACTACCGACCCAACGCTTCTGAACATAGTTCAATATCAAATCGTTGATATGGTTGAATTAGAGCTAGATCCGGCTAGATATAAAAATGAGAGTCCAAATTTTGTATTTAAAAAATCTGACAACGTACCCCGACTTGCATGCATCCATTAGTCAAATGTAGTTTTGGAAACTAATCTATTTCAGACAAACTGGTAGATTTTGGTTGTTAATATCATTATTGCCGATTTAACAACTGTGGAACTAAATTTGTTGTGTAATATCGGTTTCTGCCCATTGATAAGGCCGTTGCTCGATTTTAATTGAAAACTAGTTATAATCATATATTTGGCAATTCGGTATGAATATGAGTGCACATGTGTAAACTGACACTTACGAGAAGCTTAATCTTACATTGAGTGACAATAACATTAAAAAGTTAATCTTTCTCCAATTACAGTAGATAATAACTTGCTTATGTCAATTGATATATGGGAAACAATCTGTGTATCTAAACATGAAACGTAAGCGTTATGACATATCTTCACTTTAATTCTGAATCTACTTCACTAATTCTTTCAGGTGTCACGACGAGTGTCGAGGTTACTGGTACGGGATTGTTCCTATGCCCTCCTTTTTTCCATTTACGCATCCATAGACAAACCAGTTCACAAACCTCCAGGGCTCCTCAGTGTATTCAAACCCAGAAAGCCATGATCATGTTGACTATAATGTTACTGTTCCATGTTCCCAATAAGTTATTTTTTAACAAAAACCATGGAGGCATTGTCCGTAAAACATAGTAAAAAAAAAATAATAATGTTCCATTGTCACTATTGATTTATAAAAAATCAGTATCACCCGTCAATACTGAGAGATTAAATTGCATTTAAGAATTTAGTTTTTACTTTGAAATCAAAATGGATTCTTTTTTAGCATTTTATATATAGTTTGTTGCAATTCATATTTCTTTAATGAAAAAGAGATTAAATCTTTTCCGTTTATCATCATTACTGTGAAAAACAGCATGATGTCCCAGTACACCTGGGAAATTAAGATATATCGGGGAACAATATCCCCCCGAGATCTCAATAGATTCATTTTGTTTACTGATTGTGTAACTATGTAAGCACATAGATTCCAGTCTCGTTATGAAACGTTCAGCTTTAATCATTTAACAAGCAAGCAAGTCATTCATATTAATACCATAATGTAATTTTACTTATTGATATAATATTAACAATTAACAAAAACATCTGAAAGTTTTTATCTTCCTAGAATAAAATACCTCTTTTGACTGACTGATGGTCGCAGAATGTTTCCTACCCCGTGACTCCCACCACCTAAACATTTCAGTCACCCAGCTTCAATAGCAATAGCTCCTAAGTTGTCGTCACATAATGGTCAAATGACCGTACATAATTATGCCCACGTTGTACTGAGTTTTAAACAGGGCAATCAGCTGATTTTAGATATATGAATCACAGACTTACTTTTGGCTTTGCATTTCACACAATGAAACTAATATTAACTCGTTTTCAAAATGTTAAAGCTTGTATTCATAGGTTTCGACCTATAAGATCGGTCGAAATAGATTATTACATTTTGTTCACATTTAGGGTGAAGGTCGTTAAGGTTCAGTTTCGTATCCAGTATTCGTTTTTCTGTTGATCGGAAATCAAAATAAAATGTGGATACGTATTATAATTTGTATATAAATGACGATAGGATAAACTATTTTATCATCCAAAACTGTTCCACAGGAGATATCGCTGTTGTCGTTTTGACAGTAGATTTGCACAATGCCAGGTCACCGTCAACTACATGACATCACAATGCTTTTGCATCATCGAGTAATGGTGTCAAAATGCTATGACGTCATAAACATGATGACGTCACAATGCTATGACCTCACCGTACTGGAAGTCAAATGACAGAGATGTGCTCAGAGATGTACATTATTTTCATTGAAAACATGAGTTTGCATGATAAATAGAATCTCACACTCGTGTCTTCTGATATCAAATATATCAACACTCGTTGATAAAAGTAAAACTATCCTCGGCAAGCCTCGGATAGTTGTAACTCGTGTTGATATATTTGATATCAGAAGACACTTGGTGAGATTCTCTATGTATGCTTCTCACTCGGGTTGTACTGTCTAATCCAGTTCTTTCTACCAGTATCACCACTCATCTTACCGTCCTGGGAGACACGGGTTCAATAGTGGTACAGCAATATATTAATACTCAAATTGACAGACCAACTACTTTTTTAAAAACTGATTTTTAACTTCATTACCTATTTATCCATCATGGGTTAACGTAAGGCTTATTCAGCGAGCGAAAAGTTATTTATCGTGAAGAGAGTTAGGGGTGGCGAATCACAAGCTAGTGTAAGACGTGACACTGGTGTACCTGAAGGTACACTCAGAGGTTGGCTGAAAGAAGAGGGAACACTTACCCCACCCCCTTCATGAGTCATGAACGGACCCCAAATGAAGAAAATCAGGTCTGCTAATGACACGGCCCTCGACAGAGCCTTGTTTGAGTGGTTTACACAAGCACGACACGACGGTGTTCCTCTTTCGGGGGAAATTTTGAAAGCTCAGGCATTGAAACTTTCTTAGAAAATCAACGGGGAGGACGACACTTTCCTAGCCATTGATGGCTGGTTTTGGCGTTTCC
Organism: Gibbula magus; assembly: GCA_936450465.1. Taxonomy (NCBI): domain Eukaryota; kingdom Metazoa; phylum Mollusca; class Gastropoda; order Trochida; family Trochidae; genus Gibbula; species Gibbula magus. The sequence goes on along the minus strand of OW388292.1, from coordinate 63,451,780 downwards.
AGAAGAGGCACCGAATAAAGTCAATCGCCGTCAGTGGCGAGGCGTGATCTGCAGATCTAGAGTCAGCGGCAGAGTACCCGAATGTTCTACGCGGAATCAGAAGACCTAGACGAGGAACAGGTATACAATTGTGACGAAACAGGCTTGAAATACTGGATGTTGCCAGATAAGACACTCTCAGACGTTCGTGACCCTCAGGACAAGGGTTTTAAAAAGGCTAAACAACGTGTTACTGTGCTGTTAACGTGTAAGAAGACTGGAACGCACAAACCTAACCCGCTAGTTACTGGCAATGCACAAAATCCCCGTGCACTACACCATGTCAACAGAGCGACATTACCAGTGCATGACGCATCTTCAAAGAACTCGTGGATGACTGCCTATATTTTTAAAGAGTGTTTTTTTCATCAATTTGTGCCTGCTGTACGTGCCCATCTTCGCTCCATGGGACTAGAAGAGAAAGCCATTCTCTTATTGGGCAATTGTCCTGCACGTCCTCAAGTCTCTGCGTAAGTGTCCCACGAAAGAAAAAATAAAGGCTGTTTTGCTACCCAAAAACACGACAAGTATCATTCAACCACTGGACCATGAGATCATCAAAGCCTGCAAGTCACACTGTCGTCGTAAACTTGTTGACAATCTTTTGGAGTCGGAGATGAGACCCGTGTCATACATTCAGACAGTTAACATCAAAGATGCCATCTTCTCTGTACATTATGGATGGAAGCAGGTTTCAAGCAAGAAAATCCAGAACTGTTGGAGGAAGGGATTGTGAGAAGAGTCTGATGGGTTCACGGAGACAGATGTGACAGACGCTGTCAAGAATGTTCAAGCATATGCCACAGAGCACTCCTTGACCCCTGCGCCTGCGGATGTCGAACTTTGGCAGACCTGTGATGACAATCTTCCAGTGTTTCAGTCCCGTACTGATGATGAATTTGTGGAGATGGCCACGTCAGACGCAACAAGTGATGAAGAACGTGATGACATGGAATCAGTTCAATTACCAAGTCAGTCTGCAGAATCACTCGTGGCAGGAAGAAATTGTGAAATCGTAGAAAGAAATACACATGGAACATTCGACTCCACTATGCTGTTACAATCCCGACTCCTGCTTGACCTAATCAAGAGAGATGCCCAGAAAAGCAGAGGTCTATCACAAGCTTTTTTCAGAAATAAATATGTATGATGTATGTAGTTACACTGGCAATGCTTACAATATCACAAACCTCTGAAAAAGATATGTATGTTTAATCACTTGAACATTTTATCTAGTGATATTGAAAAGCATATTTATATATGTGTGTGTGAAATGACTTTTAATTTAAATCACAAACCATTGAGGAATGGTCAAATGACATAACTTTGAAATGCGCCCTGCGTACCGAAAGAGAAAAAAAACGTTTTTACATGTATCACTAACATAATTTGTAAGGCTACGATGAGGGACAGAATGTAGCATAATTGTCAAATTAAACAGAATCATCAACTTATTATTACATTGATTGATGGATAATGTCTTTACTTTAGTTATCGATGTTTGAATTGTGAAATAGATAACATTATTCGGATTTAATATGTATTCGATGTCAATATTTCTATTTACAAAAAATTATTTCATTAGTGGAAATTAGGGCTGTGCAATATTATCGATATACCGGTATATATCGGTACAAAGTGTGTATTGCAATAATTGCAATATGATTTGTGATATCGCAATACATCGCACCAATGCATTTCAAGTAAAATTAAGTTTAAAATCTTACTTTTAGGCACAGACACATGGTTTAATTCTCCAAAAAATGTTTGATGTGCAGGAATATGTGTTGGACAAATGATGGGAGACATTTTTTTATGTTAATATCATTAGAATTTGCTTACATATTTACCTGAATAAATTTTTGTATATAGTTTGTAAGATCTGAAAGGCATTTTATTAAATATGTCATGTTTAAATCGCATAACAGTGTATAGAAGCTCAATGAAGAAGTCATTCAATATATTGCAGTATTATTGCAATATGTGTGCTGTATATCGCAATATATCGCAATATGAATTTTGCCACGATATCCAGCCTTAGTGGAAATGTTACCTTCACCCCAATTACTTGTATGAAATATGTTACGACAAATCTGATTGGCTGAGAGATCACGCAAGAGCTGCAAGTAGATTCGTACCCGAAAAGTAATTCGTTTTCAACTGTAATTTTGGCTACCAAAACTTTTATTTCAAAAGAGATTATTTCATTCAGCATTACTCACTTTAACAGTTTACTTTTAATCTCAAAGTAAACTGTTAAAGGGGATCGAAATTTAAAAAATACGAAATTGTTTTGGGTACTATTTTACTGTATGTTCGTGCAAGCAATATGGCACCATAAACTAGATCTTTCTAACTTTCGTTTTTTTGTACGAGTTTTAAGCTTTGCATTTTTATTGAACAATATCTTCATTTGAAAAACAAAACAACACACAAATATTGATATATTTTATTAATACAAAACGGCTACTAAAAGTGTTCCGTGGCTGCAAGTGAGTGAGTATCTGATCAAATCTCCTTCTCCTGTTCTCGTTTGTACCGCGGATTCTCGATACGGCGGGTCAGATTTTTGGACCACATACCTCGCGTTACAGCGAGGGACCACTGTATGTCTTTTGACTCGACCATGCTTTGGAGCAAGTTACACAATATGTTCACGTTCTGCTATATTAACAGTAAGTATATACCAAACATAAAGTTCGCCACAAAGCCCTACAACTCAGCGAGTAAGAAGTAGCAAGTCTTAATATATAAATACCTCTTCCCGGTATATACCAATCAATAACATTTATTTAAATTAGTTTGAACTGGTTGTCAACTTTAGTGCTTTGCACCAATATATTTCCTGCCCTTGGGAAATCTGACCTCCACGAACCCCTCTGATCACGGATATATGATTAATGACCGGAAAAACATGATATCTGAGCTCACCCCAATGACTCCATATGTACTGACTTTCATGGTTTTCTCATCATAACGCTTCTTTAACTGCGGGGAACATTAATCAGGGCTATAGTACGTTTTCTCCAGGGTCAAGAAGAATACCCAGAGATAGAGGTTCCCTTGTGGGCTGTATGCAGGATGTGTGTGTTCGATCAGGCATGGTTGTGTCTTTGGTTTCAGTGTGCTTGGCAAGATCAATATGTAGAATCCTATTCTCCTTGTGCCTTCTAAGTTAAGCATAAGTGAGCTTAGGGAGTGTCTAATGACTTGACTTTTAACTTATCTCTCACCAAGCTCCAAGGATTGGAAGTTTGTGAGATGAGGCCCTTGGAGTTGGGATGCTTTTGTTAAGTACAAATGTTATGTACTAAGTTGTCACAGTTTGTCCTGTGAATAAATGTTGTGTAAAAGTGTTCTACGGCCCATGACTTTACTGCGTGACTTGTGCTAATTCCACATTACTCCAGACACCTATATTCTTGAATTATATCACGAGGATTGGGTTCTACAAACTAGTGCAACAACCCAATGGTATGATTTCACACTCATTACAACTGGGATGTACGTGAGACACCCTCATGATAACTTGGTATATTCCATTAAAATTTAGTCAACTGGTCTATTATAATCTAACAAATGTTTCTACTACAAAACGATAACATAGTCCATCTATGCCGTACATTACCTTTTGGACATGAAATATAAATATTCACTGGCATATACGCTGCTCCTCTTATGATTTATATATTGGAAGTGGGAGATATAAATCAATTAAAATGAACACGGAAACTGTCAAATGTGTAATGTAAATTATATCCAAGATGAGTAGCACTTGTTGTATGTGTGTTGAAGAAATGTTTATTGAAGATATATAATTATTGATACCTTGCAAGTTAAAATTTTGCATCATTGGTGAAAGCTTCTAATAAACTCAATGAGGAAATGTGTCAATTTCTGTCAATAAAGCGCGTATGTTCAGACAGAATGTACTAACTACTACAGACCTGTGGCGTTGCAGTATGAAAACACAAGATTTACTGAGAAAGGCAAATATTGAAATACATGGTGTCTACAATATATGACACAGTTAACTTGCTTTAATATTTGTCTGTTACCAATATAGGAGAACAATCGCAGCAACTCCTTATCTTCAATAAATCCAATTTTGTCCCCATACTCTACATTTTTCATTTAAACTGTAGCAACATAGCAACTTCCCAATACAAGGCATAACTCTTGCCAGTCACCATTATTGGCTGATTTAGGCCTTGCAGTATTTCCTTAAACAATCTGTGTTTAGAAATCCTGGCCCGCTTTGCATTTCTGGTTCAGCGATTCACTATCTTGACACAACAAAACGAGGGAAATACCGCAAGGAATAAATCAGTCAGTAATGCAGACTGGCAAGAGTTATGCCTTGCGTTTGGTAGTTGTTAACATAGTAGTATTTGATAATATGTTGAATAGTTGTAAGGGATATATATCTTATCCTTATCGACTTAGACAAATGAAGGCAATTCCACACTACCACTAATATGATATACCTGAGATCATGGACTCTCCAAATTGATTTACCAGCAATTAACCGCCATTGTTATTAACGTTGATTCCATTAAGGTGATTTCGAGTAACACGTTCAAGGCTATTTTGAAACGTATTAATATCACGGTGGCTGTTATTGCAGAGGAGGTGTACGTACTAACAATAGTAAATGGCTGTATTTTCAAGGGGAATTGATATTTACACTTGGTGGACTATATTTATAATTGGCATGTTATAAGTGTGCATCGCACCGTGGTTAATACTGTTCATCAATATGTGACTTGAATTGACTTCATTAGCATGGGCACACGTTATTGAGGGCTATCTGTTCTGAAAATACAACGCTGTTGAATTTATGAATTTTGTATTGCAGTAGATAAATTGAACTTATACAAGTATATATATCAAAACAATAAAGATGAATAATAATAATGTAACTGTTTCAGTGCTTACTTACAGACTTTTCAGTTTTGTCGTATGATACATTCGTCCATTCAAAATCATGGTGATTGCGTATTTTATACTAATTAATTTAAAAACAAACATGACACTTGAAGCTGGTTCGATCATGCTATTTAAGGAGGCATGTCAAATATATTATTTAAAGGAACTAGAATCCCCCTTAAATGCTTCGTTAACAATGAATTGTCTCCATTAAACCTAAATTTATCATCAATAGTTCACATTTAAAACGTCATTAGTGTCAGGTAACTCGTCATTAGTTTTCAGCGAGACGTCAATAAATATATAAATCGTCATTATATTTTGCACCAACACATTGACATGCCACAGGCATGTTTTTTTTATTCTCGATAAGCCTGGATAGCCATGTTGTAACCACGAGTATCGCTATGACATTTGGTAATGCTGCGTGAAATAAGAAAACTACAATGCATTTAAATCATGTGACTCATTGATTGTCTCAGCACTGGGATAGTTAAAGGGACAGTTCTGTTGGGATATTGTTTGTGGAGACGAATTTCCAATGAATTGTCGATTTGACACATCTGTTATCAATACATTCACTTAGTAACATGTGTCAACCGGGTTGTTTTATAAGCATGCATTAATAACGTATATGTGTAAAAAAAAGAACGTCACCTGGAATTTCGTTTCCACAAAAATACCCCTATAGAACTGTCCCTTTAAGAATATAAATGTATATACCCCTCAATATAACCCCCTACAAAACTACAGTCTTGATGTTCTTCTGTGAAATATTAAATATGTGATCAACTTGGTCTATCATACATTATATACTTGTATATACTATGTATGATGATTCAATGTCATTGTTTGGGTGTAATTTTATTGACGTTACAATGAACGTCATTAAAGTAACAAGGATGTCCTCATTTTATCTATTCAACATTTTAAACAATACTCGGCATTTGAGTGAGTGAGTGAGTTATTGTTTAACGCCGCTTCGGCAGTATTGCAGCCATTAGCGGCGAGCTCGGCATTTGAAATGAATGTTATAATGATACTCAAACGTGGGTAATAGGCGGAGAATGAATCCATTAGAAGCCAGTATAATATGTAGCTTTGTTTAAAGATGGAAAACGTTGTACTTTGTACTGACTGTGACCCATGGGCGTCAACTGTTTGTACAAAACATTCATCAGGCCTTTCGTGGTGTTTCATGGTACATGTACATGTACTGTTAGTGTGCATGTGAGTTGAAAACTTAATCTTCTGATATAAATATAATATACGATTTACTCATTGATAAAGTACTCAGCATGCCTGGTAACTAGGTTGACGTGAAGATAAACATTCATTAATAAGTTGGTTTGCGAGAAGTCATTACTTATCATTCTATTAATGGAATGTAACACAGATAAGCTATAAAAATTTCCCGCTTTTATAATTACATATTGACCGTTATCGACTGTGGTTAATATGATTACTTAAATAACCTTTGCTAAAAAGCTGGAAGTTATATGGTACTTGAAGATGAAGTTTTCAAGCTAGACTTTTCATTGAATAGATGTTGTGTACAGAAAAGATTATTAAATTAGTCACATTATTGTAATGGATTATTCATTAAATCCATAGTTTCAATCATCATTATAGATCTTTCTCTACTTATATCGATAATGAATAACATTAAGCTACATGTAGACTAGAATTAATTAGCTTCACTGCACTTTGTTAGATATCTGGTACCATCTGGTACATGTTAATGCATACTTCAAGCAATTTGGCTAATTCGAATAGATTATATGTACAGAAATAATTCTCATTTAGCTCTCGTCAATGGACTTCAACATAAATTGACTTCGGTCCTTGTTTCTTTCCTTTCTTCTTCTTATAGGAACACATGAGGACGACTTAGCGGCTGACAGTGGTAATTCATTACATGTTTGAAATGTGCTGGTCATAGCTTGGTATATGGACGTTTTGAGTGAGTGAGTGAGTGAGTTGGGGTTTTACGCCGCTTTCAAGAGTATTTCACTTATATCGCGGCTGCTAGTATTATGGCAGGGAGAAAGCCCACAACGCCACGTGGCTATGTACTGCGGTGAAACCTGCGAGCAGCGGCTGGAACTAGCGAACCATGGGTGTTACTACGCTGAAATTCAGTGTAGCATTGCACCCAAACCTTTCTGCGTGTTCTCTACTGCAGACAAAGTTGCCGTGCCCCTGGCGGGATTCGAACCCTGGACCTCTTGAACGTTTTGAGCTAAAACCTTTAATCGAATGAGTTTGTCACAGAGTCCTTACTCGCCATTAAGTTTAGACTAAAAACATCATACCTCGACGACTCGTTTACCGTATCAATGTTTATGAAGGTGTAACACAATTTACGTATCTGTAATATATGCGTCTTTGTCGTGTGTTTAACAAACATGTGTTTAAAGTCTATTCGCAAGTCTATTAACATACGGCAATATAGACCATTACTCATTGGACTTTTGAAAATAAGCAACCAGTTTTCAATGAATAGGCATTAACGGTGTAATACCGAAGCAGATAGTACATATGCATTGAAAAAAATGTCTGTCTGACCGTTAACCTCAGCATTTCTTATAAGAGCCTTTTTTTGCTACCTTCTTGATGTGCAGTGTCATGTATTTCATCAAGTGATGTTGCACGTGCATTACATGGGATGAGACTTGACGTCATTTTTGGTAAAATCACGTGTTGCATGACAATTCTCACTATACTCTACGTATTGTCAATGAAAACATTGTGTGTTCCTGCGACATGTTTAAAAATCATTTTATATATGTAATCTAAGTATTTTAAAAAGTATTGAAATTGTTTCTTTGTATACTTTCTTTTGAGAATGGGTTTATATAAATTTTAATAAATACAATAATAAATGAACATGATAAATACAAATTCTACAGTGAAAAATACAAGACAAGGCTCTGAAAAAAGTTTTACTGGAAAAAACAACCACCTAAATATCACCTTAAAATGAATGTGAAGCTATGTTCACCCCCTTATGTATAGCTGTTTTTCACTAACACAATATGTCCATGTCCTTGTTGTACTAATGTTGAAGAGTCCAGCTTTGTTTCTTACCAAATAAGATTATGGATGGTGGACGAATTTACCAATATTGATAACAAAGACCTGCTTCAAAAAGGTGCCCTATCAAGTACAGTTACTGAGTTGATGATAAAGCATTCGAGTAATAACACGGCCCATGGTAATTTTGTTCAACTGAAAAAGGGGTGTCCAATATTCAGGATAACCTGATAATGGCGTGTTGAACTAGCGAAGGAAATTATACCTTTTTCTATCTTTAAAAACAATGCCTATGGGTAGTAGTGTATGTTAGCGATGGTCTTATTTCAGATTCTTTACCTAATTATCAGACATTTTCTAAAATCGAATATTACCAACGTACATCATAACAGTTATTAGATGAGATGATACAGATGAATGTGTCAAAACCACCAGATTATCACTATATAATTACAAAATGGATTTGTTACACTAGTTTCCGCGTTTCTAATTGGACGAGAGCTCTCAAAAACCTGCTGCCATATCACGATGAATGCAGATAAAATGTGCGACCATACATCGTGCATTATGACGTCACAATCCATCAGAACAAACGGGTGTGTCAGTTGGTTCTTACAACTGAGCGTAACGTTTTGATGCAAAATAAGATATACACGTCATTTCGTCTTCAAACCTACGCTAATAACTGGAATATTCATTCCTTTTCCGAATGAGACAATTAATTACCTCAAGTTTGTTCATCCACTAGTGCTTCGCAAATGGTAGCCATGTTTGAACGTCGCGTGATATGGTAATGAGAGTTAATAACAAATTGCGTAAACCAGAAAAAACGAACCCTGATTGTATGCATGTGAATGCTGGTTAAACGAAATTGAATCCTCTGCTGTTTTAGATTAACGATTCCTCAATTTTGCTTCAGCCATGTATTGTTGCGTGTAACAAGCTGCTGCCTCCCGTGGTAAATGACAAATTTATATATATTTGACTTGTGTAAATATTTAAAGAAAATCGTTTTGATTTTGTAATTATAAGGATTGTTTTACATGTTTTGTGCCTTTATCGCAGTATAACAGCAACAAATTACGTATAACATCACTCTGCTACGCGATGTTATACAATCTGTTACTGTTATACTTCGATAGAGGCACAACACATGTAAAACAATCCTTAAATATTCGGTCACAAAAGCTTTTATCTTCCGATCCTTTAACATAACCTGTCTTTGGGATGGATTGGAACTGATTGGAACTGTTAGCCCTTGGTAAACGCAGATACCGTTTTTCTTGCAAAGCTCAATTTGAATTTGAAAAGAGGTGTTCGATAGTTGTCATTCTGAGGGTCAAAATGATATGACAAACTAATAATGCATAATGCACATGCATCAATATTTATAGAACACTACCTTCGGGTAATGGGTTGGAAATGTATAGTATGGTGACAACTCACATGTATTCATACATATATTTATATTATTTATAAACGGGTTGACAACGGTATTGACTGTGACATGGATATAATCCGCTATGGATATTACATGTAAGTGTGAATATAAGTGTAATAAGTAAATGTTTAAGGTATTGTAGGTAGAAGATAGTCCTTTATCAGTGGTATATCAGAAGTAAAGAGGATGGTTGGTATATTATTTCATAATAAAATGAATTCTAATAAGGCAGATTGTTTTTTTTCCAATTACATGTCTGTCACCGCATTCCATTTCATTAATATTTGTGTTCGTAATGACCAGAGCTGCTCTATTTGTTGCAGCTTAATATATCCTTCATAAACCCAATGTATGTTTGGTGTACAGATACAACATTGAATAAAGTATATCAATATTAATGATAAGCAATTTGTGACGAAATCACGTTTTTAATTTACTATAATGCCATTTCGTGCACAAAGAGTGTCAACATTGATTCCTCAAACTCAAACATCAATTCAACCGAACTATCATTAATGTTCATTTGGAAATTTCTAGACAATTGACTCACGTGCCACGTCAAGCAAGAAGAAATACAAATTCAAAGAACAATACTGTAATCAGTGTTGGCATAAAGATTCTACTTTCTAATATTTTTTTAATTTGAAAAATTGTTCTCTTTGTTCTATCTTTAGCTCTTCAGCTTAATCTTTCTACATTTCGATGTAATCCAGAAAATGTCTTTACATTTTTCAACTCCAAGACTTACATGCCACTGACTAGTACGCTTTGCCCTGTTCCTTTTCAACGGGATTGTCTTGTAAATAATTGTCAGTTTCACTCTCTTTGAGAAAAAAATATTTCAATTTTACTTGTAGTTTTTGTATTAACGTTTTTATCAACAACTCTTGAAGTGAAATTCGAGAGATGGATTCACTCTTCCTTCTTTTTACATATTGTGATGTTTGATACGTTAGTGCACTGGTCAACGCATTCGCACCATAACTAATGAATACATATATTGCCTGTCAATGTATTCTTGTAAGTTTGGAGTATAAACGTTTTACACTTTCACATTAATGATGACATGTTATAATCACCCGTTACACAGATAATAAGCAGAATTCATAGTTTTGTTTTTTCATCTACATTTGTACATGATCTCCTAAGGCAAAGGTTATACACATAATTTGAAATCACGGAAGGTCTCGATCGTATCCTGTTTTCCATACATTATGAAATGAATTATTTTCAAAGCATCAAGAAAAAATGTGTTTGAAAAGTAAAAACAACTGCTATATACGTTTCCATATATATAGTACATATAGTACACCAGGTTACATTTAAACATGGAAGTGGCATTTCAAAATGTTTAATCTTGTTTTACACAGATGATCAAAAGAAAGAACATTGATTTCAAACCAATTGTATTTTGATATTGTAATACCCTCCAACCATGAATATAACGATGTGACAGATGATTGTGATATCTAAGAATTAATTTATCCTTCTTCAGAAGAAAATATATTTGGGATTACATTTTGATCTGTTCAGTTTTGACAAATATGAAGTACAATAAGGAATGCTTGTGTTCTATCAGAGAACATTAACATGTACAAGCATACACATATATAAATCACTTCTTCCAAATGTGACTGTCACCCTATAGCACTTACCAATCGATATTTACTGAACATCAAACACTACAGATACACTTTGATTCAGAATGAACATAAAAAGCCCTTGCAATTGCGTTGAAATGTATTCTGAATGCCATTTTTGGAAAATATGCGACACATACTGATTAATATGTATTTTCCCTCTGTGACACACAACATTAACATTATCTTAATTTGCCTGGATTAAGTTTCCCAGGGTACTCTTTCAGAGTGAAGTTAACCCATTTATGCATGACGTCCCATAAATGGGACGCTAATTCAATGATCTGGTTCTCTGTTGATATATAAGATAAATATTTGCTGTAAGCTGTTTTTTAAAGGGAATATGTTGTATTTATATGTCAACCAAGTTAAATAGTTGTAGATTTAAATATGGTTAAATCTGACAACCTGAAACAGAGGAGATACTAATTTAGCAAATTGCCAAAGTTTGAGGTACTACTGAATAATTGAACTTTCCAGTTGAACTCAATTGATTTGTTTTTAAGGTTTTTCAATGTTAAATAGTTTAAGTAAAAATAAAAGTTTCTGTCAACTATGTTTTTTCTATGCTCAAAGTTTTGTAAAATTAGCGTCCCACATATGGGACGACATGCACAGGAGGGTACAGGTTTTTTGGTGATTCACAGAAATTATTTTTGTGGCGAAATATAATTTCTTGTCTTGATATTTATTAGAAAGGATGAGTGGAAGGGTAATAACAAAATTAAAAATTTATAAGTGACTGACTAACCCTCTGCTGACATATATCTATATTGACATATCGGATGTTTCTGGTGCCATGGGTTATTTTGAAGATGAGGACGGTTTTAAGGAGGAAATGAGTAAATCAGAGCATTGCATGTGCTAACAGTATCTCATGAAGAAACAAAAGTAGTGGTCAATATTCCTTTTCCGGCTCTCTGCAGAAATTTTAAATGTTTGAATACGATATATACTACGTTTTTCACGCAAAAATCGATTGATTGCTCTGCTGTAGTACACCTGTAATCTGAAATTCAGAAATGGTTTGTATTTCAGAAGAGGAAGTCCCCAAGATGTTGTCCAACCAAAATTTATTATCTGTCAAACAATTTGGTTTTTCATGTACCTGTAACCTCTTGTGCATGACGTCCCATATATGGGACGCTACTTCTATCATCAAAATAACACGGGGAAAAATTATTTGAGGTAAAAATAACCATTGATTCACTTAATTGCAAGGTATGAACTATACATTCTCACAATTAAATGAAAATCTGAGAGGTCATGCATACATGGGTTAATTCAATAAGACTTTCGGGTTGTATTTGATTGAGTATTTGAACACGAAATAGAAGAATAACTAGCAAGGTAAGTGAGATATTCATCCATTTCTTCACCATGAATCTGTTACTTTAGCTTTATCATCCATACGATGGCAAATCAATAACAAATTTGATATTTTATTACGCACATTTTGATATTGATAACTCATTAAAACAAACCAATCCATAGATTTAATTACTGATTATTTTTGTGATTGCAATGACAACTTGATAGTGTCAAAGTGACATAAATGTTCACGCAAGTTCACATGGGTTTACATACTGTATAAGTTTGCCATCATTTATTTCCGTTTTATATCATCATTAGTGCAAACACTTGTATGTCATATTCATGGACTAGATATTAGCAACAACATGTTTCAGTAAGTTTACACAGTTATAATAACAGTTTGTCTCCAACTAAACTTTGTTTGTCATTAAGGTAAGCTTTAGACTTAAATTTTACTAAAGTGTTAAATAATAATAATAATAGTGGCATTTATATTGCGCAGTATCCACGCCATAAAGGTATGCTCAAGGCGCATTGTTGTCACATTATTACCCTGGTCTAAACTGAGCTGCCGCAAAGCGCTTAAAGGTCACCTCCTCCACATCTTACACCAGGTACCCATTTCCTGCTGGGTGAACAGAGGCACACGTTGAATAAAGTCACTTACCCAGGGTGACACCATAAGTCTTTCCACTCATGTCTCAGTGTGGGGCACGGAGTTACCCTTCAAACTCTCAGTTAATTCAGCTTTTAAGCGGGTAACCCACCCATGCGGCAAGCCGCGCCCATTGTTGCTGAACTTCACTGATAGCGGTCGACTGAGCTATGCACAGGACCACGTTTAGAAGTGCACTGACTACTTCTGTGGACCTGATGAAGTTCCGGTCACGATAGATAATTAAGATTTCGTGCGTTTGCTTAAACCTATCGAGACAAAGGGAATTTGAAGATACTTTACATTCAATTCCTAAGGGACAGTGTTTAATCAAACCCACAACATGGGAGTTTGCAAGCATGGTCTCTGTCAAAGTAGAGTATCTGGTGTCACTTTGTTAGATATATCTGTCAAGACTGTTAGGTGTTTAGTCAGGGCATCATTTGCAAAAGTCGATGGATCACTACTAACATTCTTCATAAGCCCTATAATATATACCATACTTTTATTGTTTCCACCTTTGTTCTTAATGACATGCAATATACTGCCAAAACCTATTAGCTAAAATTAAACAGCTAAGTTAATCATTTCATAAAGAAATCAAACAAGATATTCGCTGAAGCCTTGTTCCAGTGAACATAAAATAACCTCGCATTAAAAAGATGTTCCCTCCTATAAATATAAAGCTTGAACCACGCAGAAGGTTTAGTAAAAATCAACCACCACCATTAATAGAACATTAATAACATTTACCCATTTCATTCTGGCGAGTACAATTACCGTTTGCGTTTAAAATCAATTTGGGTATCAGTTAGTGGTGAAAGGTGATGTAATAATGTCACGTTATATGATGGCTAATGCTATTTCGATACTTAAAGGGGCAGTAGCACTTTTTTTTCAAATATTACATTTTCAAATTTCCCATTTATAATGATAGTTTAAGTCATTTATATTTACTTTAGAGGGTAAAACATACTATTACACAAACCAATTTTCCGTAGTGGTAAAAACAGTGCTGCATATAAAGAAAAAATTGCATGGCGGCCATTTTATTGTGAACACATGTTATTATTTCGAATGACAAAAAGGATTCCCATGGCTTTACGGAACCAAGGACAGTCGTTTTTAACTTGATTTTCCGCAGAGGGAAGGGTGTTTACTATTAGTGACATTATTTCAAAAATATATTTCATCGATTTATTTCACCGAAAAAACGTGCTACTGCCTCTTTAAAGCCCATGCTTTGTAATATGGTATTTCTACACCCTCACAGTTTCACGGTTCCACTTGACATCATATTTTTACAATAGATCCATGCTTAATTAATGCATGAGTGTATACACGTTATTAGTCTTTATAAGAAATTGTAATAGATAGTAAGCCTGATACTTAGTTGAATTGTAATTGTATTGTAATGGAAACACATGGGTTTGATTAGTGTGATTGATTGAAACAGAATTTCTGTAGCTGAAATAAATTGTCAACGAATGGAAAGAATTAAATGATACAAGTAGATGTTCGTCTGTAGCTCAAGTTCACAGGACAAAAAGTGGTGGAATCCGGCAATTTTTGGGAGAATCCGGAAGGATCCCGGAAATCGGTTTCCTCCACATTTTGTCCTGTGGTTATTCGCTAGCCCATGAACATACAAGATCCAACGATGGCAACTTAATTGTCTGAGCTGATGATAACATAACGTATCATTGAGAGCGTCTTCTATGAATACACTGATTAATTACACTAGTGAATGCTGGGGTCACTTGAGAATATACATTACAACGACTGTTAATAATCTTGGCAAGTGGTCAAGTAATTGAACTCTGATGTAAACGTGGTCATCAGTACTGATTGGACGTGGTCATTTCTCTTGATGTTGACCATTAATTCTGATGTCACATATTGAGGGGGCGGGATAGCGCAGTGGTTAGCGCGTTCGGCTTCGGATCAAGAGGTCCGGGGTTCGAATCCCGCCAGGGGCACGGCAGCTTTGTCTGCAGTAGAGAACTGTTCTACACGCAGTAAGGTTTGGGTGCAATGCTATACTGCATTTCAGTGCAGTACAACCGCTGGTTCGCTAGTTCCAGCCGATGCACCGCAATGCATAGCAACATGGCGTTGCGGGCTTTCTCCCTGCCATAATGCTAGCCGCAGTTATATAAGTGAAATACACTTGAAAGCGGCGTTAAACCCCCACTCACTCACATATTGAATCTATGTTTTATAATACATGATGATACATACATGTACATGGTGCACAACCTATCATATTTCATACATTTGTGTCAATTGTCATTTATTTTAAAATGACGTATCTGTCATGTAATAAACTCAATCATTAATTTAAGGATTATCCCAACATTCAAACTAAATTTTACATTAATCATTATGTGAAACATTAAGGTACTTAAATACTGAAAATTATGTTAGTTGTTAATATATTGTGGAGCTCAGGTTTTTATTGAAATACATGCAGTTCATTTATCGCCAATATTCCTTTGGAATCATTATTATTTTGCAATTAAACAATATCATTCCGAACAATTACAGTCTCTTTAAGAGGTT
This sequence comes from Gibbula magus, assembly GCA_936450465.1. Taxonomy (NCBI): domain Eukaryota; kingdom Metazoa; phylum Mollusca; class Gastropoda; order Trochida; family Trochidae; genus Gibbula; species Gibbula magus. The sequence continues at coordinate 63,436,164 of OW388292.1, read as the reverse complement.
GATGTCACTTCTTTGTTATTATACAGGCACTGACACAATATTTCATTCATCCTACAGGTATCATTTATGGAATTTTGCATACACAAAACTGAATTATTGCTTCTCTATAGAATATGTCATTTGTGTAAATACGTTTTTAATGATCGGGTAGTTGTGGTTATTTTCAACATTTTGAATTCGATAGTTGATCTTATTCACGTTCATAATACATTACACAATGTGTAACAAAACATCGAACTATCGATGCATCGCAATAGTTGGCTTGGCAATAGTACTATATCGATAGTTTATTCTAAAACACTATCGCTATCACAATAGTAAGGTTCGCTATCGATACTATCGAAACTATTAAATTTCCCTTAATTATGTATGATTTACACAAGCCTCACTGCATTTAATTCAAGATTTTTCACTTAGAACGTCAAAAGGGATAAACTAGAGATAGGAAATAGCAAAATGACAAACAGTATTTTTAATTATGATTTCTTTACTGATTTTTGTTCCATAGTCCTTACATCAATTTAAACATTTCTACTAAAACCTATAAGAAATCTAGCTGATTATTGCGTATTTGTACAATGTACAAAAAACCCATCGCAATAGTTATTGCAATAGTGAGTTACAATAGTCTATCACTATCACAATACATGTAGTAAATGGCAATAGACTATCGCTATCGCAATAGTCTCTTTGGGTCAACAGTCACCTCTATTACACATGCTCCTTGTTTTCTTGTCTCAATTGAATCTTACACGCTTCACCAGCTTTGATCTGTTATTCCACATCACACGCACATTTGTTTATCAAGTCATTCTTTCATTATGGTATATTAGAGATCTGAGAGGCGTTCTACTTACCAATCTAAGCCCTACTATCAATCGATTAGCCCATCCATTATCATTGGCTAAGATTGATCCTTGGGCTATGATGTGTGAGATGAACAGTGCCCTGGTCATGCCTCGTTTCCTTTGTTTAACTAATCAGTATTTATTGGTCAGTAATATGGCAAACTTGCTGGACTAAAAATCATAGAAGAAACTTTTTGTTTGATCATTGTTGTTGTTAGATATATTGTACTTATTTACTATAAAATTCTAAATTAACCTGTTCTCCATACATGCATCCAACACACATGAAAAGTAACTGAAACCATTTCAATCATATTAGTAAGACAAATATACCACTGAATAGATGTGAATCTGAATGTGTAATGGGAACTGTTTGGTGTTACCAGCGCAAAGATAACAAATTAAGAACGATATTGCATACGTTTAAGTATAGCCATTTCCGTGTAGCCCATTTTCCCCTATGTGTATACCTTTAAAAAAGATTATCTTGCAAAGACCCACTACAATAGTGTCACGCTTCATGTTGTTTTCCCTTTGTATATGACTGATGCAAAATAACGATTTCTCGTTAACATGATAAACGTACATGTGTAGATATATAGTATATATGTCATTTTCATGTAAGTATCATATATATATATATATATATATATACTTACATGAAAATGGCATGTAAAGTCTATATTAACGTTTCATTTTATGTTCATTGTTTTATTTTTCAATGCTCGAACCTGCGAACCATAAGAAATATTTTGTTCGGAAACTGCACTATACATTATCCTGTTTGAATTCTTCACCACTCTTCATGTAAATACTGTTTAACCCATATTCAATCAAAGAAACATCCAATCAATTATCTAGCCCCTATTTCCTCTCTTGTATCTGAAGAGATTAGTACTAACAACATTTTGGGACACAGGGCAGTGAACACTATTGATTAGAGTGATAATACAAATCATTATCCCCGATACCTTCATGCCAATCAACTTCATTCTAAAATTTTTTTATAAAATGCTTATGCATACATTTAATTACGAAATTAAACATTTATGATTGGACGGAATTTGGTGTTCTTCATTACAGATCTTTCGTTTGGAAGAATTAATGACGTCAAGGTTGGAGATCAATGAGCTCGGCTCATCCTGTTTCCGATGTCAAATGAGAAAATCGTTAGGTGATACCTTTCTATGAGGAGTTAATCTCACATGAATTGTACATGGGCCATTAGCTTTATACTATGTCTGTACCAAATAACAGTCAATAATTGGGTATTAACTTGATACTTCACGTTCAATTGACGCTTGTTGCATTAAGACATAGTGAATAAGGCTAGACAAACATTTTAGCCAGATACATACATTGTAAACGCACATGACACCAGTATTGAAGTACAATATTTTCCTCGACTTAAAAGATCTAAAGACATATGTTAACTGAAATTCATCACACATTGTATATGCATAAACTCCTCCTAAAACATCATCAAACGCATCGTAGCAAATTTATTTTTAAGGATAAATTACATCTTTCAATGATAATTGACACAATATGTGAAACACAAAAGCAATAGGTGTCTACACTCAAAATACGTCGGGTACAAATTCGTGAAAGACGAAACAGATAAATTGACTAAACGGATTGAAATTTAAATTGAAATGGCTGTACATTGTTCATACTGAAATTGCTGCTTGAAGGTAGTTCAAGTGATCTGGCTGATGTAACGACACCTAAACACCTATTGTTTGAAATATAACACCATGATGTAATTGTCAACCATCTTGCTGTTTGAACTTTCAAAATCGCATGAGACCAACACATCTACCTATCACACAGCATAGTTCTACAAAATTGTCTCTGTTTTTGTCGTACCATTTTCTACCAATACAAATAAACGCTTTCTATAGATACGGCTTATCCGGTCGTTTTATGAGATGTTTAACTTCTTATATAACAATATATTGTATAAATTTAAATCATAAATGTCAAATTTGAGAAAATATTATATGCAAATCTGTACTACAGGACATACAGTATAGTCGTCTAAACAGAATAAAGAAGATGTATATCAATAATAATAAAAAATCATTTTTATATCAGTATTCGTGTTTGTATATGATACAAAAGTAACATCTTGTTCATGTCTTAATAATCTCATTGATATTGACAACGCTCCTAAGATTGAGAAAAAAAACGATTTTTAAAAAAAATCCCTTCTATGATAATGATGAATGTAGTTGTGGTTACTAATACCCTGATGATACCAATGAAACATGTTGGAGTAAAAATGGCTCTGTGTTTTTTTTTACTTTTGAATATTTGTGACTGTATATTTGTCAAACTTGTTTAAATGTTGTCTACATACGAGTATATACATTTTGACATCGTTCAATTTTCATTCCGGTCAACATTAAATCAACTCCGTTGAAGGTTAATCCTAAATATTCAGTTAGAGAAAGATACATGACATTGCATGTACATGTGAGTGAGAAAATGTTAAAGTTACAATTGAAATTTACAACTGTTTGAGACATTTGGTGGAATCTTTATTAATGTCATCATACAAACACGTGGAAATCAATTGCATAAAACATTATGATTGTTTAAACTGGAAGGTGGACATATTTCTGTATATGTTACGATTGAATATGACATATCTGTATATGGCATGCGAAATGCTCCTGATAAAATGACAATAAAATATATTCAAGTTTGGTATATTTCAAAACTTAGAACAACTGACATTCAGTTTACCATTCTTGTTTGTATGTTCGTTTATTCAAATATTTCAAAATATCACCTTTCATAACAAAAAAACTTTCTGTAATTCAGTCGATGGGTAGCTAAAAAGTGAGACATACAGAAATAGGCGATCATTAAATAATTTATTTCGTAAAAGCTAAGAATAAGTAATTGTTAAAACTTTGATTGAAACTATAAAATGTTTCGAGACAAATGATTAGATGAAATGTTTATTAATTTTAACAAATACGTGAATGCGTATCGTGTAAGCATAGGGAATATGCATTCAAACAATAATTCATGAACAGCGAAATGGTGTAAGCTCCAACACGCCCTAAAAGTGATACTTACAGAGTTTCTTAATCATTAGATTTTTCTTTCTACGATGAATTTGAGACTTTTTTCCACCAACCCTTCAGGGAAATGAAGTGTGAGTGAGTTAAGTTGAAAACCTATTCTCTATTTATCATCATTACTGTGCAAAAACACATTGCTTCGCTGAATCTTGATAAATCAAGATGTAAACCAAAAGTTTTTGTTATCGTTTTTGTTACAACCGTGATGATGATTGGAATTCATACATTTACCGCCGTTGTTTTGCAGCATATTTCATCAATTAAACAATACTGGCCATACGCGCTGTATTTATCAGTTTTTTTGGGTTGGTATTGTTTCTTTTGTGCAATTTTTAGTAGCCATGATATACTCGTCACCGTTTATACTCAGCTAAACATGCATCAAGTACGGACATTGATTTTAGACTATTTAGATATGTCTTCTTTTACAATAATCTTTAGGGTTTGGTTGATATGCATTCGATAGAGGAAAATTACAATAGAATTTCATTTAGAAAGCCATTTCTTACTGTTGTCTAAATGAGGTGAGGTGAGTTGGTGTTTAACGTGTTTCAAGAGTATTTCACTTATATCGCGGCTGCAGGGAGAAAGCCCGCAACGCCATGTGGCTATGCATTGCGCTGAAACCTGCGAGCATCGGCTGGAACTAGCCTTTCAGAGTAGTAACACCCATGGTTCGCTAGTTCCAACCGTTGCTCGCAGGTTTCACCGCAATACATAGCCATATGGAGGTGCGGGCTTTCTCCCTGCCGTAATACTAGCAGCCGCGATGTAAGTGAAATGCTCTTAAAAGCGGCGTTAAACCCCAACTCACCTCACCCTTACATTATGTTAAGTCAAAGGTTCTTCATACACTGGAAGAGCTACTGAGAGGAATTTAAATGATTACAATCCCTACATTCTCATATTTTTGTCCGAGAGTTGATGATCTCCATCGTTGAATATGGATATTCAAATAAGACTGTTTGAAGTGTGTTTGAAATGAAACAGCAGCATCTTTACTGCAGAAGCTAAGGCCATCCTTAAGGCCGTCCATCACATTAAAAACTCAACTCCCAATAATTACATTATTTTTTCCGATTCACTTTCTTGCCTACAAGCAATTAAAAACTGTAAGAGTGATCACCCAATTATCAGGGATATTTTATTACTTCATAATTCTTGTCTCCAATGCGACATCGTCCTCTGCTGGCTTCCTAGCCATTTGGGTATAAGAGGTAATAACAAAGCTGACTCGGTAGCTAAATCGGCATTAAACCTCAAACATATTTCTCCCACTAAAGTTCCATATACGGATTCTAAACCTGCTATCAAATCTTACATTAAACAACGTTGGAAGTCCCAATGGGACCAACAACACCATAACAAACTTCACACTATTCAACCTCATTTAGGTTACAAATCTCTATCCTCTTTTACCCGGCAGGAAGCTTGTGTCCTACGACGATGTCGTATTGGACACTCTCATCTTACTCACTCATATCTTTTAAAGGGGGAAGATCCCCCGGTATGTATACCCTGTCAGTGTCCTCTCACAATCAAACACATTCTGTGTGACTGTTTGGACACTGTACATATCAGGGAAACTTTTTAAACTTCTATTTCAATCAATCAAGTTTTTACTCATTTCGGTGAGCATCGTGTTTTAGATTTGTTAAAGGCTATATACACCTTATTGACAAATTGTAAATTTTTACTTTTCATTGTCAGCTTTTATTCAACTTGTGATAATATGCTGATATTTTGCGGCCTTCGTGCCGTGTTTTGTTTTTCAATTGCAATTTTCTTTTTTAAATTTGGCAAATAAATTAAATATCTCGCCGCTAATGGCTGCGATACTGCCGAAGCGGCGTTAAACAATAATTAACTCACTCACTCAGGATAAATATCAAAGTTCATATTCAATTTAAGCTTCTTTCAAATATGTTTCGATTTCGGAATTGAATTCTGTTTTGTTTTTACAATGAAAATGCCATTCAAACTCTGACTAAACTCTGAATAACTATCATAGAAGTCACTAGATAATAAGCAATTCTGTCACAATGATCCACATTAATACGTTCAAGTTGCCCAACTTTTAGAACTTCAAACTTAGAAATTAAAAGAATTGATTGTCAGCTTGCATTTTTCATTTGGTCACTTCAGTTTAAATAGCAATTTAACATCGTTTAATCTTCAATACAGACACTAACATGTCGTTATATTCTTCAGTTGCTGAAAATGATGTAGATTGCGTTGATTATGAAAACAATTTAATAAGATTCTTAACTTTTTCAAAAGATTTCTTAAATGTTATCAACAATAAATGTCAAAGATATCATATAAACGAGATGAAGTAATTTGACATAGATTATTGCTGAGTGAAACGCTTTTTCATTGAAAGATTAACGTACATGCAGATTCGCATAAACAGCAAATACAACATCAGACAATTCATGAAAAGTGAAAAGGTGTAGGCTCAATTAGGCATAATCCGGCACCAATGGACCATGACGAAATGTGTTTTACTGTGAGGGGACACTGGCAGGGAATACACATTAGGGGATCTTCTCCCTTTAAAAGAAAAGAATGAGTAAGAGAGAGAGAGAGAGAGAAATTGTTTATTTTTGTCTCATCTCGTACATTCAAAAATATTTCAATAATACATACATTAAAAATGTAAAAGCCGCCAAAAGGCTGCAAGAGACAATACATTAAGATCTCATATAATACCATAATACATATAATTGGAGAAAAAACACACACACACACACACACATATGTATACAATACATACATATACACACATACCCATACATTAGTACATTAGTGCATTAGTACCTGTCTACACCACATACATACATATACCCATACATTAGTACATTAGTATATTAGTATGCACATACATGCATACACTACACACATATACGCACATATCCATACGTTAGCACATTATACATACCAAGATACATGCATACCTACATACATTAGTACATGTATACAATACATACATATACGCACATATCCATACATTAGTGCATTAGTACCTGGCTACACCACATACATACACATACCCATACATTAGTACATTAGTATATTAGTATGTACATACATGTATACACTACACACATATACTCACACATCCATGCATTATCACATTATACATACACACATACTAAGATACACACATACAAACATACATACATACATCATCCATACATACTCTTACTCCCTTCAAACTCTCATATTAACTCAACATCATTCATCAGGTCCCAACATCCAGCCATACATACTCTGCCACTCACCCACTACTCAGCCCTCATTCTTTACACTTATACATGTACATTCTCACTGTCTACCCATATCAATCGCCAACCACCACCAAACGCTCACATTCACACCCTCACAGAACACACTCACATACTCACTTACACACAGATACAAATCCATCCACTCTCTCAGCCACTCACTGAGGTATACTCTATCAGTCAGCATACAATACATACTCACACACCCATACATTTACCTACTCATCAAAACATACATCCACAGACACTCCAACCTTACACATAAAATTTTTTTTACATTTTATTTATTGTTTAAAAGTCTACTTCTTCGCATAAACATGTTAAAAACACATTCAACTAAAAGGTGCTGGATGCCATCACAAGTCATTAATTTATTGTTTTTCTCAGCTGATGAGAGGTCCGCAATGTTCTCTTGAATACAGTCACATCTAAGTAAGGGATATCTTAGATCATCATACATTGGACAGTCAATCAGGAAATGAACCTCATCCTCTAGAGTATCACAAAGGGGGCACTTCCGTAGATGTAGGGGTGTGGCAGGTTGTGTATACCTCCCAGATTCAATTGATAGACCCAGAGATCCACATCTGAGCTTGGCAAGATATTTTCTTTTATACCGTGGAATATTTTGTAAAAGATAACTTTCAGGGAGTAGATCTTTCTTGTAGGATCTGTAAGTTCTGAGTTTATTTCCATTTAACTGATTTTTATCGTTCTATAGTGCACAAAACCATTGTTCATTATCTAACACATAGAGCCTTTGTTTAACCTTATTAATAAAGCCTGTGGTTGACATTTCTTCTGCTTCAATGATATTAATACCAAGTTTTCCACTAAGGGAGATAACCCGTGATAACCAGGAAGATTTTCTTCTTTTTGACCAACTGTTTAATGAATCTAATAAAAGTATGTTGTGTTTGATTAATCTTGAGTAGAGTCGGAATATTTCAATCCTTTGTTTAGTGATACAACTTTTCCATCCAAGCTCTCCTCTCACTGCACAGTTTGAAGTATTTCTGCTTACACCCAGGTACAGCCTGCATGCTCTATTCTGGACAGAGTTAATTGCACTATGTTCCTTAAAACCCCAGATTGATGTACCATAATTCAATATTGGCTGGACAAGAGAATCAAAAAGCTTGGTGAATGTGTCATATTGCATACCTCCAGCATCAAAATATTTTTCTTGTAGGCTTGATAAGGCTCTGCTAGCTGATTTGGCAATTTCCTTTGCAGTAAAGTTTAAGTCCAGGTGTTCATGGAACCAGAGACCAAGATATTTATATTTGTTCACAACTTCTATATTCTTTGTGCCACAACTAAACTTGGTGGTTGATTTAGTTATATTATTATTCCTGAAATGAATCGCTTTAGATTTATCCACATTTAACTGCAATTGCCACTTAAAACACCACTTATCCACAGCATCGAACATTGCTTGTAGAGCTACTTCACTTGGGGCTATAAGCACAATATCATCAGCACATAATAAAATTGATAAACACACATTTTCTATAGATATTCCACAATTTAAAGCATTAATATCTTCAGCTAGGTCATTGATGAACACAGAAAATAAAGTGGGGGACAAGGTGCAGCCTTGTTTCACTCCCTTCCTTACACTGAATGTAGGCGTCATATATCCGTTTACTTTCACAGCACACTGTACATCTTCATAAAGAGATTTAATACTGTTATAAATTTTTCCTGAGATCCCGGCCTTACATAACTAATACCATAAACAATCACGGTTCACACTGTCGAATGCTTTTCTTAAACTTATAAATCCACAGAAAGTACTTTGTTTGGCAGATTTTGGATTTTGGATTATTGAATATTATGTATATATGTGTTCTTCACAGCTCCGCTGTTTTCTAAAGCCATTTTGTTCTTCTCTTAATAAATTATTGTCTTCAAGATACTTTGAAAGCCTTTGGTTTAAAACATCACAGTAGATTTTACAAGGTACTGAAAGCAGTGTTATTCCTCGATATGTCAGGGGGCATCTAAGATTAGTGCTACCAGGTTTAACAATGGGTGGTAATTATACCTTTCCTCCAATGACTAGGTGTAACTCCATGTTCAAAACAGTAGGTGAATATCTTATGTAGTAGATTGACACAGTTGTCATTCTTTAGAGCTTCAGCTGGGATTTCATCACATCCGGCTGCCTTGAGATTTTTTGCTTTATATATTGCAGATTTAACCTCTTCAAGTGTGATTTTAGAGTTCAATGTTTGGTTGTCTACTTTATTCTGAGAATGTTCCATTGTTTGCAGTTCCACCTTCACAGAGTTATAGTGTATCATATCACAGGGTTCCTGCATTGGGGCGTTATACAGATTCTCATAGTCATTTTTCCACTGTGACATGACATCACTTGTATTTGATAGAACAGTCCCTTTATCTTTAACAACCTCCATTGGAATAATTGGTTTACGCTGACTTCCCATGCCTATTTTTCTTATTTCTTTCCAAAAGTTTTTATCTTCGTGTTGATTCAGTAGATTATCTAGGTATTGTTGCTTCCTCATTTGTTGTTTGCGTTTGTATGACTTAAGTAGGCGATCAAAGGTATTTCGTTCTTGAATATAGTCGCTTTTCAGCTTTTTCCTTGATTGATTTGAAACAGTGTTCTTTCTCCACCTTTTTTCAGCTGAACAGACAGAGTTCCACTTGTCTTGTAGTATATTGTCCCAATAAGGTTTCGTCTTGCACTTGTGTGCTTTAATCGTTTTAAGGAATGGCACTTTTCGTGAAGCTACTGTTTCTAATTCAGATATTAACAAGTGTTGGAAGTCATTGTAGGTCTTATCTATATCCTCCATGGCTTTAACGTTTTCTTGAATTGATATAATAGTCTCACGGACTGATGCACTTATATTTCCTGGATTAAGAAAGTTTATTGGGAAACCTTCAAGTTTAAATCCTGGTTTTACTGTTTCTGTGTTCACATTATTATTGCAAGGGGTGTGTGACAAATTATCCATAAGACCTGATAAGCATAGTTTCCACTTGAGCAGAGAATGGTCAGGCAATGATGATGGAATGTCAATATTATAGTTAGGCCATGAGCCAGACCCATTAATTTTGGCCACCGGTACCATCTGAGGGGAATAATGCTCATAGTTATTTTTTACAGGGTATACATCTATAGAGTCAGAAAATATGTGATAGCATTGAATTTGTGGTAGCCTTTTGTGTTTTAATCGCCGATTTGTAACGGCACTCCAAAATGGAATTTTTCCGAAATTGACGTCGGGCAGAAGAACACATTATAGCTAAATTTAATGATTCTCCATTATTATTGGCAATAACTCCTTGAATATTTTCAGTCCTGTAGCACAGGTTAGGTGCTTTTACAATTTGGTTTTAAAACTACCCAAAAATTAATCTTTGCAATAAAGGCAATGTCAAATGGCATTGCTGATATATTGCAGAATATATAGATTAATTTGCATGAACGGTGGTTCAGGATGTGTTTCTTTTCAAACAAAGTAATTATTAGATACCATCTTTTATTACATGAATTTGAAGAAAATTAGATAATGTATGCAAATTGTAAAGCATATTTCAAGTTTGATAAACATTGACTTGTTTTTATTGTTAATGATGTCACCCAAGCCACCAATATTAAAACTAAAATAAAATTGGGTTTTCCTTGCATAAGGCTAAAAATGCATGCTTTTAGCTCATTATAATTTATTTTTCTGTTTAAAAACATGTAAAGTAAAGAATGACAAACTTTAAAAAAAAATCTATATTTCACAAAAAAAATACAATGACTGCTCCCTTCAAAATGGCTGCTAGCAGACGACCTGACAGAGAAATGGGCTCATGACAAAAAGGTATGTATCTGCTTCAATTTAATATAATTCATTTGAAAATATGATTTCAAAGTTACAATACATAATACACTTCATGTATGCATCATTATCTAATAAACAAATGGGATAAAAATGACTAAATTGGTCTAATAAACATCAACAACTGGCACTAAGGAATTCAAGGGAGATAACCAAACGTCATCTGCTTTCAGGGACCAGTCATTATTTCATTCACAATTCTTTTTATTTAATCAAATGCTTCACAGAGAGCTCAATGTTTGGAAGGTTAAATCCAGCAATATGAACAAGATTATCGATCAAACTTCATCACACATCCGGTCAGTTATCAGACAGGACATGACACTCACTCCCTGGCCTATCCACCCATCCGATGTGAATATCAGTGCTTGTATCACCATACCAAACCAACTAGAGCGGTTAATTCTTGGGCTTCTCACTGGAGATCCTGAACCAAAGGTACAAACAAATAGAGTGAACACGTTGGTGCAGTCCTTTAGCCAAGACCTCATATACGCTGTGACATGTGGGAAGCATAAACCACCTAAACATCTACTGCTTCCAAATGCGGTTAAAACACTCACTGGAAACGTGGAGCTAATTCAGACCCTGAACAAGTTTGGACATGGTGTGAGTTACTCTCAGCTGGAAGAGAACGATACTGCTCTGTGCCTTCAAAAGCTAGCGACAGGCTTCAACCACCAAGTTGTTCTTCCAACTTCCATCAAACCTCATGTCTTCACCAATCTTGCATGGGATAACATCGACAGACTTGAGGAAACTCTCACTGGAAAGGGTACATCACATCGAGTCAATGGCATAGCGGTACAAGCTACGATGTATGGGCCACATCTGCCCAGAGAGGAACTTCCGCGCATTGAGAAACTGAAGCAGAGATCAGTGACCATTGAGGACCAAGAACTGGAAGTATATATAGCCGGTGTGCGTGTAGGTCCACAACCTCTCCCATCCAGAGCGGACCATTTTCAGGAAACCAGACAAGCTGCTCAAACCGCCCGCAATAAGAACCTGGTGTGGATGCTTGCAAGAGAAACAGATTCAGAGAATCAAACAATGCCAAGCTGGACTGGGTTTAACATCAGCACTAGAGACGAGGTGGTAATCTCAAAAGATATTGTTGGATACCTGCCAACCATCAATGCACCAGCCACTGAGTTGACAACAGTGTTTGAAATACTGAACCAGTCAGAGCAAATCAGGAAGGAACTACTTTTGGAGACGGTTGTGGTAGTCATGGACCAAGCACTATATGCAAAAGCCACCGAAATTGCCTGGAAACACAAAGAACGCTTTTCCAACATTCTTCTTAGAATGGGAACATTCCACACAATCTGTAATGCCTTAGCTATCCTTGGTAAGCGATTTCGGGATGCTGGTTTACAGGATCTTTGTATAGAAGCCGGAATAGTTGCTGGAGGGTCCATCAATGGGGTCCTTGATGGTAAGCATTACAATCGTGCTGTGAGGGTTCACAAGTACATTTACGAAGCGCTGATGAGACTGGCATGGGAGGAGTTCATACCATGGGTAGAGGATAACATTCAAGGGAGGAATGTGATGATGAAGACATTCTTGGATCAAGTGAACAGCATTGTTGATGATTTGAACCAACAGAGTTTAAACAATCTGCTGCAAAGTCCACTCCTAGCTGAGCTTGTAATCCTATGGAAAGACTTCCTGGAACATCTCCGTCATAACAATGGAGAACTCTCTGCCTTTTGGATGTCATACCTAGACATGGTGGAGGACGTCATACTTGGCCTTCTGCGTGCCTCACGTGAGGGGAACTGGGACTTGCACCTTCACGCCATACGAAGCATGATCCCATGGTGTTTTGCTTACGATAAGCTGAACTATGCTAGATATCTGTCCCCATACTTTGCTCAGATGACAAATCTTCCAGAAAAGAATCCTGATGTGTATGAAGCCTTTAAGACAGGCCAATTTTCGGTGCAGATGTCAAGCAACAACACTTTTGGGCGGATTCCAGTGGACCAGACCACCGAGGTCACAGTAAACAAAGACACACAAACTCCAGGAGGCACAGCTCGTTTCAGCTTGAAAGCAGCGGCTATCAAACGATACTACATAACAGCTGAGTACCGCAGTGCATTTCTAGGACAGTTAAGAGACATGGTGCAAGGTAACACATCAAAAGTGTGCCATACAGAGCTTCAGCTGCCAAGAATCCAAAAAGATGAGGAGGCTGTGTCTGCAGTTGTTGGCCTCATCAAAGATTGGGTCAACCCATTTACAGGGAGCCAGGATCTCATTAGCATCTCCACTGCAAAGGCAGCACCAAGAGACATTGCCACTGACATGTTAAAGGCATATGAGATTGGTGAGAAAAACTATGCAACCTTTAAGGCTGAGAGATTGGAGACAGACCCACCAGCAAAAAAATTCCATGACCCCTTGAAGACTAACAAGCTGAAGACATTCAGCAACATGTGTACAAAAAAGGAAGTGAATTCGAGCGGGAGAGTGACAATCTTGAAAGCAGACAGATCTTTGTTTGGTCGCATCATAGTTATGGCACAAGGACGTGATCTCCAGATGGAGGTTATCCTCTCTCATCCCCTTGGACCATTACCCTGGGCCCTGTCCACACCAGATGGATTGCTGCGAAAGACTAACAAAGCGACTTTAGCCACCATTTTGCAGAAGAATGTGACCGTAGCAGAGCAGCTTCCAAGTAACTCTGCTTCAGTGGTCGATGGGATGAACCTAGTCCAAAGGGTAAAGGGTGATCAGGTTACTTTTGGAGATGTAGCTACAACAGTTCTGTCTATGGCACTGAGGGAAGGAGCTGAGAGTGACAGAATAGATGTTGTGTTTGACACATACAGGGAGATCTCTATCAAGAACAGTGAAAGATCAATACGAGTCGGAGAGGCCGGCCATCAGCTTCAAAGCATCACAGGCGCACAGATTGTGAGGCAGTGGAGGAGGTTCCTTAGCAGAGTTGCTAACAAGACAAGTCTCATTACCTTCTTGGTCAGTGAATGGAGGAAACCAATATATAGAGAAAAGCTACAAGAGAAGGTTCTACATGCAACAGTAGATGACACATGCTACAAAATCACATCTCAGGCCAGTGAAGAGGTGCCAGCTCTCAAGTGCCAACAGGAGGAAGCAGATGGGCGGTTACTCCTCCATGCAGCCCATGCAGCAAAAGAAGGATATCAGTCTATAGTGATATGTTCAGAGGACACCGATGTCTTCATAATGTCCTTGGCATTTTATGACAAGATTGGAGTCCCACTGTTCCAGAAATGTGGAACAAGAACACGAACAAGACTTGTTGACATCAGGAAGGTTGCTGCCACTGTTGGCATAGATGTCTGCAGGGCCCTCATTGGGATGCATGCATATACAGGATGTGACACTGTGAGTGCGTTTGCAGGCAAAGGAAAATCAAGCGCCTTGAAACTTCTTACCAGCAACATGGAAACGCAGGACACATTCCTAGAATTGGGTCATACATGGGACCTCTCGCAAGAATTGATGGACAAACTTGAGGCATTTACTTGCCTTCTCTACGCACCAAGGGCATCATCCACTAAGGTCAATGATCTCAGGTACAACCTATTCTGTTCTAAGAAAGGTGAGATAGAGAGCCACCAGCTTCCACCATGCAGAGACTGCCTAGTGAAACACGCACAAAGAGCAAACTACCAGGCTGCAATCTGGAGACGATGTCTTGAACAGAATCCAAATGTACCAAGTCCTGTTGGTCGAGGATGGACTGTTGAGAAGGAGGAAGAAGTTGAACAGTTGGTGGTGCACTGGATGGATGGCCAGCCAGCACCCGAGGCGGTTATCGATCTATTGGCTTGCAATTGTACACGAAAGTGTTCATTACCAAAATGCGAGTGTTTGTCCAACGGACTGAAATGCACTGACATGTGCAGGCTGCCAGACTGTGACAACCAGGCGTCTATCTTTGAGTCGGATGAAGGGGAAAGTGCAGATGAGAACATTGAGGAACTGGATTATGATTAGGATATTTAAGTTCATGTTGAACTTAAGCTCACAATCAGTGCACCAGAAATATCTTAATAATCACAAAGGACCAATCGTTTGGTTTATAAGACAATATGATTATCAGAATCACATTGGGCCTAGGTTGTGGCCTTGTCTAACAGAACATTACTTTTTCAATTTTTAATTAATATGACCAAAAGAAGTTTCTTTTTCACCTTTGAATCATTCATCAGATTGAAAAGATTAAATATCTTACTATTAATTATTGTTTTATTTTGTGTTATACAGTTGATTAATACCTTCATCATCTATTGGCATTACTGAGTATACTGATCTTGATATACAACATATATTAAAGGGACACTCCGGTTTCGATTAAAATGGGTCCCATATCAATCGACAAAGGTTAATTAGAATGCCTTAGTCAAGCTTTACTGAAAGTTTGCTTTTAGGGTTTTAGGTTCCACGTCATGTATCACGTCTATTGCCAACCGCTTATAAGCCTTTGTCTATTTCTCTGGGATCCATATTTATTGAAGCTAAAGTGTTCCTTTAAAGAACTTAATTAATTTTTTATATTGCTGGATAAGTTTGTTACAAACCAGCATAATTATATCTGTTCCAGACCTTTTATTTATTTCTCCACAATAGATGAAACGCAAATACATGTCCAAAGTAGGTTGATTTAACAGAAAACAGAAACAAAAAAAGAAACAAAAAACGCTACTGACTGGAGTGTCTTCAATGGCACATTTTTCAACCTAGGCATGTTTATCACTTTTTGTGAGAAGTAAATGATCCAGGCAAAAGGTTTGACAAATTTAAAATGTTAAAAGATTTACTGATAAAGAAATATCGGTTTGGTTGAATCAGAAGATCTAATTTTATAACGGTCAATTTGGCAACAATTTTTTTCTTAGTAGGCATATGAAAAGGGTGATTACACACAAAAAGCTACCACAGATATAATGCTATCACATATTTTCTAACTCCAGGGTTGTATGCCTTGCCAAAAATCACTATGAGCATTATTCCCCTCAGATGGTACCGACCAACCTCCTTGCTCATGGACTAAGTCATTTATAGCTTCTGTCATTGGCTGGACTGTAACATCTGTGTATAAAGAAAGCTGTTCGTGAGGTACCAAAGCATAATCTACAACTGATTTTCCAAGTTTACTGATGTAGGTGAAGTTATCGTCTGATGAGCGACCATTTAACGTACAAAAATTGCAATCGGTTAAAAAATCCATGAGATATGGCCATAGGAATTTTCAGTATAGTCTATTATTTTTCTTGTCGGGATGACATCAACTCCTTCGATGAAATCTGAATTTGTGCCCATTCGTGAATTAAAGTCACCACAGAGAAAACTGATTCCTTGATTCTGATATAGACATATAGTTGATTCCTGAGTGTATTATAAAATTCTTCTGCATCTTGAACATAGGATGACCCAGCAGGGCTGAGATAGCACACACACATACAAACAGTTAGGTCATTGTGTTTACATTTCATCTCTAGCCACAGTATATCTTCCTCATTGCTATTTAAAACAGTAACATTAAAATTCTCTAAAACATCATTTCTAATAAAAAAAAAAGCCTACTCCACCTGATCCACGTCGGGCTCTAGAATGTGTTGATTTCCTGTTATTGCCCCACCAAGTATAACCTGGCAGTGATAGTCTATCATTTCCTGTTAAAATGTTTCACACAATGCTATCACATGTGAATTATCACATAAAATAAGATTCTCTCTGAAGGATGAGTTATCACTTTCCTTAAGGGACCAGCCCCCACAATTCCAGGAGCAAACCTCTAAGATGTCCTATTGTTTACTTGAGTCCTAAATGAGTGTTGGGTTCGAAGCTCTTCAGGTGTAAGTTCACTTGAGATATAGGCAGATGGATACTTTGTTGAATTTCTGAGCTTTGTTTTTGATTTCAGGACCTGGATTTTCTGTTCAACTGTTTCTAGAGAAGCTAGCACTATACCTGGAGTGTTGCCTTGACCTTGCTTCCGTTCTGCATGAGTAACTCTCACATTGCTAAGCTTCAGACCATCCCTTATCATACCTGTTACATTGTGTAGTATTTGTTTTGGATCTCTGGATTCATTCGCATCCGTTTTAAGATTCTTTATAACAATATTTTTGTCAATTGATCTTGTACTAGCAGCAGCTTTTGCATAGGAACTACCAAGATTTTCACATTTCATTTTCAGTTCTGACACTGTTTTGTCAAGGCTTTTGTACTTATCGTCAAACTCCTTCTTAACAGATTTTAATTCATCACAAACAACTCGCGATGCGATTTCTGTGAATTTGGTTGCAAGCTTTGTTTCAATTGAGTTTTCAAGTTTTTCCTCAATTGTGTTAATTCTACTGCTTAGGCTAAGGAATGACGTCTTGAGGTCTCCAGAAAGAATTGATACTGCTTTAAGAACCGAGTCATATGAATCATCTTTACTTTTAGCTTCACTACTGGCATTTGGCCCAGATTGTTTATGATCGAAAACCGGACAATTTTCACGAACAGAGTCATTATCAGTCGGTTTACTTTTCTTTCCACTTTCTTTCACTTTTTCTAAATCCTCAACTCTAGAGAGACTTCTTTTTCTAGTACATGGTTTGTTTTCATTGTTCTTAGGTGCGACGTTGTGTTGTGTAGTGTTATGTTGGATGCACGAGACCCGGGCATCGTGGTCGGCCGACATTACCTCACTCACAAAGTTCGCTGCCTCCTCACATGTATTGCCGTGAAATAGGCTAAGTAAGATGAGTGTGTCCAATACTACATCGTCGTAGAACACATGCTTCCTGCCGGGTAAAAGAAGATAGAGATTTGTAACCTAAATGAGGTTGTATTGAGTTTGAAATGAAACTTGTTCCTACATATATTTATCACCATTACTGTGCAAAAACATGTGCTTCACAAACATTAGGTGTTACCTCAGATATGTGCAAATGAGAAAAGCTGGAAACAATGTTGAGTTGAACTTCTCTTTTAACAGTTTTAGCGGAGGTGACAGCAGTTAGATACTTTGAAAACACCGAATTCACTTCAAATAATTTCGCCTCATCTTGCCTCACATACCTCACATCCTGACAAATACTATGTTTATCAAATTTTGTGATGTAGCAAAAACATATATTTTAAATCGTGACTGTTTTACTGGTTCAAACTGTCTCAACACTCATGTCACACGTAGTAGCAATCGACGCTTTTGGGCACTGATGCGACTCATGGAAATTATTTGATTGCTTATTTCCACTGATGGTGGACCAACCATATTCGGTAGACGTCAAATACAGTATACAGATAAAGGTATTTCTTATATATAACAGGGGTTAATCAACAGTGTCAGTGATAAAATGCTCGAGAATTGTGTGCAATAGTATACATATTGGCAGATATGTTAATACTATTACATGGCTTATTTTTTTTATTGAGTCACATATTTATGTAATACATTACATTTTTATTAAATTTAAAAAAAATTGTATTTGAAAAACAAAAAATACCAACGAAGCTCAACATATAGCTGAAGATTTACTCTGACTAATTTCAGTCGCATATGTTACCTTAACTTACCTTAATGTCAACATAAGGAATTACATCAGACTGGCATGTTCTATTGTTTAAATAATGGATATTTTTTTATATAGCGCACACATATCCACGTTGTGGACTCAGGGCGCTTTCGACATTATTACCCTGGTCTAACAAAAGCACTGTATATCTGTATATCACAGGACATTCTCTATTCTGATTCTTATTTCAATAATGATGCCAATACATTTACATGTAGCATACAAAACTATTCCCAAGCACAGAAGCACTTGTCAATTATTTCAAATCCCACTGATTATGTTTAAGGACCCAGACTGAATATAATGATGCCAAAGTGGCTTCAGTAGCATTAAGTATATATTGCGTGATACTGGCAGTCGTTCTGTGCTATGCTTATGAACATTCCTAATAAAAGAATGAATATTTTATGATATTACAATGAAAGCAAGATCATGTTCAAAACAATAAACATAGCATATTGACCGCAAATCAGCTCATCATTTGTGATTAACCTAATGCTTTATTTACCATGTTGTCTAAAACGTCAACGTTTCTGTGCCACGTTGCACATACAATCAGAAATTGCTGGCACAGAAAAGGTGACGAATGTAGAAATGCTAAAATGAGACAATTATATAGATTGGCGCGAATATATAAATATGCCTATTTAGGGAAGTTGAATTACTGAAGGTGTTTTATTATATTGTCCTTTCATTATTACATTAGTTCATTTTTTTCTTTCTGGTATCTAAAGGCATGTTGTGGTCTTCCATAGTCAAATATTGAATTCTAGTATTCAAACATATACATACATATATCATGACGTTATTTTGAAGTGGTTTCATTTATGTGTCCATTGTGATAACTTTGTTTACATTAAGTAAACATTTCAGGATCATTATAAGCAAAATAACCACGTGTATTCAATAATAATATTAAACAGTGATAAAGTGTTGTTTTGTATATCTGAAACCAACATGTTTCTTTTTTTCTGAAGTTGCTTTGTACGTACACTTGTTTGTTGCATCACTTTTTTCTTTTGGTTCAGCTGGAGGTAATTAACCTACCAACAAGTGCTTGTTATCTTTTTACAGATATACAATCGGTTCGTGTTTAAAGTGAAAATATTCCCTAAAGCCGCTTTCTTCTAGATACATGTTTTGTAGCTGGATGTAAAAACGTGTTTATTTTAACAAAATTTGTAAATGTTGTAAAGGAGCTGCTCATTTACATTTGATAATGTTCTAAATGTTTTACTGTTTTATGGAAATTATATATATTTTACAACTACTCAATCTTAAATAACATTTTATTAGTGTCGTCTTCTTAAGGGTTATTTGATTGAACAAGAATGACACATTGGTTTAATATTATTCAAAAATAAGTTTTTGTTCATATTACTAAAACACAACATTTGTTTTACACAGAAGAGTTTTGGATATTTTACAATATCATCATCAACCTTAAGCAGACCAAGTAGTTCTTCTATACAAGGAATAATAGGTCAGAGTCGCCCTCCTAAGATCATTGGAATAATGATAGGACAACGAGTATTTACTCTGAGGTGAGTTGGTGTTTAACGCCGCTTTCAAGAGTATTTCACTTATATCGCGGCTGCTAGTATTATGGCAGGGATAAAGCCCGCAACGCCATGTGGCTATGCATTGCGGTGAGCATCGGCTTGAACTAGTAAACCATGGGTGGTACTACGCTAAAATTCAGTGTAGCATTGCACCCAAACCTTACTGCGTGTAGAACAGTTCTCTACTGCAGACAAAGTTGCCGTGCCCCTGGCGGGATTCGAACCCCGGACCTTTTGATCCGAAGCCGAACGCGCTAACCACTGCGCTATCCCGCCCCTTTATAAGTAGAGCATTATTGCATCGTCATTATTTCAAGATAATTTTAACAATGGGAAAACAATAAGATTCCACTAGCCAGTATTCCCATTACTCGAGTAACTGTTATATACTTGTTGTTTCACATTTTACTTCAACAGAAGGATTTTATCATTGCACCGTATATGCTAATACTTTTTTCTATCTCTTTTTTAAGAAATAGAAGACGAGTTGGCGTGCTTTATCGTTGAATAAAACATAGCAGGGAGCATAAAACACGAAGGGCGCAGCCCTGAGTGTTTTATGCTCTCTGCTATGTTTTATTCTACGATAAAGCACAACAACGAGTCTTCTATTTCTTATATGAGATGCCCTTAAACAGTTAGTCGCTTTATATAAAAACCGTGCAGATATTATGCTGTTTGTATATATTATTGCCTCCCGTCGTAGAACACGTTCATTAGCATTGAACAATCAAAGTGACGTAACATGTGACGTCATTTGCTAAGCAACGCTCAAACTGACTTCTAAAATCACGAGCATGTTTTATTGCCCCATAAAGCACACTGTCGGTCCCATTGACCGCCTGTGTCTTATTGCCGTGGGTATCTTATATTTAGATATAGTGTACACAAGAGATGTGTAAATAAATATAACATTCAATGGCATGTGAACATTTAGTTTATGCACATTACGCAATAACAAGATAACATACTATATAAGTTTAGGAGATATTCAAAATGTTTTAAAGTGAAATATGACAATTGAAATTTAGTTTGAGTGTTTAAAATTTGTTAAGGTATATCAGAAAAAAATGTCCAGATATAAAGTTTACCCAAAAGAATAACATTGTTTCCGAAATGATGGTTATGGTTTATTTCGTAAAAGCATGTCAATGTCAAAACTACAATTATTTGAAGTTGATGTTTTTATTTAGACGATTGTTTGATACGTTTACTCATTGTAACATTTACGAGCATGCATATTCTTAATGAGTGCAAACTTTTAAACAAAGCACTAAAATATTCCGTTTCCACCACAAAACCGATCCTACAGAAATGTAGTTTTACATGCAACCACATTTACTCAAAACTACAGCATTTACGCTATGTTGCCACTCTTCAAAATCAAATAGGTGGGAACCCCACCTAAAACGGAATATTGCCAACATGGTAAACAAATTAAATACACTTTCATAAGCTTTAGTATGTTGTTAGTTCAAATACGATATCTAACGAGTTTCAGACATATATGAATTTGTTTCTTTCGGACATAATTCAGAAAGATCCGTTTTGTGCATGTCGTCTGCCAACAATGTACAGTGGGATGAACAAGGTATTGTGAGTAAAGGACATTCGATCGATGAACACGTCACAAGACTTAGATAGATTAAGATTGATCGACACTGTTCTTTACTCGGATTTGTTAGAAGATACAAACATATCTCTACAGTATGTGTTAGAAAAGAAACTGCGGTTTAACTTCATAGTCGAACTTATATTATGACTTCTCTCTGCTGTAATAGTAGCCGTGATATAAAGTTGATAATCGTGAAAGCACCATTCACACTATTAATATATCACCCAATATCTATGGTATATCAAGTATAAACAATGAGTAAACAAGTATTTATTTCGTCTTCTTTGAGCTTGGTATTTAGGTTTGATGGATAATTATGCATGCAATAGGGAGAGGGAGTGGTATAGAATTTTGTTTTAGAGTTAAATGCATTTTCACAGGTGTGCATAAGTTCCAAATGCAATATAAAGGTAAAGTCAGTACATATATTGTACATATATTCTAAACGTAACAATGGAGATACATTACAAATTACATAAATTTCAAAATAAATCAATTGTTGAACAAAACGTGGCATTTGTGAATGTTATAGCTTATCTTAGCTGCGTAGTTGGTTAAGTAATAATACTGAGTAAGGTTTTGTTGCATGAACTGAACGGTTGGCATATATCTGGACATGTAACCTTTGAAGGTAAGTTAAGGTAAGAAACTGACTTTGATTTCAGGAATTAAACCATGCGCGTAACATGTTGAATGTTTGTTATAAGCAGAGGTGTATCTAATCCAAATATGAACAAGTTGTGCGCTCTCAAATCAGCACTCGTCCAAAAGTAATTAAAATCATAATATATTACTTTTAAGAATAAAGTTAAGCACCCCCTAATATTTGTTATGATATCTTTTCGAGAATATTTAAAATAGTTAAACAAGGTTCGTTTATGAGAAGAATAGTGTTTGTGCGATACGTTCCAACCAATGATGAGTGACAGTCGCACCTACACGTTCGGGGCATGCACGTGCAACATGCTATGCTCGAGGATCACAAAAAAGCAGTATGGCCAAACTGCATTTGGTGGTATGTAACGTTGTTCTCCACAGCCATTTAAACATATCTATTGAACATGGCACGAAGACGATTGTCAATGGATCTCAGAAATCAAATTATTGGTATGCACTCTGCAGGAATGTCCTTTAAGGTGAGATGACGAAATCTGGGCTACCATTACACTGTTGTTAGTCGTTTAGTCCGGAAGCATGCGCAGACAGCAAGTGCAATGGACCGTCAAAGGTCTGGAAGACCTACTGTCACAACACCTCGAGAGGACCGGCACGGAGAACCCTTCCTGACAAGTCTTTAGCTGAAACGTCTGTGGTTACCAAATCGAAACATCAGCACCAGAACAGTCAGAAATCGCCTTAAATCGGCAGGACTAAAGGCAAGAAGGGTAATTAAACGTCCCTTGTTGAGAGACCATCCTAAACGTGCACGTTTGGCATGGTGTTTGGACAGACAACACAGACATCTGAGGACCTGGCGGAAAATCAATTGGTCTGACGATTACATGCGATCCAACGCAGTAACATCTCTACTCTGGCCAGCAGTAAGCCCAGATATGAACCCTCTGAAGCATGTGTGAGATATTCTAGGGCGCCGACTCTTGGCTCGGAACCCTCCAGTACAGATTTGTCATGAGTTGGAGGCAGCTCTGCACGCTGAGTGGATGTTATTGACACAAGAACAGATCCGACGTCTGACTTGAGGTATGAAACGTAGGGTGCAGTGTGTCATCCGGGTACGTGGCGGTCCTACCAGATACTGATCATTCTTATTGAACATGTACACTAGGGTCTACAAAGAACATTAAGAAGTGACAATACCAATGCGAATGTGTTTTGTTTCACTTGCAGCTCCATACTTTTGTGGACATTGTTTCATGATAAAAACAGTACTTTTGTAAACATGACGTCATCGATATTAGCTACATATTGTTGGGTTTCTGTCTTGCCAGATAGCTGTGCTATCTGAAAATAATCTCAGACTAATTCAGGGTCAGAGCTTACTTGTTTCTGACAATCAGCTATATGAAACTATCAGGGGGTGCTTAACTGTTTTCTTTGTGTATAAATGCCATGCTCAAAGTTGATATTTTATTACTTTTCCTACATTCAAAAGGGTGTTACATCCAGTATAATCAGAGTATTTGCGAAACACTTTGGCATAACGTCATATGATCATTAACAGCTAACCTTCACAAGTCCATTACTACACATATTTTTTCAACAATGTATGTCATAAAGTATAATCATTTGACTGAAAACCTGTTACCACAATATCAGATATAACTCTCACATGAGTAATGTCAAATTAGATCGTTGCCTCTAGCAGTTACTCTATTGTTCATGACAGACAGGATTTGGTACTTTATATTCGTTTGATGTCACCCTGAATGCAAAGTTTAACCAAGCAATTTACTTTGCCTTCAAGAAAAAGCTGAACATATTGATTGAAAGTACAGGCTTTCATAAATCCCACAATTCAGCCGAATTTATCACGTGAGCACGTTCTCTATGCATATATTGAAGAGTGAGTGAGTGAGTTGGGGTTTAACGCCGCTTTCAAGAGTATTTCACTTATATCGCGGCTGCTAGTATTATGGCAGGGAGAAAGCCCGCAACGCCATGTGGCTATGCACTGCGGTGAAACCTGCGAGCAGCGGCTGGAACTAGCGAACCATGGGTGGTACTACACTGAAATTCAGTGTAGCATTGCACCCAAACCTTACTGCGTGTAGAACAGTTCTCTACTGCAGACAAAGTTGCCGTGCCCCTGGCGGTATATTGAAGAACGGGAAGAATTATACTCCTAACATATGATAGAGAATGTGCATGTTACACCTAAAACTCTATTGTATTTGGCACTTTTAGTTCGTTTGTAATGTTTCCGTTTTTCCGCTTTTCTTTAGTGTGAGACCCTATGCCGGGAAATTTCCGAGGTTGGATATTTTCCAGGTTCAAGACCAAACGACCTTTAGCGGATTTTAATTTTCGTGGTTTAGAGCTTGCCAAAAATTTACATTTTCGTGGTTTGAGGTATCCAAAACAGTAAATCTTGTCCAATTAGCCATAATCTGGCACGTATGGCTGAACTTGGAAAAACCTATTGCTATACTGTACTGTACTGTGCTGTATGCGCTCTTTCGTAGGCAACCTGTTCAGTTTATTTCCCGTAAACCACCAACGGTGGTACATGAGAATACAAATATATATATATATATCTACATAAACATATCAAGACGGCGAATGTTACTTCTTAGTTAATTGAAATATTACATTGATAAACTTAGCAAGATTTTTTAGGTGAAAATAGTCTTTTTACTTTCTGTAAGTTCAGTGAGTTTATATACAGAGGTAAGTATGACTGTCTATAAAGTAAAAGTGCTTCGTATTTAAACAGATAGTGAAGTTCATCTCCGACAGCAGAGTTACACACGATTTTCTCTAGGATTTTCTCTAGGAACATTTTCCCAGCGGCTAACTTCTACAGGTAGGTGGTGATAGTATAGGATAGGATAGTTCTTAATCGTAAATTTGGGAGAAAAATATACCTCTCAGAGACTTCAGATCTGTTTTTAAGATAAGAGTCAGTGAGTGAGTTATTGTTTAACGCCGCTTCGGCAGTATTGCAGCCATAAGCGGCGGTTTAAGATAAGATAAAATGAGGATTTGAGGCTCTGTAAAAGGGAGGCATTCCATTTCTGTAGAAATTGATCTTTGAGGGTATGTTCGATTGTATAAGAGAGAAATTGAGTTGTACAGATAAATGGATAATTAAATATTTCAGATAGACCACATTCATTCAGTGTCTTTTTTACAAAACCGATCCACGGTGACGTGAGATTTTCTCCGCTAAAACGGAGCATGATAGAATAAATATTATATGATAGTTTAGTTTGGTATGTATTTGTTTTCATAGTATGCCAAAAACTTATAAGCCGCTTACATAATCTAATATAGATATCTCAATATAACATATAACCTGGGGTGGAGCTCCGAAGTCCTGCCGCAAGTTTAATAAATTTTACATGTAGTCATTCAATTAAGTATTATATTTTCGAATCCCCAAACTACACAACCATATAATAAAATTGGTTCTATCATGACATCAAAAGCTAATAAAATACAATCAATTGGTAGGTCTATGTTGCGGGATTTCTTTAAAAGTGCAATCATCGCCTTTGTATCGGTATTTACAAGTTCGTTTATAGCATAGTTAAATCTCCTTTTACGATGGAGGTAAATACCAAGATAACAATACGAATCTAATACCTCAAGAAGCTTATCACCGTATTACAGTTTCACTTTGGATGACTTAGCAGGGGAAAAGGTGAGATCTTGTTATTCGACTTGATATCACTCTACATAGTTTTAATCAACTTCCAAACGCAAGGCATATCTCTTGCCAGTTTGAATTACTGGCTGATTTAACCCTTGCGGTATTTCCCTGGCTTTGTTGTGTCAAGACAGTGAATCGCTGCACCAGAAATGCATAGCGGGTCTGGATTTCTAAACACAGATTTTGTGAGGAATTACTGCAAGGCCTAAATCAGCCAGTAATGGAGACTGGCAAGAGTTATGCCTTGTATTGGGAAGTTGTATCCAAGTCAGTTATCGAAAATAAATACATGATTTATTATAAATGGTTTTTATTAATTTCATATTCTGACATACATGTAGTCATATGACATAGCAACATGGAAATAACTGATCTATTTTGTATTGCCGGTAAGTGTCTGATCTTTTGTATTCTCAGCCGGACACATCCATCATATAAGGAAAGGTATCTTTTGATGCTTTTCGAATTCTAATTAACAAGCATATGGTCAGGGTGCAACTCAGAAAATGAGATTATATATCTGTTAGCAGACACTATTCAGTAATTAATCAGTTTTGTATTTTCTTTATGTAAATCTACATGTATACACAGTCATGTACAAATACAACTATAATGCATCGTGTGACAGGTGGATTTGATGTATACAGAGAACATCTGAAATTAAATATGTGATTGTTCTGGACGAAAGTGGAAGTGTGAATAAGAAGATGTGGAAAATAAGAAGAACTAGTGTGATGGGAGCAAGGAACTAAACGTGATTACATTTATTTTACTATGTGTAGATGCACTGTTATGAGGAAACAACTAAACGTGATTACACTTATTTTACTAACGAAAAACCTATGCTAATGAGATAAATAAACCTATTATGAGAAACCTGAGCTGTGCTGTTAATTACACAATAGTAAGATATTTAAACTGATGCAGTCAAAAGACACTGCACTGAAAAATACTATGAATTGTCAGAACAAACTATGATAATTGTTCAGTCACTATTGCTATGTAAAAAAAAACTATGTATTTTTTAAGGCGTGAATCTGACACGTCCCGTCGAAAGGGACTCTAAAGTCTGAGTGACGAGAAACACTGAAATCTATCACTGCCGAGATGCACGTGGCCGGAATTCTCGTGCAGCGGTCGCAACTTGCGTTCGAGTGAATGTTCATGAAAACGGAAACACTGTTCTACATGGTAAATTTGGGATGAGACGAAAAGATAGATATGTTTGAAATTTCCTTCAAACCAGTGATAATTAACTAAAAACATTTCACATCATATTAGCATTAGTAAAATTTGTATCATTTATTCATATATATATATATAATATCATATTAATGTGTGTATACAATGAATATAGAAGGACGAGAAACTCATCTTTTACACGCACAAAATACCACATGTACCACAACACCGTGCCTTGTACATCATCGTCAATTTCACAGCGAATAGCAAATATAATAATCTTCTTTATTCTCGTACTGGAATTCAAAGTATGCAATACTCAACTGATAACAATGATATATATTGTTATAGTACCCATTTTACTTGATTTTCAAAAGATCTTTGAACAACAATTTTTAAAATACTCAGTAGTATTACCAATACCATGTGTATTCCTGTGTACAATATCATGATACCATTATTGCGTATGCCTCTCAACTTCTGAACTCATATACCATATTGATTATCATATCATCTGAGGATCAAAAGTGCCTGCACATGTCTCTTAGTGGGTTTGTTACCATAAAAGCACATAGGACGGTTATCTGACAAATCTTCAATTCTATTCCAATATATCCGTTATTCAACTGAATTAGTTTTCTCTTGACAACCCCTTGCTTTAAAATGACCGTTTAATTTTTTTAAAGACTTAACAACCTTTCAAACATTTTATTGTTTACAATATCTACCCTCTGCTGAGTTAGCATGATTTCCTTTTACTTTTCGAATCTCCTCGTTCTCACCTCAACAACCTGGAATATGAACTAGATAGGACGCTTAATGTATTTGTTAAGAAGGATTTGAGTAAATTTAAAAATCCGTTTGGTGTATGAAATGTAATTATACATTTAAAATATATAATATCTATATAATCAAATAAATATGGGGTTCATATGATGCGTGAAATATAATACGGTGGATCAAATGTTCGATTGACTTCACAATCATGTTATTGGCATTAGTTGATATCAATATATAAGGATAAACAGTATCGTTAGATAACCTTCAGAAAGGATTACGTATCACTGAGTATTCGGTTAAACACGGTAACTTTCAGAATGGATAAATACATGAATTGTATATATCAAAATATCGAATAATTATTATTATTATGGTTGGAAGCTTGGGTAAAGCCTCTTTCTGGTCTCCTGTTATCCATTATCAGTTATAGGTACCGACACAAACACGAATAAATAAATTCTATTTAATGATAAAATAATACACACAAGATAGACGTTTAATTCGATATATAAATGATGATTATTGACTGAACAACATAAAGTAGTATGATACACAAAACAAAGCAATCTTACTAATGTTTCTATCACTTGAGATACATTGTTCCATTATATATGGAGTATCTACTCAAGATACGATTAATCAAAAACAGATTAAGTAGACAAATCTGACATTGATGTATTGCTATATTTTACAATGACCGAAGTCTTTAGTTTAAAAGAGCAAATGTACACTAATGGATATTAATTGTGAGTGGGTGTATGGGTCACTGGCGCAGGTTCTTCAAAGGGATGAACACATAAATCAAAATAATTCAAGAACAGTGACTTGTGTAACATCTTGACCAATATGGAATGGTAATCAAAACGTATTTGGACGAATGGGTGACATCGTACATTGTACATGTAATTTACGAACAAATGACAAAATAGTATGTTAATGTTTTACACGACGTATAACTACAGTGCAATTCAATGTGGCCTTAAAGGCACTATGTCACGACAATTGTTTTAAATTTAAATAATGCACGGATAATGCAGATCTCTTGATAATCCAAACAATCTATCCTCCGGTAATGTATTATATTATTTATCTATAAAATATGTACATTTTCAGGTTTTAAAGTTAACTTTAAAAGACCGGAAGTATTTAATGCAACGTTGCATTAAATCCGCATGAACTACGATATCAGCAATATTAAGAAATTGCACCCAATCCGATGACCAAAAACGGCAGTCGCCATCGTTAATGTAACAACAATGCTGACACTGCGTATTACAAACCGGTGAAGTTACAGATACTCCTAAATGAAGACTATCCAATCTTTGTTGCCAGTTAAGAGAATAAAGAATATGCAAGAGCTGAATGAAATCCTAGCTCAGCCGTTTTCTACAATCTATATTTCCCATTTTGCACTTCAGCGACTCTTTCTATTCGTGATATCCCTGAGTGACTTCGGCCGTCTCAAATATTTAATTATTGACTGCAGGTCAATTGTAAAGAATAATAAGTAGGTTAATGCAGCGAAAGTAAGCTAAAGTGAGTTTATATGCCCTCGTATGACCTGAAATAGCTTATTTGAATGCGAAAAGCGTGCACTTGTGCCTTTATTATTACCACAATGCATACTGTAATGTATAAACTCACACAAGAAACGTTACCATACAATATACAATACAAGATATTTCATTTCACGGGACATACATACGACATAAATGTTACATCATGTCATCAAAATACAACTAAACTAAATTTGAATTTGGAAACCATCATGTGTCCTTCAATATACGAGACAGGAGACTCAAAAGAGTCCCTACAGTAATGATGCAAATGTGAGTCCAATCAGGCTATTCATGTCGACAACAACTTTTAATAATTATTTTTTTACATTTTATTGTTGTTACCTACTTGTAGTGAGTGAGTGAGTGAGTGAGTTATTGCTTAACGCCGCTTCGGCAGTATTGCAGCCATTAGCGGCGATACTTACTTGTAAACAATGATAACATTACAACTGTGGCTGGTCTGTGATTAATGGGACACCTCAGTGTAGTTTGTCGAATGAATGAATGAATTGTTATCTTGAACATTCATCCAACTTATTTTTAGAAGGCAATGAATAAAACAGTTGCCCTATCCTGAACGGATTATCAAATTACTACCATATATGTTTGTGTCGTTGACATTTATCTAATCACAGATTACCTATTCAAACAGGAAGATGGTTTAATATTAATAGAGAAAACAGAATATGTACATTGTATAAAATTCCTGTTGTTTGCGACGAATATTATATTATTTTATCATGTCCATATCTTAATGATAAACGATAATGATAAGGAGTTACTCCCACCCTATTTTTGTAATAATCCATATATTGATAAATTTATCTCGCTTATGAAGTCGGATTACACTCCGCTCTTATTCAAATTATCACATTTCGTTAAAGCTGTACTTAGTCTTTTCTAAACCATATTATGTAAAGAATGAATGATTATATGTATGTTCTCTATATCATTGTAAATGATTCATGAGAATAAAATTATGTTCTGTTCTGTTCTGTTCTGACGTTAGTGACGTGAAACTTTCCTTATTCTTTCTTAGATTGCGATAATCCCTCGTATGGAACACATCTTTATTGAATCAACTGCACACTCATCATCCAGACCAACTTCCATTTACATTTAATGATTTATATCCTGGTGTAGACTCTCAATAGAGCTGATATATGGCTTTTATAATCAGAACAAGATTACATGTTTCACAATGTACTCTCAGATATAACCACATACCAAACAACATCAAAATTAGAATCCTTATTATTAATTATTGTGAATGTCAATTTGAGATTTAAAATGAACTACTTTATCAGAAGTGAAAGTGTCCGTCAAAGATACCGTAGAGTAGCCTCGTTCGTGACGTCATTTATACACGTGCCTGCTCGCATATGACTTACACATAATCTGAAACGTCCTGACTATTAAAAACTCAAACATAATCTATTTATACAACTTTCGTTAGCATTAACACATTAATCCATTAACCATGTCAGTTCACAAACATATGTGCTGAAAATCACTATTTACACTTCCTCCAAAATATCTAGAGTTTTAATGGCAAACACAATTATTCCGACCACTTATTTCCCATCAATTCATGTTGTCTACTTTGCTTTTGGGTCAGTTGACATATGCCAAAAATCAAAAACTAATTGTCACACAAGTTATCTTACCAAGCCTAAAAAGCCATTTGTTCTTTTGATACAATGTTTATTGACATTTTAGAAATACTAATTTATTATCCTGATAGACAGATTTATTTAGTTCATGTGCTTTAATATACCTATTGGTTATTTCTCCACATGATTTTGTCAGATAATCAATGTATGAACTTACCTAGGAATACAATATTTCAAAAATAAACTGTAAGCAAGTTTGTCATATTTCTTTCTGAAAATAAATCCATCAAGCGTGTTATGACCTCTGCAGTTACTTAATACAATTAATTTTATAAAGTATGCTTTCAGTTCCGAAATATGTCTGTTCAACAGACGATCATACTTGACTAAACACATGTGATTAGTCTCGAAGAAAATATCATCAAATCATAGGTCACAAACTTGTGAGGCAATGGTGGTCTTGAATGAAACATGACAATAACGCTTCAAAAGGTTTTTTAACTTGATGTATGATGAAAGACTATGTCATAAAACACATTTTATCAAAATAACTGTGTTTGTAAGTAATGCTTATGTAGCAATGTGCATACCATTTTACAAGCATTTGGATACTTTCGCTTACGATCACGAACTTTGTTTGCTCGAGAGTAGTTTCAGAAAATCACCGCATTTTATTTTAAAAGTTCACTCGATATTCAGATGAAGAATATGTATTTCCTGGAATTCCTTGAATTCCTGGAATTCCTGGAATGTTTAAACCAAACCAAACTTTCTGTTTGAAAAACTAAAATATTTCAGTTGATTATCTCAAGTATTTTACACAGTTAATAATATCAAATGTTACATTTCAAGCTAGTTCATTCATTATATCCACAAAGAAAAAAGTTAAGCACCCCCTGATATTTTCATAAATTATAGCTGAATGTCAGAAACAAGTAAGCTCTGCTATGACCCTAAATTAGTCTGAGATTATTTTTACTTCAGATAGAACAGCCATCTGGCAAGACAGAAACGCAACAATATGTAGCTGTTATCATTACCTAATAGCGATGACGTCATGTTTACACAGGTACTGATTTTACCATAAAAAATGTCCACAAACGTATGGAGCTGCAAGTGAGGTGGGGTGAGTTGAGTTGGGGTTTAACGCCGCTTTCAAGAGTATTTCACTTATATCGCGGCTGCTAGTATTATGGCAGGGAGAAAGCCCGCAACGCCATGTGGCTATGCATTGCGGTATACCTGCGAGCATCGGCTGGAACTAGCGAACCATGGGTGTTACTGCACTGAAATTCAGTGTAGCATTGCACCCAAACCTGACTGCGTGTAGAACAGTTCTCTACTGCAGACAAACTTGTCGTGCCCCTGGAGGGATTCGAACCACGGACCTCTTGATCCGAAGCCAAACGCGCTAACCACTGCGCCATTCCGCCCCCGAGCGGCAAGTGAAATAAATTACATTCGCATTGGTATTGTCACTTCTAAATGTCCTTTGTATCCTTTGTGAATGATCAGTATCTGGTAGGACCGCCACGTACACGTACATGACACACTGCACTCTACGTCCCATGCCTCCAGTCAGACGTCGGATCTGTTCTTGTGTCAATAACATCCACTCAGCGTGCAGAGCTGCCTCAAACTCATGTAAATTCTGTACTGGAGGGTTCCGAGCCTGGAGTCGCCGCCGTAGAATATTCCACACATGTTCCTGAGGGTTCATATCTGGGCTCACTGCTGGCCAGGGTAAAGTTGTCACTGCGTTGGCTCGCATGTAATCGACAAAGGCACGTGATCGGTGAGGCCGGCCGTTGCCGTCCATGTACTGTGGCGCATGGTTATCGAAATGAGGAAAAACGACCGACTGAAACACGTCCCGGATGTATTGAGCTCCCGTTAAGTTGCCCCAAATGGTGACCAAATCCAGCCTGCAGTCATGAGACAGGCATCCCAATACCATAACAGAGCCACCTCCATACGCTACAGTTGGCTGGATGTTCCTGAGGGTATAAGCTGTATTCTTCTGTCTCCAAACACGTGCACGCCCATCAGTAACATGGAGCATGAATCGACTCTCGTCTGACCAATGTTTTTTCCGCCAGGTCCTCAGATTCAAGTGTCGTCTGTCCAAACACCATGCCAAACATGCACGTTTATGATGGTTTAATTACCCTTCTTGCCTTTAGTCCTGTCGATTTGAGGCGATTTCTGACTGGTCTGGTGCTGATGTTTCGATATGGTAACCACAGACGTTTCAGCTGAGGATTTGTCAGGAAGGGGTCTCGGCGTACATGTCGAAGAAGGTGCCGGTCCTCTCGAGGTGTAGTGACAGTAGGTCTTCCAGACCTTGAAGGGTCAATTGCACTTCTTGTCTTCAAGACTAAACGACTAACAACAGTGTAATGGTAGCCCAGATTTCGTCCTCTCACCTTAAAGGGGCAGTAGCACGTTTTTTACAAGATGTATTTTTTCAAATTTCCCATTTATAATGATTTTTATGTCATTTAAATTAACTTTAGAGGGTAAAACATCTGATTACA
Source organism: Gibbula magus (assembly GCA_936450465.1). Lineage (NCBI taxonomy): Eukaryota > Metazoa > Mollusca > Gastropoda > Trochida > Trochidae > Gibbula > Gibbula magus. The sequence continues at coordinate 63,402,307 of OW388292.1, read as the reverse complement.
CAAGCCAATTATCTGAAGTGGTAAAAACTATGTGGCGTATAAAGCAAAAATTGCATGGCGGCCATTTTATTGTGAACACAATTTATCATTTTGTATTACAAAAACGATTCCCATTACTAAACCGGACCATGTACACTCATATTTAACTGAAGAGGGAAGGGTGTTTTACTATTGGTGACATTATTTTCCAAAAACATTTCATCGACTTATTTGAGCGAAAAAACGTGCTACTGCCCCTTTAAAGGACATTCCTGTAGAGTGCATACCAATAATTTGATTTCTGAGATCCATTGACAATCGTCTTCGTGCCATGTTCAATAGATATGCTTAAATGGCTATGGAAAGCAACGTTACATACCACCAAATGCAGTTTGGCCATACTGCTTTTTTGCCATCCTCGAGCATAGCATGTTGCACGTGCATGCCCCGAACGTGTAGGTGCGACTATCACTCATCACTGGTTGGAACGTATCGTACAAACACTATTCTTCTCATAATGAACCTTGTTTAACTATTTGAAATATTCTCGAAAAGATATCATCACAAACATATCGCCGCTAATGGCTGCAATACTGCCGAAGGGGCGTTAAACAATAACTCACTCACTCACTCACAAACATAAGGGGGGGTGCTTAACTTTTTTCTTTGTGTATCGCGCCAAAATAAAGCTGAGAGTCTACAGAATAACGTACCGCGGCTGGCGTGCGTCAATTAGTCAAACATGATTGTGTAAACAGACAAACTGATAGATTTTGGTTGGTAATGTTTAAATGGACATTTAACTATTTGGGGATTAAATTGGGAGTGTAATTTCGGTTTCACCTCATGTATAAGGTCACTGCTCAATTTTAATTAAGAACTAGTAATAATCATATATTTGTCAACTCGGTATGAATATCCATGTCGGGTGAATTTATGTGAACTCAAATAAGCACATGTGATATTTCCGCACGCATTAAATAAAATAAAATATTGTCAAATATACTTAGAGGATAGTTGGCTTGTCTTGACTAATACCATCATGTTTATCTCATCGAGTGAGGTAGAAAGGTTATATGTTCACGAGATGAGAAAAGCATGGTATTTGTCAAGAAAAGACAACTTTTCTATTTATTATATGACCAAATCTTTGCATATTCACCGAAATAGACTTTCATTTACGTTAATTCGGCTCCAGAATGAGCCTGTCGCCTCAGCAACAATGTGACGTCATGAACGTGTCATGAACGTGTCATGACGTCGTAGCATTGTTTTATGACGTCAGGTCATTGCTATATCAGTCACTATGTCACTATGACTGATAACACGTTCCATTGTTATTTTCACTTGTGACTGATAACACGGTTTATTTTCTTTGATAGATACCGGTATTTGACCTGCAATCATATAATAAATAATGTCACTATTCAACTCACATCGATCACAATTACAACACCAATTTGCTTCAACCAATAAATTTTCTCAGAGTGCAAATGTGTAAATTGTTAACTGATACTTACGAAGAGCTTCATCTGACATTAATTGCCAATACTATTAAATGGTCAATCTTTCTAAGATTACAGTAGATAATATATCGCTTATGTCAATTGATATCAGGGAAACAAACTGAGTAACTCTAAATGTTCTGGTATATTTTCACTTCTGCCTCTACTTCTCCACTTCTGTCAGATGTTATGACGTCAAGTGTGGATTCTCGGTTACATGTGCCGAATTGTTCTTATATGTCCTACACTAATACCATCAAGGGCTTAGAACAATTCTCTGCCACAGACGTATTTACGGCCCGGGGATCATTAGTGGATTCCAAACCAGAAAGTCTTGATCATGTTCACTACGCTGTTAACCGACATATTTTAACAAAATACCAGAATTTAACGCCCTAATATAATAGGAATATAAAAATAATGTTCCGTTATCACTGTCGCTTTTGAAAAAATCAATATCCGTCAATAATGAGAAATTAAATTGCATTTAGGTTTTTAGGTTTTACTTTGAAAAATTTCAAATGAATTAATTCTTTAGTGCATTTTATGTATTGTGTGATGGAAGCAATATTTCGTTGGATAAAATGTAGAAACGAAAAAAGTTTCTCTGTTTATCATAATTACTGTGAAAAAACAGCATGATGTTCCATCAAACCTGGGAAATTAAGATGTATCGGGGAACAAAATCCCCCGAGATATCAATAGATTAATTTTGTTTTCAGAGATTTGCGTAAAACTACATGTATGTATACAAGTAAAATATAGATTCCAGACTTGCTACGAAACGTTCAGCTTTTTAATTACTTCATTCATTTCACATTCAGGATTCTAAATTATTTAATTATTAATACCATTTATCATTATCCTGTTTGAGTGAGTGAGTGTGTTTAACGCCGCTTTCAAGAGAATGTCACTTATATCACGGCTGCTAGTATTATGGCAGGGAGAAAGCCCGCATCGCCATGTGGCTATGCTTTGCGGTGAAACCTGCGAGCATCGGCTGGAACTAGCGAACCATGGGTGGTACTACGCTGAAATTCAGTGTAACATTTCACCCAGTTCTCTACTGCAGACAAAGTTTCCGTGCCCCTGGCGGGATTTGAACTCCTTTTTGATAAACAATTAATAATAACCTCTGCAAGTATATTATCTTCCCGAAATAAAATACTTTTTGTGATTTGCTGAAGGTCGATTCATTTTCCTTTTGTGCCCTGTGAGTATCAGGATGAAAACAGTTCATGTACAATGCTTCCATAATAATAGCTTCTCGTCCGAACTTTTTGTGTGTTTTCCCAGCATATGTACCGCTAAGAAAATCTTTATTGTAGAAATATTATTTGTAATATTGTTTCATTGATAGTAATGCACAATTAGAAAATGGGTCCATTTCTATCAGTAAAGCTTTTATGTTCAGACAGAATATGCACTACCTGAAACTGTAAACATTTTTTATGTATTACAGGCCTGTGACCTTGTAGTATTGAAAAATAAGATTTATTTTAAAAGGCGAACGTCGAAATACATCATGTCTACCATATCTTCCTCATCAAACTTTAAAGGGGCAGTAGCACGTTTTTTGCAAATTTTTTGGTCTAATTTTCCATTTATACTGATAATTTATGTCATTTATATTTACTTGAGAGGGTAAAACATTTTATTACACAAATCAACTATCCGTAGTGGTAATAACGGTGTTGCGTATAAAACAAATATTGCATGGCGGCCATTTTATTGTGAACACATTTTATTATTTCAAATGACAAAAACGATTCCCTTGGCTTTATGGAACCATGTACACGCATATTTTACCTTGATTTTCCGAAGAGAGAAAGGTGTTTAACTGTTGGTGACATTATTTTTCAAATACAATTCAGTGACTTATTTCAGCGAAGAAAAGTGCTACTGTCCCTTTAATATCTCTATCCTTTGTGATTTACTAATTAAGGATAACAATCACAACACTCCTTATCTTTAAAAATAGTTTGTCCCCATACTCTACATTTTCATTATACTGTAGCATTTAACATTGATTTAATTTATTTCATGATATGTTGAATAGTTGTAAGGGATATCTTATCCTTGTCGCACCACTAACATGACATAAATGAAATCATTGACTCTGCTTCTCCAAATTGATTTACCAACAATTAACCGCCATTGTTACAAACGAACTGATATATTCCATTAGACTGATTCCGGGTTAACACATCCAAGATATATATTCATATGGTGACTGGTATTGCAGATGAAATGTATGTACTAACAATGATAATTGATATATATATATATACTTGTTATAAGGGTTTACCTCCATAACTTAGGGGGCGGGATAGCGCAGTGATTAGCGCGTTCGGCTTCGGATCAAGAGGTCCGGGGTTCGAATCCCGCCAGGGGCACGGCAACTTTGTCTGCAGTAGAGAACTGTTCTACACGCAGTAAGGTTTGGGTACAATGCTACACTGAATGTCAGCGTAGTACCACCCATGGTTCGCTAGTTCCAGCCGATGCTCGCAGGTTTCACCGCAATGCATAGCCACATGGCGTTGCGGGCTTTCTCCCTGCCATAATACTAGCAGCCGCGATATAAGTGAAATAATCTTGAAAGCGGCGTTCAACCCAAACTCACCTCACCTCACCTCACCCCATAACTTAGACGTCCCATAACCCATACTGTCCAATAACCAGACAAATCAGTCAGGTGTGACTGGTTAAAACCTGTTACCCATTGGTATAATGGACCTAACCCATTGACTAACGAGATTGACGCAATGACCAGAACAAGATTATCACTTTTTGCAAGTGATAGTGAGCAATATGTCCATAAGAGTAAATTAATGTACATAATGTATGTTTGTATAATAAATAAGGAGAGATTATTGCGGCGATTAGTGTTATTTTGTTTTTACAAGTTAGGCTTTGATCACAATTGATGATAAGGTATGTTTTTACAATAAATCCTGAAGTTGCACCCAACATGCCTTCTTTCCCCAGTGTTAGTAGCGCACTCTACAGACAGAGACAGACATCCATACATGTACCCGCCCTACCACAGAGTCGACGTTACGTCAACCTTGAAGGAACCTGGACGCAGACTCAAGATGGCGAGCGCTTCCTGCTTTTTGCTGATGGAGATGACGACAAGTTGAATGCCTTTTCAACAGAAGACCAGCTGCTAGCCACCCTGCAGTCCGTAGATACCATCTACATGGACGGTACATTCTCCTCCTGCCAAGCCTTGTGGAGTCAACTGTATATCATTCATGCACGCAGCGGCTCAACCATGTACCCACTTGTGTTCGTCTTGATGCCTGACAGACAACAGACTACCTATGCCAGGCTCTTCAGGCTGCTGAAAGATGTAATCCAACAGAGGTGCTCTCCTTCCCCTGGGCGATGTCCAGGACACATGGGTGGATGCCATGAACGAGACACCTGCCGTCCCAAGAGCACAGGATATGAACGACTATGTTGTAGAGACATGGGTAGACTATGGATTTCCCCGACACTTGTGGGACCATCAACAGACTGTACGCCTCGTACAAATGACAATCTAGAAGGCTTCCACAGCAGGATGAAGAAAGAACTTCCCCATCTACACCCCCACATCTTCCGATTTGTGGAGATAATCCGGAAGATAGAGATTGCAGAGCGAGCCAAACTCCAGCAGATCAACGCTGGGGCTGCACCTACACCAAGAAAGCGGGTCTACCGAGAGACTGAAAACAGACTTGCCCGTCTTCAGGAGAAGTTGCATGCTGGGGAAAAGTTTCCATTGCAGTTCCTGGATGCAGTTGGACACTTGTTAAAACTTGGTTAGATGTCATTTTGTGAATGAGACATTATGTGCTTTTGAAAAAAGTGCTGAGACCAAAAGTAGTATATATATAATTTTATTGACGAATAAAGTCATGACTTGTTTGATTGGCATCCGACTGAATAAAGTCATCTCCCTATCTTTATTTATATAACATAAATTATGTGATACTGAATGTGTATTTTATGCTAAAATGTAGTATATTTTAAAATATACAGAATTTTGTTGATGAATAGAGTCATATAATTTTCAATTATGGAAAACATTTTTATGTTGAATAATATACTGAATGTATATTTTGTGCTAAAGAGTAGTATATTTTAAAATATACAGAATTTTATTGATGAATAAATTTGTATGTTGAATAATATCAAGAATAAACACATTAGCTATAAATGTTAATTTTTATTCTTTCGGCCAGTCCATTAGTTGGGAAAGGTAACAATGGAGTCATCTTCAGTGCAACCAACCATAACGGATGTTGTTTCAACGCGTCTGTTTATGGGAGGTTACCGTTATAAGTATGCATCGCGTCATGGTTAATACTGTTCTTTGATATGTGGCATCAATTGACTTCATTATTACATATATAGGAAAATACAATTGCCGAAGAAATCACGAGAGGAGGGGAGGGGAGGGGAGGGGAGGGGAGCCAGAGCCAGAGCCAGAGCCAGAGCCAGAGCCAGAGCGACTAAAATCCTTTCATTTGATATACAGTTTTGCTGCATGATGCATTATTGCTTTTCAAAATCATGGTGATTGCGTAACTTTTACTGAGTAATTTTCCAAGAAAACATTTCAAACCGTCTCTCATCAGAGAAGATAATGTTTACAACTAAACCTCTGTATAAATGTACTAATATAATTAACTAGCGCCATTTCCAGTAACAATGCTAATTTAGTATCCAAGAATAGCGACACATGTCAATTGACTGGAATCTCCCTAATTATTGGCCATTATCTATACGTTGTCAAAGTGGCCTAATATCACTGTCGCTGATATAGTTATGTGGTGATATCCCCGTCGTGCTTGTTTTACAAATGTTTGGCGCATTCATGTACACATATGACGGCTGTACAAACAGTGATAAGCTTTAGTCCTGACATCTGAAATCAGATATGAGCTGTCTCTGGACAAATAAATACATAGAAATAACATTGAGTGGGCGAGAATACCTCGGGATGTCTTGTGACTCAGTCCATAGCCATGCGTTTACAAGCCTGAGCTCTCTTCACTATAATTATCGTTCAGGGAATGTTATTTTCAAGTGTTAGGTGAAGAACAGTGACTAAGTCTGTGTAAGTGTTCCAAGCTTTATCAACTATCAACAGTAATATCAATATATCAATAGATCTCCCACGCATCGTGCACTATTGATTGGTAAATGGTACAAATCTGGAAACTGATAAATGGTAAAACAAAAAGAAAAAGGAATGCGTGTGACGTCACTCAACTCGAGGTGAGGTGAGGTGAATTGGGGTTTAACGCCGCTTTCAAGAGTATTTCACTTATATCGCGGCTGCTAGTATTATGGCAGGGAGAAAGCCCGCAACGTCATGTGGCTATGCATTGTGGTGAAACCTGCGAGCATCGGCTTGAACTAGCGAACCATGGGTGGTACTACGCTGAGATTCAGTGTAGCATTGCACCCAAACCTTACTGCGTGTAGAACAGTTCTCTTCTGCAGACAAAGTTGCAGTGCCCCTGGCGGGATTCGAACCCCTCCCCGGACCTCTTTATCCGAAGCCGAACGCGCTCACCACTGCGCTATCACTCAACTCGACAAAAACATATAAAAAACAGTCCAAAAAGTGTAGGGCGTGTCAAATAAACGGTTTTACGAGGGATGTGTCTATAAACAGTTTCAAACATTCCACAAAGTTATATTATAAACGTATTTTGGAACACAAAAATGTAAAAGCATAAACTATGTATTTAATATTATAAATAATTTAAACATGCAATTCTATCATTAAGATAACACATGTTGTTCTAAGTATCGATATTACATTTTCATATATTTGGAGGCAAAAACACAATGTCCTCACCAATTAGAGCATCCAAAGGCTTATATGGAAAGAAATCAGAATTGATCATCTTTTTGAAAATATCAATCAAAATGTCCGATGACGTTAATGATGACCTCTGACGCTTCATCAATGTCGGAACTGCTCTTACTACCTTGATTTCATATCCATAGACTCATTCATTATGTGTTTGCCCTTCAGGTTCCACTCGAAGTGAGGTGAGGCAATTTGGCTTTTAACATCACTTGTAAATATCATGGCATACCAATATTGCAGTAAGAAATCCCGTAACACCACGGGGCTATGCATCGCGTGCAACCTGCAAGCATCGACTGGAACTAGCAAAAATGACACTGAATTTCGTTGAATCCTAACCTTACTATATGTAGACAAATTGTCGAGTTTTGATGGAATTCGAATCCGGTACCTCCTGTTCTGAAGCAGACTCAACATGAGCAAAGGAGGAAGGCATAACCTACATCCCCTCTTAACATGACAGGGTAAACTTATTATGGAAGAACGTTGAGCACCCTTACGTTTTTCACTAGCAAATGTTGCCTCATAAGAATGAAGACAATGTGTCAGTAAGAGTATGGTGTGGCATAAGAGAATCATAATCTAGCAGTTTAAGATAACCTTCGCTACTTTTGGATATTTACATTTATACAATTGTGGTATTTTGGTCTTCAAAAACATGTAACATTATACTGTGAAAGGAAAGTAAATATTCGTTGCTGTAATGTCAGTTATTCCATTCTTTCATGTCGACTGGTTAAACCTTAGTGTCTGCTTTTTAGTCTGTTAGTATTTTCTGTAATGATCCTCTAGAACATAGAGAAGGGTTTAACTCATGACAATGACAGTAGTTCTTTATTTTAAAAACATATCAGTACCATTACAACTTCAGTGAGTAAGTGAGTTGGGGTTTAACGCCGCTTTCAAGAGTATTTCACTTATATCGCGGCTGCTAGTATTATTGCAGGGAGAAAGCCCGCAACGCCATGTGGCTATGCACTGCGGAGAAACCTGCGAGCAGCGGATGGAACTAGCGAACCATTGGTGGTACTACTCTGAATTTCAGTGTAGCATTGCATCAAACCTTACTGCGTGTAGAACAGTTCTCAACTGCAGACAGACCTCGCCGCTAATGGCTGCAATACTGCCGAAGCGGCGTTAAACAATAACTCACTCACTCACTCAACTGCAGACAAAGTTGCCGTGCCCCTGGCGGGATTCGAATCCCGGACCTCTTGATCCGAAGCCGAACGCGCTAACCACTGCGCTATCCCGCCCCCTACATCTTCAGTCATAATTTCATAAAATGTTATCTTGAGTAATTTGTTTTGAAGAAATCTGTCACAAAAACTACTTTTCTCATGTCGAGAATGATTAATTGAGTCTAATTATCGTAACGCTCCCACATCGTCACATGTTAGTTTTGAATATTTGGGGTGCTTAACACTTTTACATATGTATATGACGCTGTGCTTAAAGATGGTTTTCCTACCAGTTATAGATTGAATGAACATTTGATGGACTGGTCAGGATCAATAATTTGAAAAGGGGAGAATCATTATGCGTAAAAGCATAATAGAATGTGCCCTAATTGGAAAAAGAATGCATGAGATACACAATCACATTAAAATCCTCAACGAGCCTTGAAATGAGGATATTCTAGGCTTGTCAGAACTTAATAGCCATGGTCAATACCTTAAATTGGTTAAGCTGCGAATTAAATTAGCTTAAAAAGTAATAGAAACTTGAAATGGAGCTCTTAAACATCATTAACAGCTTCATTTACTTGAAAACCAAATTTTGAATATCGATAATTTAACACTTTGTTTTGACATTTTCTCATCAGCAGACTGTAATGTTGACCATGGAATCAGTCCACAAATAGAGTCCAATGTATTTAGCTATAAATTGTATTATACAATTGAGTCTGAGAACAGGACGATTTTCTGGATAACAACTTCTTTAATGTGAAAATATACGACGTTTCGGAGTACATATTGCGTCTGAGTTTTTGTTTTTGTAAGAGGGACATTCCGATTTCATCTTTTCTTTGTGACTTACTTCGAAATGTCCCTGTGTCCAACCCATAGTTAAATGAGTACCTTGTACCTTAGCTCGACATGTACGTTCTGGTTCATAGAATGTATTGTCCATTCCAAACGCACGCATCAGTGATGACAGATGCATGCTCTTCCAAAGTTGGTCCCGTACTGTATCCCAGACAACTTCAGGAACACTCATACAAAAAACGAATTCGAATGCTATTTCACCTTCTCATGATACGTGTAGGGTATGTACTTGAGCATTTGTGTGTTAGAGTTTCTAAGCGCCAAGATCCATTGTAAATTAAGACACTTTTTAAATGTATTAGTATTGTATACCTTAGTTGCAAACGTTTTACTGATGCACAAATAATGATTGATATTATAAACATCAAATTTAGCACAACGTATAATCATTTTCCAAGACTACTTAAGGGAAATCAGCCCATTCGACATTATTATATATATTGATGATAAGAACGTGATACTGACCAATAATATTTGTGTCCAAAAGACATTACTTTGTAATTCAATTACGAGAATACAGCTACATGAGCCACATACCAGTCCCTTTTACCTACAGTTCTGAAAATGATTAAGCTAATAGGAATTCATCTTCAACCTACGGGATAGCGCAGTGGTTAGCGCGTTTGGCTTCGGATCAAGAGGTCCGGGGTTCGAATCCCGCCAGGGGCACGACAACATTATCTGCAGTAGAGAACTGGTCTACACGCAGTAAGGTTTGGGTGCAATGCTAAACTGAATTTCAGCGTAATACCACCCATGGTTCGCTAGTTCCAGTCGATGCTCGCAGGTTTCACCGCAATGCATAACCACATGGCGTTGCGGGCTTTCTCCCTGGCATAATACTAGAAGCCGCGATATAAGTGAAATACTCTTGAGTGTAGTATGCTGGGTGGCTGCAAAGTACAATTCAGAAGAAAAATAAACTATCCTCCTAAGGCAGGTCAGAAACTCGAACTCGGCTGAACTGGTCTCTATCTTGTTCATGAAAAGTTGCCAACTCTCACCTACAAGATACAGAAATATAGCTGTTGGGGAGAACTAGGAAGTGAGGATGTAGGGGGAAGCGAACTCATTGTATTCCATCTAGGTCACTGTGAGGATGGATTAAGGGCAGGTTAGCTTCCCTGACGTTTTGTTTTGTTTAAAACAGAACGGAGCTAAGTTGTGGAGGAGTAGCGGGAGTTCCAGAATGGCCTTAGAGATCCGTTCCTTCTCGAGTAGGTAGATGTACCACAGGTGTCGACCAACTACATGTATGGGATGTTATCGATCACTGGCAGCGGTTCCATGTGCCAGTGAAGGTCTTCTTCCGGTGTAACCGTTGTGGACCGAGGTATCGCCGTAATCCCCATGCAAAGAAGTACGTCACAACACATCCTCCTGGAGTCAGATTCACGTTGATCACTAGTGTAACGGGGCAAAAATCTGTGTATTTTCCACCCATATCTCCCAGAAAACTACATCGTCATAAACAGTCAAAATATGCAATTGTTTAATACCCAGAGACCGTTCATTAAGTAATAATCCCAGGCCGACCGGCCTCTCTCATAAAGCATTGCACATGTTCTCCTTAGCGTCGCTAACATTAGGTAATGTCTTACCAACCCCGGACAGCCATAGCAATCAAACGTCCAGATCGCTATGCTGTGACCAGTTGTGCCGTTTGCAATGTAATAAATAACAGAAGCAATTTCTATTGTAACATGTCGCTTAGTAATGTGGTGAGGTGAGGTGAGTTGGGGTTTAACGCCGCTTTCAAGAGTATTTCACTTATATCGCGGCTGCTAGTATTATGGCAGGGAGAAAGCAGGCAATGCCATGTGGCTATGCATCTTAGTAATGAGATATCCGCATCAACATTAAACACAGTGGTCAGTATAAATATGGGTCTTGCCCAGTCGTCGCCGCTAATGGCTGCAATACTCTCTCACTCACTCACTCTTGCCCAGTCTCAAATCAGATTCATATTTGACTGACTATTCTGCTGTTTGTGTGTTGATTTTAGGTGTGAAGACCTAGCTGGTACCTTTCCCCATAGCGCAAGTTATAATTCTAGGCAGAAAATTGTGTCTTAAAGCTTACGCAAGAAACACCTTTTCACTAGCTCTAACCCAGAGTACCGTGATCCAAGAGACATCTTGGTTGACTTCGCGCGAGACTATTGGTGACTATGGTTGATCTAATCAACAAGCGAAGTCAGTCTGGTCGAGCCAGAATGACGTCATATCCGATCTAGAGCTCGACCTACGGTTTGGCGCGGGTTACTCGGGATTCAAAATGGCGGCCCTGTAGCGGTAAGTATGATTTTACAGAACGTTTTTGCCGAAATTAAGCAAACACTGAATGAACCAATGATATTTTGGGTATCCATTTCATTCAAAAGGGTGTTAACACTCTTGCAAACTTAAAAAGGATGAAATACCCACTTGTCCGAAATTTTTCAGTACAATTTTATATTTTTACACTATCAAAATCAAAAATAGGCCTACTCGATTGTTACCAAAACAGGGAGAAAAACCCAATAGCTAATATTTTATTTATCTGGAGCCTCAGTATCTTGTTTATGCATCTATTGTTTGCTTTCCATTTATTTTGAATCTTTTTTTTTAACATATTGAGCATTTAATTGATGTTACGTTGACAAGTCTTGGTTTTATTATTTAATATATTATATCCCACAAAAACGATCATATACAAAAGGGTTGATAAAGATGCTCAAATTACCGACATGAATCAGTACAAATTACCACCTTCATACAAGATGAATATAAGCAGAGTATATCTTATCTAATTTGACCAATGTGTCCTTATCAGAATACATTAAATTTTTGTTACAGATGTCAGACGATAGCGAGGAACACGTTACAATTCAACACCAAATTCATCGTTGGACTTGTTACATTTGCCATCTGCAGCCATCAGTAGTTAACGCCGAAACACTTGAAGTCCAGGAATCCGCCAAAAAATCGCTTATATTTATTGATGGTGATTATAGGTGAGTTTAAGTAGATTTTTTAATGCTTCTAAGGTATAAGCCTTGATTTTCTACTGTTTTTGTTTGAAACTGATTGCTATCAATATTATTTTGAATTAATGAGTCAGAAACAATTGCTGAAAACAATGTATACACTATTATACTCGCTTACTCAACAGATTCTGTCAATGGTCCAGCTTTTGATTGATTGATGCCATATTTGGTAATGGGGCCACAGGCCCCATTATACACGGCAAACATATTATTACATAAATACACATCATACACATGGGGTTACAGCAATATCTTAAAAGGTAAAATAAAAATACTTTACAACCGAATCAGTGAAAAATATTATGATACTGTCAATGCGTCAGCTGAATAACCATTTACATCTTTTAACAGAGTCTACCTAAGATGTCACCACTGTGACTTTGCCTTCCACCCAGCGTGTGAAGAATTTGAAATAGAGTTGGTTGTGACCGGGGAAAGACGTGATATAACTTGTACCGCCTGCGCTGTGAAAAATGTCTGAAAAGGATAGGTGAGTATCCTTTACCTGCAATGTTTCTGTACTTTAACATGGTGGAAAATGTAGTTGGGGTATTGTTTGATAGGAATTCATGACTTCATTTTTTATTTTATGAAGTAGCAGTTAAAGGCTCTGAAATGTTTGCTAGACTATTTGGCATGGGAAAATCTAGTCAATATATTGATGAATAATTAACTGTAAGTTCCATGTAATTTCAATTCAAATATCACTAATTCATTGTTTTATATTCAAAGAGAAGAACAATTGTGTTCATTTAGCATGCAACACATTGTTTTGTTGTCAAAATGTATTCTGATGTATCTTCTTATTGTAGCAACCGAGTACAACTCCTACTCAATAAAGGAGGGAAAGATGTTCGGATATCATGCCCAAGGGGAATCGCCGATTTATTGACGGACTCAACAACAGGTATGCCTATAATACTTCAAATTTGGTATGAATGTCACCCATGTAGTGTAGTTGTGCCTTTTAGGGGTTAAAATTCCAGGGTTCCAATATTTTTTGAAATTTTGACCGAAAACGGTCGGTTTTTAAAAATTTGGTTTGTTTCCGGAGCATAACTCAAAAACTATGTGACAACTCCAGGCTGAAAAACTTTTTTTTTTAAATTTTGATCCAAAAACCTTGACTTAACATTCAACTTAGCTGGTTTGCACTAAGATGGTAGTGTGGCTTTAGGGTTAATACCTCCAGAGTGTCAACTTAAAAGTTACAGGGCTCGAAAATTATACTCGTCCGCTCGTATTGACGAGTGAAAATTGTCCCGGGCAAGTGAAAAGTCAAATCTGCTCGTCCCGTAGGGCGAGTGCATTTTCACAGACTATATTTACTTTTTCAAAATGTATGTTCAAATTTCAATATTCCTTCAGATTCACTACAACACTTTTGATAGAGTCTTCAAGTCTTGAAAATGTTTTGACATCGGGAGTGTTGCGTATCTAATTCTTTCTGATTATCGCATGTCACTATTTATATGTTAGGCAATCGGATCCGGGCATCCCTAAGAGTTTGACCAATCAGCATGCTTTAACAACCATCATAGACCGATCAGGGAATTCCATGCTTTGATGTGTTATAATACCAAGGAAAAACGTTTTAAAAACCTGACAGTCTAAATAAAATATTTCAAAATGACTTGTTTTATTGAATGGTCTGCTGGTCTTAAAATTACATACTTGAAAACAGCTCCAAACACCTAGTCCATAGCATTTTATCAATTAATTGTACATAAATTGAGATACATTTTTCTTGCCATGTTTTTTAAATGCAAGTATTGGGATTTCATCAGAAAATGTCTCTTTCAGACCCGGCCGTTAAGCAGTCGCTGTTAACTAGCCTCCTTGAACGACATTCTGATAACCAAACAGCAGTAACTGGTACCCCAGCGACTGCATCTTGTACCCCAGCGACTGCATCTTGTACCCCAGCGATTGCATCTTGTACTCCAGTGACTGCATCTGGTACCACAGCGACTGCTTCTGGTACCCCATTTTCAATGGCTCTTCATTTCTGGACCGACAAAGAAGAAGACTTTCTTGTGAGTCTAAGGCACGATAGAAATGACGATTTCATTTCTACGAGAAACCATTCCAATTTATGGAAAACCATTGTGGCTGAACTTGAAACCATAAAATATAAAGTTTCCCAACAGCAGGCATTTAATAAGTACTCTGCGTTAAAGAAAAAATGGAAAGAAATCATAGATGCACCCTCAGGCAGTGAGGTCAAGTATTTTCGACATAAGACATCTTTTGATAACCAGTATGGCAACAAAGCTGGTACAAAACCATTGGTGACTATTGACACTGATAAAGATGATCAAGACCATGTTCTGCAAAATGATGAAATTTCCCACGAGGGGCAGCCCAAGAAAACTAAAGGTAAAGCTCTTAAGAGAAAGTCGATGGAAATGCTTTCAATCATGAAGGAACAGCACGAGGAGATGAAAACCGAAATAAGGCAGCAGCACAAAGAAAAGATGACCAAGCTAGATCGTATGCTGGACCTCTACCAGAGGGAAGTTGAAACTAAGTGTGCCAAGAATGAGTGAATCTACCAACAGTTTCAGGTTACTGCCTATTGAACTTGACGCCAGGTACATTTGCATTACCTCTTCATTGATAGAAAGATCTATCAATATTGTGCCATGTGCAAGAAATATTCACTGGACCAGAGATTGGACAGATTTGTTTATGTTTATCATATGGATAAAGAGATTTGTTGTTCTTTTGAGGCTGTTGCCAAATGATATCAGGGATCCCGGATGTCTCATGCTTTAGTCAAGTTGTTTTATTCATATTTTATTTCTGTGTTACAAGTTCCAAAAGCTGAGCTGCCATTAAACAAATATTGTGCCAAATACAATCATTGTTTTCTGAAGTGACTATTGTTTACTTTGATTGTTTAATTCATCATCTGCTACAAGAAGAGGTAGATTACAGGTGTTTGTTGCTTGGAGGTTCAAAAATGTTTACTGTCCAGGTATTATATTTAATATTCTGTGATTTCTGACATATGATGTCACGTGACATGACTTGCACAAGTTGTTTCATTCATATTCAAGAAATAATGTCATTAAGCAAATGTTGTGCTAAAAAGATTGTTTTCTCAAGTTCCTAAAGTTAATACACCTGGATTAAGGATGCATGTTGCATTTGAGGTTGGTGTCAAGTTCACAATGTCATGTGACCATATTTTATTTTCTGTGATTACAAGTTCTGTGATTTCAAGTTTTTGTTGAGAAAAATTATTTCATTTAGCTCATCTGGCGTGTTAGGCCTGATGGACTTTTGAAATGACATAGTGTTTGTTCATCTAAAACTTTGTGCATTTTTACTTCAAACACAATTTGAAAATGAAGCCTTATGAGCTACAGAGCGAATGGCTCTTTTTTCATGTTAACATTACAAGCTCAAAATGAGTATTTTTATTAGCTCATCAGGCCTGAAAGGCCCGATGGGCTTATGGCATGGCATGGCGTCCGGCGTCCGTCCGTCCATCCGTCCGTCCGTCCATCCGTCCGTCCATCCGTCCGTAAACTTTGCACATTTTCGACTTCTTCTCCAGAACCAATGACTCCACAGAGCTAAAATTTTATGTGCAGACTCCTTGGCCAATGGGGATTCTAAATTGTAGATTTCGTGACCCCGTGACCCCAAATGGGGTCACAGGGGTCACATCCTTAAAAACCTATTTTCATCTTCTTCTCCAGTTCCAAAAGGTCAAGAGAGCTGAAAAGTTGTGTACAGACTCCTTGGCCAATGGGGATTCTAAATTGTAGATTTCGTGACCCCATGACCCCAAATGGGGTCACCGGGGTCACATCCTTAAAAACCTATTTTAATCTTCTTCTCCAGTTCCAAAAGGTCAAGAGAGCTGAAAAGTTGTGTACAGACTCCTTGGCCAATGGGGATACTAAATTGTAGATTTCATGACCCCATGACCCCAAATGGGGTCACCGGGGTCACATCCTTAAAAACCTATTTTCATCTTCTTCTCCAGTTCCAAAAGGTCTAGAGAGCTGAAAAGTTGTGTACAGACTCCTTGGCCAATGGGGATTCTAAATTGTAGATTTCGTGACCCCATGACCCCAAATGGGGTTACCGGGGTCACAGCCTTAAAAACCTATTTACATCTTCTTCTCCAGTTCCAAAAGGTCTAGAGAGCTGAAAAGTTGTGAACATACTCCTTGGCCAATGGGGATACTAAATTGTACATTTTGTGACCCCATGACCCCAAATGGGGTCACAGGGGTCACATCCTTAAAAACCTATTTTCATCTTCTTCTCCAGTTCCAAAAGGTCAATAGAGCTGAAAAGTTGTGTGCAGACTCCTTGGCCAATGGGGATACTAAATTGTAGATTTCGTGACCCCATGACCCCAAATGGGGTCACAGGGGTCACATCCTTAAAAACCTATTTTCATCTTCTTCTCCAGTTCCAAAAGGTCTAGAGAGCTGAAAAGTTGTGAACATACTCCTTGGCCAATGGGGATACTAAATTGTACATTTTGTGACCCCATGACCCCAAATGGGGTCACAGGGGTCACATCCTTAAAAACCTATTTTCATCTTCTTCTCCAGTTCCAAAAGGTCAATAGAGCTGAAAAGTTGTGTGCAGACTCCTTGGCCAATGGGGATACTAAATTGTAGATTTCGTGACCCCATGACCCCAAATGGGGTCACAGGGGTCACATCCTTAAAAACCTATTTTCATCTTCTTCTCCAGTTCCAAAAGGTCTAGAGAGCTGAAAAGTTGTGTGCAGACTCCTTGGCCAATGGGGATTCTAAATTGTAGATTTCGTGACCCCTTGACCCCAAATGGGGTCACAGGGGTCACATCCTTAAAAACCTTTTTTCAGCTTCTTCTCCAGTTCCAAAAAGTCAAGAGACTTGAAAAGTTGTGTGCAGACTCCTTGGCCAATGGGGATTCTAAATTGTAGATTTCGTGACCCCGTGACCCCAAATGGGGTCACAGGGGTCACATCCTTAAAAACCTTTTTTCATCTTCTTCTCCAGTTCCAAAAAGTCAAGAGAGTTGAATAGTTGTGTGCAGACTCCTTGGTCAATGGGGATTCTAAATTGTAGATTTTGTGACCCCATGACCCTAAATGGGGTCACATCCTTAAAAACCTATTTTCATCTTCTTCTCCAGTTCCAAAAGGTCTAGAGAGCTGAAAAGTTGTGTGCAGACTCCTTGGCCAATGGGGATTCTAAATTGTAGATTTTGTGACCCCATGACCCTAAATGGGGTCACTGGGGTCACATCCTTAAAAACCTATTTTCATCTTCTTCTCCAGTTCCAAAAGGTCTAGAGAGCTGAAAAGTTGTGTGCAGACTCCTTGGCCAATGGGGATTCTAAATTGTAGATTTCGTGACCCTGTGACCCCAATCTAGGTCACGGGTCATGACCCAAATATTTTCATCTTTATCTTAAGTACGTAAAGCTGTAGAAAGGTGAAATTGTAATTGTAGGATTGGTGACCCTGTGATTCCAAAGTTGGGTCACAGGAGTCATGGTCTAAAAAACCTATTTTTTTCTTGATAACAATGTATTACTTGATATAACTTAGATAGTCAACCTTAGATAATAATCAATGAAATCGTGATGAGCTACAGAGCCCATGGCTCTATTTTTAATTCTAACATAGAACAGTGTTCGTGCAAGCCTTTTAAAATACCTTGAATTTGAGTACTTGGCCTAAATAAGTTTTGTCATAAAAAGTCTGGAAATAAATTAAAACCTTGGAAAAAGGTATATTTCACTTCTTATCCTCTAATAAATTAACTTCTACCCAATATGTATATGCAAGTCTTTCGGTGTTTTCTGAAAGTCAACAGTCCGCTGCATTAGCTCATTCACTGTCAGTATTTCCATAAACAGGACACCTTTGCACTGATATTAAATATAATTTTATTGGATTCTTAAGATTTTAACAAATAATTTGCTCTTGAAATTCAGTACGAACACTTTGCTATATTGTCTTGTGACTGATGTTCACGAGTTGCTTGTTAAGTTTATTAGCTGCCACTAAAAAGGTGGCCAAGAAATGCAGTTTGCTTGTCAAGTTACTGAGAAACTATTGTCCAGATGTTGTTTGGATAAATGTTTTTCATGAATAAAGGCAACTGAAATGAAATCTTTGCACTTTTATTTACATTATGCATGCTTCAATATTAGATACATTAAACAAGCAATATTCCACACTTTGAAAGTGGAGATTTGAAAAAAACATTACTGACTCAAACTCAAGTGAAATGATAATTCACATGACTGATACCATAGTAAGAGTTGTTACAATACATCTGAAATTATAATATATCTCTACAAAGAGAATCAGGACACTTAATCTGACAATATATGTATCATGGACATAGAATCAATTTTCTAAAGTTACTTTTTCTCAGGATGAACTGATATGTCTGTTTGGTCATAACTCTAATCAAGTTGATACTTCTTAACATAGATCAGGATTTGTACTACATGATTAGACATGTGTCATCAAACGCAAGCGTCTAGCAACACCGTGGTAACCATTCTGGTAAATATTTGGATAGTTATTTGGGTGCACCTGTGGCTGTCCATTTTCGATGTAGCGTTCAACTTCATCATCTGCAAGGACACACATGTTATGACAAATGCATGCAGCAATTATCATGTGGCACACATCTTCTGCCTTGTGAAATGGGATTTCTCTGAGTCTCCTAAATCTGCCTTTTAAGTGACCTATGGCCCTTTCAACTGTTTGTCTCTGACCTGAGAATTTTTTGTTGAATCTTCGCTGTTGACGTGTTATGTTTCCCACACATCTGAAAGGGGAAATCAGCCAGTTCCTAAGAGGGTAAGCATTGTCAGCAAAAAGATGTTGACCATGACTGAAGAGATGTCCTTGTTCAGCTCTCTGATACAACCTGGAATTACGTAGAACTCTGGCATCATGGGTGCATCCTGGCCAACCTGTAAATGCACTGATGATGTGTAGTTCATGATCCACAACTAGCTGAAAGATAAAAATGATTGATAAATGATTTTGATGAACTTTTTTCAAGTATACTACGCGACAATAGTTTAGACTCACCATCAAATAATGGTATGAAATTGTGGTATTGGTGGGTTTGGTAAAATTGATTTATGCTTTCCCAAACTTCAACTTATTACCAAAGTGTCATGCATTTGTCATTAATGGATCTTGATTAACATGTCCATCATGAAAGTTAACTGACAAATGTTCAGGTAAAGTCCATGGACATTGTTAAAAGTCAATATTTTTACGTCATTACGACTCCACTGTAACAGGGATAGCTTTTCATTATTGGGAGTCAAATAAAATGTTCAAGCTTTCTTTAAATCATTGTTGCTGCGTTAAGTCCGAGGCATGAAGTTTAGAGCCACTAGTTCTTAAGATTTAAGCAATAGAAAATAGAACATAACACTTTTCACTGAGTCTAAACTTTTGTCTTGTATATTACAGTAAAATCCCTTTTAGTCAGATTTCATATGAAGATTCAGGTTATATTTTTGGGGTTTTTTAATTATAAAATAGATGCAAATATGACGTAATGTGAAATAATAACAAAACTTACTTGTAGTTGCATGGAAGGATAGCCCTTGCGATTAAAGTAGTCAGTGTCCTTTCCAATTGGTGATGACAGTCTGATATGTGTTCCATCGAGGAAGCCAACAACTCCAGGAAAACCTGAGTTCTGCTGCACCGCTGTTGCTATCTCTGCTCTTCTTTGCGGCTCTGGCCATCTTATAATTTAGTTTACAGTTCTCAACAGTTATACTGTACGAAACGACTATTTTTGTTGAATTGATGTAACAAACTAAATGATTGTTATTGCAATTTATTCTACCACTTGCATTTCTATATCATACAGTGATATTCACACTATTTGTCGGTGTGACATTGAATTTGCCATCAACTTTATGATACTATTTGATACAATATGATTAACTTAACAACACCAAGTAATACATACATCCTGAATGAGGATGTTCTTACAAACATGTATACACAACAACTTACACGATTCTGCAAGGAAGCAATCACTTTTGATGTATTCATCACAATTCCATGTACTGTCGACATCGAGACGTCGAACAGTTGTGACACTTCTCTCATGGAGGACAAGTTACTGAGATACCATAAGAAAATATAAAGCTGCTTTTCTGGTGGTACAGGTTCATTTCCTCCTCTGTTTTGTCTTGATATTAAGGGCTCAATACAATCCAGTAGCATGTCAAAAGTGCGTCGACTCAAACGAAAATGCTCTGCAAAGTGATCATCGTTCACAGAAATTTCCCTTATGATATCAGTGTAGCCGATGGCTTTCGGTACAGAACGAGGGATATTGTCGAGTACGCCCCACTGCCTTAATCTAGTTAAAAAACCAACATAGTTTTGATCATCATCATTCACAAACTCGCTAAGAATGATGTATAGTCTGTGAAACGAACGAAACGACGCCATGTTTGTTGACCATAGACCAACCCAAGTTAGTTCCGGCGACTGACCTGCTTAGACATGCGCAGTTCAGGACCTCAAGTCCAACTATAGTTCTCACGCGAAGTCAACCCTTACCTACCGGACAGCCGAGCTATGCAAGGAGGAGAGAACGGTGTACGGACAAAAGCCCACCCTGACAAAAGCCCACAAGGACAAACGCCCATAGAACTAAAGCCCACCCTGACAAAACCCCACACCAATCCCACAGATACTAGGACAAAATCCCACACTTGTATTTTAACAACTTTTATTCAATAATAATACATTGGAAATATATTTGAATAGCAATAACAGTAATAACAGTGGTCACAGCACAATACAGCACTAAAAGCATATGTCATATCATACTTGGAGTGTTTCATCTTTATTAGATAAAATACAAATATTTTAGATATTTCCCATTTCATAAAAAAATACATACTTCAGCACTACTTCACATCCATTGATTGTCACTTAAAAGCACTGCATGCATTGCATTGACATTGCACACCTGTCAGAAACTCATATTTCATATTTCACAAACTAGCAAAGTCTGATGTTGTGTCCAACACATGTCAGAAAGTCTTCCACCCCAATCGTGTTGGAGCGAAAGTCAGTGCACAAGTTTCTGAGTCTTGGGTCTTTCATGGCACGGCCAGTCTTTTGTCGTCTAGCTGGTCGTTCACCCCTCTCAAACTGAAGCAGCTGTGTTGCAACCAAGGCATAGTCGCGTTGGAATCCTTGGACAGTTGCCCAAACTGATGGATGGTCATGTCCAACAAGCTTCTTGAATCCTGAATTCCAGGACTCGCTGATGTTGTTGGTTCTGCTTTCTCCATTCAGAGTAGCCTCGCTGACATTCCAGGTCTCTGGAGGAAACTTGGCCAGTACCCGACGCATCCTCAGGATAGGCTGCTCATCTCTGTTGCGGGCTGGGAGTTGGATGCGTTTGTAAGTTCCAGATACATAGTATGTATCAAAGTAACTCACAAGAGCCTCAAGTTCTTCAGGTGAATTTTCCTTCAGGTATGCCATACCGGCACTGTCTTGGTTTAGATCTTGTCTTCTGATGCCACGTTTGACAGAATCCAGTCTACCTACCCCGGCAGGGAGGTTGAGAAGGGCGTTGGATAGAACCTTGGCTGGTTGTGCAAGAGATGTTGGTGCCTGATCTTTAAGTTGCATCTTGAACTTTGTCACCTGAATCATCTTAGGATCTGAAGGATGGGAGTGGTCATGAACCAGTTCTGGATCTTCCATCTGCAATATATATATAAAATAAATGAGAATTTTGTTTAAATATATATGAATAAAACATAAATGATATGTTAACTTAGTAAAACGATTTGTAAATATATGTCACGGAATCGATATATCAATTTAGTCAAAATATTTTTAATTTCTTTCTTAAATTAGTAAAATAGATTAAAATATATTAACTTACAGTTAAGGATGTTTTCAAAGGGGGGTCTTGTCGTCAAGTGAGGTAGAGAAGTTTGGTGACACTTGTCTCGTTATGGGACAGCCGACCCCTTGACATGCTATCTTTGGCAGTTCCTGTCCTGTGATTGGACATTTCTTGTCTCGTTGGGAGACAGCTTATCCTTCCCCACAGCGCAGTTTTAGTGTGATGTTAATAAGTGTATGCTTGTAACTAGTGTGAATTAGTGATGAGAGAGGGGTCCAGAGTAGAGATTTGTTATGTAAGGGAAATATCGTTGGTTTACTTGGGATAATATTTAGAAATGGGTCAGGCTGGACGACTCTAAAATAGTTTTCTACCGTGTTAATCATAACTTTCCATAGACAGTAGGTTTAGGACATGTTTTGTGTTTAATTTAAATAAAGCGCTAAACAGTAATTGTTTTTGTTTTGTTGGTCTTACTTCCCCTGTTTAAAGGTAATATTCTCGTTTGTAATCAATCACAACGCTACATCTTGACAACCAGGAAGCAGCATAGGTTAAATGCCGTGATAATCAAATGAACATCGAATACAATTACACAGCGCAAGATCAATGGTATTCCCTTGAATTTTGACCATGTTACTTACCGACGTATGTTACATCTGTCTTGAAATGGGTAGAAAATCAAGTGGAAAATGGATTTTTCCGAATTGTGTTTGCGTTGATCACACAAATTTGCAATTATACTATCTGAATTTATCTTAATATGGTTTCAAACGCATGCAGGAATATGGATTGTTTTACAGTTGTAAGTGTTGTAATAATTCGTGCTACATGCACATATATTTGCATAGCATGCATATTTTTTACCACTTAAGTTGGTTTAAAGATGGCCTCAGGAAGAGGCAAAACCACAAAACATTCTACTACGATTGCATTCATGTTATGAGGAAATATCAGTGAAACTGTTTCCCAAAGAAGGTCTCGCCGCTAATGGCTGCAATATTGCCCAAGTGGCGTTAAACAATAACTAACTCACTCCCAAAGAAAGTCAAGCTTAGTAACTCTTAGGGACTCATTTAAGGAGAATGATTAAAATTCAGGTTAAATGGCATTCTCGAAAAACAAACGTTATTCAACTCACTGTCCCTCAAGTCGGCAAAGGACTGATTACTGTCCAACGAGCGTGATTCTCCAGGATGTTTTCCCTTTGTCAAGATCAAAAATTCTGTCTTTAAGGCCTTCCTCGATGGTCGTCGGAAGAAATTTACGCGTCGCTCTTGAATGATCTTCGTCTGATTTCCACTCGGAGACTGCCTCCCATCGGCAGCATCCTCCTGTACGGGAGGCGATTCTCCTGAGGTCTCGGAAGAATCAGTCGTCGAGGAACCTTACCTCGCAGCATTGACCGATGCAAGAATTGAGCCTTGTGTCAGCAAATTCCAGTTTGACAACGATATCAACCCTGGGGGAATCAAGATCAAGAGGTCCGGGGTTCGAATCCCTCGAGGGGCACGGCAACTTTGTCTGCAGAAGAGAACTGTTCTACACCACGCAGTAAGGTTTGGGTGCAATGCTACACTGCATTTCAGCGTAGTATCACCCATGGTTCGCTAGTTCCAGCCGTTGCTCGCAGGTTTCACTGCAAAGCATTGCCCCATGGCGTTGCCGACTTTCTCCCTGCCATAATACTTGCAGCCGCGATATTAGTGAACTACTCTTGAAAGAGGCGTTAAAGCCCAACTCACTTCACCTTGGAACTTGCAACTCCTAAAGGAAACAATAGCGCCATAAAGGTTGTTTCCAGTCAAATAGTTTTTTTTTTAGATATGCTGCGGAAACGAGTCAAAGTCCAAAAATCAGGGCGTTTTTGGTCAAAATTTATTTGGTTGGAGTCGAGACCCCTAAAAGGCACAACAGCACCATATGTGTTACTTCCATACCATTTAGTCAATTACTGTAGTCTTTAAGACAGCTCCGGAAACGATTACGGATAGACGCACGCACGTCTTGCGGACAATCAGAGCGCTATATACCCCCGACTACGTCGTACCGGTGGTATAGTCATGTCATCTGACGAGACGGGCGGGCTGACCAGTGCGAAAGTGCCAAATCATCTACACATATCAAGTGTGAAAGTAATATTCGTACAAACCTTTCGATACATGAACGAATGATTGTGTTTTCCGACGGCATTACCCTATTGCATGTATGAATGCGGCTGATGTGAAAATGATTGTCTCATGTTGACATCGCAACAAATGCAGGCAGATATTGCATCACATACAACAATCGGAAATATTGACTGTTCATAACTTGTAATGTTGCATAAAACGAATATTGAATTTCAAAAAGCACTCCCCCTATCCCATTTCGTTCGACCTGCCTTCCCGCGTCCATTCGTAAAATTTGTGGAATTTAAAAGTTGAATTCCTTCTGCTAATATACAATTAAACAGAGGACATCAGCGTTTTGACTACGTATGAAGGAAAAAATCAGGTAAATAAGATGCTTGACGCAATGATCTGAAACCTCGCAGCGCAGGTTCTAGTTTTTAAATACAAATAAACGTCCGTTCTATAACTTAAATGGGATCGACCTGGGAAACTCTAGACATAAGCGGAGGAACGTAGATAAAGTTGGGGGGGGGGGGGGGGGGGGGGGGGGGGGGAGCTGGCAAGATTTCTTGTCATAGAGACACCAAGGTGTAATATTTGAGCGTCAGATAACCTTTTAGCATTGAATTTTACTACAGTATGCCCAATGATTTGAAATCAGATCATATTTTGGGTGTTTGACAATGCTCAAACTAATGTTTAAACGACTCAAGTAACACAATTGAAGATTTCCAACATTTCATGTTACACAAAAGCGAGTGTCACAGATTGCAATAACTTTCAGAGAACTGTTCTGTAGATGCTGCTGTTGTCAATAAATAAGCATTAACAGTAACAGGTGAGACATGCAACATCGAGATGTCTGGGCTTGTTAACAGATAATGTTTACTGAATGCTACTGAACGGCTTTGCACAGTATGCCCAATGATTTGAAATCAGATCATATTTTGGGTGTTTGACAATGCTCAAACTAATGTTTAAACGACTCAAGTAACACAATTGAAGATTTCCAACATTTCATATTACACAAAAGCGAGTGTCACAGATTGCAATAACTTTCAGAGAACTGTTCTGTAGATGCTGGGGGCGGGATAGCGCAGTGGTTAGCGCGTTCGGCTTCGGATCAAGAGGTCCGGGGTTCGAATCCCGCCAGGGGCTCGGCAACTTTGTCTGCAGTAGAGAACTGTTCTACACGCAGTAAGGTTTGGGTGCAATGCTACACTGAATTTCAGTGCAGTACCACCCATGGTTCGCTAGTTCCAGCCGATGCTCGCAGGTTTCACCGCAATGCATAGCCACATGGCGTTGCGGGCTTTCTCCCTGCCATAATACTAGCAGCCGCAATATAAGTGAAATACTCTTGAAAGCGGCGTTAAACCCTAACTCACCTCACCTCACCTCTGTAGATGCTGCTGTTGTCAATAAATAAGCATTAACAGTAACAGGTGAGACATGCAACACAGAGATGTCTGGGCTTGTTAACCGATAATGTTTACTGAATGCTACTGAACGGCTTTGCACCCGGACAAAATAACAATTCTGCTAAGAACTAAAATATAGACGATCCTAACCCTTTGACAGTTACGTTATCTGTAAATCACAATCAGTAAATGTCTGTTGTATACTGCCGATGTGGGTGTTGCTTCTCGTATATAGAAGTAGAATGGGTGACTGTGCGTATAGTAAGGTATGTATTTTCAGTTATGAATGGTTTGCTATGATGGCCGAGAGGGGACATCGCTCTTTCGCCCTCTGGTATCAACACGATAAAGCGATAAAGCGATATAGTCGCACGACAAAGCGATATGGCTGCACGACAAAGCGATAGAGCAACACGACAAAGCGATAATGCCGCATGACAAAGCGATAACGCCGCAAGACAAAGCGATAGTGTCGCACGACAAAGCGATAACGCCGCACGACAAAGCGATAGTGTCGCACGACAAAGCGATAACGCCGCACGACAAAGCGATAGTGTCGCACGACAAAGCGATAACGCCGCACGACAAAGCGATAAGGCTGTACGACAAAGCGATATAACAACGCGCTAAAGCGATAATAACAGCACGATAAAGCGAAAGAGCGATAAAGCGAAAGAGCGATAAAGCGAAAGAGCGATAAAGCGATAGAGCGATAAAGCGATGGAGCGATAAAGCGATTATAACAGCGCGATAAAGCGAAAGAGCGATAAAGCGAAAGAGCGATAAAGCGAAAGAGCGATAAAGCGAAAGAGCGATAAAGCGATAATAACAGCGCGATAAAGCCAAAGAGCGATAAAGCGATAATAACAGCGCGATAAAGCCAAAGAGCGATAAAGCGAAAGAGCGATAAAGCGAAAGAGCGATAAAGTGAATGAACGATAAAGCGAAAGAGCGATAAAGCGAAAGAGCGATAAAGCGAAAGAGCAATAAAGCGAAAGAGCGATAAAGCGAAAGAGCGATAAAGCGAAAGAGCGATAAAGCGAAAGAGTGATAAAGCGAAAGAGCGATAAAGCGATAGAGCGAAAGAGCGATAGAGCAAAAGAGCGATAGAGCGAAAGAGCGATAGAGCGAAAGAGCGATAGAGCGAAAGAGCGATAAAGCGAAAGAGCGAAAGAGCGATATTGACATGTCGACCTTAATCTTTTACATAACAATAGAATACTGGTTTCATTCAATTTCTTTTCATTTGACTTGATATTTGATTCACATAACATAAGAATGATTTTGATAAATCATTCCACTTTAAATCCCTAAAGGTCGCCATTATATAAATATAATTAATACAATTTTATTTTGTATTAAGAATTTGAATAAACATCTATACGGTGAATAATTGAGAAATCCATGCTAATTAAAACAGACATCTGCAACTCTAATCGATTAATTCAAACCGCTGACATGGTGTGTTTAAACCTGTACATAAATACTTTCTTTGACATACTTTAAGTGACTGGTTATTATTGATTTAATTGAGCAAAACAAAGTTTATATAAATTTAAATCGGCGCACTCTGATTTATTCTACTTACTCTATATTTTTACTGAAAAAGCTGTCAAATATACCTTAAAATCATTAAATATGTCTGACACTCGGCATCCCAAAAAAATTTTTATATGATGTTAAAAGGTATAGAAAATAATAAAGTTAATTGGGCTTCGAAGTTTCCAGATTTATTGTACAGTTTGGGCTTCATCTTCTCACGTTTTTCGCATCATTTAAGAATTGAAACGGGTCGGTTTTATAATATAGATAGAAATGATAGATTATGTTTACAATGCGACGACGGCTATAATTGAGGATGAAAACCATTTCCTTCTTGTGTGTTCCAAAAATTTAAAGAGCTCCGCCTGAATCATTTGCCGGAAACTATTTGTACAAATCCAAATAAAACTAAATTTAAAATCCTCATGTCAATATCGAATGTAAACTCCTCAATAATTTAGCAAGCTTTATTTTTCATGCCATGTACCAAAAATGTTAATTGAATGACTGTTGCTGTACACATCATTTTTTGTCATATATACGATATGTAGTTACGGGCCGATGGCCTACACTTCAGAAATAAAGAATTGAAATTGATAACTTCTGATATATATTCATCAACATAATGTAAGAAACAAGTTTGGAAATATATTGTAACAACACTGGTATATTATTTAGACATTCACTAACAAATCAAAGGAAAGAATAAAATAATCTATCATTATCAAAATAAAATATATAAATTTGTTTACTGGGTTACATTGTGCACATCATAACGTATAAGACACTATTAGGCTATATCACAGTAGAATATTTGTGTGACATTGTGTATTAATATGTGCGACAGGAATAACTCTAAAGGGTCTGATTCATGAAAAAGCACGTTTTGGGTAAATTTATTGAAAATTCGAACTCCGCGCATCGCCATGAATCATTAGTATGATGGTAATAGGTTGTACGCCTTCAGTGCATGGAGCTCAGCGACATTCGAATGCGTATTTGAGGTTCCAAAATCGTCTCTTTCACACTTGAATGGCTTCATTCTGCTCACATAAAGAGATAGTTTTAATCAGAAAGGAGGCCCATGGCATTATACAGTGCATAGTAGTAAAATACATTTTCCTGACTGTTGAGGACATCCTAGTTGTTTACATCTATTTCGCTGAAGAGTTAAACAATTGAATATATTTTTCATAACCAGGAATTCAATGTAATATATGGGTAAAGTCTTTCTTAAAACATTGAGAAATGGATAAATAATACAAAAGGGTATTCTGACTCAGTGAAAAGTATATGTTCTTGATAAAAATGAGACGTTTTGACCCTGTCGGTAGTGCTTGTAAACACATAAATTTGCAAACTGATTAATACGGAACAACCAAAGAGTCAGCTTCTATTTTTTGTTAACTTTTCTGTCAAACGTGTTTCAATTCCCATGTACTTTGGGTTTTATCCGAGCGTGGGTAATTTTCCCGTTTCATCATAATTCAACAATTATTCTTGTCGTGAAAAAGGATTTTATTATATTTTTGGTGTGACGTTCATCACAATGATAATTGCGGACATTGAACGTCAATCATTATAACAAAATAATTTTTTTTATTAATATCATTTAGTGATTGGCGCTTAAGGGTTAATTTTCAATAACAGTCAATACTTCTTGATAAAATACTACAATGCAACACTGAGTGTTCTTTTTAAAACCCATTGAGTATGTTGTTGGAGTCACATTATGTCAAACGTAATAAATGAAGTTATTTTATCGAAAAGTACTGATTGCTGATGAACATTATCAACTTAAGGCTAGTTCATTTAGTAGTGATATTATAAAGGTGAAAGTCACGATTTATTATTGAAACCTTGACAAAGATGCGGGTTAATTGGTTAAATGTAAGTTTGGAAACTTACCTTTAATATAGACAGTCAGATGTGGGTTGGTAATATGTAATTGGTCATATAACTACTGTGCACATATAGGAAATCGTATAAATTCGGCTTCTTCACGTACAAAATGCTGTTGCTCGACTTTATTTGATTAGCATACATTAACATTTTGGCGTTAGGGAATGAATATGCAAGTCAAGTGAAATGATTTGTACTTCAGAATAAATCAGAATATCTGGTCTGTCGTCATGCATGAAGGCCAAGTAAATATTCCTATAAAATTTTAATGGCTCTTTAAAATATATTTGTAAATGTTTTATCCACATGCATTATTTTTACATTTTATCTGTAAATAAGTATTTTGGATATAAGATTATTCAACCAAAAGCGTATATATTTCAGCATTTAGTGGATTCACATATCGTTATCAAGTAATGAATAACTTAATACCGGAAACCATTTTATTTTAATTCGTGTGAGTACTTTAGTTTTGATGGTTAAATCACCATATCACCAAACATACCAGCATTGACCTGTATTAAGAACATGACACACTATAAAGTAATTAAGTATGTGAAATAAATATTCAAATTTCATACTACGTATCTTTAATATATTGATTATAGTTTCTGTTTGCATATAAACCTACGGTTTTTCATATCATTAGTAAATGTCAGAGAACATGTGGAGCTATTGATACTGTAGAGTATAGTTGGTTACCATTGCAAAGTCAAATGGTATCAGTTCGCGAAATTGCACGTCACATGTTGTCATAGTAACATGATCTGCGTGAGCCTGTGAAAAAATCAATTATTCGTGCTGTAATCCGAGATTTGCTCTTTGAAAAGACTCAAAATTGTGACTCTTGCCTCAATGTAAATGCTTTGCAAAATAAAAGTGATTTTTTTCGGAAACTGGGATATTGGCTGACTGCATGCTGTACAGTTTGCAATTACTATAAATGTGCTCGTGGAACACCTTGGTGCCGACAAGGAATACAATACCTTGAAGTTTTACCAAAATGAGACCAATAGAACCATTCTGAATGAAATTAATAAATGACGCCATAACGTCAAATCGACATCAGCAAAGACAGGGGTTTTGCATCAAACAACTTCATGGAAGTGTTTGCACATGTTCCAATTGCATTAAAAGCACATTTTGCCCTTCATCATCTGAACAGAAATGTTGCTATTTTCCCAGAAAATGATTATGGCACAAGATAATGTTATCCAGAAGTTCTATACAAGTATTGACTTATCGTTACGTCTGCATGGTGTTCAACACGTTATTATTATGATGTCATCAAAATTGGAATGCTGTGATGTTATAAATTTTTTGTCATTACAGCGTTATCAGTAATTACGAAATTGTTTAGTGGACTGGCGTTATTTTGCTGTTCAGTAGATATATATAGTTTGTACGTCACCTTGTTGAGATTACTATTCATCTACATAGTAAAGCTTGCACAAGAAACTTACACATTGACTTTCAAGGTGTAAACTCTACATAAATGCTCATAATAATGCAAATGCTGAGTGAACTTCAACCGTCTATATAATCTCGGAATATAGTGTCAATATGTTAGCATTGTACGTGTAATCTTGGTTTTCATTCTTGACATGGTTTCTATGATTATTAACATAAAGTTAATGAATTGAGTTTGGCTATTCGAAAGGTTGTCTGCTCGGGAAAACCACACTAGAAAACTACAAATGTCGCGAGAACCACACGACATGTAAACTCCTCGTTGCCGCGAAAGCCACACTAGAAAACTACAAATGTCGCGAGGGCCACACGACATGTAAATTCCTAGTTGCCGCGAAAGCCACACTAGAAAACTACAGAATGTCGCGAGGGCCACACGACATGTAAACTCCTCGTTGCCGCGAAAGCCACGATTGATTTCGGGATGATACCGTTTATCAAATTAGCGCCACCCATTGATAGATAATGAGCTTATTTTTAATTGTAACATGATTTCGGTGTATCCTTGATTCTGATTGGTTGATTTGCCTATGTTGAATGACAATGAATACCCGCAAATTAGTTGGGGCGAATCACCGCGAACATATACATCATGTTCACAAGATCCGACCCGACTCAAAATTTTATTTTTCGATTTCTCTTAATATGTGCCCCTTATTCAAATTTGACAGATGGCATTGTCATTTTCTAACCTGTGTATAGCAGTATAGGTAACAAATAACTCTCAAAATTAATTATTTTCAAGTAACTGAAATGTTTTCAACTAGTAAGATTTGTCCAAGTTTGACGCCTTCTTCCATGCGGTTGTGTTTACCGAATGCCATTGCCATGGCATGACGTCATAGTGATCAACCGTTTTGACGTCACAATGCTAGCGTCATTGTCACAATGGGTTAGGGCAAGTTTAAGATTTTTGTTCCTAGGTATTTTACTGTGTTGATGTCGTAGATAAATGTTTATCGCCATCTAAAAGGATACGTGAATATTGTGAAGTGAACAAACTTGAGTGATACTGTTTGAGCTTATGTGTAAATTGTTGCTAATGTAAATATTACGCCAAGCATTTATATTTATTTTGACCTGACCACACCTCTTACAAAAATGGAACAATCGCAAAGTCCTTTCCACTCAGAGATAGGTACGCAACAAGAGAGTTCGTTTCTAAACGCCTGATAACTAACGGTCATGTTACAATATCGATAAATAGTTGCGTTTGTAAAATTTCCGGGATTCATTGCTATTCAACACCCGCAAATTTCAGCGTTTAAAACCTCCGGCTAACGCCGTCGGTTTTAAACTAAATTTGCGGGTGTTGAATAGCAATGAATCCCGGAAATTTTACAAACGCAACTATTTATCTTATAAGTGAATATGGAGTCAATCTTGTTTGTTTAGTTTTAAATAAAGTGTTGTAGTAGTTTTTCTTTAGGTCACGACTTTTCAACTGTATATCTGTCACTATTCTGAAGTGGTTAGCATTAAAATGATGATTTTCAGCAACGTTCAGTGTTCGATAAAATTACATCTGACCAAATAACATATAAAACATGACACACATACGTGTACATTACATAAAATATGTTGGTATGGGGTGAAAACATCAATGAAATATGAAACTCCCCTGTCCCGTGCCTTCCTACAATATGATAATACAAAGTAAAAAGACTGCAAGACACATCATAGTTTATTATATACCGTAACATGGACCAGCACTCCCGGCCATTGCCGGGAGAGCCACATTCATACGATCACAAAAACCGGGATCGCCAAGTTGTATTTAACCTTATTTTCTTACATGTGGCTCTGCCGGATTGCAACCCTTATAAAGATGTTCATTGTGCGCAGTACGATTGAGTGGTTTAACATCTCGACCTGAGAAAACCAAAAGAGAAGACGGCCGTTATCCAAAGTTATACTAAGATTCGTATGTTTATTGCAAAATAGTTTTACACACCACCAGGTGATAACAGTTGTGAATCACATTTTCCTTCTCTGTTTTACAAAATTCCTCGTTACCGTTATTTATTAACTGCATAGATATTACTTCCTTCTATGGTATATATAATGAGTGTTTTCTTTTGGGCAATTGAGTAATGACGCCGCCATAAGAATATCAATTAAGCATTTCTCCAAAATAAAATATTATAGAACATACATATTTGGGTCCTATAGGCAAACACTTAATGTCATAATTAAAAATTATATATGATTTACATTGGCGTCAAAAGTAAAATTACTTTGATACGAATTCTATAAGTCAACTGTTCTTTAAGTACACGTTACTCACAAAATGTTTACAACAATGTAGTCTATTTAAATCTCCAAACGTCACCGTACATTATGCACATACAAATAAACTAGACAAAAATATTTTGCATTATTTGTGTATGTAATAATATATGTAAAATGTTGCTATCAACGTCATCAACAGTTAATTACACTACTCTACACGTTTGCTTGTTTTATTAACTATGGAAAATATTGCTAATGATACAATGAACATCATCATTAATAACAACGTCATCGGATTAGTCTCGCCGCTAATGGCTGCAATACTGCCGAAGCGGCGTTAAACAATAACTCACTCACTCACTCACTCATCGGATTAGTCCTAAATTAAATTCACAGATTGCATTCTCAACATCCTAGAAACTAAATCATATTATCTACCACCACAAAGTTTGAAGAATTATAAAGGAAAAAGTATTCTCTCCAACTCTCTTTCTTTGATTCCGAAAAGTAACTATAATAAGACAAGCAGATCGAGTTGGCTGTATCCTCCAAAAAGTGGAAAACATATTAGAGTTGTATATCCTTGGAAAAACGGACATGAACAAGAAATCATGGACGGGACGATATAGACATACGAACAAATGACGCCCGTCATTCAGTCAAATGTCATGTTGGAAACTTATTTACAACAGACAACAGGACAAAGTTTGGTTGAGAATGTTTACTGGGTCATCTGTGCATGTAAATGCGACGTGAAATTTCGGTTTCAGATGTTGCTCGACTTGCATTTGAAACTAGTAATCGTATATATTGGGCGATATGGGTTGATTTGCAAGTTAAGTGAAATTAATTGAACTGAAATCAGCATATATCGTATTTAGCACGTGCACGTATTTAAGCCAAATAAAGTATCTTGAAACAAAATGGGTGTCTCGACATACATGTAGTGACATATTATTTGAACAAGTAATCTTACAGTTTCATAAATGTTAGCGGAATGGAGTCATTTAAGTGCTTAAGAAAAGATTTCTTAACCTCCAATTACTTATCCTATTGTAAACTACGTAAACTGAAGGCGAACATATAATTATCATGACACTAATAATTTATGGTGACTCACACTCTATTAGTACATTTGCAAATACATGTTTATTTTCATTAAGCATGGCATTCAGAACCATTTTCAAGGCATATTTCGATAAACAATGTCACACAAATATGCCACTATGATATACTTTTTATATACTCCAAACACTGAATCAATTTCATTCACATAAGTTAAACATGTAAGACAAATATATATTATATTGATGATAATACATTGTTAAAATAGTGAATGGGTAAATATTTTATACCAATGTTGATACAATAGTTTCCGCACTTGCACTTTCACATTGCTTATTCTGATTAACATATATTGATTAAGAGTAGTCAGATATTCTGATTTTTGCATAGACCGTTATTTTATATAAACTGCATTGAACTTTGCGCAATAAAACTTATAACTCATTTAATAATAATGATAATAAGTGTTTACCACGAATGAATTCATTTCACGACAACCTCGTTTACAATAAAGAAAATCGAAGTCACAAGCATTCATTGTATACAGAGAACAATCACACTTGATCAACTTCAACATCATTTAAAGGACGAACACTGGAGGGATAGGTGTATTTTGAATTTGTTGGTTTTAAAACGCGGTAGTAAGATGAAAGTTTGAAGTATTCATCTGGATCAACAGAAATCTTCAGGGATAATTTCAAAACTATTTTGTCGTAAACGAAACTGCTATTTTACTTAGAACTTCTTCTAAGCGAAACAATTATTTACTAGAGACAAAGAACCATGCCGCCATTGGAAATCAAAAATTAATATGCTTTCAATGAAACAATGGTAAAAGAGAGCTGACACAAGTATGTCTATGGGAGGATCTACGTGTACGGGTATAAACACACCGGGTCAACGTTGTCGATTATCGATAATATTTGCAGATCTCTCTTTTAAGTGACATGGCCCGTTGTGCGGCGTCCGTCCGTCATCCGTCGTCAAACCATAAACTTTTCACATTTTCGACTCCTCCTCATGAACACCCAAAGCTGAAATTTTGCGGAGAGGTTCCTTGCACATAGGGGATCAAAGTTTGTTCATTTGAATTTCGCCACCCATCAAATATTGGCGTGACAGGCATTATTAACATAACCTTTAAACGACTTCTTCTCCGGAACCAGTTGACATAGGAAGATGACATTTTCAGATTTTACATATAAAATTGTAATTGTTCATTTGGTCCTGACCCCTCACCAAATATGGATGTGACAGGGGGTCCAACCTAAAATCTTTAAAAGACTTCTTCTTCAAAACGATTTGATACAGGGAATTAAAATTTTCACATTTTAACTATCTGGGTCTACTCATGCTGCTCTCATATCCTAACATGTATGTTTTAGCAAATTTGCGAGTGAGTGTTCAGCAGAGTGTGTAAAAACTCAAATGCAGAAAGGTTAATGTTAATTCTTTTAGTTATTCCCCTTTTGTATTATTCCCTCAATCAGATCCTATTATTCACCATTGGAAGTCTGTTGGCTATCCGTGTGCTGAGAAGGGTATAATTATACCAAATCATACCATGCCATGCATAATGGTTTGCGGTTTCAAAAATTAAAACAAGATGATATCGAAATATATAATAGGCTATGACGGCAAATGGAAACTAACTAATTTCCCAGACTCAATAGATGGAACACATATAATGATGATTGAACAAATTCTCACAGTAAGTGAATCCTATCGAATTCAAATGGGGAAGGCATATTCTCAAATCATGAGACAAACAGTGAAAAAAGACATTTACTACTAAACTAAACCAAGTAAAGCTTCCTTCCTCTTTCGCCCTCACACCCAAACCTTTAGGCTTGAAGAGCTAAAATATGTTAATTAATTTCATCAGTGGTAAATTGTTGCTAAACTACGCTTACACGGTGATATTATTAATAAACTAATAAGATGTACATATCTATAATAATCCACAATAATTACTTTTCAAATTTAATAAATATGAGCAAAACCATACAAGTCTTAAAGGGAAGATTGTGTAAGTCCCATTAACTTATCCGAATGTAAGCTAAGCTCCATACACTGAAGGCGTTAATCCTATTATAGTCATACTAATGATTCATGACATTGCACTGAGTTCACTATTAGTAAATTTTCCCAAAACGTCTTTTCTACCTTTAGAACTATTTCCGTGTCATACAAATATTCTACTGTGATATTGTAATATAGTATATACTCTTCGCACACTGCTTCAATTTGATGTGTACATTAAAACCAAGTAAAACAAGTTTTTTTTATTATCATTTTATCCTTTCCTTTAATTTGTTATTGAATGGCTAAATAATATACAAGTGTTGATACCATAGACTTCCTAACCTGCATCCTTATTATGTTGATGAGTATATATCAAAAGTAATCAAAGTGCGCCGATTTATATAAACTTTGCTTTGCTCAATTAAATCTATCATATTCAGTCACATAAGTATGTCTAAGGAAGTATCTATGTACAAGTTTACACACACGATGTCAACTTTTTGAATTAATCTATTATAGTTGCAGATATCTGTTTTAATTGTCATGGATTTCCCAATTATTCACCGTAAGTTGTTTTATAGAGAAATCTCATTATATGTTTATTCAAATTCTTAATAAAAAAATAAACTTGTATTAATTATATTTATATAACAGCGACCTTGGGGGATTTAAAGTGGAATCATTTACCAAAATCATTCTTGTTATGTGAATTCAAATACCAAGACAAATAAAGAAATTGAATGAAACCAGTATTCTATTGTTATGTAAAAGATTTAGGTCGACATGTCAATATCGCTCTTTCGCTCTTTCGCTCTTTCGCTTTATCGCTCTTTCGCTTTATCGCTCTTTCGCTTTATCGCTCTTTCGCTTTATCGCTCTTTCGCTTTTTCGCTCTATCGCTTTTTCGCTCGATCGCTCGTTCGCTTTATCGCTCTTTGGCTTTATCGCTCTTTGGCTTTATCGCGCTACTATATCGCTTTATCGCTCTTTCGCTTTATCGCTCTTTCGCTTTATCGTGCTGTTATTATCGCTTTAGCGCGTTGTTATATCGCTTTGTCGTACAGCCTTATCGCTTTGTCGTGCGGCGTTATCGCTTTGTCGTGCGACACTATCGCTTTGTCGTGCGGCGTTATCGCGTTGTCGTGCGACACTATCGCTTTGTCGTGCGGCGTTATCGCTTTGTCGTGCGGCGTTATCGCTTTGTCGTGTTGCTCTATCGCTTTGTCGTGCAGCCTTATCGCTTTGTCGTGCGACTATATCGCTTTATCGCTTTATCGTGTTGATACCAGAGGGCGAAAGAGCGATGTCCCCTCTCGGCCATCATAGTTTGCTATTTTGGAAAAACTTCAGAATTTAAAAAAAAAAAAACTTTAACAATTGAGCTCCATAGTGCCAGTGCTCCCCTATTTCAACATGTCATCACTTCGTATATGCAAACATAAACAGATATGTATCTGAACACATTTAATGTATGTGTGTTTATTATTACAAACCGCATCATGTATATCAAAATAGGGGAATTCTTTTCAAACAGAACCGAGTTCCTGTTTTTGAATATCAACAATGTACTTTTGGAAATGTATGTATGAGTCGTATTTTACAATGATCTAGCGTCGAAACGCTAAATGTGATTTGAGACTC
Source organism: Gibbula magus (assembly GCA_936450465.1). NCBI lineage: Eukaryota > Metazoa > Mollusca > Gastropoda > Trochida > Trochidae > Gibbula > Gibbula magus. The sequence goes on along the minus strand of OW388292.1, from coordinate 63,364,564 downwards.
TCATTTTATACAGTTATTAATATAGTTGAAACGTTACACGGTGTACTGAGAGCTCCCTTGACGGTCATGGATTTCCAATCAGAAATCCAGACGCCGAGGGGTGAAATCCGATTACTGCTAGTAAAGTCAAGCCCATGGTTGCCCCCCCCCCCCCCCCCCCCCCCCCCTCTCCCCCACCTCCCCCCACCACTCCCTCCCCCCTCGCTCACCACTCCCTCCCCCTTCAAGTTAACCACTCTGATTCAACATGTTATAAGAGAATATTTCATTGTCAGTGCAGTTCAGTTCATGTTTATGGAAGCTAGCGTAGGTAGCTGTGTAACAAGCACAATGCACTACATGTTACTGCATATGCTGTGCTTGGAGGGATAAATTTGAAACATTTTTTACCATCTCGTTGAACATTTTCGAGTATTTGTTGGAGGTAACAACCATTGTTGGCAAGGGTAACAGTTTTGATATTTACGTTGTGTTACTCGTGATAAAGTACAGATTTTGCACAATTATCATGCGCTGTGAAAGATAAACAAAATGGTCATATCCAATATTCAACTGTTAAAATGATTCCTTTACAGTAATCAATATTGTTTCTATATCAATCAATATTTCTAAATGTTCCAAAAGCATAAAATGGCGAAGGTCACCGACGTAATATCACAGATAGTCAGTTAATTGAATTCAGGAAGTGCGCTGCAGTATGATAGGAACGTATTACACTGGGGTGGGAAAGCGCAGTGGTTAGCGCGTTCGGCTTCGGATCAAGATGTCCGGGGTTCGAATCCCGCCAGGGGCACGGCAACTTTGTCTGCAGTAGAGAACTGTTCTACAGGCAGTAAGGTTTGGGTGCAATGCTACACTGAATTTCAGCGTAGTACCATCCATGGTTCACTAGTTCCAGCCTATGCCCGCAGGTTTCACCGCAATACATAGCCACATGGCGTTGCGGGCTTTCTCCCTGCACTACTAGCATCCGCGATATAAGTGAAATACTCTTGAAAGCGGCGTTAAACCCCAGCTCACCTCACCGACACGCAGTAAGGTTTGGGTGCAATGCTACACTGAATTTCAGCGCGGTACCACCCATGGTTCGCTAGTTCCAGCCGTTGCTCGCAGGTTTCACCGCAATGCAAGCCACATGGCGTTGCGGGCTTTCTCCCTGCCGTAATACTAGCAGCCGCGATATAAGAAAAATACTCTTGAAAGCGGCGTTAAACCCCAACTCACCTCACCTCAATGTAAAACTACAAAGTGTGTAGACTAGGCGGTTTGACCAGATGCCGCAGAAGCTTTGTAAAGTGTGATTTATTGTGACAAAGATATGTACCAATCAACGATATGGCATCACGTTAACGTACCGAATGACCATATTGAAATACTTTTACACATAAGAAAACAACAACTATGTTGACTCGATTTCTGTAATGAGGTTAAAAGTATAGCTATCCCACAAAACCTCTTGCAATTTTCACATAAAAATGCATAAAGATACCTCCTTTTGAAGATAGGAAACATCAAAAGGCTTGCGCACGCTGTAAAGGATTATGATTTTGTAAACATAAATGCCAAGAAATATTAAGAGTACGACAGGGGCATATAACACACCTGATCTTATTTTCTATGTATAGCCAAACTAGGTTAATCTACTTACCTTGTACATTTATCACTTTTACAGTCCTGGCTGAAGGGTGTCCCATAATTCACTATACAGCACTCCCTGTCATCCATTTATGTTTGGTGTGACTACAACTGCATCGAAAATTTTAATTCCTATAAACATCAAATATCATCTTCTTTGTTTGATGCATTGTAGCCACTAGGATATTAAATAAATCCATTGGTTCCATTCTTCACAGAATACTTTAGTTGATAATATGAGCAGTAGTATAATAACTTTCATGCATTTAAGTTAAGAAATAATAGTAGATGTTATACATTGAAGTGGGATCAAAATTTCATGAATTCCATTTTGCACTTTTCTTTTCAAATGTCCAGTGTTGACCAAGTTGTTGATACACAAGTCACGTCTTTTCTCTTATTCTCATTAAATTATTTTGTAAAAAACGTATTCTCATTACTTCCAAATGACAAGTTCAAGTTCAATGGAAAACTGTAATGTAGATTCGTCTGTCTATTACCCATACATTGAAGTATGGACAGGGATGGGTTTTTTCCGCTTGCCGGATCCTACCGAATTCTTCCGGATTCTTCGGATCCGCCAATTTTTGGGAGAATCCGGAGGGATCCGGAAATCGGATTCCACCACTTTTTGTCTTGTGTCATTGTTTTAAAGTAACACGTGAAGTCCTAAGGACACCCAAATTTCATCACAGAAGCACTTGAATCAATAGTAGACTGTCCGGATGCAGGTTTATAGTTAGTATTTAGATATAACATCTACTATTCTGATTCTAAGATATCTATATAAATCTCTGAAAGCATTGCATTTATACAGAATCAAATGAATCACGTTTATTCACAACCACAGCCTATTCAAATGAAAGCTATCACTTCGCTGACATTTCAAACAATCAAAATTTTAAAAAGACTAACTGTTTAAAACAGTTTTAAAATCATTGACATTTATCTAACTTTAATGACAATAAAGAGATATCTAGAAAAACAATAAATGTGGAATTAAAAAAGATAAAAATTTAAATATTTGAAGCAAATATTGAAAGTAGGATTATCGGTCAAAAGGACACTTGATTTCTTTAATGTAGTTTCCTTTCAAATTCCCTTTTCAACTCCAATTTCAATTGAAATACGACTATCAATTAAATTTAATTATTTCTGAATGTCACATTTATCAAAAGCATAATGAACCCAACTAACTTGAAAACCATAGAAAACAAATGCATGATAAATTTATTTTATTGTCATTCTAGAATTAGAAGTGGATATCTTCAATCAATATACATTCGTGTATGAATTCACTTTTAGAATCAACACGCGCATCTGAATAAATTGATGTTTCTTAACTGTTGAATTTGTCTTTGCTGTTCAATCAAAGAGACGGCGATGTATGATCACGAAACATTTTGATTGGTCTTTTCGAAATGATTAATTCTTTATATAGAAACAGTGACTGTAATTCTGATGTATCGATGTTTAGGTTCAAATCCCACAAGGAAATAGTTCCGAAAAATAACAATAACTATTCAAGATAAAACAAAATATAGCACTGTTGCATTTTCTCACTATCAAAATTAAATTGCTTATACTTCTAAATTGCGTCATGATTTTGGAGCTTGCCACTTTACATCTATCAGAGGGATACTGCAAGTCAAAATAGCTACACTATCGGTTGGTGGACCTCGTTTAGTCGTGGAAAGTGCTGAGGGTTGGTGCCTGACTCTGAGGGTATTGGTGAGAATCACTCAAGGAATTCTTCCAGAACAAAAATTAGAAGAATCTGTTCTATTGGAGGAAAACTTTATCAAACTGAATATCACTAGTGATCCAGAGTTAATGTTCACTAATTTATATAACCTTGGAAAGACTTAAAGCTGAAGTAAGGCAAAAAAGGTTTAACTGAATAAATCAGTCTTGATTGAAATTAGTGAAGTAGTGAATAATCTCTTATGTACGATTCTGTAAAATGTTAGAACATTTGTTCGACAAAATAAGGTTATACAGGTAGTTTTGCTTGAACTACAGCACTACTTACCTTTAGGTTAAAAATCATCGTTAATAATTGGGAACCAATACAGATTTACCGTATTCTCCATAATAGAAGCCCTGGGCGTTTAAAAAATTGGAAAAAGGGGGCGTTTATAAAAATGACTTTAAAAATCGTAAAAAGGGGGCGTTTATTAAAAAAATGTCTGTTGATTTCCAAAAGACAAAGAAACATCGATCTTATTATTAGGGGTCATTTTCCGAGAGTTAAAAATGGCTAAGGGGGGGGGGGGGGGGGGGGGGGGCGTTTATTAGGAGAGGGCGTTTATTAGGATGAATACGGTAAACATACGATTTGGAATAAATTTAGTTATATTCGTATTTCAACAACACTGCACCATAATATATCTCAGACATGATCCAGTACTATTCCCCGCACAGAAATCTCCGTTCCTCAGACCAATGTCTCCTCTCAACTCCTAAAGTTACAACAAAATCCTACGGCGAGCGCTCTTTTAAATATCAAGCACCTCTCATTTGGAACCGAGTGCCTCCACATCTTAGACAACCGCTAACTAAAGCTTCCTTCAAGACATCTCTAAAACATTTCTCTTTCAGCGAACCTTCAACTAAATCCTGATGTAATACATTACACCTCTTTATGTTCAATATTCTCTCAATGTCTATGTTTCTTTGTTGCTTCACTTCTTCTTTGTATATATGTATATCAATATGTGTATATCTACTCCTTGTACTTATTACTCATTTGTTAAGCGCTTATTTTATGAGGTAAGACGCTATATAAATATTCATTATTATTATATTATTATCATTAATCTTAATCATTTAACTGAGCATTTGTTGTGGATTTAGAATGTCTATTGCAGCACTTAAACGGTAAACAAACGGTAAACCAGATTTATGCATTTTGGACTATCAAATTGCGTGTGATTGCGTGGGTTCAAATTTATGTAATTATTTGTGAAATTCATTCACCAAATACAGTGAGTGACATTGTCCACATTTGACAACCATAATTCAACATCTTTTCAAACTATGATTACTGCAGTTGTTGGACAGTTCTTGGTTTTCTTCATATCCAATAAAAAGATTGTGGCATACAACAAAATTCAGTTCAAACTTGTCCAACCCGCAGGTCTCATATAGGAAAATACAATTGTCGAAGAAATCAAGATGATTTATTCATAATTCACAAGCATGCTTTCGACCATCATGGGTCTCATCAGGTGAATAACGTTGAGTCGGTTGATGCGTCATAAAGTGTAATTATGACGTCACAATACATTGCATAGATACATTCATTTATACAATGCATAGAAATAGATGTACATTGAATTGATAATGACATTACATTTTAGAATTGAGTCTTTGCTTATATTTATTAATAAACAATAATTCTTTTTCTGCCAAGCAATCAGGTTCAGTTGAATCAACTTTGTATATCGGAAATCAGAATATTTATTTTTTCCACATAGTTCTAGATGCGCACAATTGTGTTTTTGTTAAATTTGAGAACGATGAAGATTCATTCTCCTTTTTTATTTCAATTCTGTTTTCCCGATGTATATTTCTTGACATCCATGACAAACAATCATATAAACGACATTTTGGGAATCACATGTCATATTTCTTTTTACAGAAAACATTTTATTTGGTGGGATACTAACTGATGTGCCCTCTATCAAAATATTACATGTCGCGCATCGTTTATCACCACATTTTTTAACCTGAGGGGTATCCGTACTGGAGTCAAATTTGGTCTAAACTCAGTGCCCTAGTAATACTGTCATCTATTAAGCTAATGGGATAGTTTTGATTGGTCAAAAACACCTTTAACTCATTAAGACGCTGTTCGTTGATGTTATTTTCTGACACTATAGAACAGATTCTCCTTGCTAAACAATATTGAATATTTCGTTTAGTATGTCGGGGATGGCAAGATCTAAAATCCAAATATTGATGTGTATATGTAAAAGTTAAATGTTCATGGTTTATCTGTTAGATATCCTCGAAAAAAAAAATGGGTAATGAACTTATATGAAGACCCATCTTCAGTTTGTCATTTTTGCAAGGATATATATATATATATATATATAAAATAGTACCATTATTATAAAATGTCAATGTATTTGTATAAAAATCCCCTATACATCATGATAGTTGCTATGGAATCATGCTCTTTAAGATTTTAATTTTTGGGTGGATTAAATGAAAAACCTGATAATCGTTTCGTAGATACATAGTACATTTAAGAGGACGATGCTATAGATGAAATTATTATTCAAAACTCTTTTCGAGAGATTCATAATCATTTTAACGTTAGGTTATGGACAATGCACTGTCACATTGAACCACATGGCATCATCAGATAATGACTCTTTATGCTTGTGGATGATAAATATAATCTCACACCCGCGTCTTCTAATAAATTTATAACCACATTCGTTGATTAAAGTAAAGTATACTCGGAAAGCTTCGGACATTTGTAACTTTTTTCAACTCGCGTTTATATATTAAATATCAGACACTTTGGTCAGTTTCACGGTATAGCTACTTTCACCTCAACTTCAGAACGCAAGGCATAACTCTTGCCAGTCTACATTACTGGCTGACCTAAATCAGCCAGTAATGGAGACTGGCAAGAGTTATGCCTTGCAATGGGAAGTTGCTTTCACCTAGGCTACCACAACAACTTTTTAATCACACCACGTTTACTCTTATTAGGTCATACGTCAACCAAACAGGCTTCATATACGTAGAGCTGCATCTTAGGCCATACTGTTGTTCACCTACTTGTACACGTATATCTTTATTTATCATCCAAAACTGTGTTCCTAGGATATATCGTTTTGGCAGTAGATTTTGAACAATGCCCTGTGACCGTCAATATCATGACATCACAATGCTTTTACATCATCCAGCAATGACATCACACTGATATGACGTCATAAACGTGATGACGTCACAATGCTATAACATCACCGCATTGGAAGTCAAATGGCAGAACTGTGCTCAGAGATGTACATTATTTTCATTGAAACGTAATAATAATGATTTGGATGATAAATAGAATCTCGACAAACTATTTCTGGGAGCTATTCTAATCATATGGTTTTGTTTTGATATCCGCAGTTAGCAGATGATTTGTTAAATAACTAAATCATTGTATTTTCATGATAATGAAAACAGTTATGAGTATTTAAAATAATGTGACTTAATTCTTAAATCGTCAAGAAGATATGGTCGGTCCTCATAGGGGGAGAATGGCCTACATTGGTATACGAAAAGCGTGGTTGGACAAGGGGTAAAGGGGTAAAGGGGTAAAGTAGGTGAGTGAACCAATCGAGTGCAGCTGTACCAGTTGAATGACTTCAACTGACCAATGTAACATTACATTCACAGAATATCACTTTGGGGAAAATACATTTATCCTAGAAATCTTATGTTTGTCAGATAAGATACAAAGATATTTTAAAAACAAATCATGGAAGACTTTCAATTTCGAACTATCAGAGTGAAAATTAGTGATATTCAGATGATATCCAATGTTGCGATTACTATTTATTTGAAATATGTTATATAGCCAACCTTAAGATGGATTACATTGTAAGTACGCCGTTCTAGTAAACCTTATTATTATGTGAGAATATTTTTCCAGCCATCTGATTGGTCGAGAGGCGATCACGTGACCGTGGACAGAAAAGCATATCGACTCCCTAAGACTTTGGACTTCCCTAAGATCCACCCAATCAAATTGCTTTGCTTGACGGAATCACCGTTTCGCTTCATTTTGAAAAATGACGATGCGAAAAACACTAAGGCAACGTTCTCTGCCGTACACATGTACGTGTTTTGAGGGAATATTTGAGTCAAAAAGGTAAATCAGTGGAATTTGAAAACCTCGCCACTGACGATTTTGAAGTTTTCAAAGATTCAAAGTTTTACCACGGACTTAAATTACATGGATACGCATCTGCACGGCCAGGTCGGAATTAACTGTGCCGCCCAACTGACCAATGTAATCTGATCTCCCCATTAGCTGGACACCCGCAGGCAGGAAGTACCACTGCACTGATTTTAGTAAAACATGTGCTGTTACGATCTTCGTTTGTTGGCATTAATTTTTCTCATTTCTTTTTAGTTAATAAAACATATTCTGTTAATACCCTCCTCGTTTGGTGTTGAAATATTGAAATGAACTTTTTTTCTGTCACGTGATATCATGTTGACATGCTTGATGAAGTAATTGATTTGTGAAAACTGTTGACAATTTATTTAACAAATGAAAAGAAACTCGGATATGGAATTGTGATAAGCCGGAATTAAAATAGATACAATTAGTAATACATTGACAATGAAATTTAATTTAATCAGAGAATAACTATTCCACCTCCAAATTCCTATCTTTCATTATATCACGTTCCCTATAAAACAAGTAGAACATATTCTTCCTATACATTGCAAATCGTGTACATACAAGTCAATTATTGAAAATGGTGTATATGCTGTAATATACAAGTCAATGCTTGTAATCTTGAATCATTCAGATATTATCGTAAGTTATTCTTTTCTGAAAGTTGACTGTCTCAGTCACAACGTCCCCATATTATATGTACAAGAGCATTTGCAACAGTTGTCCCCAAACATGTGCAGCCAACTTCAACTTCATCTCAACAAATAGAGTAAAATCTATGTGAGTTTGTGCGCATAGCAGTAGGCCTATAGGAAAGGTTCAGCATGTTCCTCATACAGACGGGGGGCCTACGATATGGGACTGTCCTATCCATCTTTCTACAGAGTTCCAGACTTATTTGATCCTGAGTTAGCAAACATTGAAACACGGCAGAAATGAAAAAGAGTTTGCGCCTAGGAGAAGAGAAACGATTTCAAGTCCAACATGTATTGTGCAATTTTTCTGAGTAATGAAGTTGGAAAAACTTCAGGTATAAACTAATGAAATAACAATAAACAAATACAGTATAAACATTTTAATTTAATAACAAGTCAAAGTCAAATAGAACAGGGTACTGCAAATTTTAATGCAAGCTTCCAAATTTTATTTTAAAAATTATTTGCTCTATAGTAACTGATGTTGGGTGGTATTCAGTCATGAACATAAATGCCTAATTTTGGATATAATTATAAAGTTTATTTAAATTAATTTCGTCTGTATTTTGCTATAAAGCGCTTCTATAGTATATAAACTTTGAACATATTAACTTGTATGGTTTCAACAGCTTTCCATTATTGAGAATTTCGAGAGACAATATGACTATAAAAAATATTTTGACCGGAAAATATATGAAATAACCCATTTTCAAGAAGGCCTGTTTCTAATGCAGTTGAATAAAATGCCGATGTTTTCACAAAAAACATTCAAAATGTTACTATTCTTCAAGTATACCCCAGTAACCAAGGAGTTTCTTTAATCATTATTGAGAAAATTGAAGCACAAATGTGCTAAATATCGTTTTCTGCGATGTCCGCCATCTTGGACTGGTCAAAACAAAAATCGGAGAATGTTCGAGATTTATTTGCAACGTAATTAACTCACAAACAAATAAAAAGTTATATTGAATGTTGCTTAGTATTCCTTATTATTACTGAACACTTCTAGTATAAACTTGTATCGATAAAAAAGAAAGAAATTTGTTTAAAATGGAAATAACAAATCGCTTGATGGCTCAGTCGACAGTGGCCAAATTGCCCATGATTCTTAGCGGCGCCCTCCTGCTGGTGACCACGGCTGGGCGGCACAGTTAATTCCGAGCTGACCGTGCAGATGCGTATCCATGTAATTTAAGTCCGTGGTTTTACGTAGAAGCACGGTGAAAAAGGTGAAAAGAAAAGAAAAAAAACCACAACGCTTATGGCCTATAGACACGATTTCCAAAGACACATTGACAAAGAAAGACCTGAAATTAATTTCATTCGAGGCATCTTTCAAGTCAAATTGAAGCGGACTGGCTTTGGCGAAATTACTCATCATCTCCCGATACTGGACGCTGATTTAGTCAAATTCTATGACTATGTTTGCAGTGATGACAGGCCATTATTTCTTCAATACTGAAGGTGAATAAATAAATTCAAAATATATTTTATTTTTATGTGATGGAATGCATTTACATGCATAATGCTTCAATTACGATGCTGTGTCAATAATAGATCTAAATATCTTAATACCGTTAATTTAATTTACCAGTACTAAATGTGTTGTGAACTTCCAATCAGGTGTTCTTGGATATCATGCATCACTTCGGGAGAACGAGTGAATTTGGTCATCCTGAAGGTAACCATCTTTCCAAGGCAAGGTGAAAATGTATCGAGATCTCTCATTTTTTTACCTTTACCTTCAACCTAGGCAGAAGTGGTGAAACGAATCAGCGACACCTATTGTGATCACGAGTTACGTCCCTTGCATCTGTTAACATACAGCCAATGAAATCGCCGTTTACATTCGGAACCAATTCAAAATAACGACGATCGACAGAGGCAATACAACTGTCTTCTGATTGGCTTATCTGATAAGCCTGTGTAGTACCACAAGACAAAACAGTGTTGAATCCGATTTCCGGATCCCTCCGGATTCTCCCAAAAATTGGCGGATCCCGAAGAATCCGGAAGAATTCGAAGGATCCGGCAAGCTGATTCCACCGCTTTCTGTCCTGTGTACGTTAAAACCTTAGCACTGAAAATGCGAGGGTTGAGGTCAAGGGCGGAAGGAGCAGATATGAAAATCTTTTCGTTACGCCTGTGACGTTGTGAAGATGGACGATAACAGACCTGGCGGTTACTGCGGAAGCTGACTGAGACCAAGACTAAGAACCACCAAGATGATGGCGTCCGCGCCAGAGGACGAATGTATGAGAAGAAATGTATGCAAACATATTGTTGACAACAGTTTAAGTTTTACGCTAAATAAAATATGTACAATAAGAAACGGATACAAACCGACGCAGCACACTTGTCAACCATAACGTCGACGTCATTAAGAAAAGGATACAAACCGACGCAGCACACTTGTCAACCATAACGTCGACGTCATAATCCTTTCAAGGGACATCACTCTTACTCATTTTCATTTAATTAAGGAAAAGCTAGATACATATGTTGTTTCAAGGTTCGATTTGATTTTTAAAATACTTATTTTGTTTAAATCTTAAATTATTTTACGAAACATCCAAGAATAACGTCCTCGTGTTTTAACAATACTAGTTCATACTTTATTACAAAACACATTAGAGTACAGCGGACTTTATTTCTTAATTACTTTCCTGTTCCTCTTGGTCACAACCATATCGGTGCAATGATGCCGAATTGAACCTGAGCATCAAAGGGGGACTATTGATGATATACATCAACCACTCACTGAGAGCTACCACAGTTCACGTAGTCCCTTTTCGTCATATCATGACAGTGACAGGACACCAGTCGGAATCGAGTCTGAAGACATATACAGGCTACACTTACGAAATGGGCAAGAAGAAAATGTCTGCAACAATCGCTGAGAAAACTTTATACCCACTGTAATCCCAATCTGACTTATTTCCTGAACGATGTTGACTTTGATCGCCTTCTGCAAACCATAGATGTTCACGAAACTAGTGAATCCGTTCCTCGACCAGGAACTGTTCTACAGGCAGTAAGGTTTTGGTGCAATGCTCCACTGAATTTCAGCGTAGTACCACCCATGGTTCGCTAGTTCCAGCCGATGCTCGCAGGTTTCACCGCAGTGCATAGCCACATGGCGTTGCGGGCTTCTCCCTGCCACAATACTAGCAGCCGCTATATAAACTCACTCACTCACTCACTCACTCACTCACTCACTCACTCACTCACTCACTCACTCACTCACTCACTCACTCACTCACCCACCCACCCACCCACCCACCCACCCACCCACTCACTCACTCACTCACTCACTCACTCACTCACCCACCCACCCAACAAAATCAAAATCACGGACCTTTCCTGCACTGTTACCATAACTACAATTTCTACCAACATCAGTAACAGACTCTATAAGTGAACTTTCCTGAGATAGATATTGCAAGTGATCATGCCATGAATCAAACATTTCATGACGTCATTGTTTTGTTTTTTTATGACGTCATTTTGTTTTGGAATTATATTCTCTTCGTCCTACAAATTTGCTTTTCCAATAACATAGTAAAACAATTATGGACTTGTGAATTTAGGTCAATAGGTGGGTTTTTTTATGGACCCGCCAAAAACAATATTGACCGAGGAATATGTCCTCGGTCAATATTGTTTTTGGCGGGTCCATAAAAACACGTATTGTCCTCGCTCAATATTGCTTTTAGCGGGTCCATAAAAAACACGTATTAACCTCATCACCAGTCAATAATTATATGATATTTTCGGGTTTATCAGTACGTTATTTGGGTAAACATTTCATGCTCTTTTTCTTGATATATTCTACAGCAAAGAAAGAAAAATGATACATTTTGTCTACGATTGTGTCTCTAAACTTGTTCATATATACGTATTTGTACTACAGCATATCATTTAATATGTGTTGGTTTAACAATTCAAATAAGAGATGCAAGTTGTATTACATGTCACAATAAGCTACTGACACTATTCCACTACATTGTGATGTATCATTTATTTGTACATATACATCTGTACGTGTACATTTATGTAAGGAAGTTAAATATTTTGATTCTGTCTCATTGTTTAAAAATGGATTATCTAACGGCAAGTATCTTTCTATATGTCTTTCAATATGAACTCAGCTCATTTTAATAGTTTTACCATAAAATGATTTGGTGTCATTATTTCCCCTTTTTAAAATGTTTTTAATTTATTACTTGCTGCTATTAATGATAGTTTTAGGTTTAATATCCAACACGAGGCATTGCTCACTGGCGGTTATAAGTGCATTATTACCCATGAGGAAATGTACCGTTGATACCTGTACTGGTGTCTTCTCATTATGACTACTTCCCAGTTTGACTACTCCTTAAACAAACAGATTTAATGGTCGAGTGATTTCTAATTACTAGCTGTCACCTAGTTCCAGCCGCTGCTCGCAGGTTTCACCGCAATGCATAGCCACATGGCGTTGCGGGCTTTCTCCCTGCCGTAATACTAGCAGCCGTGATATAAGTGAAATACTCTTGAAAGCGGCGTTAAACCCTAACTCACCTCACCTCACCTCACTAGCTGTCACCCCTTCCCTGTGACAATTGTAACAGCCAGACCAGACCAGAGAGGAGATGCTGTCACAAATCAGCTAGTGGCAAATTTTAGTACTTAGATATTTATATTATAATTATAAACTTGTGGTTGTGACAGAAAGTTGACTTCAATAAAACACACTTTCATAACTTAGTATAACAGCTAATGAATATGGTCAAGTGTCGACTTTAACTTTAACTTTAAAAATCCATTTGACAAGAAACAATTATGATAACTGATAATAAAATATCAAATATTTACCATCTTGCACTTCAGTCAAGTGACTGATCTGGGATAAACATAGTTTGTCAAAGTTGTCTCTTGTGATAACATATCTGACTTCATCTATAATTAATTAACCTTTATTTCGGTACTTAGAAGGCCTATAGTATAGTTCATATGCATATACTGCGTAACCTAAGAACTTTGTGAAAAGAATCTGCAACATTTGTAATTACATTTTCATTTAAACAGTTCAATAAAGAAGAAAATATATCAATTGATGGATGGACTAAATTGATTTTTAAAATATAATTTTACGTATATTATCATATGCTGGACATACAAGAAGAAAAAGATACTCGTCGTTAAATACTATTTCAATTACAGCATCTACAGATCCCATTTTCTCTTTTGATATTAACAAATCTACCTTTTCCAATTAACATATCATGCAAAACGAGCTAAACATACTCGTTTCGATGATAGAGTAATACTTACATTGTGTAGATATTGAATTTTTTTCAAACCAGTTTTGTTGGTAAGTATCTTTAATCTTTGAGTGAACGAACGTCTTCAGAAACCTTGACGAAAATTTAACCCTTTATTCATTCCATATATGATTAAATCTAGTTGGTAGGTATCATCAGTAAGTGTTTAACATCTGATACCCAACTCATTTTACCTTCTTTGTCATAAAGCAACATCATATTATAGCATATTTTCGGCAAACGATAGGATGGCATATTCAACAGCACTCTGATTTGTGACGAAGTATTGAGAGGGTATCTGCCGCATTTCCCATACACCCTTACATTTGATGTGTTCATCTTTACTCCAATGAATTTCTTGCAAGCAAGAAAATGTACCTTTTTTATACAATAATAGCAATTTAACCCCAAAATTCCAGCACCATATAGTAAAAAAGGGTTTATTTTAGCATCTGATATTCTGAAAAAAAGCGTTAAACTGAGATCGCAAATATCTTTATATTTCGCATTACCGGTATACTTATTAATACCTTTTGTGATTCAACAGCTGCATATTTTGCATGTACTGACCAAATAGTAAAGTATACACCTAGGTATTTATTTGAAGTGGTAGTATCTATGCTACTGCCTTTGTAATATAATAAATCAATGTGATAACAGCTACAAACAATACATTCACAGAATATTTTTCAAATTATTACATTAGCTTTTTGTCTAAAATTAAAACATGGATGGTGGAAATATATTTATGTGATTTATATTTATACACATATTATGCGTACGTTACTCTATTGTTCTATGCTGTTTTTATAAAATACAAAAACAATAATTAACAACCAGAAAAGTATATGTTCGGTTTTATTATCTGAAGACACTGGGCAAATCCATTAAAGCAAAGGGTAGCTAATCCGCATGTGTAATTCTACTGTAGTCAAATTGGGAAGTAGTCAAGATGGGAAGTAGTCATATGTACTTGGCCCTTCGATGGATCGTTCAGATCAATACTTGTGTTCAGGTAGTTTATAACATATTTGTTTTCATCAGGAAGGAAAACGAGTAATAGAATGAACTATAGGTTTGTTTTCAATGATTATCAATACTGACATAACACTTTTCCGAAGTAAAACTCCAATAAAATTCTTAACACGACACGGTATTAAACAGAATTGATATCTGCAATCATCGAAATCACTTTGAATCCATAATTTCAATCCAATTTGTTATCTCGCAAATTCGATGAAAATAAGTTCATGACAAGATACAATAGACTCCGTGTTCTGCACACTGAGGACTATGTTTCCTACACATGCATAGAGTACCAATTTAATATAAATCTCCACAGTGTATCAATGGCTTCCAAATCGGATGTTCGAAAATAATTGACTGTAGATATAAGTTTATCCCGATAGAGTGGTGTACATTTACATAGGGAAAAGTGATAATATCTAATAACATATTTTCTACAAAGTTTCTAAATCTCTTTAAAAGCAAGATAAACTTCTTTTCATTTGTATTTTTTTCATTCATCTTAAAAGAAAAAGAATGTTTATTTTTTCCCCAAAAAATAAGAGATTTGCTTGATGTGAAAAACAGATTAGGCAAGTCACACCCCTTCCAGACATTTCAATGATTTGGAAGTTAAAAGAACATTCAAAGACTAACATTTAGACTCAGAAATATTTATATTTTTTCACCAACACCAATTTACAAAAAATTCAACTATTTATACAAAATGGAGCCCTAAAGATGCCTTAATTTCCGAGCTGGGTAATCTAGACTTGCTATAATTTTCTAGACTTGGTTGGTCGTCAATTTAATATTTTGCTCTAGGATCTGGATGACAGACTAGAACAATCCTTGACTTTGATAAGTGAAATGCGTAAATTGAAACAAGGACATTCATTCGGTTTTTACCGATTACCTTGGCTACTTTGAGTGAGATTTACCATGCCAGTGGAATACAGTAATGTTATTGTAGTGTGTTGTAGTGTACCCCGTGAGTGTTGGCATAGCTCAGTCGACCGCTATCAGTGAAGTTCAGCAACAACGGGCGTGACTTGCTGGATGGGTGGGTTACCCGCCTCATTGCTGGATAAAAACTGAGAGTTTGAAGGGTGATTCCCTGCCAGAAACTGAGACATGAGTTGAGAGGCTCGTGGTGTCACCTTGGCCAAGGGACTTTATTCGAAATGTGCCTCTGTTCACTCAGCAGTACAATTGAGTATGGTTTGGAAATGAAGGCAATGTGACAGATAACCTTCGAGCGCCTTAATTGGTAGCTAAAGTTGCAAACTCCAGTTGAAAAAGGAACAATGTTGGTCCTTATGCCAGGGTAATCATGTGTGTAGCGCTTTGAGCATGGCCATTAGTGTTGTGGATTTAGCGCCATATAAGTATCCTCATTAGTTTTATAATAATTGCTGATTGAAGCGCCGTTCTTGATTAACGAAAGGTCCGGTCATACAGAGGAAGATGAATGTGAAAGTGATAATTTAAGTAACACTTCATCTTCTGAACCGACAATGTAAACCTATATATCAATAAACCTAGATTGCTTCATAAAATCGTACATATATGTGATGTTGCTTGTGTGCATTGTGATTAATTTGAAATCGATAATGAAAAGGTTAAATGAATTGTTGTTGAGTTGGGGTTTAAAGCCTGTTTCGCGATTTCGCCTGCCGTGGTTAAATGAGGATAGATATGATTTTTTGTAATTGCAGTAGTGCATAAGCAAAATACTTTCAGTATATATTGGTTAATGTAATGACAGACACACTATCTTAATTAGTTTTATCTTCACGTATCCTTAGGTGGTACTTTTGGACGAGAGGTAATTACTTAATCCGATTGTTGATGTCTATGTCTTTGTCGTTGTAACTCTCTTTAGTTTCACTTATAGGTGCATCCATTGTGTTTCATAAAATTGTATTTGGCTTTGATACTTGACAATATACGATATGTGATGATTTCAGTACAAAACAGTTCACTCAATTTGAATATTCATCTCCAATCGCCAAATAAATCACAATTACTAGTTTCAAATTAAAACCGAGCAGCACCATTATACATGTGCAGAAACCGAAACTACACGCCCCGTGTACATGCACAGGAGTTATAAGACCTATTAAACATTATCAGCCTAAAGTTACCTTTTTGTTTGTTGTAAATAATTGACGCGCGCCACACGCGATGTATTGTCCGGTTTTCGATCAGAAATCGATATTTTTATGTTTATATCGTCGGTATATAGAGTCTACTATCAACAAAATGGTTATTTTCGATAACAGTCAGTACGTCTCGATAGAATAACACCATTCATAAAGTTAGGCACATGTGACCCCAACAACACAATGGATGTACCTTTAAAGGTGCATCCGTTGTGTTTCGTAAAATTGTATTCGGTTTTAATACGTTCCAACTCACCTAATATGCTGTTTACAATACAAATGCATTCACTCAGCTTGCATATTTATCCCCAATCGCCAAAAATATCATAATTACTAGTTTCCAATTAAAATTGAGGAACACCATTATGCATGTGCAGAATCCGAAACTGAACGTCCCATTAACATGCACAGTAGTTATGTGACCTATTAAACATTATCAACTCAAATTTGTCTTTTTATCTGTTGTAAATAAGATTCCAAATTACGTTTGACTCATTGACGCGAGCCACACGCGGTGCATTGTCCGGTTTTCGATCAGAAATCACTACTTTTACCTTCATATCGTCAATATGCTAAGTCTAATATCATCAAAATGGTAGTTTTCGGTAACAGTCGGTACTTCTCGATAAAGTAACACCATCTACAACGTTTGGAATATGTGCCCCAAAACAACACAATGGATGTACTCATCTGTAAGAACATGATTAATTTAAATATCCAAGCTTTTAGTTTGTTCCAAAAGAACATAAGGAAGTCTACAGGAACTCCATCAATGCCATGGCTTTTGTTATTCTTCATACTTTTAACAGCATCCGATGCTTCATTAATGTGAATTCCCCTCACAGATTCGTCTTTCGGTTGGTGACTCAAACTAGTTTAATATACATCATTATTTCACTGATCATCATTTTCATAGTGTTTCAATTATTTTAGTTCATTTAAGATTGATTCACTATCAGTAATTTCCTCATTCTCATCATTAATAATTTGATTTATTGATTTTCTGACATACTTTCTATTTTCAACATGGCAAACATACGATGTTGTTTTTTCTCCCGCTTCATACCATGATATCTTGTGTCCGAGTTGAGTTCCTCCTATTTCTTTTTCTTTAATTTGTTGTTGTTCCAATTTCAATTTTGTAAGTTCAGATATCGGGATTTTGAAAATCTTTTCTTATAGTGCATTCACAATCTGTGATTTTCATTTGTTAACTCACTTGTCTGACCTTATCTTTTCTTTTCTTTTTAAGAAATGATGAAAACGAAATATATTTTCCTGTGATGTTCATGATAAAATTCTAAGAAGAAACTGTAATCAATGTTCAAATTCACGTCAGCAACATCACAGTTGGTCTCAGTATTTTCATATACAATGTATATATATATCTCGGAAAGAATGTAAGATCAGCGTAGTCAAGATGTGGAAGTAAGAACATATTGAATTTCCAATAAACCTCTCTCTTGGTTAATGAATGCTTTTTTTATGCACATGGTATATTTTCTTAAATCAGGATTAAATTATCACCAAATATATATAAGATCAATGTTTTTACTTTAGTCTAGGAGAATGTTTTCTGACGTGAAGATTATCAATACATTTATGTTTGTATTTTCCAAATCAAACAATGCATCAATAACCGAATTCCAAACAATCGAGTGTAGGAACCGAGATACTGGAAATATGTTCAGATTGTATCATTATCATCAACAAAATTATGGTTCACTTATACCCCATTTCACTGAGCTACGACTTCCAAAAGTCTTCACGATTATTACCGACTCGTCCCAACATTTTGGGTCAAATTGTCAAATTTGATATTTCTACGAGTTACCTACGACTTACTAACGAATAGCGAAGAGGAACTCCTGACCCGTTCACGACTAATTGCTAACTCTTTCCCGACTCTTATCCGGACTCATGTCTAATAACGACTAGTTTACGACTCGTTCACGACAATCGCGACTCATCACTACCCAGATACAACTCACCTACGAGTCACATACGAATCACATACCACTTATTTGGCCTTATTGTCGTGTTTAATCTGGAACGAGTCATCACTGGTCGTCTTTGCGTATTGGTAAGTCGTACGTGAGTTGGCATTAGTCGGGAGTGTGTCGGTAAATATATTAGGGGAAGACCTATTCATGACTCACACAAGATCACCCCGACTCGATATGACTATATACGAGAAAATACAACTGACAAGACGACTTATTACGACGCCACTTACGACTAGATCACGACTGAATGCGACTTGGTTGAATTTCTGGAATTTCCGGTCGAAAAGTACGACCATCGCCCGACTGAAAAAGTCGGGAGTGATTTTTAGAACATGTTCAAAAACTCACTCCCGACTAAATTTTACCTCCCGACTCTTAAGGATTCTTAAAGACTATTAGAGGCTCAAACACGCTTCAAGCCAACTTAAAGGGACTCAGCCACGCCTCATTACGAGTATCTGACAACTCACTGACGACTCACTGACTTTTTTCAGTCGGCAACGACCCGTAGCTCAGTGAAATGGGGGTATTAACGACTGCATATATTCCTTGATGTATGCAAGCTGATACTCCACATATATTCCTTGCGGTGACTGACTGACAATATCACATATACTGAAATAACAAGAGAACACCCAACAATTTCCACAGTGATGGGTTCACTTCATAAACTTAGATTAAGAGTAGGTTATCTTGACTACATGTACACTTATATTCACATCAGGCAGATCAGATATCATTCCGTCAATATACTCCAAATGAAACTCATCCGTAAGATAGAATACAATCCGTGGTATAGATTGTGTGTCCAATATATGTGTACATTTACATATGTACGGAAGCATCCTAGTGCCACAGTGAGAATTTTTTTCTCCTAATTAGGACTTACTTATCACCTAATTAGGACATAACTAAGTCCTAATTAGGAAATAACTAAGTCCTAATTAGGAGTTAGTATCTCCTAATTAGGAGTTAGTATCTCCTAATTAGGTGATACTACATAAGGATTTACTTATGTCATAATTAGGTGATAGTTATGTCCTAATTAGAAGTTAACTTAGTCCTAATTAGGAGATAACTAAGTCCTAATTGGGAGATAACTAAGTCCTAATTAGGAGATACGTACTCCTAATTAGGAGTTACTTATGTCCTAATTAGGTGATAGTTATGTTAAATCTCACTGTGGCACTAGGATGTTTCCGTACATATGCACTAGACCACATCACTGTATCGTTGAATACAGTTATATGGCTTATTCAATATTGGTTGTGATCTGTGAAAATATGGTAATGTATTTCGACACACGATATCAAATGAGATTAGGGTGTTAATGAAATTAATAATTGCAGACATCTGTTGTTTAATATATACATTGTATTACACGTCCATACATTAATCGAATCCACATATAATATAAACGAGTGTTATTCATGATTGCCAATCCAACCATTTATTTGAATAAATATCGTGTAAATGAAATAATAAAAAGTGTATCTCCCAATGTTTTTGAAATATTGTCAGGTATATAACAAATAACAAATAAGTGAACAAAACTAATGTTCATGTGACTTGAATGCTGTCCATACTATGACCAGACAACTTGGAATCATACATTGTAGCTAATTTGGGAAATTTAACATCTTAGGGCAGTTTATTATCTATGAATGACTCCTTTATTCGACTTGTGTTGTTATGACGCTTATGTTGACATATTGTTTCTAGTTCACCATAATTCACAGACAATCTCCAGATAGGCAGTATGTATTGCGGTCCCAGTGTATTAACACTTGTTTGTTTTTTAATTTCAAATATAGTGCACGTTAATGATTTCGATTGGATGAGGTGAATTTGATTGCATTTAATTTCACTTTAGGATTCATATTTTTCACTTTTCCCCCCCAAAAATAAAGAATATGAA
Organism: Gibbula magus; assembly: GCA_936450465.1. NCBI lineage: Eukaryota > Metazoa > Mollusca > Gastropoda > Trochida > Trochidae > Gibbula > Gibbula magus. The sequence continues at coordinate 63,343,917 of OW388292.1, read as the reverse complement.
CATTTTGCGAGGACTCTCGATCTGTATGTCATTATATGGATATAAACTACAATCATGCCAAATTTCATGGCTGCATCACGATGTGCACAATTAAATCACTAACCCGCTGTACTCTTAACAGTCCTCCACAAACAAATACAAGACATGTTTCACGTGATGTCGTAATGGATTTCTAGTGATTTCTAGCAAAAACCCTCTTAAAGGTGCATCCATTGTGTTTCATAAAATTTTATTTAGTTTTAATACGTTCCAACACACCAAATGTGCTGTTAACAATACAAACAAATTCACTCAGCTTGCATATTCATCCCCAATCGCCAAATATATCATGATTACTAGTTTCCAATTAATATCAAGTTACATCATTATGCATGTGCAGAAACGGAAAGGGAACGTCCTATTTACATGCACGGTAGTTAGATGACTTATTGAACATTATCAACCCAAATTTGGTATTTTGTCTGGTTTAAATAAGATTCCAAAATTACGTTTGACTCAGTGGCGCGCGCCACACGCGGTGCATTGTCCGGTTTTCGATCAGAAATCGATACTTTTACCTTAATATCGTCAATATACCAGGTCGAGTATCATCAAAATGGTAGTTTTCGGTAACAGTTGGTACTTCTCGATAAAATAAGACCATTTATAAGGTTTGGCATATTTGACCCCCAACAACACAATGGATGTACCTTTAAATATGTGTTTCATTATTTCACTCCTACACTCTATCTCAACAGAAACGAATGCATTTCTAAGTTCAATGTTTTCTGAGGCTAACAATTTGTAGTTATCTGCCCTTACTTTGTTAAAACCTAGAGAAAAAAAGATTTGAGGCGTGGTTGTGAAACTGACGCGGGCGGAAACCAGAAACAAATACTATTTTTTGGGGGCCTTATGTGTGTGTTAATACTATAACGTAGATCTTATCTTTCTTCTAAATTTCACCATGATATTTAAGGATGTTCGCTCCTCAAATTTATAGTATTAAACTTTTTTACTAACTTATATTTTTTAAAAGATCCAAGAATATGATTGGAAAATCAGCATTTAAAAAATAGGGTGTAGTGTTGTTTTTTTCGTGATAAGACGCCTCTAAGATAGTGGGGTGAAGTACAATTTTAACATGGGAGTCTATGGGAAAATGAGAAAAAAACTGCTAAAAACTTTAAAATACTACATATCTAGTATTAAACTTGTTTACCTTTTTTGATATCTTACAAAGTTCATGTTACCCTACCGAAATCGATGAAAAGATATATATGGTAGTGTGAATTGTTTAAGCTTTGACACAAAATGTACCTGAAAACCCCCCTTTTTAGTCAAATTTAGGCCTCTTATCCTGTTTATGCACTTTTTAGAGGTTCTAAAGTCACATTTTCTTTATTTCATTTGTTTTTTAAAAGTATGTAGAATATCATGAAGTAAATAAAGATAAGAAAAAATCTGTACTTAATCATATTTCATTTTTGAACAGGAAGGAGCGGACATCCTTAAAACTAAAACTAACGTGAGCTTTTCCTCAAGTGCCTAAAAGAGTCCTGGATGATCTCTCTGGTTCTGACCTTGGTTTCAGAAAGGATCAAATATTTGTACAATAATGTGATTTAGAAACACGTTATATCCATAACGCTTATACATGCCTGTTCAGTGTTATTAATGCCAATATTTACATCCTGGGCTTCATTTACTGACCCCATTTAGTTGAATGATGGATTGCAAAGATCGATACCACTGAAAGCAAGGTGCTAATTATATCGCTGTTAGTGAAATGGGTCGCTGCAACGCATATTTGCCAATCATTAAGAAACAACTTGGGGGCAAATGATGTGCGGTCATAAAATAATTCTCCGTTTACAGTAGAGCTTCTATAGCTCTTAGGGAGAGGAACTCTAACATTATTTTTTTTTCTCAGAAATGTTACTGAAAACAGTTTAATTATACAATAACACATAACGTGTACACATGCTGAACAAAACTGATAAATCTATGTGATACTCCCGTCCTGATATTCGTCTAATATAAGCATTTTTTGTGAGGTTTACAATACTCGTAACAAAATCATTTGCATTTACATACATAATCATTCATGTAGCAGTATTGTGCAAAGGGCAACAGCATATGCAATGAAAGTGCTGATAATATTAGTCTACCAATTGAACCAATTGTACACAATGGCCGATTTCGGCCGTCGTGATAGATTTGCAGGTAAAATGAAATTGATTAATTGAATGGCCATTTTGTAGCCAAAAAAGGACAAAATGAAATCATGGCATTTTCCAGATTTGTCTTGTTTCTCAAAACAGTACAAATTATTTTTTCAAAACATTCTCTTCCTGAAATAAGAACGTTTATGTATTCAAATATGTATATCCCCTGCATCATTTTTAATTACCAGTGTTTGCTAGCACCGATATATTTAATTTTGTATGTATGTTGTTCCGGTTAAAGTCTTTCACCTTCATTAATTTTCAGGAACATAAAATACACCCGTACTTCGGAAAATCAAGTTAAAAAAGTATTGTACATGGTTCCGTTAAAGCCATGAGAATCGTTTTGTCATTCAAAATAATAAAATGTGTTTGCAATAAAATGGCCGCTATGCAATTTTTGCTTTATACGCAACACCGATATTATCACTACCGATATGTTTGTGTGTAATAAGATGTTTTACCCTCTAAAGTAAATATAAATAACATAAACTACCATTATAAAAGAGGGATTTGAAAAAATTAAATTTGAAAAAAAACGTGCTAATGCCCCTTTAACTAATGATAAAACGTAGGGGTAACAACAGAGCGTCGTAAAAGTCATTTTGGTATTGACTATTGCAATTGATGCAAATGGCTTAGCCTTTGTGTCGACTATTGCAATATATCCATTGAGAGGTAGTTACTTTGTATTCAGCCATTATACTGTCATGGAATGGGTTGACCTAAGTGCCTCGCCATCACTCGCAGACAATTTCCGGATAGGCAAGGGCCCTTAATCTTTCTACGCCCTATACCTGAAATGCTGACAAGCACCGTGATATCTATTCTCTCCCCACGCAGATTGCTCTAGTCGAGTCATTCTTAATCTTTACCAAGTAATATGTGCTACTGGTGAGCCATATTTCACGATGGTCCTCAGCAAATCCCCAAGCGGTAAACGTTTCCAATACATATAGCGTACTTATTTCTTACCAATCAACATAGTTTTACGTCTCCGACTGACATGTGTCTAGTTAAACACAAGTGCACATCGTAGCGGCGACGGATTTCAAGTCATTTCGACGATTATGGGATCAGATCGAATGCTAAGTTTGAAACAACGTCGCTGATTGCAACTTTGATTGCAACCAATAAGAATTCTCTATTTCTCGTCCATACTGTGCTCCACCTGTGACAGGGGCACGGCAACTTTGTCTGCAGTAGAGAACTGTTATACAGGCAGTAAGGTTTGGGTGCAATGCTACACTGAATCTCAGCGTAGTACCACCCATGGTTCGCTAGTTCCAGCCGCTGTTCGCAGGTTTCACCCAAGTGTATAGACATGACGTTGCGGGCTTTCTCCCTGCCATAATACTAGCAGCCGCGATATAAGTGAAATATTCTTGAAAGCGGCGTTAAACCCCATCTCTCTCACCGCCTGTGACAGAGGTTACGTGTGAAGAAAATGAGTTGAGCAATATCTGTTTGTAGAGAACACGCGTCATATTGTGTTTGTATTTGTATATTATGAGAATAGCAAATCCATAGACAATGCTATAACGTACAATAGCACAATGCCATGCTTTTTATGTTTTTACAATGCCATTACTGTTTTCTACCTTTTTCTATGCTTTAAACAGCATCATCTGCAACGTGTGTGTATGATGCAAACAAAAAAATGAATATCCATTACCACGTGTTATACTATCAGTTACATACTCTGTCACAAATGTCTTTGCTTCCAACAATGCAATTTAGTAAGAACTAGAACGTGCTTTATGCTTCATATAACTTCACTTACAGTCTGATTAAAATCGACCGTTTTCCGAGGAATAAAAATTACAAAATATTGCATCTACCGGGATACGAACTCATATCGTTCAGAGGTTTCCTCGCAAAATCGTCTGATAACAGCCCGTATGATTGCATTTTCTGACGCAATTCAGTTAACCAATCACAAGACCTCCAACAAAAACTTTCAGTGCGAGAAGCTAGAGGCAGATAACTCCAAACAGCTATCCTTTCGTCTGTTCTGAATGCTTTCAAACAGCGACCGTTTAAAAACTATGATGTGATTGGTCAGCTATTTGACTGGGCTTTGTCTGCGCTAAACTGGTAAACACGCGCCTATACGAAGGGTCATCAGACCTTGTGGCGAGGAACATACAAAACCTTTACGTATCCTGCTAGATGCATTATTTTGCACATTTACAATACCAAGGCTGTTACATTTCCAAAAAGAGCTTCAGTATTACTATTCAATAGAAAAGGTTAGATGCTGGAACAAGACTAAGTTTATTGAATTTGGAACAAAATGGGCAATGTATTTAAAACTTCTTGAATTTTAGGTATTTAAGTCTACAGTATAGGGAATGCAAAGGTTCGGATGTGTGAGTGAATGATATGTATTGTCTTTTATTTTTCTTATTATGTGTTTTAAAAAATCCTGTTTTTTTATGTCATATACACATGTTTGTACTCATAGATATCAATTGACTTCAGGAATAAAAAAAAAATTGAAAAAATAAAAAATAAAAAAATATATATATTTTGCACATTTTATTCCTCGATGTTAATCAGACTGACGTCATTTGAAGCCCATTTTCCCGTTACAATTTATTGTTACAACTTGCAAGTATTCCTTTCGATCGGGCATTATGATGAATGACAGAATGTGCTTCAGACATAATGATGCATATGAACTGTCACGTGTGTCTTTACTTCTGACATTATTATGAATGACTTGTACATTATCGCCTATTTCTTCGCTTCATAGATTATCACGAATATGCACTACTTGTTGTTGTTTATATTTCATAAAATATCATGAATATACACGGTCACGTGTTTCTATGATTCAGAAAATACCATTACCAAACAATTTCACGTGTCTGTATGCTTTATAACATCTAATGAAAATGTAAATGTATCATAATCTGTTTTCATAAAATATCATACAGTTCGCAAAGTTCAATTTCTTCTGTTGTTTTACACATAGATATGTACTACCCTGGTGTTTTTGTGTTAAACAATATCCAAATCCATCTAAACCCTTCATGATTTGTAATCAATTGTTGATAGTAAAATATCATGAATAAACACCATCATGTGTTTCTGTGCTTCATAAAATATCATATACCACCACAGGTTCAATTTAGTCCTGTGTTTCACACATAAATATACATCATTACACATGTTTAAAATTACTTGAAAGTGTGCGATGTTGAGTATTTATTATTGACATAAGCAATTGTCCAACTTTTTGAAGTTGTAATAACTTTTAAATTTGTTTTAAACATAGATTAACTGAAAGATGCATGATCAGTTTTGCAAGATATATATGGTTATAAAATGTAGACATATTATAATAGGTGCTAGTTTAGGTTATATCTTGCTACTCGAGTTTCACATTCACATGTTTCATTAAAAACGGGTTACTTGGGGTTTAGTGTTGATTATTCTCAATTAGATAATCAACAGTGATGTCTTTGTGTTTCATTCTGTTGCATAATCTTAGAAATATGTATATTATACATTATTACGTAAAGTTTGTAAATCCTCAGGCAGTTGGATTTCATTGAGAGATTCCAAAGCGGCAGAATGACAGTACGACATACATCTAAATGTTCGATTACTAACTTGAAGAGGCAGAATCACGTTTTTTGCAAAAAATATTTTTTCAAATTTCCCATTTATAATGATAGTTTATGTCATTTATATTTACTTTAGAGGGTCAACCATCTTATTACACAAACCTATTATCCGTAGTGGTAATAACGGTCTTGCATATAAAGCAACAATTGTATGGCGGCCATTTTATTGTGAACACATTTTATTATTTTGAATGATAAAAACGATTATCATGGCTTTAACGGAACCATATAAAATACTTTTTTAACTTGATTTTCTGAAGATTGAAGAGTGTTGTACTATTGGTGACATTATTATTTAAATACATGTCATCGATTTATTTCAGCTAAAAAACGTGCTACTGCCCCTTTAATGCAAAAACATGCAAGGCTAACCATCTTATCTATTGTATACAATAGGTCGGATGTATATGAATATCACCTGGCAACAAAGAAATATATCACTTGCAGAATGATGATTGAACATATGGAAAAAGCCGATCTTGATATATGCGTATCTCGATTGCTATAGAAGATTCCCTGTCCACTCTAATCGTTTGTATAAATGTACAATGTAGCAACAGATTGGAAGGATTATAACTGTATACCTGTGTGTATATCACATGAAGTTCGAACTATTGGTATCAGTAGTTTGGTGACAGCTGTTTGTAAATAGGATGATGATGATATGCGTGAAGCTTGTATTAGCATCGCTGTAGTGAATTATTGATTAATATTGTCCCTTTCGCTCAAGGTGTTAACAAGTTTTCGCGGTGTGCAGCTTATGGGTTTCCCAAACCTACATGTGGTGTCTGTCTTGTTTTTATTCTGGTTCAGATGTAGAGAGTGCAATAGCTGCAGGTGACTACTGCAAAAACAGACATCATGGAAAAGCCGTGGACGTGTTTTGAAGTAGTTATAGGAGTTCGTAACGTTCGTCAACGTAAATAATATGCTGCTGCTGTTGAACTGTCAATCCCATTTCTTCATAACATTTTGGTTTATAAATGCAATATTTTTCTTTCTCCCAAGAATACCTGTTACATTGATGTTACCATCATCGGCATACTGAAACTCAAGATGAAACAATGGTTCATTTGCAGAAAGGATCTGTGCACATGTACACATATAAAAACATACGTTACCACTTACATTTCATCTTATGCATATTACATGTACGTGACTACTAAAAAGGTACAATTCTGTACATAAAGATTATGAAATATTATTTATAGCTACAGCGATTAAATAATTACTTTACAAAAACATCGATGAACAAGTGTAATGTTAGATGTAAATAATATCACATTTATGTCAATACGTTTGTTTATTCAGGACGACAAAAGTAAATATTGATTATTTACAGCACACAAACATATGAAGTTCACTATTAGCTACAACGATTACATAATTACTTAACAAAACCATTAACAGGTGTTATGTAAGATATAAGTAAATAACATATGGCTTACAATACTACATGTGTATGTAAATACGTGTTGTTTGTTAATGGTCAACTGAATATTAATAAAAGTTGCAATGGGAGACAGATGACTTAAAAAGTGCGCATTGTTTCCCAAACATACAGAATAAAGACAATGGATTGGTAAACCTGTTATAAAGGCGCTATAGTTTGATTTTCTTACTGAAATAAAGTGCTCTCACAAAAAGATAAACAAGTATTACCAATGGCAAAATAATACTCCATAATCAATAAACGAGTTTTAAAACGAATGTACATGTTTGGTCAAGTCAATTCTATTTTCCATCGCGTGGGCATTTTTTAGGTGTTCACATTAAAATGTCCGCTCGAGGGATAGTTCAAGTGATCTGGCTGATGTAGCGATAACTAAACACTCCGAGTAGAGTTTTAGATATAGTACAATCGTGGATTGGTCAACCACCTTGCTTTCTGAACTCCCCAATTCTCATGAGACATACACATCTACCTTATCGATCGGGTCTTGGAATGAGATGTTTTATCCATTAACGTACCAAAATAATGTGTAAACTTTAATACGGCAAATTTGAGGAAACTTAATATGCAAAATATGTGCTACAGCGCCTTTAAAGAAGTTTATAATGCCATGCAATTATTCATAAATCCCTTGTGAAGGCGTCACCTATAGCTACATCTTTATTTTGCACCACCTCAAAAATTTTACCATTTAAGCATTTCAAGTTTTTTATACACTACAGTTTACTTCACTTTTTAGAATATTCTAAAGACAATACATATTTTAGATAAATCATAAACAAACTATTTCTAAATCCTCTTTTAATTAACACTGTAATAATTGTCTGACCTTCGTGCGCTTTTTTTTAAATCGCCGCTAATGGCTGCAATACTGCCGAAGCGGCGTTAAACAATAACTCACTCACTCTTTTTTTTTAAATTTAGGCAATTACAATTCACGACCCTAATAACGGCAAAATTGCCCAAGCGGCGTTGAACAATGAACATTTGAACACTTGAGTGCCAGAACAAAGATACCAATGAAAAAGTCGGTATAGTCAACAGATATTTACGTGTTAACTACAAGCAAATATACATGTCAGTCTCGCAGTACGTCCCACGCTTGACCCGAAGGTAATAAGAATCATATGGAACGAACTCTTAACCCAAGGTCGTCGAGAGAGCAGTGTCTCTATGGGAAACAAGACATCGCATTACGAGCCCGTTCCCTGCTCAGTAGCACTGGCTTCGACTAGGCAGCTGTTTGGCATATCTCTGTGCTCCGTTGCTTTGTAGGATGTGGCTTAACCAAGCTGTCTGTTAAATGGATATGTGATGATACGCTATTGGTCTGAGCCCCTGGAATAGAGCGTAAGGGGACGATATTATCCAAGGATGCGCTCTTTGACATGTGGATATGATTTAAGCGGCGGTGAATGATATAACTTCAAAAAGTGTTACAGTTCATTTCACTTCAAATTGGTGAGCGGAAAGGTGATTCAAGTGGAAGCCGCGTATAGTACTTACTAATACATGCTCCATTTATCTTACGCACTGGCAGGTAGACAGGAGTTGTAATAACGCTTGTCTGTACATCAACACGAGGTTAAATCATTTCTGACATATTCTATGACCAAAAGGATCGTTCTTGAAGCGGAGAATCCTCTGGATGATTTTGAAGGTCCCGTTGCTTTAAAAGCTATTTAGTTTCTTCTTGATACGCTAATTATTTACAATGTCCAACTTTAACTGGAGCCGTGATACTTGTAAGCATTATTATGAAAGTAATGGCACCATTAAGCAATGCTATGTTTCGGATGAGGATCTCATGAGGGGTATCCATTCCTTTCTGCGCCCAAAGGCTCACGAGTGGATTTTCACGGCTTTATATGTTCTTGTGTTCTTATTTGGACTAACCGGGAACTTCCTAGTAGGGTATGCGGTATGGAGGAACAAGATGCTCCGGACCTCAACCAATTTATTCCTTGTCAACCTCGCTTTAGCGGACTTCCTCGTTATAACGCTTTGTCTTCCACCCTCCTATGTGCAGGCTATTTGGGAAACGTGGTTCATGGGTGACGTCATGTGTCGAATTGTTGAATTTTATCAGGTAAGCATAACAATCATTATATATCTTACTTAAAAGTATATTTGTCTTTTAATAATTATTTGCGTAAGAGTTTGTTAAATGTATACTTGAATGAATCTCATCATTTGTAAGAAAACATATTTTTCGATCCGCCACTGTAATTCCAATCGAAATAAAACAATTACATGAACTTAGTACTATTAAGAACGATTTCGTCCGCCCCACCCAAAACGATGGTAGTTATGTGTGCTTAAATGTTAAGCTAACTGTTTAAATCATCGTTGTAAACACTAGCTCCAAACACCTTCACCATTCTGCAATTGTTAAAAGTTATTGGAATTTCAGACCAGGAAGTCATAAAATAATTAAGGAAACTAGAAACGACCCTCAGGGCAGAGATCTCTAGCAGTGGAAGACGCATTATTCAAATAAAGGACATGATAAACGAAAATAATTCCTTCTATGAAAGGGCTCTTGAAAGTACATCACACTTTGAAGTTTCAGTCTTTCTATTCTTGGTAACATTTTGCTAAATGTAAATGGTAATTTGATTTTAATTTGCATTTTCACTTATTTGCAAATAATGGTTTTCTAACCATTTACGTCAGTTTGTTATACATATTTTCATTTCGTGTACAAATATAACCATGTTTTCAGGGGAAATACTGTTACACAACAAATTGTTTTTGGTGAAATCTGTATGTAACAGCTGGAAAGAGCGAGCCATGAGTGATAAGGCGCAGAAAGTCATGATCAATTTAGAATTGAACCACATCTTTCTCCATGCACAGCAGTTCCTTACAGCAGAGTGTTTCCCGAGACCCTTGGGGGTTCAAACACAAGACCTCTTGACCCGTAGTTGAACGCGCTATGAATTACGTTATCCCATTTCCATTTTCACTTATATCGTTATATTACTTCATTACTTGATAAGCGACTGGTCTATTTGATTGACTTTAGTTATGTACGCATTTAAAGGAATAATTCAGGTCATATGTGAATAAAACCTCAACTCACCAATACCATTCACAACACGGTGGGTCACCTAGAGACGTGTGGTTATGTTTTAAGAACAATTCTATGCTGGATTGAAATACTCAAAAGTCACAGTCAACTTGTCAACTGTCTATGAAAACAGCTGATCCAATATCACTTTAAAATATGATATAAATTTAAAATCTAAAATAAACTTACATGACTTAGCTTTGTAGTGCATGTGCACTTCGCATTAAGATATTAAACCTTACCTTATAACATTCTATTTATCATCTATGACATTTGTGGCTGTAATGAGTCTATAAAACTAACCTTTGAAGGGTAGGTACATTCGCAAATCAGTGACTGTGGTTTGCCATTAAGAATTACAACGGAGTTGCACATACTGTCTTAAACATATAATGTAAAATGACACGTTTATTTTTATCCTTTAAAAGCATATGTAATTAAACCTCTAATGCCATATGTCTCTTGTGATGTTTTAAGGTTTCAACATGCTGTTTGTTCATTTTGAAGCAATATGCTGTTTGTTCATTTTGAAGCAATATGCTGTTTGTTCATTTTGAAGCAATATGCTGTTGATGTTCATGTCATCTCAAAGGCCAGTACTGCTGTTAGGAATATTAATTGATATCGGTTATATTTAACTACCTCTTGATAAGATATCGCCAAGGATGTACTTCTGCTGGCAGGATTCTGTGTTCGATTCCTGGCGGTCTCATACCAATAGACGTTAAATAACGTTGTTGCTCCCCAGCTTCACACAACAATATGATGGAATAACGCTTGATCTAGTACTGGTGCTACAAATGCCTACAATACAACACAATTTCTGATCTGCAGATAAAGATTTAAAGATAAAGGGGTAAAGATATGGAGTAGTAAATAACATATTGACTAAACGTCTGCTCACTTATCTCAATAATTAGGGATTCTACACACTTTGAAGATATTTCAAGCACGTCCGCAAACGTCCCCGTATTATTATAAAAACAAGTAAGTCATAATTTCAGAGGGCCTCGACTAGTCCACACTGTCGGAATTCGATGTTCGCTGAGGTTTCTCTTCTGACTATCTGTCAGTTTTGCTTTACACGAATACTGTTATAAGGCAAAACAATTTGCTGGAACTAATTGCTTGAAAGCCTGCATAAGTCAACGACCTGTCAGTATGATGTTATTGACGTAAAACGTCAGCTGGAGCACATATGTCATTTTGGTTATTTGCAATGAACATGATACATGTACATATTACGTATCTGCATATGTACCATGTCTATATCTCTATATGCGTTATGCATTGGTTATTATCCTTCAGCATGAAGTGTTGACCCAGTCTTACACTCAGACTATGAACAAAGTATTTATTCTGAAAATATCACCATTTTATTAAATATTGAAAAGGAGAGTGTAAGAAATGGAATTTTCATATAAAAAAAGGCTCCTTTTAATTTTGTATTTTTTATTTTTTTAAATATTGTATTTACAGTCTCAGTGTTAGACTAAGTGTTGACCGTCACTCTGTCCGTATTCTGTCCGTCACACTTTGTTTCTGGTAAAAACCTCAGGAATTGGTGAGCGTATCACAATGAGTTTGGCACACGCATAGAGCAATTATGACCTGGTCCTGCTAGAATTTGTCCCGTTTTCTGATTTTTTATATCTATTGTACTATGCGAATATCAAGGGTTGGGTTCCTTTCTGGTCTATAATTTGAACCTTGTTTAAGATATATCTTTATATAGCTATATTATATATCTTTATGAATTTGGTATTAATATGAAGCAAATTATAATCAGGTTTCCTGAAAAGATTAAATTTCAAAGATGAAATGTCGACTTTATCTCTTTAGAAAGTTGATCAAGGTCATATTACTGGAACGTACAAGACCCATATGATAAGAACATGGAGGCATGATTAATCAATGACATAATTTCGTGATCGTATGGAAATGAATTAAATATCCATTTTCTGAGATTTTGAAATTGAGAATTTCATTCATCTATTCCCCAAAAAATGTTACCTTATATTACCTTACTCGATTAAGTGATCGATTTGTACGCATTTCTTAGAAAATGATTATAACTGATTTGTTGGATTTAAACCTTTTAAGAATTGACATTTACAACTAGCCAGATATGTTATACGCCCTATTGTGAGCCTCAACACTTCAGACGTTAGATTGGTTGGAGCCTTAGCAGGGGAGCTGTCGCTTTTGTTCATCTCAGACATGATTCGGCCCTCAGTCAAGCAACAAAATTACTTCACCTAAGGCAGTTTGACAGTCACTAACAACTCGAACTCACAAGCAGGAGGGTAGTTCTTAAGGAAGGATCAGATTACTTCCATTGATATAATTATTGATACTCTATAGACAGGCATTCATATGAACAGGCTAATAGCGACGTGTCCTCTTCAATGGTTTGCAGGTCGTCCATTACTTGTTTAATGGACTAAATTGTACTTTGGTATATGCTTACACTACGAATTTTGACGGTTAACTCGGTGTATACGTCTCTATCTTTAGATTCGATTCAAACATCTGAATACAGAGTTTATATACACATATGTAGTATATGTACAACATTTTGCATGGACTAATATACGGATATTTATTGATTATTATCTAGTTATGTTCCACCTTCCAAACTTGTATAATCATGAAAGATTGACAGCCATTGATTTCCTCCTTCCTTTTTCAAATTTCCTTTTTATAATGATAGTTTGTGCCATTTAAATGTACTATAGAGGTTAAAACATCCTATAACACAAACCAATTATCCGTAGTAGTGATAACGGTGTTGCGTATGAAGCACAAATTGCATGTCGGCCATTTCATTGTGAAGACATTTTATTATTTCGAATGACAAAAACGATTCCCATACCTTTACTGAATCATGTACACTCATTTTTAACTAGATTTTATGAAGAGAGAAGGGTGTTTTACGATTGGTGAAATTATTTTTCAAATACATTTCATCAACTTATTTGAGCAAAAAAATGTGCTACTGCCCCTTTTACTTTAAAACATTATTGTAGCACTTACACTGAATTAACCCTTATCTGTCGTCAACATTAACACCCCATGTATGATTTACGTTGGTTGATCGGTAAAATGATATTCTAACATCTATGATATTAAACAGAAAATAGAATATTTATTGTATATGCACCAGAATGTAATAACATTCAATATGAAATGACACTTCATAAATACATTTATCAATTAAAAAGGCAGTTTTATGTGCTATGAAATGCTACTAATAATCGATGTTTCTCGTTGATTAGTGAACCCTGAGGATAATACAAGCTGGGTGGCTTTAAGTGTAAGACAAAAGGTACATACTGGAAAGATCACCTTTTACATTTTGTTTAGGTTGATTGTGGAAATGATTGATTTACTGCTTTTAACGGATTTGTTTGTATTAAAACTAGAAAACAATAGTTTTACATTACGTTTAATTACATTAATGACATTAATTTTGTAACGTTAATGAAACAATTCAGTGCTGTGGTGACGTGAGGAAATATGCCATCTACTGCAAGGCTTATACCAGTTGATACATATATGTTTTAGTACCTGTATGGAACCTTCAGTGTTCGACCTGTGTAACTCTTCTTAACCCCGAACATGTTCATGAACTTCCTTGTTTTTGTTGTCTTTGTTGTTTTTCGTTAAAGGAAACATTGTGTTCTCATTACCACATAAACATAAAACATAAACAGCTATATATCATGTCACTATAATGTATATATGGGTGTTTTATTTCATCACTTAGCTCGTGTTTATATATGCTGTAGCTGATTATCGGTTTGTGTTGATATGTATACAAACAAAAGTTCGCTGACTTAAACAAACATTTCTCTTTTTTTGATATATAATACAAACTTTTTGACAGGAAAATGAATTACCCTATTAAAAGGCTCAATTTATATTTCGCTAAAACAGAACAATGCATTGGATAACCTCAATCGTAAAACATGTGTTATTACCAGTAAACCCTTAGAAAAGTCATGCAACTGCAGACAAAAAGATAATTGCCCACTCAAAGGAAACTGATTAACGAGCGACGTAATCTACAAAGCTACTGTCTCCTCCCAAGCAGAAACAGTTTCATACATTGGTTTGGTTAGTGGCCCCTTCAAGAGCAGGTATAACAACCATACAAAATCATTCAGGAACGAAAAATATGAGAAAGAAACTGAACTGTCAAAATACATTTGGAAACTGAAGAGAAACAACACTAATTTCAAAATTGACTGGCAAACTGTGAAGAAATCAAACACAAATAGACGAGACTCCGGCTTATGCAACCTGTGTTTAGAAGAGAAGCTCGAAATCCTCAGCTGCAGTCGTGACAACCTAAACAAAAGAACTGAACTCCTCACAAGCTGCAGACATGGGAAGAAGCCAAGCCGGGCCAGAATGAAATAAACTGACAATGTTGGGTTGTACTCATTATGCCTGAAGATCGCCACCACGGTGTGCGTGAAACTCAGAGTAGCATGAAATAAAACTGTGTATTTACATATATATATATATATATATATATATATATATATATATATATATATATAACCATGGACAGCCATATATAATATATATATAATACTGATGATAGTAAAGTAACATTGGCTCGATTTGGAAACTGATTGACTTGCTTATCATCAGGTCCAACGATTTATGTCAGTGGATCTATAACTAAAGGCTGAAATAAAGAATAATTGATGGCTACGTTAATTGCTTCAATGCCAGACATGGGTCAATGTCGGTGTCTGTCCTCTCCCATCCAGGCAGTGATTGATTGGTCGGATGAGTCTATGAGAGAGCAGGAACTGTACAGGAATGTCAATTATGTGGTCAACGCAGGTAGAACACATGCAGAAAGAAAATATTCTCATTAATTCAAGAATGTTCTTCATGTTGTATTAAAATTTTCTTGACCTAAATGCAATGGCAAATATATTCTGATCACAAAAGTATCAAATGTCAATGAAGTGTCTGTCCTCTGTCAAGCAATAACGTCTGACAGTCATTGATTGGTCGGATGCGTCTTCAAGAATCGGATAAACTATGAAAGATTAAGGACTGCAGAGGAATGTCTTTTATATAGCCAGAGCAACTAGAACACATGCATGAGAAGATGTTCATGAATGTTATCATGTTAGTATCAAAACTTTGCTTTCACCTTATTGCAATTGCAAACCATTTATAATTCTTAAACTATATAAAACAACGGAAAGTGAAGACAGGTGTTTCAGGAGATACAGCAGTTCATGATTCTCGGGCAACAACAGGAAAAGACTTTGTTAACAATCACCTGAGAAAACTATATCATAATATCTTTGGTTGGTCATTCCGATTATACAGATTACAGCTGTAAAATTGAGATTTATTTGAGAAAGTGTTTTAATTGTCCAAAGATCATTAATGAAAATGCTGTTAAAATAATGTTTCTAATCTCTTGCAATATTGAAATATAGAATTAATCTGCCAAGCATCCTGATTTGTTCATGAAAAATGTCAATTGTTAGAGAAACCCATATTGAATTTCAATTGTTGGCATAACGCGTACTCATCTTATCAATCAAAATGGCTCCCACAGTAAATATCTTTTGTGTGTGATCAATTGCAAGCGATATCTACAAGTGATATCTACATTGTAGATATTGCTACAATCAAATCGTCATAATACTATTACACATCAGTTAATGACATCACAAATCGTTGGCATCACTGTGAACACTGCTGACAATGTTATGACGTCACAATTGTGATGACGTAGCAATGCTATGAAGTCATAATGCTTATGACGTCACAATGCCATGATCTCACTGAGATCGCTAGTGAAGAAGCTAAATGGCAATTTTGTGTTTCAGTTTTGTCATTCTTCGGCTAATAATTGTTGAAGAATGATTTTGAATGATCAATAAAATCTCACCCTCGTGTTTTTCTGATATCACATATATCAACACTCGTTGATTAAAGTAAAACTATATTCGGCGAGCCTCGGCCATAAGTAACTTTAATCAATTTGTGTTGATATACTTCATATCAGAAGACACTTGGGTGAGAATCTATTTTTCAATAGTGGTCAAATATCATTTCCAATTTTGCATGGCATCAGTTATTGACTACTTAAAATTGACATGTTTTTTTAACTTTACCGTCACTTCATACAATGTCTTCAAAAGTCCTTTGAATATTTTCGTCACGTGTCATCATATTGAGAAATGTAAATGTCCAGAGTCTTATGCATGGCTTTTAGCCGAGCTGAATGGTGTTTAAACTCGTGCAAGTAAAAACAAAAGTCACAGGAACATGATGTCAATGATTTAATATAAGTTTGGAATATAAGACAATATTACTAAAATTATTCAGCACAATTCGAAAGTCACCAGTTTAATCCCTGAATGAATAAAACATAAAGTCTTTTTATAGTATACAAATACTAATATCACCATAAAAAAAATCGTGTAGATTAATGTTTCAATGTTACAAATGCGTTACCATTGAGATATCAATCAATGTCAGTATTACGCAAATGATGATTAGATGCTGATCCGAGAAATGTTGTTTAATATGCAATGGATATGTAGCTTGGTGGCTATCATTACAAAGGAGAGTGTTTTTACATTGACTTGGAACAGCGTCAATATCGTTCATGTCAGACATGATTGAATATTGATTCTATACACGTTATTTGATATGGTTGTGGCTAGTGTTGAGACTTCACAGTTAGTGACAGTTTATTATTGGAAGAGCGACGTTCATGTTGAGCGTGGTAAGTGGGTAGCACTTTCGACAGGTATGTTGATACGGGCCCATTTTAATGGTGATACTTCAGTGTTGCAAACTTGTAATTGCATCGGTAATTGTAGCCAGTGTATAAATGGATGGGAGTCAGGCATACGACTATGAACGGCCAGGCAAAATAACAACTTTCCAATGCAAGGCATCCTTAAGAAGTCTGTGCTTAGAAATCCAGGCCCACTTTGCATTTCTGGTGCAGCGAGGGAAATACCGTAAGGGTTAAATCAGCCAGTAATGCAGACTGGCAAGAGTTATGCCTTGCGTTTGGAAGTTGGCAAAATAATGACTACGTCTTCAATCGTTCGACGGGCACTAATATCACATTCCTAACTAAAGATTGATAGTTCTACAATAGGTGTTTTGGACAGATATAGTTTAGAAATACTATTGAAGTGTGGCTATGTTCAGCTCTTACTATACAGCATGACTTCTCAGAAACGACGGGCTTCGTAAATAGGACACCATGGTGTTGCACGACCTCCAGAAAATACCTCAACCACTCTCAGCACATGGTACTGATAAATAGGACTCGAGAATTATATCCAGCAATGAGTGTATTGTCCTGAATTGCAGTGTAGCATTGTATCTTGTATCACTACATGAAGAACAGTTGTAGATGAAGTTGCCATATCCCGGACCTCTTGATGCGTCGTTGAACGCTGTAAGCCCTGCCATATCTCGCCTCTATTCCAAGTGTAATTAAGATGTTACTTAAGTACTTTGCTTATGGACTACTGATTTATTGGTTGATTTTAGTTCATTAGTTGATGTTTACGTGAGAATAAATACGTCACGTCTTATATGAATAGACCTCAACGAACAAATACTGTTCATTTGAATACTTGCGGTTACATTTTCAGACAAACCCTAGGCCAGATTGAAATACACCAAAATCAAATTAAACCTGGCAAAGTCCTATTGAAAAATCCGATCTGTTTTCAGTTGGACAATCTAACATAACGAATTATTCTAATAATAAATACATATATATTTTGTTTTATAAGTCTTCATTGCAAGTGAACTGGAGGATTTGTCCTCCTCTTGAAATTTATGATTTACTTTCTACTGTATCATCTATGAGATTTATGGCTGTAGAGCACAGACTGACAACAGAAATTCTCTCTTGTTCATTTTAGTGATATTAGTGACGTTTGTTTGGCTTTAAAGGGGCAGTAGCACGTTTTTTCGCTGAAATATGTCGATGAAATGTATTTGGAAAATAATGTCACCAATAGTAAAACACCCTTCTCTCTTTCAGAAAATCAAGTTAAAAGTGAGAGTACATGTTCCGGAAAGCCATGAGAATCGTTTTTGTCATTCGAAATAATAAAATGTGTTCACAATAAAATGGCCGCCATGCAATTTTTGCTTTATACGCAACACCGTTATTACCACTACGGATAATAGGTTTGTGTGATAAGATGTTTGACTCTCTAAAGTAAATATAAATGGCATAAACTATCATTTTAAATTGGAAATTTGAAAAAATAAAATTTGCAAAAAACGTGCTACTGCCCCTTTAAGCATACTCACGAAAGAGCAAGGATTGTCTGAAAGATATATTCGAAATTATGTCAAGTTTATTTTAGTGTTATCATTCAATCCTTTAAAGCATGTCTACGTAAGCC
The DNA here is from genome assembly GCA_936450465.1 of Gibbula magus. Lineage (NCBI taxonomy): Eukaryota > Metazoa > Mollusca > Gastropoda > Trochida > Trochidae > Gibbula > Gibbula magus. The sequence goes on along the minus strand of OW388292.1, from coordinate 63,325,117 downwards.
TCTATGGCGTATGTCTCGTGTGATTTTTTTTAGTTTTGATATCCTGTTGTGTAGTTTTGAAGTTTATGTCATGAGAAAGGTCATTGTTGCTATAATGAAGATTAACTGATAGATGTTATATATTTACCTCTTTGCAGTATGTCACCAAGGCTGTAGTTCAGCTGATAAAATCAAGTAGTCGATACCCGGCCAAGTCATGCCATGTTATGCATTTTACATCCAAAGATAAAAAGCTAGTCAGACGTAACTTCAGAGGGCTCTCGATGCTTAGAATTTTCCAAATGTCCATTCTGTCAGAGTTCGATTTTATTAGGTTTCTCCTTTTTGACTACCTGTCAGTTTTGCTTTACAAGAGTACTGTTACGAGGCAAAACAAATTGCCTGAAGTCTGACACAAGTCAACACATGTCAGTATGGTGGTTATTGACGATATCCTTTTAGAATGTGGTTCATTGTGGTTGTCTGCAACGAACGTCTTCGTGATATTACGTATGTGCAAAAGTTCCATGTATTTATCTGGTGTTGAATTTATATGTGATATACATGGGTAAATTGTCTTTCACCTGTCCATTTATCGAAATACATGTAAAATGTGTTTTTTGTAGAACATATACCTAGCTAATGGAATAAAATATCAAAACGTACTTGGCATACACATGGAACAAGTGTGTACCTGGTTCTTCTTGAATAGTCTTAAATTCCCATTTTCTGCATTTTAATGATAATAGTTCCACTGCGTAAATATCAAGGTTCTTGTTGAAGATATATCTTTATAGATTTGGAATTCAAATGAAGCAAATGGTGAACTACGTGTATGCTGAACAAGCAGTGAACGAGTTCTTTTGTAAAATTACCATCAGTTGTAAAATTACCATCATTACATACATCATTTTATGAATTAATGTATTTCATGTATCTTGATGTAAACAATTACGATATTGTAAAATTGAGTTAAAATGTCTAATATCAAATTCATTTATTTCTTTAAAGAAAAAGCACTGTTTCGTTAACTTAAGAAGAAAGTATTTTACAGCAACATGTTCTCATTTAACAAATATATATCTCTCAACTAATAAGAATTTTACACTGTTCTTCTCGCTCTATCACACTTTAATGATAACCGTTAGGATGCCGTTGTTACTTTATAGGGTCTCAACTCCAAGGTTCAAATAATTTTTGAAATTTTGACCAAAAAGAGTCTGATTTTTGGACTTTGTCTCGTTTCCGGAGCATATCTCAAAAACTATTTTACTTGGAAACTTCAAATTTGATATGGAATTTACCCATTTGGTGCTGTTGTGCCTTTTAGGGATTCAACTCCAAGGTTCAAATAATTTTTTGAAATTGTGACCAAAAACCGTCCTTTGTTTGGACTTTGTCTCGTTTCCAGAGCTTATCTAAAAATGTTTTGACTTGGAAACATCAAATTTGGTATAGAAATAACCTTTATGGTGCGAGTGTGACCTTTAGGGGTCCCAAGGTCCAAATAATTTTTGAAATTTTGTCATTTGTGTCATTTCTAGGGCATAACTAAAGCACTATATGACTTGAAAACTTTACTTTGGATGTTGCCTATATGTGCCTTTCATTGGTTTAAACTTCATGGGCTTATGGCATGGTATGGTGTCCGGCGTCCGTCCGTCTGTAAACTTATCGCTTTTTCGACTTCTTCTTCAGAACCAATAATTGAAATTTCATGTGTAGACTCCTGGCCCTATGAGGATGCTAAATTGTAGATTTCGTGACCCCATGACCCCAAATAGGGTCACAGGGGTCACAACCTTAAAAACCTATTTTCATCTGCTTCTCCAGTTCCAAAAGGTCTAGAGAGCTAAAAGTTGTGTGCAGACTCCTTGGTAAATGAGGATTCTAAATTGTAGATTTCATGACCCCATGATCCCAAATGGGGTCACAGGGGTTACAACCTTAAAAACCTATTTCCATCTGCTTCTCCAGACAATTCCCTTTTATCATATTTTCTTTTAGATATTACATGTGACATTTACATGACATCTTCCTCGATAAAGTGATTGATTTGTTAATATTTATTAGATAATGATTGAAACGGTTTGTAGAATTTAAACCTTTTAAGAATTTGACATTTACAACTCCCGCTTTAGCCTCTTTATGCTCTATTGTGACCCTCAACACTTCAGTCGCCAGACTGGTTGGAAGCTTAGCGGGAGGACCTGATTCGGCCCGCAGTCAAGCAACAAAATTACTTCACCTAAGGCAGTTTGACAGTCGCTAACAACTCCAGCTCACCAGCAGAATGGTAGTTCTTAAGGAAGGATCAGATTACTTTCATTGACATAATTATTGATACTCTATAGACAGACATTCTTATGAACAGGCTCATAATGATGTATCCACAGAAATTGATTTGAGGTATTCCACTCATTGTTTAAAAGCCTACAATGTATTGGTGTATATGCTTACATGTAACCATTTAGCACTTTGAAGGTTTTACTTGATATGATAATTCTCTATCTTTTGAGCCTTAAATATGTTAGTATAATTGTGATGTATTCATTATCTATATATGAGTACATAGTTAACAACAACATATTCAAAATTAATTTCTAAGACTGCATATTTGATTGTATATATATGCTTTAGAGCCAGTTTCAAACCTTTTAATATAGAGTCTTAAGTGCTATATACAGCATAATACATTGATTTCTTATATACTGACATGTATTGATTATTATCTACTTATATTCCACCTTTCACACTTGTTTGATCATGAAACATTGACAGTCATTGATTTCCTACTCCTTCTCTTAAAGACATTCTTGTATCACTTAAACTGAATTGACCGTAGTGTCAGCAGCATGTACATGTACTATATGTACATTGATAGATCATTACAATGACATTCTAATGTCTATTCTATTAAACAGAATAAGGAATATTAATTTGATGTATTTGAAAATAATATGATATAACATGGCATAATGCTTCATATACACATTTGGTACTTCAAAATTGAGCTTTTAAAGGCGCTGTAGCACGTTTTTTCGCTCAAATAAGTCGATGAAATGTATTTCAAAAATAATGTCAACAATAGCAAAACACCCTTCTCTCTTCGGAAAATCAAGTTACAAATGAGTGTACATGGTTCCGTAAAGCCATGGGTATCGTTTTTGTCATTCGAAATAATAAAATGTGTTCACAATAAAATGGCCGCCATGCAATGTTTGCTTTATACGAATTACCGTTATTACCACTACGGATAATTGGTTTGTGTAATAAGATGTTTTACCCTCTAAATTAAATATAAATGACATAAACTATCATTATAAATGAGAAATTTGAAAAAATAAAATTTGCAAAAAAAAAAGGTGCTACAGCGCCTTTAAGTATTATTAAATTATATTAATTGTCAATGTGAACCCCGCTGATAAAATGATAAAAGTTGATTGTTTTAGATATTACGAAAATCTTACAAGAAAATCTGTCAATGCTGGAAAAGGTCACATTTTACATTTTGTTTAATTTTCGAAATCAATGATTTACTGCCTTTATGGTTTAAACATATTTTATTTCATGAAGAATTGGATTGGTAAACAAGCTATGAGCTTATATACTGCCTTTATGAGTGTTATGATATTTAAAACCAGGTTGTGGATTTAAATTAGGCATTACGAGTATGTCTGACCACGCTTTATACTACATATCAGTTATTTTTTTTCAATCTTTTATCTTTTAATACTGATTTGTATAGTTACATTGGCTCTGTTGGAAAACTGATTGACTTGCTTATGAGGTTCAACTATTTATCAACTGATCGAGAGGCATTCTAGAAGTTGGTGTTTATTATCAAGCATCTTGATGACGTCTAAGGATCTATACCGAAACGTCGCTATTGTTAATAAAGACATTGATCACCCATTAAACCGTTGCCTTCTTCAACTATATATGTCAGTTGTGCTATAGCTAAAGTATATAATAATAGAAAAATTGTTGGCTATATTAATTGCTTCAATGCCAGACATGGGTCAATGAGATGTCTGTCCTCTCTCATCCAATAAGATATGGCAGTCATCAATAAGTCGGATGAGTCTCCAAGAATCGGATAAACAATGAGATAGCAAGAACAGAAGAGGAATGTCCAAGATAAGGTCAAAGTAACAATAACACATTCAAGTGCAGAATATTTAATAATTTAACTCATTTCGTTCTAAAACTTTACATCCTGTTGCAATTGAAAAATATTTTTAATTCTTAAAACATATAAAACAAATAAATGTGGAGTTATTTCAAGAGTTATAACAGTTCATAATGCTCAGAACAATATTAGGAAGGCACTTTGTTTTTATTAACTGAAGAAAAATATATTGTAATTGTACCTATTGCTAGCAGCATCATCTTTTGATATCTATACATCATTCGTATATAAAATGGTGTGTGTGTTTTTTTAGAAAGTGATTTGTTTGTCAGAACTAGTGTCGAAATAAAAAATGAAAATGATGTTTTAAAAGTTTGTAATCTTGCCCAAATTCTTTATTTCCTCAGCTAAAATGTCACCCCTAAGGTTAATGCACATTGCCTCACACTTGTTAACATTATGTCAACCTTTCGCTATATGTTCCTCAATATGATTTCAAAGTTTGCATGGCATCATTTATTGACCACTTCGAATTGACATGCTTGTTAACTCTAGTGACACTTAAGTTTCCTTCAATGCTCCGTACGTCTATATCTTCAAAGGGCCTTTGAATATTTACATCGCTTGTCATCATGTTGAAAATGTAAATGTTAAGCTTTTGGAATAACTCTATAAACGGTGTAGAAACTCATGTATTTACACGGCCAGGAACAATTTTACCCAAATTATTGTAATACAATCACTAATGAAGTCTCTGAATGCAAAACAGATGAATTCTTAATATAGGGATACCTACGGTAATAAAACATAGGCGGTCAATGGGACCGACAGGGTGCTTTATGAGACAATAAAACATGCTTGTGATTTTAGACGTCAGTTAGGGCGTCGCTTAGCAAATGACATCATATTTTATGTCACTTCGATTGTTCAGTGCTAAAGAATGTGTTCTACGACGGGAGGCATTTATATTTTCAAAATATAGTTTATACAAACAACATAATATCTTCATGGTTTTTATAGAAAAGCGAGCAACTATTAAAGGGCATATTATATAAGAAATAGAAGACTCGTTGTTGTGCTTTATCGTAGAATAAAACATAGCAGAGAGCATAAAACACTCAGGGCTGCGCCCTTCGTGTTTTATGCTCCCTGCTCTGTATTATTCAACGATAAAGCACGCCAACTCGTCTTCTGTTTCTTAAATATATAATACTCCTGGTTTAAGTGTTACAAATGTGTTAACAATGAGATGACAATCAATGTCAATATTATACAAACAATGATAAGATACTGATTCAAGATGTACCATGAACATGTAGCTTGATGACTATCATTTCATAGGAGAATTTTTTCAACGTTGACTTGGAAGAGCGTCAATATAGTTCATGTCAGACATGATTGGTATTGATTCTAGAACTGTTGTTTGATATAGTATTAGCATTTGCTTTATGTCCACTGGTTAATGATAAAACTGTATGGTATTTAAAAAACCAAATCACAAGATGGAACCTTTGCACAAACTGTTGACTGTCTGACTGTCGCCAGAATGCTTATGACAAGCATGAGTGGATTGAGCTTGTGAGACTTCACGGTTTGTGACAGTATTTCACTGGAAGAGCGAATATTGTGTTGAGCCTTATAGTGGACAACTCTCAGGGCAGGTATGTAGGTACTGGTCCATTTTACTGGTGATACTTTAGTTTTGCAAACTTATAATTTCAATGATAGGTTATAGGAAGCCAGTTTATATGTAGATGGGGGTCACGTAATCATATGAAAGTGTTAGGAGAACGTAAAATAAGTCAAGCAGAATCGGATTGTTGTTGGAGATAACATTGATATGCCGTTTACTGTAGAATATTTCAAATTAGTTTTTACTTTGAAATTAAGAAAAAAAATTATATCAAGCATGCATGGGTTCAACTAGGAGAATGGAGAATATTATAATAGGATGATCATCGATGTGTGTTAAAATATATAGAACTTCATCATTCATTTGCGAAGCCGTTATTGAATTCGATGGTTTTCACACCTAAAATTGCATATCAATATGTTGGACCCCCCGAGAGAATTGTAATTGCTAAATGTGAAAATATAGATATTGTTTTCTTTCCATTTTCTTTTTCGTTTGCTTCTTACTTGACAAGTTGACATGCTTTCGTTTTGTGAATGTTCATAGAAATCCTTAAGGAATAATTTGATGGAATGAATATGATTTTATGCAATTTAAATATTTAATTGTATTGTTATCTCATGCAAAGTTTTTTTTTACATTTAAACAAGCGCTTTCTCGATCAGTGTTAGGACTTTACCACAACAACATTTAACTGAGTGCAGTCTTAACTCGTGAACATTAATTAATCATGTGAACATATAATGTTTCTAGACATTGATTTTTAAAGGAATAAACACAAACCCAAAGAAAAGTAAAAAATATGTTGGATTGGAATTTTCATTTTTATCTCTTCCAAACGCGTTTTCAAGAACAAGTCAAGTTATTGCATGGGATTTAAATTTGAAATTATGCAATGTTATCTTAACACACTTAGTACTTGGGTAGGTGAATTTATATCTCATCAGAGAACATTGGTATTGGCTGACACGAATAACTGTCAGTCAGGCAAGTTGACTACATCTTCAACCATTTTGTTCAACCGAGATACTATCTCCTACGTAGCAGAAATTAAGTCCTGCGAAGCAGAAATTAAAATCCCCGTTGGAGAAATAAAGTCCTACGTTGGATCTCCTAGGTATAAGATAGTCTGGCACTAATATTCTTCCGTGAGTTTGAAATGCCTTAAAATAAATAAAAAAAAAAGAATTATCCTACTTCTTCGCCATTCAGAAGGCTCCACGAAGGACTAAAAGTTTTTAAATTATATTACGTTTATTTTATTGAGATCATTCGATCCTTTAAAAGTATGTGTAAGTATACCTCTTATTTCGTCTGTCTCTTGTGGTGTTTTAAGTTTTAAAATGCTGTTTTGTCATTTTGAATTTAATGTCATCAGAAATGCCAATGTTGGTTTAAGTGATACATGTTATATATTTACCTCTTATAGTTATGTCACCAAGGACGAATTCGAAGTTCAGCTATTAGACCCCAGTCTTCGATTCCTGGTCTGTCATACCATCACACGTTAAAGTGGAAGTTACTATATTCCCAGCTTGACGCACTACATTATAAGGATAGATTGCCACTTGATCTTCATGTAGTGCAGATGCGATAAATACCTAGAACATAATACAGTTTCCTATTTATAATTTTAATAAACATATAGAGTTGATAATAACATGGTAATGTCTTCCCATTTGCCTCTATAATTACGGATTCTGCAAACACAACATCTCAAGATCAAAAGCTAGACAGACATAACTCTCTACGTTGAGAATAGTCAACATGTCCATCGTCAAGAGTTCCATTTTTGTTGAAGTTTCTCTATTCTGACTACCTGTCAGTTTAGCTTTACAAGCATACTGTAGCGAGGCAAAACAAATTGCCGGGACTAACTGCTTGAAAGCCTTGCATAAGTCAATGACACGTTGATATCATGGTTATTGACGAAGGAATGTTCCTAGTACGAGTCCATGCATGAATTGTCATTTTGGTTGTTAGCAATGAACGTCTTCGTGGTAATGTAGATATGTGTACCACCTTTATATATTGTATTAAAAGCTGATATTTGTATATTTCCAAATTGAAACGGGTTAAAGATGTATCTCAATAAATATTGTATACTCATGCAACAAACTTATGATTGTTAACCTTTGACTGTATAAACTCTCCTGAAAATATATAATTTTGAAGATGAAATGTTGACGTTATCTTTCAATGTCTTCTCAAATGATACCGGCGGTTGGTGAGAGTTTTTAATTCGTGTCTTATGATCTTGCTATGTCAACTCATTTATATGATGCAGTTACTGTAAAAATGTTTAACTATGCAAGATCTCTTTTGTAAAATAAATCATCTGAAAGTTGTATATAACTTAACTTAACTTATGTTACCTCTTGCGTTCTTCCATGCTACAAGCTGTACTAACTAGACATAAAATGACCTTGTTCTAAACAAATCAGCATAGGGGTTCTTATTTAACGATGTTGGTCATTTATATTTTGACCTATATTATCATTTAATAAACAATAAACTGACAAACAAATTAAAATGTTCAATTCTTGAAATTCGACCCGACTGCTGTATTAACCATGTTCCTCTTTTCTTTCTTTTCTTCTATAACCTTCATCGATTAAATGGTTGATTTGAAAACATTGCTTCAAAATCGTTCTAAACGAGTTCTTGGATTAAAACCATTTACAAAAAATCAAGAATTTAGTTGACCCAGATATGTTGACTCTCAACACTGCAGACCTTAGACGTGTTGGAGGCTTAGTAGCGAACCTGTCGCTTTTGTTCATGTCAGACATGATTCGGCCCTCGGTCAAGCAACAAAATTACTTCACTTAAGGCAAGTTGACAGTCGCTAACAACTTCAGCTTACAAGCAGGAGGATAGTTCTTACGGAAGGATCAAATTACTTCCATTGCCATAATTATTGATACTCTATAGACAGACATTCATATGAACAGGCTAATAGCGACGTGTCCTCTACAATGAGGTCGCCCACTACTTATCTAATGACCTACAATGTACTTGGGTATATGCTTACAGTTAATCATTTAGAACTTTGAAGGTTTTATTGGTGGTATAATCCTATGCTTCCTATCCATCTTTTTGAGCTCTTAAAATTATAGAATACTATGATTTATAAACCTCTCGTGACGTCACACTATTGTTCTTCGGAGACATGTGTAATTTCCCTGAAATCTGATACAGTCGTGTTTCCTCGGGCAAATAATATCATGTCTGTGATTGTCTTCAAATATCTATTAAAAGCCGAGATGTCACGTTAAAGATGAAAGTCAGTCGGGCAAACTGTTTTGAAAAAAATGAACTTGAACTTTGGATTGATAACTATTTACCACAAAATATCATCTTTTCGAAATACTTGATTTTGTTTGTCACATTACATAAACATTGCTCTGATGAATCAAATCATTACATCAGCCCAAAAGTATATAAATATATGCAATATTAAAAGCATACTTCCCAAATTCAGTAATTACCCAAAAATTCTAATATTTCTAGTAGAAAAATTCATTTAAAAAAGAAACAATGAAATTGAAATATTCAAGAATAAGTGGAACTCACTCATTCCAGTAATTAACAATTGATTATCTATGGATACTTCTGAGTAAGTATTTTCAAACTTAAGACTGACCAATGTTTGTATATGTCACACTATATATCAAATGTATATATATTCATTCTGTAACCAATGGGGAACTAATACAAATTTTTTTTTAAATAAAATAAAATAAAAATGTTTTGAAAAATATGTCTAAATTCAAATACTAATCCGCAAATGTTGCCTTATGGTTGTCTCGAACCTGAAACCTAAATACAGCTGCATGCCAAAGCCAGCTATCATAACATTGTATCATAACACTGTATCATAACGCTGTATCATAACACTGTATCATAACACTGTATCAAGACGGCTGACCTGATGTAGGTGTTCTAAAACCAACCTACTCAGATTATATTGCAACATTTCATGGACGATTCCTTTGCTTTTTGCGTATTCAATTAATTAGACATAACTTTAATTAATAAATAATATAATTCATAATCGGTCTAAAAAACGTGAATCGACGGCATTATTGATAAGTGAGCCCTCCTCCCGTTGGCTTTTGGCATCGTGCTAAAGTGCCATTAATGTTTTTCCTACAATTATTCAATATATGTATGTTAACGTCAACATTAAATTTTGTTCAACGAACTCTTACATTTATATGCCTGTGAATTTTGTTGTATTAATGAGCTCTATGAGCCAGGTTCAGAGCTTTGAATACATAGTTTAAGTGATAAAGACAACATTACACATGGATTGTTTTCGTACATTTACTGATTATTATCTACTTATATTCCTTCTGTCATGCTTGTTCGATCATGAAATATTTACATTCATTGATTTCCTACTCCTTAACGTAAAACATTTTTGTAGCACTAGATTTGTGTCAGCATCGGTAAAAGGAAATTCTAACGTCTATGGCATTAAACAGGATGACGAATATTATGTTTTGTAGAAGAATGTAGTATAAATGACACAATGCTTCATATATACATTTATCAATTACAACAGCACTTAAGGTACCTTGCAATGCTACTAATTATCAATGTTTCTGATTGATAAGTGCACCCTTGGAGATAACACAGGTTGGTTGTTTAAGGTATAAGAAAATACGTAAATACTTGAAAGATCATATTTTAAACTTCGTTTGCATGTTGAAAATCGTAAAAAGGGGGCGTTTATTTTAAAACATGTCTGTTGATGTCCAAAAGAAAAAGGAACATCGATTTGATTTAAGAGTTTTATTCAAAATAAGTATATCAAATAAAGAAGAGTTAAATGTAGTTGTGGGACATCTTCCAAGAGATTTGAGCAAGACATTTTCCTGTTTCTTAAAACATGGCGGTCGCATTGAATGTGTAGTGACTGATCGTTACAGACATTCGACAGTCGCCGGGGGACTCGATATACCATGTTCCTTACACTTTACTGGACATTAGAGGTTGATAGCAAGATTGAAAACTCTTCTTCAGTGAAACATTAGTTAGTCTAAGTAAGGTAAGTCGATACATACGGGGGCGTTTATTAGGGGTTATTTTCCGTGAGTCAAACATGGCTTAGGGGGACGTTTATTAGGAGATGGCGTTTATTAGGATGAATACGGTATATGAAAATACGTAAATACTTGAAAAATCAATTTAAAACTTCGTTTAGGTTGATTGTGGTAATCATTGTTTTACATCTGTTATTGGAGTTTCCATTGACATTTTGTTTTTATGTTACGTTAATGAAAGATGAAGCTCAAAAGAGAGCTTCTATTCTTTAATGCTGCTAATAATCAATATGTCTAGTCAATTAGTGAACCCTGTGGATAATAAAAGTTCATCAGAAAAATTGTTAGTAGAGGTATTAGACAGATCTTACAAAGGAATCTGTAAATGGTAGAAAATGTCATATTTTACATTTCGTTTGGATTAATTTTAGAATGATTGATTTACTGCCTTTATGATAATAAAAGTAGAAAACCATAATACTTGTACATTATGTTTCCATTGACATTAATTTTGTCTATCATGACAAAGGAGGTAAACCTTCTCAGCACCGAAAACTTTTTTGTTTTTGTTGTTTTTAGTTAAAACAAACTTCTGCTCTCATTAGCATCTATATATCATGTCACTGAAATGTATATGTTGGTGCTTTATTTCGTCATTTAGCTCATGTTTATGTTTGTTGTAGCAGATGATCTGTTTGTGTTGATATGTATATGAGTAAACAGTCGCTGAGAAAACAAATATTTCTCTTTTGCGAGCAACACTATCAACAATATTGTTGTGAGGGACTGTTCTCTTTATGTATGTCTTTAGAATGATGTCCCAATTATCAAATATTAGTTCAGCTTGTGTCCTATGACGATGTCGTAATTGACACTCTAATCTTACATATTCTTATCTTTTAAAGGGGGGTTATCCCCCGGTATGTATAGCCTGCCAGTGTCCCCTCACAATCAACCACATACTATGTGAATGTTGGCACATTGCACATATCAGGGAAACTTTTTATCCTTCTTTTTCAATCAGTGAAGTTTTTACTCATTTCGGTGAGTGTTTTAGATTTTCAAAGGCTATACACGTTATTGACACATTGTAAAGTTTAATATTCAACTTGTGATAATATGGTGATGTTTTAACGGCCTTCGTGTCGTGTTCTGTTTTTCTTTTGCAAATTATTTTTAAATTAGGCAAAGAAATTGAATATCTTGCCGCTAATGGATAGGACACTGGCGAAGCGGCGTTAAACAATAACTCACTCACTCACTCACTCACTCAAATAGAAATCAAGTAGGCATTCCACGTATGTTACTTTTTTCCACCTCGAGCCTTTACAAGGAGGCCTACAAAGGACGTTATGATTTTGACAGGCAAATAAAGTACTGTATTAGAAGGCTCAATTTTTACCTTAGCTACAAAAGAACAACGCAGTGGAAACCACAATAGTAATCTGTTACTTTTCCGTGTAATTGCGAATAAAACAAGACGCTGTTGCAAAGAAAGTCAAAGACTAAATGTCATTGTAAGTTGATGAATTCTTCTCTCACCTGCCTCCAACATGAAGCTCGTTAACTAAAGCCCTGTTTATACGGCGAGCGTTTGCATACGAGTAAAGCATTACACATATGCAAATTTGCTCATATGAGCAAACTTCGCCGTATGGACGCATTTGCACATATGTATATTTTACTACCGTAAGCAAAATTTTCACTGCCGTAAGCAAATTTGCACCTAGTCAGGGGCAGGTGCAAATTTTTACTACCGTGAGTAAATATGGTATTTTCACTTTTCTAGAAAAAAGTTCGTCGTATACAGACATAGTGACTTCACACAGGTTGAGAATATATATTAGAGAACTTTAGAAACTCTTAATATTGTTTTTTCAAATTCTCTATAAATAGGATAATCTCATTCTTGCACGCGATGACCTTCGAAATCCATCTGATTATCCGATGTTCATTATATAATTAGGGCGAAATAGTCAAAACAATGTTGACAGATATAAATTAATGTCATTTATTTAGTTTACACCTAATAAATATTTGTTGGCATGTTTTAGGAATTCTCTATTCATATATTAAAATAGTTGGAAGCTCATTTGCATAGGCAGAAATTAAACACATATGAACGCATAGCAAATTTACTTTACTCACGTGTGTATATTACTACCATAAGCAATATTGCATATGTGCAAAGTTCGCCGTATAAACAGGGCTTAAGTTTGTTGTGTATTTTTGCATCGAATTGATACAGTTGAATATAGAGTTCTTTAAATTGGCATTAAGGATACTTTAAGAAATAAATATCAGTACACAATTAAGACCAAAGCTATTATATATTTTTGAAAACTGATATTGGTATAGTTGCATTGGTTCGATCAGTCGAAGCTGATTGACTTGCTGACAATCAGGTTCAACGATTTATGTCAGTGGATATATAACTGAAAGCTATAATAAAGAATAATTGGTGGCTGCACCAATTGCTCCAATGCCAGACATAGGTCAATGAGATGTCTGTTCTATGTCATCCAATAAGGTCAGGCAGTCACTGATTGGTCGGAGGAGTCTTCAAGATTCGGATAAATTGTGAAAAAGCAAAAACTTTAAGAATGTCCATCAAATATTCGTTCCACATAATTGCAGTCATTATGTCAATAGATATTCCAATCAATGATTATGTCATATATAAAGTTGTTTCAAAGGTTATGGCAGTTCATAATCCTTACAGAACAATAGGAAGGGGATTTGCTTAAGACAAGACAAAATTAAACGTGTATTGTATTGAAGGTCTTCGGTCCATATGCAGGAAAAGTTATATTTACAAAAAGTGAAAGGTTCGTAACAAATGGTCTCTTAATTAACTGGTGTCTTGTATAAATAATGACAGATTTCTGATATGTTGTTCATCACACGAACGTAATAATGATGTAAAAGCTATATCCAGGAGCTTGGTCAAAAACTTATCGGGTATATATTTCTTTCTAATTTCATCAAACGATTTACAGAAGAAGAACAAGATCTCGATGGACAGCCCTCTGCCTTCATTTACCGTAAAATTTAACAATCCTAATGTAAATTGTATCGATTAATGAATTAAATCTTTGCACATGAGTGTCGAAATATATGTTTCTTGTGGCAGTAGAGTTACTCCTGTAACAATCATAACATGTGCTGTTATATAGACTTGATTACCATTCCTGAAGACAGCTGATCAAAAACTTACAACTCGATCACGAAAATCGTTAATAAAACCATCATTATTACCAAGGGTCCGATTTAACCAAGCAAAGACAAAGCCATGAGAAAACAATAATAATCTTACGTTTGATGCCCAAGATACTGTACCATCAGTATCTAAGTATACCATCATATTATATGATAACTTTGGAATCGGCATATTAAGAATTATTAGTAAGTATTTCAGACTGCGAGATAGTGTAAAGAGTTTACATGTATCTACCACTCTCCCTATATACCATGATGTTTGGTGTTGAAGGCCTAACCTCCAAAATCTTATACATGCTAATAAGTTTACTTTTTCAGGAAAACCCCATATGTCTGGCCCATGTAATGGCTTTTTTGGGGCATCAAAAAGTTTAAGGAATAGGCCAGGTGTTAACATACCAATTTTATACATTGTTGATATAAATTAGAAAAGAGTTTTTGTTTTGCGTAACGCAAGATCGCGAACACTTTTTCTTCTTTTAAATGCATGATTAAAATGAATACTGTTTTCACAAGGATCCATTTCTTTTCCTGAGACACTGAATATAACTACATTGTTTTTTATCTAGATTGATTGATAGGTTCCATTCAATATAAAATGTTCAGTTGTTTCTGTACTCCCGCTGAAGACAACTATATTAAGTATTTTAAAGTTTATAAATGTATTTCATTTCAGCAGCATCATCTCTGGATGGCCTTACGGACCATACAGTTCATAGCTGTAAAGTTGTTTTTTTAATTTTTAATAATGTTTTGTTTCTCAAAAAATGTGTACAAATCTTAAATTGAAGTGCTGTTGACATAGTGTCTCTAATGTTTTTGGTTATTGAAATACAAAAATAAACTGCCACACTGGTTCAATTATTCAGGGAAAATGTCACACATAAGGTTAATGCACAATGCCACTCAATTGTTAGCATTACGTCAATCCTTCGCTGTCAAGTCGTCAATACTTGTCTAATATGATTTCCCCTTTTGCTTGGCGTCATTTATTGACCACTTAGAATTGACATGCTTGTTAACTTTACTGACACTTATGTTTCCTTCAATTTTCGGTATAACGTCTTTACGAGACCTTTGAATATTTACGTCACTTCCCATCATGTTGGAACATGTAAATGTAAAGGGCCTCTAGCATTGCTTTTGAAATAAATGAATGGCGTCCAAACTAGGAACACGCAGGATTGTATTGTCAATGATGAAATGACTAAAATAGAAACCAATATGACTCAAATAATTGTAGTAGAATTCGAAGATCTCCAGTTACATCACTGAATGAATAAAACATTAAGTCTTCATATACAACACGATACTCACCAGGAATTTTGTATCGATGGTTCAATCTTTTAAATGACTTGAGTGTTAACATTGAGATAGCGATAACTATCAATATTGTTTATGAAAAATATGATTAGTATTCTGATCCAAGAAATATTATTTGATGTTACTTGGACATGTTACTTAATGCTAATCATAACATAGGAGAATGTTTCAATGTTGACTAGAAGAAGAACGTCAATTTCACTCATGTCAGACTTGATTGAATTCTGCTTTAATATATGATTATATTAGGTAAGTGTTATATAAGCTGTATGTTAACTGTGCAATAATAATAATAATAATAATATAAAAAAAATTAATAATAACTAGAATTGACGCGTCAATACTTAGGTCTTCAAGACTTCTGTTTGACCTTCACGTCCATGTTTGATCAAAGAATATCACTAATAATGTTTCCAAGAAAACTTCTATGTGCAACATCTCATAATGTACAAACAAAACCGCAAACAAATATAAAAACATTCATTTTAAATGAAATTAACAAGAAAATCACATGACCAACGAATTCGTCATGATTTACTTTTTTGCTTGCATTGTTATTGCCTATCATTTAAAAAAGGTTTTAAGTCAATTTTGAAAATGTTCCCTATGTTAAAAATCGAAATCGTGATTTTCTGTCATTCTTCATCCTTAATTGTGACCGAAAAGAACTGAGGGCGAGCGATGTAATTATTGATTCCTAAAGAGTGAGATCGGGAAGTTGGAATAATGTCCCCTTGTAGTAGGTCCCGTGTAACAAGTCACCCAACTTTGAAAGGTCACTATGCGAAAAGTAATAGGAGTTAGTGCATGAAAAACAACACCATGTATTCACCAATGCTTCAGCTATATACATAAATACATGTAAGATTAGTGGTGCAAGTCATCTTCACAACGTCACGGGCGTAACGAGAAGATTTTCAAATCATCTCCCTCCGCCCTTGACCTCACGGCCCGCTTTTTCTGCGCTAAGATTTTAGCGTACTGCAGGCTAATCCGATAGGCCAATCAGAAGAAAGCTTGCAATATGAACTTCTATATTTAGACTGGGAAACACCTTTTCTAATTCGTCCAATTTCTCCGCTTATTTTGGGTCGCAAACTGTAGCACACTTTTTGACAGTATTTTGATCAGTCCCGGACTTGTATAAACTTTCAATTGATGCAATAAAATAATTACAATTCGCTTTCATAAACCTGTAATCGATAATCAAAACGTCGAAGCGGACAGCTTCAAAAGCCATAAAGTTGGCACATGGAGTGGACCCACTGTTACGATGTTACTGTTTGATAACTGCCAAACTGGATATATTCATAAATTTCGCGTATGATTTTGCGCATGTTATCAGGTATCGTTTGTTAATTTCACAACATTGCAGCTGGAAGTACGTTGAGTGATTCAATTTAGTTGGTTGTCATAGTTTTTAAAAAGTCATATAAGCTAAAAAAAAATAACTAGCACATGTTATTCACTCCGAAATCGAACAAATCAAGTGTTGAGTTTGAATGAAACTAATCCTTAATGATTTCACACTATCTTTTTTTTACAAAATACAAAATAACGCGTGTGGCATCATGGTATTTCGATTTAACAATCTCAATTATTTAATACTGAACTACATACCGAAAATACAGGTTGTATAACGTTTTTAAAACCTGTGATTTGATTTCTTGCTTGATAAACTGTGCCTATAACTCTTAATAACTCTTATTTATAAATGTTACAATTAGCACGCTATACTATTTGAAATATTCTTATTCAACGCGACGATTTGTATTCAAATCTTTTAACTTTGTTTGAACGTGGGTATTTCTCATTTGCATATGAACTACATATGTCTCCGTTATAAACTTAACAATCAACTCATAACACTTCCTGGCTCGCATTTGGTCTTCTTATTTAATAAGCATGTTTGTGATAATATATGTTCATGTATTTAAGTACTATACGACGAGAATTGCAATGTACAAGAAGAAACGTTTACCCAACGTATGTTTCTAAAAATAACAATTTTAGAATTATCGCTTCTGCAGTACCGAATGCAAACGGTGATTTCATTGGCTGTATGTAAGCAGCTGGTAAGGGGCATAACTCGTGATCACAATAGATGTCGCTGCTTCGTTACACTGTTATCTGGGCTGTTGAGGGCAAGGTAAAAAATGCATAGAATTTATTTCTATACGTTTTCACCTTGCCGTGGGAAGATGGGTGCAAGTATCTTCAGAGGAGAAGATTGTCAGAATCCATGGGGTCGGACACTTTTAAAGAAAAGAGGCAGAAAAGGCGTAATGTAATGATAAGATATAAACGAAATGGTAGTGATTTTAATGGTGATATTGTCGTAAACTTGTAAACTTGTATTTGCATCGGTAAAAGATCGGTAGCTAAGGTGGGAGTCAACTGATGTTCATTTGAAAGTATTAAAATTGTAATCAATACTTAACTATATCTGGCAGGATTTCCAGGATTGTTAGTGGAGATTACATTGATATGCATTTTCAGACTTTTAAAAAGCTGAATGTACAAATATGTATAGCTTCTATATATAATTACTTTCCATCCATTTTCATCTTCGTTTGCATCTTAATTTACAAAATTGTTTTGGAAAAAGGAATAACTTGATAGCATGCATAATGCATACATACATATATACAACTTTAAAATGTGATTATATGTGCAATATTGTATGTGTATAATTATGTGTATCTGATACAAAGTACTTGCATCTTTTATTTGTAAACGAACCATTCTTGATCACTGCAATCAATGTTAAAAAAATTACCTGAGAGTAATAATCATTCATGAACATAACAATTTACAATCCGAAGGAAGGTAAATATGTTGGATTGGGATTTCACTTTTAATCTGTTTTAAAAACCTTTCCAATATGCTTTTGATTTGACTCGGCATGTATGCGATATACTGTTATCGTAGCACACTTAGTACTTGACATTCACTACGGTAGCCGGATGAAAATCGCTGCAGACAGTATTGCCATTATTATTCATGTCAGACACGATTAACTGCCAGTCAGGCAAAATGGTGACGGCATTGTCAACCGTTTTGAAAGGCGCTAATAATGGATTCCATCCTCCAGGACGATAACTCTACAATAGGAATCAGTGGTTTGGACATAGATAGTTTAGGAATTCAATTGAAGTGTTGCTAAGTTCAGCTCTTACGGAAGTACAAAGTGACTTATCAGAAACGATAGCCTTCGTTAATTTGACATCATTGGATTGTATGATCCCCAGAGAAAACCTCAAGTACTCTCAGCACATGATAATAATTGGTATGACTGGACTTGATATACAAAACCATGGATTTACTGCCCAGCAATTAAGTGAAGCATTGCACCAAACTGCATGTAGAGCAGTTCTCTACAGCAGACAGTGTTGCCAAATCCCGAATCGCTTCATCCGTACTTGAACATGCTAAGCCCTGCAATATTCAGCCTTTGTTCAAAGAGTAATTTTAAAAGATCTTAGTTCATTACTTATGAACGACTGTATTCTTTGATTAATTTGAGTTTTTCAAAACAATGTAGATATATTTAAACACGTCTTACACAAATAAAATCTCAACGAACTAATATTCAAAGCATATATAAATGATGCTCAGTTTATATATGATGTGATATGATATATGATATTTATATATGATATGAGTTCACTTCCTAGCTTGACGTACAACACTATAACGATAGGATACCGCTCGATCTTGAGAACGATGCGGCGAATGCCTAGAACACAAACTTATTTATTTACATTAAAAATGATAAAAGAGTTGTTGACTTCCCACTCGCCTGTATAATTATGGATTCTACAAAGGAAACGCCTTAAGGTTGTTCAAGCACTTCGTGCATTATGAAAAGCTATTCAGAAACGACTTCCTAGGACGCTTGATGCTTAGAACAGTCAACTTGGCATTCTGTAAGAGTTCGATTTTTGTTGAGGTTTCTCTGTTCTGACTACCTGTCAGTTTTGCTTTACTGTGACAAGTCAGAACAAATTGCCGTGACAAATTGCTTGAAAGCATGTCTTAAGTCAATGAAGAATTTCGAAGAAATACTTCTAGAATATGCATTAACAGTTAGTTTGGCTGTAAGCGATATATGTTATATTGTAAAAATGTGCAAATGTGCAACTTTACATATGAATATGGTATGCGTCGGTTCATTATCGTTCTTCACCAGGTTTTGTCATTCTGTTCATCAATCCGTAGTTGGTCCGTCCGTGGCTCTGCTACCATACCTAGCAAATAGCTAGAGATATCACAATGAACTTTAGAAGAAACATTGAGCAAGTGTTGAAATGTTTCCTTTTGACTTTTCTAAATTATTTGCACGTAACGGATCTTTTCATAGAACAGGGACAAATACTCGATTCCTTTTCGGGCTGACTGACTGACTGAAGGTGTGTATATACATGTATGGTACATTTGTGTACACACATAAAGTAAATGGTGAAATGGCCTTTGATGGTTAAAATTTTCCTGAAAATATCTCACTTTGATAATGGAATTTCGGCGTTATATTTTCTCAAATGACACAGGCAGTTGATACGAGTGTTTCCTTCGTGTCTTAATGAACTAACTAAATTAACTCAAATGTACGATATACTTGCTTGACAAAAGTTTGTTCTGTGCCCGAGTTTTTTTGGTAAAATCATAATTTAAATCGTATTTATTTGGTTATTCAATTCTACGATGTGAATTATTGGACATAAATAGAGCTTGCTCTAAACAAATCCTGCATAACAAGGTGAAGGAAAAGGGTCCAATATAAAATTTCGAATTCTCTTATTTCTATAGAACTATGAACGGGTCAGTCAGATTCGGAAACCTTTCAGCACAATAAGAAAGTATTTTTCGATGTTATTTTTCTAGTGAACCTAAAATGAAAATTAGGAAACATTCACTTAACGACAAATTAAATATTTCAGTGACCTTCTATTTAGTGACTGATTTATAGTGCTTCTTAGAAATGGTTGGACACTATTTGCTGCATTAGAGCTCTTTAAGAGTTTGACATTTCAAAATAAACTATCGTTTTAGCAAGTTATATTATACACTTTTGTGTTCCTCAACACTGCAGACCTTAGACGTGTTGGAAACTTAGTAGTGGACCTGTCGCTTTTCTTCATGTCAGACACGATTCGGCCCTCAGTCAAGCTACAAAATTACTTCACCTAAGGCAGTTTGACAATTGCTAACAACTCGAACTCACAAGCAGAATGATAGTTGTTAAGGAAGGATCAGATTACTTTCATTGATATAATCATTGATACTCTATAGACAGACATTCAAATGAACAGGCTTAAAGCGACATGTCCTCTGTGGTTATTTGCAGGTCGTTCATTTTTCTTAAAAACCCAAATTTGCACTGGTGTATACACTTACAGTTAACAATTCAGATATTGACCGTTTTACCTTGTATAGCCTAGTTATTAATCATTGCATCTTATTCACCTTCTTACCCCTTTCTTAATAAGTATTAGTATTATTTTTACCACAAAAAGTTGTATAAAACTTTTAAAAACAGAGATACACAGAATGGAATGTGCATCTTGTGTACGTGTGCATCAGCCTTTTCGAACAAAATCTACATATTCTTTAACTGATCATCTAATCATATTCATTAGCCCTATTCATCCTTTTAAAGCTTCAATTTCGGAGTTTTAGTGAGTTATACAACACAATACACACTATATTTTTAAACCTCTTTCATCTTAAAATACTAGATTTTATTGATTAGTACCTACTTATAATTTACCTTTCACGCATGTTTGATCGGGAAACATTGACATTTATTGATTTTCGTCACCTTAACTCAAGAGCACTCTTGCTGAACTTAAACTAAATTTGACCCTTGTTTGTCAGGGAAAATCGCAATGTGTGTAAAAAGGTTTACATTGATTGGTCAGTAAGAGGCAATGCTATAGTCTATTCTAATAAACAAACTAAAGAATATTGGTTCCTGTATGTTAGTATACTATACAGAAAAAAAGACACGAAGCATAAGATTTATAATTAGATATTCAAAAAAGGAGCTTTTACCAGGAACATTATATTTAACAACTATGAGAGAGACAGCCAAAGATTGACGTAATGCTAACAATTGAGATACCAAGTGCGTCAGTCTAACGAGAGACATTTCCCCTGAATAATTGATGTGTTTGGAAGTCGTGTTTTTTCAGTATCGCAAAAGATTAGAAACATTATTTTAAGTGCACTTCTATTTATGATTTGGACACCATGGTTGACAAAGAAAAAAAATTCTAATATAAAACACAAATTTACATTTAATGATTTGTATGATTTGCACGGCACGATGCTGCTAACATAAAAAAATTTTTTATAAAGTTAGAATTGCGATATAGTTTTCACCAGTAAATGAAAGCAAAGCTCCTTACTGTTGTTGTCTAAAGACTTGTTTCAGGGAACAACTCTATTCACATTCCTTGTCCAAGATGGGGTTTGACACTTGTGATCAGAATGTATTTGCCATTGCATTTACGTCAAGAAAATGTTAATACAACATGATGAAAATTCTTGAATTAATGAGAATCTTTTGTTTCTGTATGTGTTCTACCTGCGTTGACCACATAATTGACATTCCTGTACAGTTTTTGCTCTTTCAAAGACCAATCAATCACTGATTGGATGAGAGAGGACAGACACCGACATTGGCCCATGTCTGGCATTGAAGCAATTAACGTAGCCATCAATTATTCTTTATTATATTCTTCAATTATAGATCCACTGACATAAATCGTTGAACCTGGTGATAAACAAGTCAATCAGTTTCTAAATTGAACCAAAATAATTACACCAAAATCATTATTAAAGGATTGCTTTTTTTGTCTTGATTAGGTACTGATTGATTACAAGGCTAAATTTGGCATGATTTAAAGTCCTGGATAGCCCTGTGTATCTACAATTAGTACCGTGTGATGGATTTTAACTGTTATGTATTAATTTGAAATGTCCTCATTTCTTAAATTTTGCCTATTGTCAAATTCAGGTAGAACGATGTCAAACTAGAAGCATAATATTTAATCAAAGGGGCCAGTAAGAGCTGCATAGTTGAGGGAACAGGAAATAGTCACGTGCTTTTACTTTAAGCACCAGTTTCGTTGATAAAACTTAATCTATGCAACATGCAACATCTATGTTGTTCAAATTGCAATCATAAGTAAAAGTGTTGCATTACTAATGTTGGTATTTAGTGCAAGGCGCCCATTGAGTCACAACAAGAACCCTAAGTATGCTCCCTACACTCCCCACTTCAAGGTATTTATTTCATATTGCAGGCTTCATGGCTAAAGATGCAGTTTTAAAGTGAAAATAACAAAATGGCATTTGAAAAGTATTATACAGATGTACATATAGAGAACAGTTTCGTGAAGACAACAACAATGTTGATACCTTGGCTTAAAAAAGAGAAATGTTTGTTTACTTTAGATATAGTTTGTTTAGATACATATCAACACTAACAGATAATCTGCTAAAAACATATAAACATTAGGTCAATCACGGAAAAAGCTCACATGATATACGTGATATATAGCTGTTAATGACAAAAACATGTTTCTTTTAGCTAAATGAAGAAATGTTTTCGGCGCAAAGAATCTTGTTATTGGCGTTAAAAACAGATAGTTGTAGGTTGAATAATGTAGGTAACGTACACACACTAACAATGTCTATACATTAAAGGTTATACAATATATTTTTCATTAAGAAATTGCCATATTCAACCATAAGGACATGTAAAAGGTGACTTCTTCCAACATTTTCGGATTGTCTTGAAAGATTGTCTCAAAATCTAAAAAATATTTTAATATCTCCAGGGTTTGTAGTGCTCCAAATTGTAATAACTGCTCCAAATTGTAATACCTGCTCCAAATTGTAATAAAAACTGCTCCAAATTGTAATACCTGCTCCAAATTGTAATAAAAACTGCTCCAAATTGTAATAACCCAATTTTCGAAAAACGTACTGTCAAGCTGCTCCAAATTGTAATTAAAAGTGCTCCAAATTGTAATAACTGCTCCAAATTGTAATAACACAGATCAAGGCGATGTAAGCTTAAATATCTTTAGTTCTGATTATTTGACGATTTTGGTTTTATGTTGATCATTGATTCGGTGTTCGTTTTGATAATGGTAATTACAATGTTTATGAAGAATGTTATAATCCCTCGCCTCAACGAAGTTGTCAAGGGATAAGGAAATGACCTCCGTCGGTCCGCCCGTCCGTCCAACCGTCCGCCGAACCGTCCGTCCGTGGTTCGTTTCGGACCAGAATTAAAAAACCGTAAGGCCCAGCTCAATGAAACTAGGTATGTGGAATATTCATCATGTATAGATGTGCCTTTTTGAGTGTTTGACTTTAGAATTATATTTTTAGCTATATCGATGGAAATTTCGTTTCCGGAACAAAACTAAAAAACTAAAAGGGTTTTCAACTTCTTTGGGATTTTATTTTTTCAGTCGTTACCAAGGAAACATCACTTAACATTTTGTTTCCAAACCAGAACTAAAAAAAGTTGTAAGGTCTAGCTCAGTGAACTTGATGTGTGGAGCAATCATCATATCAAGATGTACCTTTTAGGGTTGTTAACTTCTTTTAAATTTTATTTTTAGCCATGGAAAAACATCTACATTTTGTTTCCAAAATACGAAATGCGTTCTACAATATCGCTTCCGGAACAGAACTTGGTTATTTTTAGATAGACAGTATTCTATTGTTGGAAGTACATTTCCTTCTGTAGCATGAATTAATAACTAATTAGTGATTTAGGATTTATTATAGTATAAAGTTTCATAATCATTGTTCAATACATATTTCTGTAACAGGTTTCCATTTGCCGGGGTTATAGTAAATTTAGACTCTGTCTGCTTGTATTGATTTTAAGATTGATTTCCAAAAACATTTGTGTAAACAGTAAGATAGATATACACGAAAGCTGATCTATATGCATTTAGATGTTGATGTTGATTACGATTTACATATTTAAGTTGACATATACGTATATATGAAGTTGTAGATAGAATGTATATGTTAATGTAGACGTAGACATAGCCATGTTAACGTTGAAGGACATGCATGAAGATGTAAAATGTCCTGATTATCAAGCTGAATATGGAGATGTAGATGTCTGTATATCACGATGTACATGTTCATGTAGACGTGGACATGACGGGGATGAAGATGCAATTGTTAATGTATAATGGGTACTTTAGTTTTGATGCAGATGTAACTGCTGATGTGATTTGGATATGAATTATAAATAAAGAGTGCCTTAGACGCATAGAAGCATGCGTTGGTGTAGATGTGGATCAAACGGACACAACGCGGAATAAGATCTTTTTGACTTTCATGTTGACATTGACATTGCCAAGTTGATTATCGAATGATGTTTTTATATCATTCAATTGTAAAACAAGAACTCATTTTAGTCGCTGTAGGTCTTTAAATTTCTTTGTACGAAACGAAATGTTGTAGGTATTAAAAAACCGAACAATCTCCAATTGTTCGAACAATCTGCAGATTGCGAGCTCACAATCTAGGAATATTTCACCATTCTTGGAATGTTTAAACAATTTGCAGATTGTTCGACCCTTACGTAATGGAGAATGCATGAGGAGCCGTGGATTTCTTTAAAAATAATCAGTCTTTTGATGAAATATCATAACCCTTCACACAATCTAGGAATCGACTAATACAGTCTTTAGATGAAATATCATAACCCTTCACGGTCTAGGAATCGATCAATACAGTCTTTAGATGAAATATCATAACCCTTCACGGTCTAGGAATCGACTAATACAGTCTTTAGATGAAATATCATAACCCTTCACGGTCTAGGAATCGACTAATACAGTCTTTAGATGAAATATCATAACCCTTCACGGTCTAGGAATCGATCAATACAGTCTTTAGATGAAATATCATAACCCTTCACGGTCTAGGAATCGACTAATACAGTCTTTAGATGAAATATCATAACCCTTCACGGTCTAGGAATCGATCAATACAGTCTTTAGATGAAATATCATAACCCTTCACGGTCTAGGAATCGACTAATACAGTCTTTAGATGAAATATCATAACCCTTCACGGTCTAGGAATCGATCAATACAGTCTTTAGATGAAATATCATAACCCTTCACGGTCTAGGAATCGATCAATACAGTCTTTAGATGAAATATCATAACCCTTCACGGTCTAGGAATCGATCAATAGTCTTTAGATGAAATATCATAACCCTTCACGGTCTAGGAATCGATCAAAACAGTCTTTAGATGAAATATCATAACCCTTCACGGTCTAGGAATCGATCAATACAGTCTTTAGATGAAATATCATAACCCTTCACGGTCTAGGAATCGACTAATACAGTCTTTAGATGAAATATAATAACCCTTCACACAATCTAGGAATCGACTAATACAGTCTTTAGATGAAATATCATAACCCTTCACGGTCTAGGAATCGACTAATACAGTCTTTAGATGAAATATAATAACCCTTCACACAATCTAGGAATCGACTAATACAGTCTTTAGATGAAATATCATAACCCTTCACAATCTAGGAATCGATCAAAACAGTCTGTAGATGAAATATCATAACCCTTCACGGTCTAGGAATCGATCAATACAGTCTTTAGATGAAATATCATAACCCTTCACGGTCTAGGAATCGATCAATAGTCTTTAGATGAAATATCATAACCCTTCACGGTCTAGGAATCGATCAATACAGTCTTTAGATGAAATATCATAACCCTTCACGATCTAGGAATCGATCAAAACAGTCTTTAGATGAAATATCATAACCCTTCACGGTCTAGGAATCGACTAATACAGTCTTTAGATGAAATATCATAACCCTTCACGGTCTAGGAATCGACTAATACAGTCTTTAGATGAAATATAATAACCCTTCACACAATCTAGGAATCGACTAATACAGTCTTTAGATGAAATATCATAACCCTTCACAATCTAGGAATCGATCAAAACAGTCTGTAGATGAAATATCATAACCCTTCACGGTCTAGGAATCGATCAATACAGTCTTTAGATGAAATATCATAACCCTTCACGGTCTAGGAATCGATCAATAGTCTTTAGATGAAATATCATAACCCTTCACGGTCTAGGAATCGATCAATACAGTCTTTAGATGAAATATCATAACCCTTCACGGTCTAGGAATCGACTAATACAGTCTTTAGATGAAATATCATAACCCTTCACGGTCTAGGAATCGATCAATACAGTCTTTAGATGAAATATCATAACCCTTCACGGTCTAGGAATCGATCAATACAGTCTTTAGATGAAATATCATAACCCTTCACGGTCTAGGAATCGATCAATAGTCTTTAGATGAAATATCATAACCCTTCACGGTCTAGGAATCGATCA
The DNA here is from genome assembly GCA_936450465.1 of Gibbula magus. Classification (NCBI taxonomy): domain Eukaryota; kingdom Metazoa; phylum Mollusca; class Gastropoda; order Trochida; family Trochidae; genus Gibbula; species Gibbula magus. The sequence continues at coordinate 63,298,345 of OW388292.1, read as the reverse complement.
ATACAGTCTTTAGATGAAATATCATAACCCTTCACGGTCTAGGAATCGATCAATACAGTCTTTAGATGAAATATCATAACCCTTCACGGTCTAGGAATCGACTAATACAGTCTTTAGATGAAATATAATAACCCTTCACACAATCTAGGAATCGACTAATACAGTCTTTAGATGAAATATCATAACCCTTCACGGTCTAGGAATCGACTAATACAGTCTTTAGATGAAATATAATAACCCTTCACACAATCTAGGAATCGACTAATACAGTCTTTAGATGAAATATCATAACCCTTCACAATCTAGGAATCGATCAAAACAGTCTGTAGATGAAATATCATAACCCTTCACGGTCTAGGAATCGACTAATACAGTCTTTAGATGAAATATAATAACCCTTCACACAATCTAGGAATCGACTAATACAGTCTTTAGATGAAATATCATAACCCTTCACGATCTAGGAATCGATCAATACAGTCTTTAGATGAAATATCATAACCCTTCACAATCTAGGAATCGATCAAAACAGTCTTTAGATGAAATATCATAACCCTTCACGGTCTAGGAATCGATCAATAGTCTTTAGATGAAATATCATAACCCTTCACGGTCTAGGAATCGACTAATACAGTCTTTAGATGAAATATCATAACCCTTCACGGTCTAGGAATCGACTAATACAGTCTTTAGATGAAATATCATAACCCTTCACGGTCTAGGAATCGATCAATACAGTCTGTAGATGAAATATCATAACCCTTCACGGTCTAGGAATCGACTAATACAGTCTTTAGATGAAATATCATAACCCTTCACACAATCTAGGAATCGACTAATACAGTCTTTAGATGAAATATCATAACCCTTCACGGTCTAGGAATCGACTAATACAGTCTTTAGATGAAATATCATAACCCTTCACGGTCTAGGAATCGATCAATAGTCTTTAGATGAAATATCATAACCCTTCACGGTCTAGGAATCGATCAAAACAGTCTGTAGATGAAATATCATAACCCTTCACGATCTAGGAATCGATCAAAACAGTCTTTAGATGAAATATCATAACCCTTCACGGTCTAGGAATCGACTAATACAGTCTTTAGATGAAATATCATAACCCTTCACGGTCTAGGAATCGACTAATACAGTCTTTAGATGAAATATCATAACCCTTCACGATCTAGGAATCGATCAATACAGTCTTTAGATGAAATATCATAACCCTTCACGGTCTAGGAATCGACTAATACAGTCTTTAGATGAAATATCATAACCCTTCACGGTCTAGGAATCGACTAATACAGTCTTTAGATGAAATATCATAACCCTTCACGGTCTAGGAATCGACTAATACAGTCTTTAGATGAAATATCATAACCCTTCACGATCTAGGAATCGATCAATACAGTCTTTAGATGAAATATCATAACCCTTCACGGTCTAGGAATCGACTAATACAGTCTTTAGATGAAATATCATAACCCTTCACGGTCTAGGAATCGACTAATACAGTCTTTAGATGAAATATCATAACCCTTCACGGTCTAGGAATCGATCAATACAGTCTTTAGATGAAATATCATAACCCTTCACGGTCTAGGAATCGACTAATACAGTCTTTAGATGAAATATCATAACCCTTCACGGTCTAGGAATCGATCAATACAGTCTTTAGATGAAATATCATAACCCTTCACGGTCTAGGAATCGACTAATACAGTCTTTAGATGAAATATCATAACCCTTCACGGTCTAGGAATCGATCAATACAGTCTTTAGATGAAATATCATAACCCTTCACGGTCTAGGAATCGACTAATACAGTCTGTAGATGAAATATCATAACCCTTCACGGTCTAGGAATCGACTAATACAGTCTTTAGATGAAATATCATAACCCTTCACACAATCTAGGAATCGACTAATACAGTCTTTAGATGAAATATCATAACCCTTCACGGTCTAGGAATCGACTAATACAGTCTTTAGATGAAATATCATAACCCTTCACGGTCTAGGAATCGATCAATAGTCTTTAGATGAAATATCATAACCCTTCACGATCTAGGAATCGATCAAAACAGTCTTTAGATGAAATATCATAACCCTTCACGGTCTAGGAATCGACTAATACAGTCTTTAGATGAAATATCATAACCCTTCACGGTCTAGGAATCGACTAATACAGTCTTTAGATGAAATATCATAACCCTTCACGATCTAGGAATCGATCAATACAGTCTTTAGATGAAATATCATAACCCTTCACGGTCTAGGAATCGACTAATACAGTCTGTAGATGAAATATCATAACCCTTCACGGTCTAGGAATCGATCAATACAGTCTTTAGATGAAATATCATAACCCTTCACGGTCTAGGAATCGACTAATACAGTCTTTAGATGAAATATCATAACCCTTCACGGTCTAGGAATCGATCAATAGTCTTTAGATGAAATATCATAACCCTTCACGGTCTAGGAATCGATCAAAACAGTCTGTAGATGAAATATCATAACCCTTCACGATCTAGGAATCGATCAAAACAGTCTTTAGATGAAATATCATAACCCTTCACGGTCTAGGAATCGACTAATACAGTCTTTAGATGAAATATCATAACCCTTCACGGTCTAGGAATCGACTAATACAGTCTTTAGATGAAATATCATAACCCTTCACGATCTAGGAATCGATCAATACAGTCTTTAGATGAAATATCATAACCCTCACGGTCTAGGAATCGACTAATACAGTCTTTAGATGAAATATCATAACCCTTCACGGTCTAGGAATCGACTAATACAGTCTTTAGATGAAATATCATAACCCTTCACGGTCTAGGAATCGACTAATACAGTCTTTAGATGAAATATCATAACCCTTCACGGTCTAGGAATCGACTAATACAGTCTTTAGATGAAATATCATAACCCTTCACGGTCTAGGAATCGATCAATACAGTCTTTAGATGAAATATCATAACCCTTCACAATCTAGGAATCGATCAAAACAGTCTGTAGATGAAATATCATAACCCTTCACGGTCTAGGAATCGACTAATACAGTCTTTAGATGAAATATCATAACCCTTCACACAATCTAGGAATCGACTAATACAGTCTTTAGATGAAATATCATAACCCTTCACGGTCTAGGAATCGACTAATACAGTCTTTAGATGAAATATCATAACCCTTCACGGTCTAGGAATCGATCAATAGTCTTTAGATGAAATATCATAACCCTTCACGATCTAGGAATCGATCAAAACAGTCTTTAGATGAAATATCATAACCCTTCACGGTCTAGGAATCGACTAATACAGTCTTTAGATGAAATATCATAACCCTTCACGGTCTAGGAATCGACTAATACAGTCTTTAGATGAAATATCATAACCCTTCACGATCTAGGAATCGATCAATACAGTCTTTAGATGAAATATCATAACCCTTCACGGTCTAGGAATCGACTAATACAGTCTGTAGATGAAATATCATAACCCTTCACGGTCTAGGAATCGATCAATACAGTCTTTAGATGAAATATCATAACCCTTCACGGTCTAGGAATCGATCAATACAGTCTTTAGATGAAATATCATAACCCTTCACGGTCTAGGAATCGACTAATACAGTCTTTAGATGAAATATCATAACCCTTCACGGTCTAGGAATCGACTAATACAGTCTTTAGATGAAATATCATAACCCTTCACGGTCTAGGAATCGACTAATACAGTCTTTAGATGAAATATCATAACCCTTCACGGTCTAGGAATCGACTAATACAGTCTTTAGATGAAATATCATAACCCTTCACGGTCTAGGAATCGATCAATAGTCTTTAGATGAAATATCATAACCCTTCACGGTCTAGGAATCGATCAATACAGTCTTTAGATGAAATATCATAACCCTTCACGGTCTAGGAATCGACTAATACAGTCTTTAGATGAAATATCATAACCCTTCACGGTCTAGGAATCGATCAATACAGTCTTTAGATGAAATATCATAACCCTTCACGGTCTAGGAATCGACTAATACAGTCTTTAGATGAAATATCATAACCCTTCACGGTCTAGGAATCGACTAATACAGTCTTTAGATGAAATATCATAACCCTTCACGGTCTAGGAATCGACTAATACAGTCTTTAGATGAAATATCATAACCCTTCACGGTCTAGGAATCGACTAATACAGTCTTTAGATGAAATATCATAACCCTTCACAATCTAGGAATCGATCAATACAGTCTTTAGATGAAATATCATAACCCTTCACGGTCTAGGAATCGACTAATACAGTCTTTAGATGAAATATCATAACCCTTCACAATCTAGGAATCGATCAATACAGTCTTTAGATGAAATATCATAACCCTTCACGGTCTAGGAATCGACTAATACAGTCTTTAGATGAAATATCATAACCCTTCACGGTCTAGGAATCGATCAATAGTCTTTAGATGAAATATCATAACCCTTCACGGTCTAGGAATCGACTAATACAGTCTTTAGATGAAATATCATAACCCTTCACGGTCTAGGAATCGACTAATACAGTCTTTAGATGAAATATCATAACCCTTCACGGTCTAGGAATCGATCAATACAGTCTTTAGATGAAATATCATAACCCTTCACGGTCTAGGAATCGACTAATACAGTCTTTAGATGAAATATCATAACCCTTCACTGTCTAGGAATCGATCAATACAGTCTTTAGATGAAATATCATAACCCTTCACGGTCTAGGAATCGACTAATACAGTCTTTAGATGAAATATCATAACCCTTCACGGTCTAGGAATCGACTAATACAGTCTTTAGATGAAATATCATAACCCTTCACGGTCTAGGAATCGACTAATACAGTCTTTAGATGAAATATCATAACCCTTCACGGTCTAGGAATCGATCAATACAGTCTTTAGATGAAATATCATAACCCTTCACGGTCTAGGAATCGACTAATACAGTCTTTAGATGAAATATCATAACCCTTCAAGGTCTAGGAATCGATCAATACAGTCTTTAGATGAAATATCATAACCCTTCACGGTCTAGGAATCGATCAATACAGTCTTTAGATGAAATATCATAACCCTTCACGGTCTAGGAATCGACTAATACAGTCTTTAGATGAAATATCATAACCCTTCACGGTCTAGGAATCGATCAATACAGTCTTTAGATGAAATATCATAACCCTTCACGGTCTAGGAATCGATCAATACAGTCTTTAGATGAAATATCATAACCCTTCACGGTCTAGGAATCGATCAAAACAGTCTGTAGATGAAATATCATAACCCTTCACAATCTAGGAATCGACCCCTGTAGTCGGTATATAAGATAAAGAATCGAGTTGAAAGCTCACCACAATCTAGGAATCGACCCCTACAGTCTGTGATTAGATAGAAAAACTATTTGAGAAGCCAACACAATCTAGAAATCGACCCTATAGACTGTAGATAAGATAGAAAAACTATTTCTGAACCCTTCACAATCTAGGAATTGACCCCTATAGTATGTAGAAAAGATAGAACAACTATTTGAGAAGCCTTAACAAACTAGGAATCGACCCTATAGTCGGTAGATAAGATAGAAAAACTAGTTTAAGCCTTTAAAATCTAGGAATCGACCCCTGTAGTCGATAGATAAGATAGAGAGACGAGTTGAAAGCTCAACAAAATCTAGGAATCGACCTAAATAGCCTCTGGATAAGATAGAAAAACTATTTGAGAACCCTCACAATCTAGGAATTGACCCTTATAGCATGTAGATAAGATAGACAAACTATTTGAGAACCCTTCACAATCTAGGAATCGACACTATAGTCGGTAGATAGGGTAGAAAAAACTATTTGAGAAGCCTTCACAATCTAGAAATCGACCCTATAGTCTCTAGATAAGATATAAAAACTATTTGTGAACCCTTCACAATCTAGGAATCGACCCCTATAGTATGTAGATAACCTAGAACAACTATTTTGAGAACCCTTCACCATCTGGGAATCGATGCATACAGCCGATAGATTAATTATCATAACCCTTAACAATCAAGGGATCGACCAATACAGTCGGTAGATAAGGTAACGAAACGAGTTGAAAGCTCCTCACACTCTAGGAACCGACCCCTATAGTCTGTAGATAAGAATTGTTTTTCTATTTGAAAACCCTTCACAATCTTGGAATAAACCCTTATAGTCGGTTTATGAAATATCAGACCCCTTCACAATCTATGAATCAACCAATACAGAAAATATGCTCACAATCTACAACATACAACTGCAAGGTAACACATTCCTAGATTGTGATCATTCTTAGATTGTTCAGGTCTCACAATCTGCAGATTGTTTAAACAATCTAGGATAACCATGTTATTATTCTTCACTATCAAAATGGCTACTTTTTCTAATATAGGAATGGTTAAACATTCCTAGATTGTTCGAACAATCAGCAGATTGTGAGCTCACAATCTGCAGATTGTGATGATTCCTAGATTGCAATGAACATTTACACTGTTTAGTGCAATTTGGAGCTGTTATTACAATTTGGAGCAGTTATTACAATTTGGAGCAAAGGCCTGCTCCAAATTGTAATAACTGCTCCAAATTGTAATAATGCTCATAAATCAAATATCATGTGACCAAACATTTTCAAACGGACACAATGCGGAATAAGATATATTTGACTTTCATGTTATTTTTTAAAAGTTAATGATATTGCCAAGTTGATGACAAATGATTTTTTATGTTATTCAAGTGTGAAGCAAGAACTCATTTCAGTAGCAGTAGGTCTTTATTTATTTGTGCAGAACTAAAGGATGTAGGCATAAAAAAAACTCTATTGATATCAGATGTACCTTTGTGAATGTCATCATCAAAACACTACAAATAAGTTTCGGGTATCGACACTTCTACAATTTGGAGCTGTTATTACAATTTGGAGCAATTATTACAAATTGGAGCAAGCTTTTGGTCCAAATTGTAATAACTGCTCCAAATTGTAATAATGCTCATGAATCCAATATCATATGACCAAATATATTCAAAGGGCACAACGTGGAATGAGATATATTGGACTTTCATGTCATTATTTAAAAAATAATCATATTGCCAAGTTGATGACCGAATGAATTCTTTGCCATTGAAGTGTAAAACAAGAACTCATTTCAGTCGCAGTAGGTATTTATTTCTTTGTGCAAAACCCAAAGGCTGTAGGCTTAGAGAAATCTCTATTGATATTCGATGTACCATTGTGACTGTCACCATCAAAACATTACAACTAGTTTTCAGGTATTAACACTTTTAATTGCTATTTGGGACTGTTATGACAATTTGGAGCATTTATTACAATTTGAGGCAAAGGCTTGCTCGAAATTGTAATACTTGCTCGAAATTGTAATAAACAATGTAACTAACTAAATATTTATTGTAGTGTGTTTTTGATGACAGTGTTCATGTACGACAATCAGGACTATGACACTATCAATCTGCCATGGTACAATAATTATAATGATAAAACTTATATAACTTATATAAAAAAAAACTATTGACATAACTTTCTCTTGCAATGAGACTTTCTTCTTTCATCAAATGTGTATCGACATTTTTTTAAAAATAAAGTTTATGTACAACTAGAATCACCTCATCCATCAAGATTAAATTACATCCAGTGAAATCTCCAAATGGCATGTACACATCTATCTGCATCTGTATCTACGCATACATTTACGTTTACAGATACATCTACATCTCTATCAACACCTTGATATACGCGTAGCTCTACGTTTACCTTGACATCTACATCTTCATCTACATCTACACTTACACCTATATATACATTTAAATGAAGATCTAAATCTGTATTTAGATTTAGATAGATGTATGCATCTAAACCTTTGTCGACCGACACTGCTACATATTTATCTACCTCTACATCTACATCTTCATCTACATCATCGTCTCGATCTACATGTTCATTTACGTCTAAATCTACAGCTTTACGTACATCAGCATCTGCGCCTGCGTTAGTATATGTGTCTCCATATACTTCTGCATCATCTCTTATATCTACGTAAACTCTTATATCTACATCTACATCTCTGTAAACGTCTATACCTAAATCTAAGTTTAAATCACCACACAGATCTACATCTACATCTACATATTAAGATATCTCTACCGGTACGTCTTCACCTAGATTTACACATACACATACAACTGCATTTGCATCTGCATAACCATCTACATCTTCGCATAATCTTTTCCTACAGCTGCATCAATACATTCATGTGCAACTGCATCTACTTCAACATCTATTTTTATGACAACTCATGTCAACTCATACATGTATATCCATCTACATTATATTTTATATCTATTTCTACGTCAACTCCTATATCTACATTAACTCTTTCTATATCTTTGACAGCTCTTATATCTACCTCACATCAACACCTACATCTTCATCTAAATCAACCCTTACATCTACATCTACATCTACATCTACATTAACTCTTATATCTACATCAAATCTCTCTATGTCTGTATATATGTATATATATATATATATATATATATATATATATATATATATATATATATATATACATATGTAACTACACCAACATCTACGTCTACAACCAACTCTTGCTATATCTACACCAACTCTTCGATCTACATGTAAATGAACTCTCAACTATTATATTAAAATCCACATGAACTGTTTAATCTACATGTACATCATCTCCTATATCATCATCAATGCTCTCTGTATAAACATCAGCTATCTTATATAAATGTACATCAACAGTTATATATACATCAACCATTATATCTACATCTACATCTTCGCATTGCTGTATACTTACATCTACATCTACATCTACATTTAAATCACCACCAGATCTACATATACATTTACATATGTCGTTGCTTCTACATCTACATTTACACATAACCTACATATACTTATCTATACCTCTTATATCAACATCTACCACAACATATACATCTACATGTACAGCTATGTCAACATCTTCAACATCTACATCTACAGTTAAATCTCCATCAAGATCGATAACTACATTATCCCTTATACCTACATCTACGTCAACACATTTGCAGATATATACACCTATATCTACTCTTATATCTACATATATATCTACATATTTACATACACTACATAAATATCTATTTCTACATCGAAATCGAAAGAATATTGTAACAGAACAAAATCTGTATTGTGATCTACTCATGATTGTACTACGAGCCTGTGGCCTTCTAAATACCGTAATAAAAAATTTTTGAAATCGCCACCCAGATCTACATTTACATCTACATGTTCATTTTCCATCTCAATCTATGTATTTAATTCCGTCTCCCAGTACGTCTACATTTACATTTACACACACAACTATATCTGTATCTACATCTACGTCTACATTTACATCGTTTTTTATCTACATCTACACCAACTCATTATGTCTACATCTATATCAGCTCTTCTTTTCATCAACTCTATATATTTTCATGTTCATCAACACGAGATGTAGCTTTAGAACAGTTATTACAATTTGGAGCAGTTATTACAATTTGGAGCACTTTTTATTACAATTTGGAGCAGCTTGACAGTACGTTTTTCAAAATTGGGTTATTACAATTTGGAGCACTTTTTATTACAATTTGGAGCAGGTATTACAATTTGGAGCAATTTTTGTTATAATTTGGAGCAGGTATTACAATTTGGAGCAGTTATTACAATTTGGAGCACAACAGGGTTCCCTAATTTACCTACAACATGATTGTGTGCGAGAAGTATTAAGGAGTACTCAACACTTTTCATTTTGCATGGTATAATTTATTGACCACTTAAAACTTACATGTACATGCTTGTTAACTTAACTGACACTTCAATTTTCGGTCCGGCTTCTTTACAAGACCTTTGGATATTTACGTCTCTCCTCAGCCTATTGAAGAGACTTGGGTGATCAAACTCATGTTCATACAGACTCAATACTATTTTGTCAATGATAAACTCTAACATTGGAACGGAATCAAATCTAACTCAAATAATTGTAGTAGAATTCGATGATCACCAGCTAATCCTCTCAATGAATAAAACATGAACATGATTTACACTATCTTAGCGGTCAATGTCAGTATTGCTTATGCAAAAAATGATTGGATGGTGATCCGTGAAATGTTGTTCATGGACATGTAATCTGACCATAATTACATAGGAGAGTATTCAGCGTTGACTTAGAAGAACGTGAATATCGCCATTATCAGACATGATTGAATCTGCTTCTTGAAATGTTTTTGGAGATGGTAAATATATGTATCAGCATATAACTCTACATCACAACTGCGTATTGATAATAATGGTTAGATTTGATTAAGTGCAAATCTCAAGTTGGACCCATCCGCTTGTTGTTCACAATAACGGACAAAAAGTGCATAGTTAAGGGACAACCTTCTGAAAAAAGAATTATTCCAAACTTGTCTTGCAATTAATAAGAGATGGGGCATTTGGGAGTTCTTTTGGGAGGTGTATTGTATGTGAACGAACGTTCTTCTCCATACGGTATGTTTCAATTCTAGATTTTTAACAGTTTATTATTGTAGCAGCTATGTTCATGCAAGTGGGTTGCTCGCTGGATAAATACAACTTCTGGTGGTAGCAGTGGGCCATCAAAATGGCCGTACATTAGTGTTTCAATATTGTAATACCATCGGTACGTTTTAGGTAGTCAGCGCAGAGAGATGATTCAGCATGGGAGTCTTGTGGTAGTACATGTAAAACATTGACAAAAGTCAGACAGACATGGCATCTGTTTCAAGAATTATCAATGTAGATTCCAGTGATACATAATGTGCTGTAGAATATATAAAATTATAGAATGTCGAAATTGAAATTAAGAGAAAAGATTATGCATGTTTGGATTTAATTACGAATGTGGCGAATTCATCCGAGATAGGTCTAACGTATTCCAGCATAATCATGTAAGAAATGGTAAGTAGTACTTTGATTCTGATACTGTTAGATGATCGCAAGTCCATTAATACCTGGCTAGATCAAACGATATTATTCAATGATTTTGCAGATTCCACTGTATGTCAACTGTCTTCGTCGTAAAATAATATTGTATTCGTTAGTTCACATGACCGGATATCATCAAAACACAGGTCCGAGAATACATCCAGGAATATAGACGTTAGGATTAACACTCAAAATTAAAACAATATGATTGACGTATAAAAAGATCGAATATGGTTACATAACATTGTGATGTTATCCTATTGTGCTCTAGTGTCATTATTTTTTCCAGTTATTGCACAGGTACATTACAGTTTTGTTTAATGTGAAATAAGCAGTAATTTAAGTGTGATTTACGTATAAGTAGGTTGATGTCCACGTAAATATAATCGACCTTGGCTCCATTATTTTTAAAGAATTGAGAGAATTGTCTAAGAGCAATATTCCCTAATGAACATAAAACATTCTGTTAACAACCATTTGACTAAAGCTCATTTGAAAAAAAAACATTGTTACATAAATCCGAAGAAAGGTAAAATATATTGGATTGGGATTTCACTTTGATCCCCTTTTAACACCTTTTCTGAAACGATCCAAACCAATGCGTGGGATTTGACTCGGCAATTGAGCAATGTAATCTTATCTTAAGACACTTAGTACTTGACATTCACTGGGTTAGCCGGATTTAAATCTCAACAGAGGACACTGTCAATATTGTTCATGTCAGACACGATTTACGTCCACTCAGGCAAAATAATGACTACATTTGACAGGCGCTTAGAGTCCGTTGTTGCCTCCAGGGTGATAGATCTACAATAAGAATCAGTGGTTTGGACGGATATGCTTGTTGAAATATCATTGAAGTGTTGCTAAGTTAAACTTTTACTATTGAGCAGCATGACTTCTGAAAACAAGAGGTTTACTTAATTTGAAACCACGGGGTTATACGATTTCCACACATACCTCAAGCACTCTCAGCACATGGGAAATAATTTATATGCCTTAAAGTGCAATTGTGTATCGTAGCAACAATAATCAGTGATTTACAAACTGAGGATGGGACACCCACTTTGCTCCTTTTAACCGACATATCTGTCAGAAGTGTTAAAGGCGCTGTAGCGCGAAATGGTCGTGTGGTAAGCTGTTGGTACAGTCAATGCTGGCGATAGTTGCCTTACTCTGAGTGCGTGGGTTCGAATCCCACATGGGACTCGGCCCGAAAAAGTACAAGAATTTGTACTATTGAGGGGAGTGTTATCCCAGATATAACCATGTTACCGTTCTATATTGATTCGGCTTATCGGGTCGTGTAATGAAATATTTGACTCATTGACGTACCAAAATATCGCATAAACTTTAATAATAAATGGCACATTTAATAAAATATATTATGCACAATAACGTGCTACAACGCCTTTAACATTACTCGGCTTTGTTTAATGTCCTGATCTAATTAGTATTGTAGTCCAGGCTACTTATATTTCAGATAACAAATAGTATATGATATTTTGTTGCTGCAATAGTGAATGTGTTTTCATACGTTCAAATCAGAACATATATCTTCATTCAAAACTACGTAAGCAAATGAAATATGATAATTACAAAAAGAAATTTAACAAATGTACATTGTTTAACTGTAGATGAACACTAATCTGAGATCGATTTCCCAAATGTAACAACCATCGCTCAGAAAAACACAAATGGTTTGTAAGAAGACATTTCTTTACAAATCCACAGAAATTAACATTGGGATATACCGTTTACCAATTTTCAATGCCTTTCCTAAAACCAACCATACTATTATGTGGGATTTTGTGGGAAATTAAGTAATTTACTGTATCTTAGCTGAGTACTGGACATTCACAAGCAATGACGGATAAACATATCAGCGGAGAGAATTGATGTTATTGTTCATGTCAGACATGATTTACTGCCAGTCAAGCTAAGTAATGAGTACATCTTCAACCGTTTGAAGCCATGCTTCCCTCCAGGGTGAAAGTTTTACAATAGACTTCAGTGGTTTGGACAGAGATGGTTATAGAAATACTGGTGTACAGCATTACTTCTGAGAAACGGTAGATTTCGTTAATTTGACACCATAGGATTATATGATTTTCACCAGAGAATACCTCAGGCACTCTCAACACGTGGGAAATAATTGATACGACGTAAAGTGGTACATTATTGATATATCTTCAAGCGCAGTTGTGTATCGTAGCAAAACGAGTCAGCATTTGACAAGAGAGAGAGAGAGACAGACAGACAGACAGACAGACAGACAGACAGACAGACAGACAGACAGACAGACAGACAGACAAACAGGGACTGGGTTTTATGTGTTTTCATATCTAATCATATGGTTTCCTTGACGTTTATGTGAGCTAATAACCAAATCATGTTTGGTTTAGCTGCTGACAACTCCACTAAATCTCAGTAGACATGTAGTCATATTCCACAAGATGTATCTGTAGTATTGGACCTTGCTATCTAAATGGTAATTTTCCCTATCATTTGAAGTAACAATCAAAGTAAATGCATCCACATTTTGCAACACTTTTCGAAACCTATTGGAAATATTGATGGTTGTTGAGGCATAATTGATTTTATTCGCCAACGAATTAGGGCAAGTGCATTATGCTTCCAATTATCTTTAAAATATGTTATGGCCCTTAATATTGGAGGTGGTTTATACGGGGGTTTAAAGCAGTTTTCAAGAATGTTTAGTTTTTATAATGACGTCAGATATAAGATATGGAAAAAACCAATAATATCTTCCTGGCTATGCGAGCGTGGGTTGAACCTATCAAGCCATTTTGGTGTCCAGAGTTTGAGGATGCAATTTTGGATACTATTTCTTGTCACGTCACTTGCCATCATGTTTGAAAGTCATTTTTAAGATACATACTTTCAAGAGCCTTTAGCAATGCTTTTTAAGGAAAATAATGTTGTCGACATTTATGTTTTAAGGGTGCAAATAAAGGCGTGTCAAAGTGAAGACCAAATTGCAGCATAAAATTCAAATTTTACTTTAATGATCAGAAGATTCATTATGTAGTTCATACTCTTGTAAATTCAGACTTTGCAATTTAAGCCATATGCCCTCTGCTGATTGGATTAATCAAGGTCATGTGACCGGTATACATTCTCATAAACACAAGATTTACAGCTGAAAGGGATAACCTTCATACACTGACGTTTACAAAAAAATAACCTGTGGTACTACTTTATTACTGTATCATTGCGCAATTATTACACTGTTATCACATGCTCTTTTCTTAATTAAACCTTTTAAAAACCTTACAACGTGAATTCTAAGTGTAGTTTGGTTGAAAGTTTGATTAAAACAGCATGTTAGAAGCAAAAATTTATACTTTTTTCATATTTCCTGTGAACTACGTTTTGCGCGAGGTCACACATAAGTGATGCGGTATTATTGTGGGCGGAGCTTAGCGCCCGATCTAAGACAAAACTAAACATTAATTTTGTTTTGTCATGCACGGTACACTTTTTGCAGAGATTGTTTATATTCAAAAGTTTATTTACTGATTAGAAATCGCTTAAATTTCACAGTTTAAATTTATAAGAGGTAGATTTCATAATGTGTTTTTTCACTGGCTTACAAACGGGTTGAAAGTTCAAGTTAAACTTTAGTATAAATGCCGTCGACAAGCTCCGGCATTTATACAAGTTTAACTTGCACCTTTCAAACCGTTTATAGGCCAGTGAACAAACACATTATGAAATTTATTTCTTAAGAATACACCGACTAGGAATGATGTACATGTATATACAATTCAAGATCCACATGAACCTTTTGCATAACGTTTAAGACATCATATGTCCAATGGGGAGGAGGTATAAAGGACTGTGTCAGGTTTAATACTTATTTGACACGACATTGACATGTATCTTAGTGTTCAATGAAAGTGTTTCAACGTTGATATTGAGACCTATGTCATTATTTTTCATGCATGTCATGAAGCGTGACATGCAATATATTCAATGAGAAGTGTTAAAATTGATCTAGACAGCGATGTCAGTATTATCCATGTGATTGTATTCCACTTCCAGAAATGTTATTACAGATGTGTTGACTTGAAGCTTGACGTCTTTATTTCAAATATGTGTTATCGTACATGAAGAGATGTAGCGGTGTCAATATTTAATGATAACATTCAAACAGCAGTGTGCAGTTACAAATTAGAGTAGCGTACAGAAATAGCTAAAGGTGTATACCTGCTACAGGCACTGTACGAATTGTCTAGATTTTGTTAACACTATCCGACATGATTCTATAGCGTCGAGGTCGTTGACTTTATTCAATCCATCCCCAGCACATGTACGCCTGGGCCATGTTCAAGAGAGGTTTCAAAGTAATCGCTCAATTAGCGAATACTTTTAAACCTCTCTTGAATGCGATTGCTCAATGTAGTGCTACGTAGCAAGGCGAACAATCTTCGAGGAATTTGCACAATGTCGTTCAAGAGATAATGAGCGCTATTTGAGCGCTACTTGAGCGCTACTTGAGCGCTACTTGAGCGCTACATTGCGAGATTATAAGCGCTCTCTGTTATGGAACGGAGCCCTGCTGTCTGTGCAGTGTACTAGAGAGCGTATTTGAGAGCTCACATAACACGAAACTTAAACCATAATCGCAGCTATATGTATAGTCAATAATATGGCTAATATGTGTATACACATTTTTTTAAATATTAAAACTGGTGATCCTTCTTACTGAGTATCTTAAGCTGAACAATAAGAAATGAAAATGACATAATAAAAGTCACCTTTCTTTATGTATGAGATATATCTCGATGTCAGAATTTTCTGGATGATGAGGTGTTTCTGAAGAGCACATGGATTAATAATCAACGCCGCTTTCAAGGGTATTTCACTTATATCGCGGCCGCTAGTATTATGGCAGGGAGAAAGCCCACAACGCCACGTGGCTATGCATTGCGGTGAAATCTGCGAGCATCGGCTGGAACTAGCGAACCATTGGTGGCGAAATTCAGTGTAGCATTGCACCCAAACCTTACTGCGTGTAGAACAGTTCTCTACTGCAGACAAAGTTGCGGTGCCCCTGGCGGGATTCGAACCCCGGACCTTGCTAACCACTGCGCTACCCCGCCCCCCATTATTGATGTACCTCTGCACATTCTGTATGTTATTAAGTAAGTAAGGACCGTGAATACCTTGATAAAAGAAGAAATGCAGTATGTCAACAGTTTTATCTAAAACTGAACGATGACAGCAGCAAAAACTTCAAAACCCCTATTGCACTAGGAATATTTAGAAACATGAATTATTCATTAGCAAATCCAGTATTGTAGGTGACAGTTCTAACACCTCAAACAATATGCATATGAGGAAATGAGAACTGCAAACACTAAATGGTAATATTATAAATATTTTCTTATTTCTTTTCTTGGCACTTTATTTTGCGTGTGCATTCTAATTGACATATTGTGTCTGTAAAGGTATCATTGAAATCCTTATTGAATAACTTGCATTGATAAAAAAGATATTTTTGGAGCATTTAACTTGTATAGCCTAATTATTAATCAATGCATCTTATTCACCTTCTTAACCCTTTCTTGATACGTATTAGTATTATTCTTACAACAAAAAGCTATATAAAATTTAAAAAAACACAGATGCACAGAATGAGAATGTGCATCTTGAGAATATATGCATCAGCCTTTTTGAAAAAAATATAAATATTCTTATACTGAATGTCTAATCATATTCATTAGCCCTAATTTCGGGTTTGTTTTGGTGATATATTCAATACAATACACACTATATTTTTAAACCTCTTTCATCTTAAAATACTAGATCTTATTGATTAGTACCCACTTTACCTTTCACGCATGTTTGATCGGGAAACATTGACATTCATTGATTTTCGTCACCTTAACTCAAGAGCACTCTTGCAGCACTTAAACTTAACTTACACTTGTTTGTCAGGGAAATTTGCAATGTGTGTAAAAGGTTAACTTTGATTGGTCAGTAAGAGGCAATACTATAGTCTATTCTAATAAACAACATAAATAATATTAGTTCCTGTATTTTAGTATACTATACAGAAAAAATGACACGAAGCATAAGATTTATAATTAGATATTCAAAAAAGGAGCTTTTACCAGGAACATTATATTTAACAACTATGAGAGAGACAGCCAATGATTGACATAATGCTAACAATTGAGAGGCTAAGTGCGTCAGTCTAACGAAAGACATTTTCCCTGAATAATTGATGTGTTTGGAAGTTTATTTTTTGTTCAATATCGCAAAAGATTAGAAACATTATTTTAAGTGCAATTCTATTTATGATTTGGGCATCATGGTTGACAAAGAAAATAATTCATATATAAAACACAAATTTACATTTAATGATTTGTATGATCTGCACGGACATTTAAAGACGATGCTGCTAGCATTAACATACATTTATAAAGTAAGAATTACGATATAGTTTTCACCAGTAAATGAAAGCAAAGCTCCTTACTGTTGTTGTCTAAAGACTTATGTTCCAGGGAACAACTTTATTCACATTCCAAGGTGGGGTTTGATACTGATCAGAATGTATTTGCCATTGCATTTACGTCAAGAAAATGTTAATACAACATGATGAAAATTCTTGAATTAATGAGAATCTTTTGTTTCTGTATGTGTTCTACCTGCGTTGACCACATAATTGACATTCCTGTACAGTTCTTGCTCTTTCAAAGACCAATCAATTACTGATTGGATGAGAGAGGACAGACACCGACATTGACCCATGTCTGGCATTGAAGCAATTAACGTAGCCATCAATTATTCTTTATTATATCCTTCAGTTATAGATCCACTGACATAAATCGTTGAACCTGGTGATAAACAAGTCAATCAGTTTCTAAATTGAACCAAAATAATTACACCAAAATCATTATTAAAGGATTGCTTTTTTTGTCTTGATTAGGTACTGATTGATTACAAGGCTAAATTTGGCATGATTTAAAGTCCTGGATAGCCCTGTGTATCTACAATTAGTACCGTGTGATGGATTTTAACTGTTATGAATTAATTTGAAATGTCCTCATTTCTTAAATTTTGCCTATTGTCAAATTCAGGTAGAACGATGTCAAACTAGAAGCATAATATTTAATCAAAGGGGCCAGTAAGAGCTGCATAGTTGAGGGAACAGGAAATAGTCACGTGCTTTTACTTTAAGCACCAGTTTCGTTGATAAAACTTAATCTATGCAACATGCAACATCTATGTTGTTCAAATTGCAATCATAAGTAAAAGTGTTGCATTACTAATGTTGGTATTTAGTGCAAGGCGCCCATTGAGTCACAACAAGAACCCTAAGTATGCTCCCTGATCTCCCCACTTCAAGGTATTTATTTCGTATTGCAGGCTTCATGGCTAAAGATGCAGTTTTAAAGTGAAAATAACAAAATGGCATTTGAAAAGTATTATACAAATGTACATATAGAGCACAGTTTCGTGAAGACAACAACAATGTTGATACCTTGGCTTAAAAAAGAGAAATTTTTGTTTACTTTAGATATAGTTTGTTTAGATACATATCAACACTAACAGATAATCTGCTAAAAACATATAAACATTAGGTCAATCACGGAAAAAGCTCACATGATATACGTGATATATAGCTGTTAATGACAAAAACATGTTTCTTTTAGCTAAATGAAGAAATGTTTTCGGCGCAAAGAATATTGTTATTGGCGTTAAAAACAGATAGTTGTAGGTTGAATAATGTAGGTAACGTACACACACTAACAATGTCTATACATTAAAGGTTATACAATCTATTTTTCATTAAGAAATTGCCATATTCAACCTTAAGGACATGTAAAAGGTGACTTCTTCCAACATTTTCGGATTGTCTTGAAAGATTGTCTCAAAATGTAAAACAATATTTTAATATCTCCAGGGTTCCCTAATTTACCTACAACATGATTGTGTACGAGAAGTATTAAGGAGTACTCAACACTTTTCATTTTGCATGGTATAATTTATTGACCACTTAAAACTTACATGTACATGCTTGTTAACTTAACTGACACTTCAATTTTCGGTCCGGCTTCTTTACATGACCTTTGGATATTTACGTCTCTCCTCAGCCTATTGAAGAGACTTGGGTGCCCAAACTCATGATCATACAGACTCAATACTATTTTGTCAATGATAAACTCTCACATTGGAACGGAATCAAATCTTACTCAAATAATTGTAGTAGAATTCGATGATCACCAGCTAATCCCCTCAATGAATAAAACATGAACATGATTTACACTATCTTAAGGTCAATGTCAGTATTGCTTATGCATAAAATGATTGGATGGTGATCCCTGAAATGTTGTTCATGGACATGTAATCCGACCATAATTACATAGGAGAGTATTCAGCGTTGACTTAGAAGAACGTGAATATCGCCATTATCAGACATGATTGAATCTGCTTCTTGAAATGTTTTTGGAGATGGTAAATATATGTATCAGCATATAACTCTACATCACAACTGCGTATTGATAATAATGGTTAGATTTGATTAAGTGCAAATCTCAAGTTGGACCCATCCGCTTGTTGTTCACAATAACGGACAAAAAGTGCATAGTTAAGGGACAACCTTCTGAAAAAAGAATTATTCCAAACTTGTCTTGCAATTAATAAGAGATGGGGCATTTGGGAGTTCTTTTGGGAGGGGTATTGTATGTGAACGAACGTTCTTCTCCATACGGTATGTTTCAATTCTAGATTTTTAACAGTTTATTATTGTAGCAGCTATGTTCATGCAAGTGGGTTGCTCGCTGGATAAATACAACTTCTGGTGGTAGCAGTGGGCCATCAAAATGGCCGTACATTAGTGTTTCAATATTGTAATACCATCGGTACGTTTTAGGTAGTCAGCGCAGAGAGATGATTCAGCATGGGAGTCTTGTGGTAGTACATGTAAAACATTGACAAAAGTCAGACAGACATGGCATCTGTTTCAAGAATTATCAATGTAGATTCCAGTGATACATAATGTGCTGTAGAATATATAAAATTATAGAATGTCGAAATTGAAATTAAGAGAAAAGATTATGCATGTTTGGATTTAATTACGAATGTGGCGAATTCATCCGAGATAGGTCTAACGTATTCCAGCATAATCATGTAAGAAATGGTAAGTAGTACTTTGATTCTGATACTGTTAGATGATCGCAAGTCCATTAATACCTGGCTAGATCAAACGATATTATTCAATGATTTTGCAGATTCCACTGTATGTCAACTGTCTTCGTCGCAAAATAATATTGTATTCGTTAGTTCACATGACCGGATATCATCCAAACACAGGTCCGAGAATACATCCAGGAATATAGACGTTAGGATTAACACTCAAAATATAATGATGAAAACAATATGATTGACGTATAAAAAGATCGAATATGGTTACATAACATTGTGATGTTATCCTATTGTGCTCTCGTGTCATTATTTTTTCCAGTTATTGCACAGGTACATTACAGTTTTGTTTAATGTGAAATAAGCAGTAATTTAAGTGTGATTTACGTATAAGTAGGTTGATGTCCACGTAAATATAATCGACCTTGGCTCCATTATTTTTAAAGAATTGAGAGAATTGTCTAAGAGCAATATTCCCTAATGAACATAAAACATTCTGTTAACAACCATTTGACTAAAGCTCATTTGAAAAAAAAACATTGTTACATAAATCCGAAGAAAGGTAAAATATATTGGATTGGGATTTCACTTTGATCCCCTTTTAACACCTTTTCTGAAACGATCCAAACCAATGCGTGGGATTTGACTCGGCAATTGAGCAATGTAATCTTATCTTAAGACACTTAGTACTTGACATTCACTGGGATAGCCGGATTTAAATCTCAACAGAGGACACTGTCAATATTGTTCATGTCAGACACGATTTACGTCCACTCAGGCAAAATAATGACTACATTTGACAGGCGCTTAGAGTCCGTTGTTGCCTCCAGGGTGATAGATCTACAATAAGAATCAGTGGTTTGGACGGATATGCTTGTTGAAATATCATTGAAGTGTTGCTAAGTTAAACTTTTACTATTGAGCAGCATGACTTCTGAAAACAAGAGGTTTACTTAATTTGACACCACGGGGTTATACGATTTCCACACATACCTCAAGCACTCTCAGCACATGGGAAATAATTTATATGCCTTAAAGTGCAATTGTGTATCGTAGCAACAATAATCAGTGATTTACAAACTGAGGATGGGACACCCACTTTGCTCCTTTTAACCGACATATCTGTCAGAAGTGTTAAAGGCGCTGTAGCGCGAAATGGTCGTGTGGTAAACTGTTGGTACAGCCAATGCTGGCGATAGTTGCCTTACTCTGAGTGCGTGGGTTCGAATCCCACATGGGATTCGGCCCGAAAAAGTACAAGAATTTGTACTATTGAAGGGAGTGTTATCCCAGATATAACCATGTTACCGTTCTATATAGATTCGGCTTATTGGGTCGTGTAATGAAATATTTGACTCATTGACGTACCAAAATATCGCATAAACTTTAATAATAAATGGCACATTTAATAAAATATATTATGCACAATAACGTGCTACAACGCCTTTAACATTACTCGGCTTTGTTTAATGTCCTGATCTAATTAGTATTGTAGTCCAGGCTACTTATATTTCAGATAACTAATAGTATATGATATTTTGTTGCTGCAATAGTGAATGTGTTTTCATACGTTCAAATCAGAACATATATTTTCATTCAAAACTACGTAAGCAAATGAAATATGATAATTACAAAAAGAAATTGAACAAATGTACATTGTTTAACTGTAGTTGTTTAGTCGAGATGAATACTAATCTGAGATCGATTTCCCAAATGTAACAACCATCGCTCAGAAAAACACAAATGGTTTGTAAGAAGATATTTCTTTACAAATCCACAGAAATTAACATTGGGATATACCGTTTACCAATTTTTAATGCCTTTCCTAAAACCAACCATACTATTATGTGGGATTTTGTGGGAAATTAAGTAATTTACTGTATCTTAGCTGAGTACTGGACATTCACAAGCATGGACGGATAAACATATCAGCGGAGAGAATTGATGTTATTGTTCATGTCAGACATGATTAACTGCCAGTCAAGCTAAGTAATGAGTACATCTTCAACCGTTTGAATCCATGCTTCCCTCCAGGGTGAAAGTTTTACAATAGACTTCAGTGGTTTGGACAGAGATGGTTATAGAAATACTGGTGTACAGCGTGACTTCTGAGAAACGGTAGATTTCATTAATTTGACACCATAGGATTATATGATTTTCACTAGAGAATACCTCAGGCACTCTCAACACGTGGGAAATAATTGATACGACGTAAAGTGGTACATTATTGATATATCTTCAAGCGCAGTTGTGTATCGTAGCAAAACGAGTCAGCATTTAACAAGAGAGAGAGAGAGAGAGAGAGAGAGAGAGAGAGAGAGAGAGACAGACAGACAGACAGACAGACAGACAGACAGACAGACAGACAGACAGACAGACAGACAGACAGGGACTGGGTTTTATGTGTTTTCATATCTAATCATATGGTTTCCTTGACGTTTATGTGAGCTAATAACCAAATCATGTTTGGTTTAGCTGCTGAAAACTCCACAAAATCTCAGTAGACATGTAGTCATATTCCACAAGATGTATCTGTAGTATTGGACCTTACTATCTAAATGGTAATTTCCCCTATCATTTGAAGTAACAATCAAAGTAAATGCATCCACATTTTGCAACACCTTTCGAAACCTATTGGAAATATTGATGGTTGTTGAGGCATAATTGATTTTATTCGCCAACGAATTAGGGCAAGTGCATTATGCTTCCAATTAGCTTTAAAATATGTTATGGCCCTTAATATTGGAGGTGGTTTATACGGGGGTTTAAAGCAGTTTTCAAGAATGTTTAGTTTTTATAATGACGTCAGATATAAGATATGGAAAAAACCAATAATATCTTCCTGGCTATGCGAGCGTGGGTTGAACCTATCAAGCCATTTTGGTGTCCAGAGTTTGAGGATGCAATTTTGGATACTATTTCTTGTCACGTCACTTGCCATCATGTTTAAAAGTCATTTTTAAGATACATACTTTCAAGAGCCTTTAGCAATGCTTTTTAAGGAAAATAATGTTGTCGACATTTATGTTTTAAGGGTGCAAATAAAGGCGTGTCAAAGTAAAGACCAAATTGCAGCATAAAATTCAAATTTTACTTTAATGATCAGAAGATTCATTATGTAGTTCATACTCTTGTAAATTCAGACTTTGCTATTTAAGCCATATGCCCTCTGCTGATTGGATTAATCAAGGTCATGTGACCGGTATACATTCTCATAAACACAAGATTTACAGCTGAAAGGGATAACCTTCATACACTGACGTTTACAAAAAATTAACCTATGTTACTACTTTATTACTGTATCATTGCGCAATTATTACACTGTTATCACATGCTCTTTTCTTAATTAAACCTTTTAAAAACCTGACAACGTGAATTCTAAGTGTAGTTTGAATGAAAGTTTGATTAAAACAGCATGTTAGAAGCAAAAATTTATACTTTTTTCATATTTCCTGTGAACTACGTTTTGCGCGAGGTCACACATAAGTGATGCGGTATTATTGTGGGCGGAGCTTAGCGCCCGATCTAAGACAAAACTAAACATTAATTTTGTTTTGTCATGCACGGTACACTTTTTGCAGAGATTGTTTATATTCAAAAGTGTATTTACTGATTAGAAATCGCTTAAATTTCACAGTTTAAATTTATAAGAGGTAGATTTCATAATGTGTTTTTTCACTGGCTTACAAACGGGTTGAAAGTTCAAGTTAAACTGTAGTATAAATGCCGTCGACAAGCTCCGGCATTTATACAAGTTTAACTTGCACCTTTCAAACCGTTTATAGGCCAGTGAACAAACACATTATGAAATTTATTTCTTAAGAATACACCGACTAGGAATGATGTACATGTATATACAATTCAAGATCCACATGAACCTTTTGCATAACGTTTAAGACATCATATGTCCAATGGGGAGGAGGTATAAAGGACTGTGTCAGGTTTAATACTTATTTGACACGACATTGACATGTATCTTAGTGTTCAATGAAAGTGTTTCAACGTTGATATTGAGACCTATGTCATTATTGTTCATGCATGTCTTGAAGCGTGACATGCAATATATTCAATGAGAAGTGTTAAAATTGATCTAGACAGCGATGTCAGTATTATCCATGTGATTGTATTCCACTTCCAGAAATGTTATTACAGATGTGTTGACTTGAAGCTTGACGTCTTTATTTCAAATATGTGTTATCGTACATGAAGAGATGTAGCGGTGTCAATATTTAATGATAACATTCAAACAGCAGTGTGCAGTTACAAATTAGAGTAGCGTACAGAAATAGCTAAAGGTGTATACCTGCTACAGGCACTGTACGAATTGTCTAGATTTTGTTAACACTATCCGACATGATTCTATAGCGTCGAGGTCGTTGACTTTATTCAATCCATCCCCAGCACATGTACGCCTGGGCCATGTTCAAGAGAGGTTTCAAAGTAATCGCTCAATTAGCGAATACTTTTAAACCTCTCTTGAATGCGATTGCTCAATGTAGTGCTACGTAGCAAGGCGAACAATCTTCGAGGAATTTGCACCATGTCGTTCAAGAGATAATGAGCGCTACTTGAGCGCTACTTGAGCGCTACTTGAGCGCTACTTGAGCGCTACTTGAGCGCTACTTGAGCGCTACTTGAGCGCTACATTGCGAGATTATAAGCGCTCTCTGTTATGGAACGGAGCCCTGCTGTCTGTGCAGTGTACTGGAGAGCGTATTTGAGAGCTCACATAACACGAAACTTAAACCATAATCGCAGCTATATGTATAGTCAATAATATGGCTAATACGTGTATACACATTTTTTTAAATATTAAAACTGGTGATCCTTCTTACTGAGTATCTTAAGCTGAACAATAAGAAATGAAAATGACATAATAAAAGTCACCTTTCTTTATGTATGAGATATATCTCGATGTCAGAATTTTCTGGATGATGAGGTGTTTCTGAAGAGCACATGGATTAATAATCAACGCCGCTTTCAAAGGTATTTCACTTATATCGCGGCCGCTAGTATTATGGCAGGGAGAAAGCCCACAACGCCACGTGGCTATGCATTGCGGTGAAATCTGCGAGCATCGGCTGGAACTAGCGAACCATTGGTGGCGAAATTCAGTGTAGCATTGCACCCAAACCTTACTGCGTGTAGAACAGTTCTCTACTGCAGACAAAGTTGCGGTGCCCCTGGCGGGATTCGAACCCCGGACCTTGCTAACCACTGCGCTACCCCGCCCCCCATTATTGATGTACCTCTGCACATTCTGTATGTTATTAAGTAAGTAAGGACCGTGAATACCTTGATAAAAGAAGAAATGCAGTATGTCAACAGTTTTATCTAAAACTGAACGATGACAGCAGCAAAAACTTCAAAACCCCTATTGCACTAGGAATATTTAGAAACATGAATTATTCATTAGCAAATCCAGTATTGTAGGTGACAGTTCTAACACCTCAAACAATATGCATATGAGGAAATGAGAACTGCAAACACTAAATGGTAATATTATAAATATTTTCTTATTTCTTTTCTTGGCACTTTATTTTGCGTGTGCATTCTAATTGACATATTGTGTCTGTAAAGGTATCATTGAAATCCTTATTGAATAACTTGCATTGATAAAACAGATATTTTTGGAGCATTTAACTTGTATAGCCTAATTATTAATCAATGCATCTTATTCACCTTCTTAACCCTTTCTTGATACGTATTAGTATTATTCTTACAACAAAAAGCTATATAAAATTTAAAAAAACACAGATGCACAGAATGAGAATGTGCATCTTGTGAATATATGCATCAGCCTTTTTGAAAAAAAATATAAATATTCTTATACTGAATGTCTAATCATATTCATTAGCCCTAATTTCGGTTTTTTTTGGTGATATATTCAATACAATACACACTATATTTTTAAACCTCTTTCATCTTAAAATACTAGATTTTATTGATTAGTACCCACTTATAATTTACCTTTCACGCATGTTTGATCGGGAACCTTTGACATTCATTGATTTTCGTCACCTTAACTTAAGAGCACTCTTGCAGCACTTAAACTTAACTTACACTTGTTTGTCAGGGAAATTTGCAATGTGTGTAAAAGGTTAACTTTGATTGGTCAGTAAGAGGCAATACTATAGTCTATTCTAATAAACAACATAAAGAATATTAGTTCCTGTATTTTAGTATACTATACAGAAAAAATGACACGAAGCATAAGATTTATAATTAGATATTCAAAAAAGGAGCTTTTACCAGGAACATTATATTTAACAACTATGAGTGAGACAGCCAAAGATTGACATAATGCTAACAATTGAGATACCAAGTGCATCAGTCTAACGAGAGACATTTTCCCTGAATAATTGATGTGTTTGGAAGTTTATTTTTTGTTCAATATCGCAAAAGATTAGAAACATTATTTTAAGTGCAATTCTATTTATGATTTGGGCATCATGGTTGACAAAGAAAATAATTCATATATAAAACACAACACAAATTTACATTTAATGATTTGTATGATCTGCACGGACATTTAAAGACGATGCTGCTAACATTAACATACATTTATAAAGTAAGATTTACGATATAGTTTTCACCAGTAAATGAAAGCAAAGCTGCTTCCTGTTGTTGTCTAAAGATTTATGTTTTAGGGAACAACTTTATTCACATTCCTAGTGCAAGGTGGGGTTTGACACTTGTGATCAGAATGTATTTGCCATTGCATTTACGTCAAGAAAATGTTAATACAACATGATGAAAATTCTTGAATTAATGAGAATCTTTTGTTTCTGCATGTGTTCTACCTGCGTTGAGATTCCTGTACAGTTCTTGCTCTCTCATAGACTCAGCCAACCAATCAATCACTGCCTGGATGAGAGAGGACAGACACCGACATTGACCCATGTCTGGCTTTGAAGCAATTAACGTAGCCAACAATTATTCTTTATTACAGCCTTCAGTTATAGATCCAATGACATAAATCGTTGAACCTTGATTACAAGGCTAAATTGGGCATTTTTTAAAGTCCTGGAAAAGCACTGCGTACCTACAATTAGTATCGTGTGATGGTTTTTAAATGTTAAGAATTAATTTAAATGTCCTCATTACTTAAAATTCGCCTATTGTCAAATTCAGGTAGAATGTTTTCAAACTAGATGCATATTATTCAGTCAAAGAGGTCAGTAAGAGCTGCATAGATGAGGGAAGAGGAAATAGTCACGTGCTTTTACTTTAAGCACCAGTTTCGTTGATAAAATTTAGTCTATGCAACATGCAACATGCAACATATATTCAATCATAAGTAAAAGTGTTGCATTACTCATGTTGGTGTTTAGTCCAAGGCGCCCGTTGAGTCACAACAAGAACCCTAATATATATCTTCACATTTAAGGTATTTATCTCGTATTGCAGGCTTCATGGCTAAAGATGCAGTTTTAAAATGAAATAACAAAATGGAATTTGAAAAGTATTATACAGATGTACATATAGAGCACAGTTTCCTGAATACAACAACAATGTTGATAACGTTGCTTTAAAAAGATAAATGTTTGTTTACTTTAGATATAGTTTGTTTAGATACATATCAACACAAAACAACAGATAATCTGCTAAAAAACATATACATATTAGGTGAATCACGGAAAAAGCTCAAATGATATAGGTGATATATAGCTGTTAATGACAAAAACATGTTTCTTTTAGCTAAATTGAGAAATATTTTCGGCGCAAAGAATCTTGTTACTGGCGTTAAAAACAGATCGTTGTAGGTTGAATAATGTAGGTAACGTACACATACTAACAATGTCTATACATTAAAGGTTATACAAAATAGTTGTTATTAAGAAATTGCCATATTCAACCTTAAGGAAATGTAAAAGGTGACTTCTTCCAACATTTTCGGATTGTATTGAAAGATTTTCTCAAAATCTAACACAATAGTTTAATATCTCAAGGGTTCACTAATTTACCTGCAACATGATTGTGTGCAAAAAGTATTTAGGAGTACTCAAAGCTTTTCATTTTGCATGGTATAATTTATTGACCACTTATAACTTACATGCTTGTTAACTTAACTGACACATCAATTTTCGGTCCGGCTTCTTTACAAGACCTTTGGATATTTACGTCTCTCCTCAGCCTATTGAATAGACTTGGGTGCCCAAACTCATGATCATACAGACTCAATACTATTTTGTCAATGATAAATTCTAACATTGGAACGGAATCAAATCTTACTCAAATAATTGTAGTAGAATTCGATGATCACCAGATAATCCCCTAAATGAATAAAACATGAACATGATTTACACTGTCTTAGCAGTCAATGTCAGTATTGCTTATGCAAAAAATGACTGGATGGTGATCCCTGAAACATGTACATGGACGTGTAACCTGACCATAAGTACATAGGAGAGTACTTTAACGTTGGCATAGAAGAACGTCAATATCGTCATTATCAGACATGGTTGAATCTGCTTCTTAAAATGTTATTGGAGATATATGGATATGTATCAGCATATAACTCTACATCACAACTGCATATTGATAATAATGGTTAGATTTGATAAATTCAGGGACAACCTTCTGAAAAAAGAATTATTCCAAGCTGGTCTTGCAATTAATAAGGGAGTTCTTTTGGGAGGTGCACTGTATGTGAACGAGCGTTCTTATCCATACTGTATGTTTCAATTCTGGATTTCTAACAATTTATTATTGTAGCAGCTATGTTCATGTAGATGGGTTGCTCGCTGGATAAATACAACTTCTGGTGCACAGGACAAAAAGTGGTGGAATCCATTTGCCGGATCATTCAGGATTCTCCCAAATTTTGTCAGATCTTGAATAATCCGGAAGGATCCGGCAAATGGATTCCACCACTTGTTGTCCTGTGGTGGTAGCAGTGAGTCATCAAAATGGCCATACACTAGTGTTACAATATTGTAATACCATCGGTACGTTTTAGGTAGTCAGCGCAGAGACATGTTTCAGCATGGGAATCGTGTGATAGTACATGTGAAACATTGACAAAAGTCAGACAGACATGGAATCTATTTCAAGAATTATCAATGTAGATTCCAGTGATACATTATGTGCTGTAGAATATATCAAATTATAGAATGTCGAAATTGAAATTAAGAGAAAAGAATATGCATGTTTGGATATAATTACGAGTGTTGCGAATTCTTCCGAGATAGTTCATATACCAGCATAATCACGTAAGAAATGGTAAGTAATACTGAGATTGTGATATTGTTAGATGAACGCAAGTTCATTAAGACATAGCTAGATCATAATACCTTATTCAATGGTTATGCAGATTCCAACGTATGTCAACTGTTTTAGTCGTAAAATAATATTGTATTCGTTAGTTCACATGACCGGATATCATCCAAACACAGGTCCGAGAATACATCTAGGAATATAGACGTTAAGATTAACACTCAAATTTAAAACAATTAACTTTAATACACAGGTTGACGTATGAAGAGATTTAACATTACATTGTGATGTCATCCTATTGTGCTCTCGCGTCATTATTTTTCCATAATTGCACAGTTACATTACATTTGTTTCATGTTTGTGAAATAAGCAGTAATTTAAGTGAGATTTACGTATAAGTAGGTTGATGTCCACGTAAATATAATCGACCTTGGCTCCATTATTTTTAAAGAATTGAGAGAATTGTCTAAGAGCAATATTCCCTAATGAACATAAAACATTCTGTTAACAACCATTTGACTAAAGCTCATTTGAAAAAAAAACATTGTTACATAAATCCGAAGAAAGGTAAAATATATTGGATTGGGATTTCACTTTGATCCCCTTTTAACACCTTTTCTGAAACGATCCAAACCAATACGTGGGATTTGACTCGGCAATTGAGCAATGTAATCTTATCTTAAGACACTTAGTACTTGACATTCACTGGGTTAGCCGGATTTAAATCTCAACAGAGGACACTGTCAATATTGTTCATGTCAGACACGATTTACGTCCACTCAGGCAAAATAATGACTACATTTGACAGGCGCTTAGAGTCCATTTTTGCCTCCAGGGTGATAGATCTACAATAAGAATCAGTGGTTTGGACGGATATGCTTGTTGAAATATCATTGAAGTGTTGCTAAGTTAAACTTTTACTATTGAGCAGCATGACTTTTGAAAACAAGAGGTTTACTTAATTTGAAACCACGGGGTTATACGATCTCCACACTTACCTCAAGCACTCCCAGCACATGGGAAATAATTTATATGCCTAAAAGTAGCAACAATAATCAGTGATTTACAAACTGAGGATGGCACACCCACGTTGCTCCTTTTAACCGACATATCTGTCAGAGGTGTTTAAGGCACTGTAGCGCGATTTTCTTTCTGATATAACATGCTCTCAACAAATATAAATGAGTGTTATTAGTCGCTAAATATTACTCCGAAATCAATAAAATAGTTCTAGAACGAATATACATGGTTCGGTTAAATCAAGCGAGTCTATTATGCCCCTATTTCACTACGACCCGAATTGCCACGAAGCACCACGAATAGGCGGCTGCATAAATTCGTGAATATTCGTGAGCATTCGGCAAAATTCGTGAACAGAATTTACACTTGTACTGTTTACGAACATTCGTAGCTTTTCATGCTAAAAACCTACGAAACATGTACGAATTATTTACGATTTGTCTTCGAATTGTAAGAAATGATTAAGACACAGTCACGAATGTACTACGAATTTCCACGAATAAGATACGATATCACGAATCAAGTACGAATAGTTTACGATAGTTCGTAAATGCTTCGGGGTTAATTCCGGATGAGAACATCAAAATTATCAACCACGAATTTCCAAGAATTGTTTACGAAGTTGTTACGAACGTCCCGAATTAAATACGAACAGTTTACGAAGCAACTACGAATCTGAAATTCGTAGATGATTCGTGAAAATCTTTTGACAAACAAAATTTTGTCCATGAATGCCACGAATTACAAGAATGTTGCCGAATCAACTAGGAATCATTTACGAATATCACGA
This sequence comes from Gibbula magus, assembly GCA_936450465.1. Classification (NCBI taxonomy): domain Eukaryota; kingdom Metazoa; phylum Mollusca; class Gastropoda; order Trochida; family Trochidae; genus Gibbula; species Gibbula magus. The sequence goes on along the minus strand of OW388292.1, from coordinate 63,267,072 downwards.
ATCAATTACGAATTATCTACGAATGTTCACGAAAGTGCAAATTTTTCTATTCGTGGCGATTCGTGGCAATTCGGGTCGTAGTGAAATAAGGGCATTAACCATCGAGCGGCCATTTTGAGGTGTTCACATTAACATGGCCTCAAATTCGCATGAGACCTGCAAATTTATCCCTCACACTGAAGAGTTACACACAGCTGTCGCATTAAATTGTCACTCCATGTTCTGCCATTACGGATAAACCGTTCTCTATAGACACGGATTATCGGGTCGTATAATGAAATATTTTACTCATTGACGTACCAAAATATCGCATAAACTTTAATAATAAATGGCACATTTGGGAAAACATAATATGCACAATAACGTGCTACAACGCCTTTAACGTTACTCGGCTTTGTTTAATGTCCTGATCTAATTGGTATTGTAGTCCAGGCTAGTTATATTTTAGATGGCAAATAGTGTTATGCTATTTTATAGCTGAATAGTGAATGTGTTTTTATACGTTAAAATCAAGTCATATATCTTCATTCATAATTACGTAAGCAACTGAAATATGATAATTACAAAAAGAAATTGAACAAATGTACATTATTTAACTGTAGTTGTTTAGTCGAGCTGAACACTAATCTGAGTTCGATTTCCAAAACTATCGCTCAGAAAAACACAAATGGTTTGTAAGAAGATATGTCTTTACAAATCCACAGAAATTGACATTGGGATATACCGTTTACCAATTTTCAACGCCATTCCTAAAACCAACCATACTATTATGTGGGATTTGATCGGAAATTAAGCAATTTACTGTATCTTAGCTGAGTACTAGACATTCACAAGGATAGATGGATATACATGTCAGCGGAGAGAATTGATGTTATTGTTCATGTCAGACATGATTTACTGCCAGTCAAGCTAAGTAATGAGTACATCTTCAACCGTTTGAAGCCATGCTTACCTCAAGGGTGAGTTTTACAATAGACTTCAGTGGTTTGGACGGAGATGGTTATAGAAATACTGGTGTACAGCGTTACTTCTGAGAAACGGTAGGCTTCGTTAATTTGACACCATAGGATTATATGATTTTCACCAGAGAATACTTCAGGCACTCTCAACAAATGGGCAATAATTGATATGACGTAAAGTTGTACATTATTGATATCCCTTCAAGCGCAGTTGTATCGTAGCAAAACGAGTACGGACTTGACAAGAGAGAGAGAGAGAGAGAGAGAGAGAGAGAGAGAGAGAGAGAGAGAGAGAGAGAGAGAGAGAGAGAGAGAGAGAGAGAGAGAGAGAGAGAGAGAGAGAGAGATAGAGAGAGAGAGGGGGGGGGGAGATACAGACAGACAGACAGACAGACAGAGACTGGGTTGTATGTGTTTGTATGTTTTCATATCAAGTCATATGGTTTCCTTGACGTTTATGTGAGCTAATAATCTAATCATGTTTGGTTTAGCTGCTGAAAATTTTCTTCGTTCCAAATCATCTGTATTGCTAATTCACAGTGTTGGTTTATAGTTGCTGTACAGAGCGTGAATAACACTTAGATGGACTGAGTTTAAATGCTCTAATACACTGTTATGTACTTGTAATGAATTGTATTTACGATGACAGTTGAATCATATATCTATTGTGTACATCACCTTCCGTTATGTTTGTCTATTAATTTCAACATTGATTTTCAACACTTGTCATTTAATAAGCACACACATGCCTCATTACATTAAAGGGGCAGTAGCACTTTTTTCCCAATTTTATTATTTCAAATTTCCCACCTATAATGATAGTTTATGTCATTGTCATGTCATTATGTCAGTGTAAAACATCTTATTACACAAACCAATTATCTGTAGTGACAGTAACAGTGTTGCGTATAAAGCAAAAGTTGAATAGCGGCCATTTTATTGTGAACACATTTATTTAGTTTGAATGACAAAAATGATTCCAATAGCTTTACGGAACCACGTACACTCATTTTTAACTTGATTTTCCGAAGAGGGGAGGGTGTTTTACTATTGGTGACATTATTTTCCAAATACATTTCATCAACTTATTTCAGCGAAAAAACCTGCTACTGCCCCTTTAATACGCCAGCAATAACACCATGGCTTCATTATCTGTATACCAATCTTTATATGTCATTAAAACACCAAGGACATGTAAATTCATTCCTGTTGAGTGTTGAGTTAAATGTATTGCTTAACGCCGCTTCGGCAGTATTGCAGCCATTTGCGGCGAGAAATTTAAGTTAATTGCCCAATTTACAAAATATTTGCAAAAGCAAGCATGAAACGACAGGAAGGTCGTAAAAACATCATTCCTGTTGATTTACCTGCATATGTCTAAACGTTCTTGTACTCCTGTCAAACTCAACGTCAGAGTAAAATAATGTTTTATTCTCCGATTTAATCCTTTCATGAAATGTACATTATCGGCACATCATCCATATCTACTTGTGATTCTTGTTTTCCCAAATGGTAATACCAAATCGATTAAAGATACTACTAACGAGTAACGACGACATGATGTCATTACTCTTCACGTTGAAAACAATATACTGATGTTAACTTTATCAATAACAGACTGAGTCATTTGTGAACCGGTGGTAGGCTAAGTTTGAGGGATATTGATCTTCGCTATAGTGGGTGGCTTCCTTTCCCATCTTCATTCTGGATTGTCACATTCCAACTCAACAGTATTCCCGTTAATTCTCTCCACAAAATCTCAGTAGACATGTAGTCATATTCCACAAGAAGTATCTGTAGTATTGGACTTTGCTATCTAAATGGTAATTTTTCCTGTCATTTGAAGTAACAATCAAGGTAAATGCATCCACATTTTGCAACACTTTTCGACACCTATTGGAAATATTGATGGTTGTTGAGGCATCATTGATTTTATTCGTCAACGAATTAGGGCAAGTGCATTATGCTTCAAATTATCTTTAAAATATGTTATGGCCCTTAATATTGGAGGTGGTTTATACGGGGGTTTCAAGCAGTTTTCAAGAATGTTTAGTTTTTATAATGACGTCAGATATAAGATATGGAAAAAACCAATAATATCATCCTGGCTATGCGAGCGTGGGTTGAACCTATCAAGCCATTTTGGTGTCCAGAGTTTGAGGATGCAATTTTGGATACTATTTCTTGTCACGTCACTCGCCATCATGTTTAAAAGTCATTTATAAGATACATACTTTCAAGAGCCTTTAGCAATGCTTTTTTAGGAAAATATTGTTGTCGACATTTATGTTTTAAGGGTACAAATAAAGGCGTTTCAAAGTGAAGACCAAATTGCAGCATAAAATTCAAATTTTACTTTAATGATCAGAAGATTCATTATGTAGTTCATACTCTTATAAATTCAGACTTTGCAATTTAAGCGATATGCTCTCTGCTGATTGGATTAATCAAGGTCATGTGACCGGTATACATTCTCATACACACAGGATTTACAGCTGAAAGGGATAACCTTCATACTCTGACGTTTACAAAAAATAACCTGCGGTACTACTTTAATGCTGTATCATTGCACAATTATTACACTGTTATCACATGCTCTTTTCTTAATTAAACCTTTTAAAAACCTGACAACGTGAATTCTACGTGTAGTTTGATTGAAAGTTTGATTAAAACAGCATGTTAGAAGCAAAAAATAAATACTTTAATCATATTTCCTGTGAACTACGTTTTGCGCGTGGTGACACATACGTGATGCGGTATTATTGTGGGCGGAGCTTAGCGCCTGATCTTAGACAATACTAAACATTAATTTTGTTTTGCACTGTACACTTTTTGCAGAGATTTTTTATATTCAAAAGTTTATTTACTGATTAGAACTCGCTTAAATTTCAAAGTTTAAATTTATAAGAAGTAGATTTCATAATGTGTTTTTTCACTGGCTTATAAACGGGTTGAAAGTTCAAGTTAAACTGTAGTATAAATGACGTCGACAAGCTCCGGCATTTATACAAGTTTAACTTGCACCTTTCAAACCGTTTATAAGCCAGTGAACAAACACATTATGAAATTTATTTCTTAAGAATACACGGACAAGGAATGATGTATATACAATTCAATATCGCATATCACCATAACCACTGAACCACATGAACCTTTTGTATAACGTTTAAGACATCATATGTCAAATGGGGAGGAGGTATAAAGGACTGTGTCAGGTTTAATACTTATTTGACACGACATTGACATGTACACTGTCGGCCAAAAGAAACGCCTACTTGATTTTCCTTAAAATGAAAGAAGCAATAATTTATTAAATATAATTAATGGTTGTCTCCATGTTATTCTGTAGCAATAACTAATATGAAAGTCCATAAAAATCGTTGAAAACAGTGATTCGAGTCATTTCGATTCGATAACATTCATGAAATCCACGCCCAATGAAGACGGCTATTTTAGGTTGATTCACTTGCGTACCGTAACCACGTACATATGTACCATCATCACCACTTTAATGCGAATGTGTGTCTGTATTGTTGCTCGTGGTTGTATGAAAATCTTTTTAAAATGTTTTTCTGACCAAGCACTGATCGAAAACTGAACAAGTATTGTTTTCTCATTTCAACAATCGCCATTCTTTCGTGACATGAACTTCTGAAATTCAAATATATTATGCATAAATAGTGCAACTTCATTATGCTATAATATTGCTAAACTGTTCATTATAGTTTTTACGATATCTGATAAGATATCTAGTAGGCGTTTCTTTTGGCCGACAGTGTATCTTAGTGTTCAATGAAAGTGTTTAAACGTTGATATTGAGACCTATGTCATTATTGTTCATGCATGTCATGAAGCGTGACATGCAATAATTTCAATGAGAAGTGTTAAAATTGATCTAGACAGCGATGCTAGTATTGTTCATGTCAATTGTGATTGTATTCTATTTCCAGAAATGTTATTACAGATTGTTAACTTGAAGCTTGACGTCATCATTTCAAATATGTGTTAACGTACATATAGAGATGTAGCGGTGTCAATTTTTAATGATTAAATTCAAATCGCAGTGTGGAGTTACAAATTAGAGTCGCGTACAGAAATAGCTATAGGTATATACATGCTACAGACACTGTGCGAATTGTCTAGATTTGATTAACACTATCCGACATGATTCTATAGCGTCGAGGTCGGTGACTTTATTCAATCCATCTTGACAATTCCTCAGCACGTGTACGCCTGGGCCATGTTCAAGAGAGGTTTCAAATAATCGCTCAATTAGCGATTACTGTTAAACCTCTCTTGAACGCGATTGCTCAATGTAGCGCTACGTAGCAAGGCGAGCAAACTTCGAGAAATTTGCACCATGTCGTTCAAGAGAGAATGAGCGCTACTTGAGCGCTACATTGAGCAATCAATGAGCGATTATAAGCGCTCTCTGTTATGGAACGGAGCCCTGCTGTCTGTGCAGTGTACTGGAGAGCGTATTTGAGAGCTCACATAACACGAAACTTAAACCATAATTGCAGCTACATGTATTGTCAATAATATGGCTAATACGTGTATACACATTTTTTTTAAATATTAAAACTGGTGATCCTTCTTACTGAGTATCTTAAGCTGAACAAATAAGAAATGAAAATGACATAATAAAGTCAACTTTCTTTATGTATGAGATATATCTCGATGTCAGAATTTTCTGGATGATGAGGTGTTTCTGAAGAGCACATGGATTAATAATCAACGCCACTTTCAAGAGTATTTCACCTTTATCGCGGCCGCTAGTATTATGGCAGGGAGAAAGCCCTCAACGCCACGTGGCTATGCATTGCGGTGAAATCTGCGAGCATCGGCTGGAACTAGCGAACCATTGGTGGTGAAATTCAGTGTAGCATTGCACCCAAACCTTACTGCGTGTAGAACAGTTCTCTACTGCAGACAAAGTTGCCGTGCCCCAGGAGGGATTCGAACCCCGGACCTCGCTTACCACTGCGCTACCCCGCCCCCCATTATTGATGTACCTCTGCACATTCTGTATCTTATAAGTTAGTGAGGACTGAATACCTTGATAAAAGAAGATATGCAGTATGTCAACAGTTTTATCTAAAACTGAACGATGACAGCAGCAAAAAATTCAAAATCCATTACTGTCGGAATATTTAGAAACATGAATTATTCATTAGCAAAACAAGTATTGTAGGTGACACTTCTAACACCTCAACCAATATGAATATGAGGAAATGAGAACTGCAAATCCTAAATTGTAAAATTATAAATATTTTCTTATTTCTTTTCTTCGCACTTTATTTTGCGTGTGCATTCTAATTGACATATTTTGTCTGTAAAATTATCATAGAAATCCTTATGGAATAACTTGCATTGATAAAAAAGATATTTTTGGAACATTTAACTTCAGAATATGGTTATTAAAATTCATGAGGGCGTTTATTTGTCAGTTCATTAAGTTGATGTTTCCCAGTATAATGGTGCAATTATAATTTTTACAGTCCCTAGTGTTGTGTCTACAGTAATCGATGACGATTACGATGAAACGAAATAGGTTGCATGCTTTATGTGTGAATGTCGGGGTACCTTATCCATGCCTTAAGTGACATACATGCCATGATTCAAAGTGTCAGAAGGATATTTGTCAATTTATGATGACATGTCACTGTGTTTTCGTTTTTCAATTCATATGGAACTGGCCGCCGTAATGTGAATATAATTGTATTGGAACTGAATACAAATGGATACAGTATGACACTTCATGTACCTTCCTGACACCAAGTTTGCTTTTCGCAAAATTATATGCCATTAATTTATTCCGTCTGTCTGTCTGTCCGTCCCAATATTTTGCCTGGATCATAGCTCCTAAACCGCACATGCCAGAGGTTTCACGTTGAAATGGTCAATCTCTCTCGCATTGTGCATTGAAACATCAACTGTAGACCAATGTTAACCAGGAACGTTAGATGATCCTTGTGTAAGCCATTTACAACTTTTAGTGTTTGCCGTTTCAATGGAAAACATGACTGAGCAGTGACAGTGAAGTCAGTTTGTATGAGGCATATGCTAATACACGCTAGCTTTGTGATGCATGTGCGTAGAAGAATCTTTTTCAAGAGAGTCATGTCCAATATCCAATTAATGATCACCGAAATGTGTAACATACATATAAGTAATGTCTGTACAAAATAATTCAAATATACATGTAATAAAGAACAACATGACATATAACCGCTTAAAATTCACAAATGAATATTTCGTGATGTCACACATGAATCAAGATTGAGAATGCATCCAGAGTGGTGGATTCGATAAAAAAAAATTTATCTACTAGTTGATTTTCTTTACAGAATGTAGTTTCCCTGATGAACACAATACTACTGCTGTAAACAACTCCTATTTGCTCGACCCTAATTAAATAAGGAAGAATCTTAACGTGTAACTTAAACTCCCTTTTGAACGCCTTTCCGCGAAGGGCTGATATCCTTGCCGGGGGTTTGACTCGGCAATTAAGCCAGGTAGTTTTATCCTCATCACACTTAGTACTTGACATTCACTCGGCAAGACGTATTTAAATCTCAGTAGAGAGCACTGCCATCATTGTTCATGTCAGACATGATTTACTGCCAGTCAGGCAAAATAATGACTGTACCTTCAGCAGTTTGACAGGCGCTAAGAATTCTCTCTTCCCTCAAGGGTGATAGTTCCGCAATTGGAATCAATGGTTTGGACAGATAAGGTCTTAGATATTCTATTGAAGTGGGGCCTTTATCATAGTGCAGCATGACTTCTGAGAAACATTAGGTTTTGTTAATTTTGTACCATGGGATTGTATGATCTTAAGCAAATACCCGAAGCACACTCAGCTCTTGCTATATATAACTCAAGCAAACATAATCGCTATGTGTTAAAGGGGCAGTAGCACTTATATAACGTATATAACACGCTGAAATAAGTTGATGAAATGTAATTGAAAAATACTGTCACTAATAGCAAAACACCCTTCTCTCTTTGAAAAATCAAGTTAAAAATGAGTGTACATGGTTCCGTAAAGCCATGGGAGTCGTTTTTGTCATACGAAATAATAAAATGTGTTCACATTAAAATGGCCGGCATTATATATGTATATGAGTTAAGAACAGGAAGATTTTCTGGATAACAACTTCTTTAATGTGAAAATACACGACGTTTCGGAGTACATACTCACTCCTTCATCAGGTGGAATGTAAGAAAATATGGTACATTTATATAGCAAACAAAACAATGATGAGGAAACTCAATCAGGGAGATTAACATGCATGAGAATGGTATACAATGGGGATTTGTATATTGTTTATTTCCATAGGGTACATGTAGGCCATCGGCCCATGGTATACATTTCAATGGTCCACAGACTTAATACGATATTGGGTAGCGTAGAAAATATACATTGCAACACGCTTCATTAGTTCGACATTCGTATTGGATAACAGCGAATTGAATTTGTGGATAGAAGGATTGACAAAGTACTTCGGCGGTATAAATTGTTTCCTAATATTAGAGTAGGCAGTACATACAAGCATGAAGTGGTATTCACTTTCAATATTACCATTGTTGCAAACATTACAGACTCTTAGGTTTCTAGGAATATTATAGTACCTTCCCGTTTCGATGTTTAAACTGTGGGAACTACATCGAAAACGAGCCAAAGCTTTTCTAAACTTATCAAGATCTAACGATAGGAGATATGGTTCAATGATGAACACAGTTTTAAACTGAGAGTAATACAAACATGATGGGGTGAAGCATGAGAATGGTATACAATGAGGATTTGAGATACAAACATGCGGGGGAGTAGGTTCTTACATTCCACCTGATGAAGGAGTGAGTATGTACTCCGAAACGTCGTGTATTTTCACATTAAAGAAGTTGTTATCCAGAAAATATTCCCGTTCTTATGTATACCACTTCTAAATGCCCTTCAAAGACCTATATGTGAGTTGTTTCTATTGTTAAATGTTTGCCAACTCTAGTTGATATGATAGGAGCTGATGTAGTTGAGCAACCCGATAGTTTGTGGGCGTGTTCATTGTGTGGGTGTGCCTGTATGTGTGTCTATCACAACCCATGTCTATTTAACAGTTCTTTATTCTATATATTTGTTATTTATGTTACCAAATACAAACACAAGAACAACGTTTGATTAAGCTGCTTAAGTCTTACTTTCATGACCACCTGTATGTCGAACTGATAGTGCATCCAGGGTACATCCATTCTGTTGTTTGAAGTCAAATTTGCCAATTGTTATAAGTGATGTTAGTTTAATCGAGAAGTATTGACTGTTGATGAAAACTACCATTTTGATGACAGTGGACTCAGTATAGTGCTGATGAAAAGACACAAATCTTGATTCTGATCGAAAACCGGACAAGGCACCGCGATTGGCGCGCGTCAATCAGTCAAACCTAATTTTGGAAAGAATTTGGGTTGATATTGTCCAATAGGTCATATAACAACTGTGCGTGTAAATTTGACGTGTACCTTCGATTTCTGCACATTTGTTATGATGTTGCTCGAGTTTTATTGGAAACTAGTAATTATGATATATTTTGGCGATTGGGGATTAATATGCAAGTTGAGTGAATTTATTTGAACGAAAATCAGCCCCTATGGTATGTTCGTACATGTGTATGCATTAAAGCCAAATGTAATATTATGAAACACAATGGATGTACCTTTAATATAAGTCCGAATGCGGCATTTTAGATTAATTCATAGTGTTAGGGCATGGTGACAGCGGAAATACGTATCTATATCGCATTTGTATAAATCAACCCTATCTCGTCATCAAAATTACTGTTTTATTCGAAAATCACAGACTTGATTCGGTATAAAAATAAATGATTGATAACAACATGATCTCATGGTTGCGCAAACGTGTTATACCATCATTTTACACATCTACTATTGGCCTCATGGCCACGTTTACAAATAAAATCTGTCTGTCTGTCTGTCTGTCTGTCTGATCTCAAGGTATCAGTCAGATCATCTAAACAAGGCACTAAGAAAAGAAAGGCATTGAATAATAAACTGAGGTGCAAAAGAAAGTATATCACTCAGTTGTATTTATCATATGTATAATTTTCAAAGTCACATATCTTGAGTTTTCGACGTCGTATTCAAAAACTGACTAGTTTGGCAAATTAGTCCAAAACATTAAATCATTCAAAGAATACCTCTACGCGTTTTATTTTATTTTAAATTAAAATTAAAAAAATAAAATTTTGAAATTCCCCCAAATAAATTTTGACAAAACACAACTGTTCATTGACATAAAAGCCATACTCTGTGTGAAAATCAATAAATGTGCCTCGTCCTGCACACATTTACAACATATTGAACATGGTAGGGGTCATGTTTGTGTAAATTTCATTTCTTACCCCCGTTTACTTTAAATAATGATATTTAAGTTAAAAAATAAAACAGTCACTAATTAAGTCATTCAAACTTCTGCCGAAAGGTGTTATTGTACAGTGCCATAATCAAATGCATCTAATTTCTTTAAAATATTGAATTAATGGAAAACAACTGAGTGATATACTTTCTTTTGCATCTCAGTTTATCTTTGCCATTTTTATTAATTTTGCCTTTCATGTCCAAAAACAAAATGTTCGTAATGTTTTGTCAATGTAGTCAATTTGTTGCTTTCATAAGTAATGCTCATCTGTGCACGTTAATTGTTTTAGCAAGACATCGGTCAATTAGACGTGTACTTCCTGTTCTGTCCATGGGATCCCGGGAGTCATTGATTTTTGAGACAAGACTTCAAGACTCCATTAATTATGGGAATGCTTGTACGTTGATGTAAAAGTAAATCAAGATATTACATTCATGCAATTTAGTCACGTACCATAATTGGGTATTAAGTTGAGAATGTATCAATTGTAAATCTATCAAATTTATAAAAGAATATCAGGAAAATGTCAAACATTATCAGTAATGATTTACTTTGATAAGCGCCAAGAGTTATAATTTATTTATTTTATTATTTATTTATAAAAAATTATAAACCTCGATTAGAATTTGATATAAGTGATGACTCGCTATTTTTCGCAATGGTAGTAAATACCTAACCCAATCAGAACACTGCATAGAAAAGATTGATCCAGTCAAAACTGTCTGATGATCATTCGATTCTATCTTTTTGTCCAAATAGAAGTGAAAAATACCCAGCAAAATGTGCCTTGACAGTTTGTAGGGTTTAATCAGAACACTACAATAACATCATAATTAGTGCTCAAGCACTTGCTTATATTCAAAATGCTTTATTAACGGTACAATGGGCCATTTCTGACAAGTTATGAATACATAGATATAAACTTATAAGTATTCATGACACTGTCAAAGACAGACAATTTAGTTGTTATACATGGAAAAAGTAGAGTTTGACCAAAAGGATATATATATATATATATATATATATATATATATATATATATATATATATATATATATATATATATATTACGAATTAATATATCACTATCACAAACTACGCAAAAGCAAGTTGGTTTTTGTATTTTGCATAAAAAAAGATTGATCCAGTCAAAGCTGTCCGATGATTACTTGATTCTATCTTTTTGTCCAAATAGGAGTGTAAATTACCCAGCAAAATGTGCCTTAACAGCCTATAGGGTTTAAGTTGGTTCAATTCAACGTGACAAGAAAGGACGCTGGTTCATTCCAAGGTTTTCATCTATCTCTTCACCTGTCACTGCTGTTCCTGTGATCAATACAGTGAAGCTTTACAGGTTGCTGAACATTGGCACTCATTAATCTTCACTTTCATATCGTATTAGCTAGGTTTCTTATTTTCAACGCAATGAGCTTATACAATTAACTTTTACTCTCATGTTTCTGATCTTAAAATTTAATACAAAAACTCTTTAGGGCCCTTAAATAGATTTACATCAATATTGAAACTTTGAGCAAACTGACCGAAGCTCGGACAGTGATTCTATTCAAATATTATAAAAGACTGTATAATATATATTAATAATCTTTTAAATGTAAAGTTCAGCAAATCATATAATATAATATAATAAATATAATATAATATAATATAATATAATATAATATAATATAATATAATATAATATAATATAATATAATATAATATAATTGAATATAATATAATATAAATTATTTTACTCTATTTTACATCATAGATATTTCACAATTGACTGAGATTAACCGAAAAATATCAGTTTAAGTTGAGTATATCAATTCGCTTGAATTTCGGACACCTTTGACCTAACTTCGGACAGTACAACCTAATGTTCCGGCATGCGTCAGGGGTTTAAACTTTTCACCAAACTGATTCTTTATATCCCACAACACGTGATTAATAGTCCACGGACAATAAAATATCCTCAGTTAAACTGCTTGAAGTAATTTGTCATTCATTCCGAGCATGCTTTCCGATGCTAAATTCTTAACAACTGCCGCATGCATCGTCAGAATAAATGACGTCACAATCACATCCGCAGGTATGCTAACGCATAAACGATGTGAACGCTAAACTTCTAGTTTTCTAACTTAATTTTGTTGTCATATGTGAATCTGTAATATTTCTACATATTTCCATAGTTTTTCCGAGGTCAATTAAACGTTTACAAGTGGTTACAAAGAAAATTCTATAGTGTCCGAACCTTGGTCAAAACTGTCCGAAACAAGGTCATTTTGACATACTATCGAGAACTCATTACTTAACCCCAGAACAGCATTTAAAGTACCAATATTCAATTTCATTGTAATGAATAAATTTTCTTCTGATATATTCACACAATTTGATATATTCTGGAGCTTCCTATATGTTCTAAACTGTGCGCCAAAATTTACATTAATACAAATATTTTGCAAATTTCTTTCATGAAACCGTTAATTGAACCTAAGGCAAAGGCTAGTTTTATAATAAAATAAATATTTATCGAAAGAAAATACAAACATAACATATTATAAAGGAATATTTTGAAACAAACATATTACATGTATTGCAGATATTATTGCGTCAGCTTCAAATGAAAGTTCGGGCGACTTCGGATGGTGTCCGAACTTTGGTCAGTTTGCCCTAACGGTATTTAATGATTTGTTGAAATACTTTGGAACGTCTTGTTAAACACCTGTCATATCCGGTTCGGTAATATATAAAATCACGAAATAAACGAGTTTAATGAAACGGTAACTTTGAGAGGAAATTGGAGGTCTGGATTAAACAAAACGCATATCCTGCGACAAAACGTCACCACGTTGATCATGTTCACTTCTAATGTGCGGACATCTTTACGTTATCGATTTGATTGTATTCATAAATCTACCAACTCAATAATGAAATATAGCTTAATATCATTTGAACCTTGTGTTCATCTTATTTTGCCTCATGTCATGATGATATGTAATTAAGTCGAGCAGGCTAATGGTTTGATCCTGTTTAACTGTAAAGGAAGCCATACAATATGACATGTGTGTGTGTATCATTCCATTATAAAATACACATGGTGTTACTACTATGCCCCAGGTATTTGACATGGGTTATTTTGACAAATATGATACGCATATGCATAAGAACAATTTGCAGTTCACAACATTTTGACATGATATGATACTCTGGTAAGTTATATATGATAATAAAATAACTTAATAGCCTGGTAAACCTGAGGTCGAGGGAAGCCATACAATATGACTGTCACATTGATATGTATCCTGAAACCAAAGACATTATTAAATGGACATATTGGTTACTTCTACTCGCCATAATGACATGTATTATAATCTGTTACCCACTCTGATGGGTGCGTTGCTAAGGTATCAGGACAACGTGTGATGATTCTAACTTCACCTTACTCATTTCATGTCAGCTCTACATATTCCTTGAGTTACCAGACCATGACTCGTGTACTATTAGTAAATTAGCACTTGTTTAGACCATTGTGGCAAAAGTGCATCTTCAAGTCTCCTCATGTGTCGTGTCCGTACTTAGTAATCAGCGATGGAAAGCATAAAAGCTCACTTGAACTCATCGCAAAGTTGAGAGGCAGTCATTCCAAGACAATGAGTTCCCAGTTAGAAAAGTAATGATACTTGTGTTCATTGTTTATAATGAAGTCTAACGTTGGTAAATAACTAGATTATTATCATAAATTCCTAATTTTGCTACTATCGTCAGTGCAGATACTATTTTGCTTCTTAATACAGTCAATTGTGAACTTTGCAATATTGAAATGAATGTAACTTAAGAGGGTTATCTACCCACTCCTAAGGAATAACAAAGCCAAGGAGAATAACTCGGACAGAACATATACAGAAAGAATAATATGTTGACATAGGAAGGGAATTCGCTGCTCCGATATGCATTCTCCATCTCAATCCGTGTTTGATGTCACGAAATATATTTCCTATATTTCCTATATTTGGCCAATTTTACGTTGCACACTCATTGGATTCATGATATTCAACTGCGATCCTTGTGAGATTGATTTAACCACGCAACGTGTTGTATTGATATAAGAATAATCAACGAGTTGCGAGACATTACGGATTGTCTGTCCCGAGTTAATTATTGTGATAAACTCCGAGCGAGGAGTTTGACATATTAATTCACGAGGGACAGATAATTCGTTATTTCAAGCACCGAGTTAGTTATTCTTTTGTCTTACCCAATATCATTTTAATGCGTAAAAATCGAAAAACAAGACCCAATTCACGATCTTTGATTAGATTGTAAAATACAAATTGTAGTCATACGCCATTCATGAACTCATTCACACCTTCAAGATGCATATACCTAAATACTTGCGCTCTATTTTTTCAGAAAGATTCAAAAGTAACTGTTGAATTTTATTCCCAAAATGGTTTACGAACATAGTAAACAACTCGTTTTATTGCAAACAATATCTCAGAATGAGAGAAAATAAGTGAAAACGTGAAGAGGTGTAATTACGTCACCAAATGACATCATGGTTAATGACGTCACACATCCATGACATCACGGCAGTGCAGCCGTTGACTCTTGCATGCTGCTTCACCTTGCAAGTTTAGTACTGTAAATACGGTTTCGGAAACATATGTTGAACATGGCTTGTAAGATAAATAATTAAATTTATTATACACCTGGGAAATTATATGGTCATGTTCATATTCAGATCAAGGTCATAAGTTCTGAAATAGCTAAAAACAATCCTTGTAAACACGATAACTTAAAAAAATAGTTGTGGTTTTTTGAATCATTACATGATTGTTTTACACAGTGAAAAGTTATCATTGATTGTGTGACCTTGAAACTCAAATATCAAACGTCAAGGTCATGATATATTGATTAAGGCCATGTTAACCCTTTGATCCAATTTTTAAATCAGAAATAGGTTTTGGGAACAAACTTGTGTAAAATGACCCCAGTGATGATTGAGCTAATTAGTTATAACTCCAACACATTTTTGTTTTTAAAAAATGTATTGTTGCTGTAGAGAAGGCGGAACAAGAAAAGCCGAGACCCTAAATTTCGGGGCTGCTTTGCTTTTGCGGTGTCCCACAAACGCTAATCTAGTTTATTAAGGTTCTTGGCCAACGCCGAATATTATAATAGGCATATTCGATATGTTTCAAGATCCGATTCAAGTATGTCAAGATAAAATAACTCATTCTTGAAACACGTTAAACTGTGTTCATCAAAACTTCAAAACGCTCCTACTGAATGGGTCAGTAAGACAGATTGTGAACATTAATTAACGGTTAACAGTGTGACGTCAACGTCATGCATCGATGTTTTTGAAAAAGGGACGACATTTCAGCATGTTTTGGCGTAAGATTTGACCTGGCAATTGAACATCGTATAATCTTATCTCCAACACTCTGGATACTTGACATTCTGTGGCATAGACGGATGATGAAATCTGCAGGGAGTACTGCCTCTATTGTTCATGTCAGCCATGATTTCCTGCCAGTCAGGCAAAATAATGGCTTCATCCTCGGGAGTTTGACAGCCGCTTGGAATCCTTTCCTCCCTCAAGTGGATAGTTCTTGTATTGTTTTCGTTTATGTGGGGAGACAGGGCAGAGCATCAAATGTTTTACAAAATAACAGACGCGAGCGCGCCCCACACGTCAACTGCATGTGCATCTACTGGAATGTTGGTATCTGTCTACGGGAGCCATGACGCCTATTCAACAATACCTTTGATAGCAGATATATAACAGAAACGTAACCAATAGTCTACAGTGAAACAATAGGAATAAGCGGTATGGACACATGTAGAACTCGCCGCTAATGGCTGCAATACTGCCGAAGCGGCGTTAAGCAATAATTCACTCACTCACATGTACAATGTAGAATGGTTAGAGACAACATTTAAATAACTAGGTCCTACAAAGATGTAACATGATTTCAGAAACAGTGAGAATGTTCGTGCATTTTGTTCGTAAAATGATATTATTCAGAAAAGGTATATGATCCACATAGTCTTAATTGATATGAGCGCACATGCATATGTTTACACAAACTTGAACTTGAACTTGTTATAATACTATACAATCTCAAATGAGAAGTAAATATTCTCATGAAAACTAAATTGAAGGTTGCACATTTAACCACCACAAATTAACATTTTACATAAAGTAACAGTCAGTAGCAATGTAGTACAGAAGTATGGACATAGCTATTTAATACTTATCATATTTTGTAAACGTTCAAATCAAGCGAAACATTATACATGTAGATATGATACAACGAAACAAATATGACTCATTCTATCTTAGTGTGATTCTGTCACATGAGTGTTTAATCAAATAGTGTTGTTAACGCTTTAAACTTTTACATCTAATTTCAATTCCTAATTTAATAAAGGGATTACATGTCCCTCAAAATGGCAATAACTGAATTAATAAGCGAAACACATTTTAAAATGTTTGAGGTCATTTTGGGGATATCGGTTTGAAAATTTGAGATACGCTTTTTGTATTGTTGTCGACAATTAAGCTTTTATAAGCCAGTAAACACATAAGGAAACTTGGTATTAGAATTGGAAATAATCTGTTTATATTGGTTTAATCTTAGTACTTTCGCTTAAATAAGTTGATGAAATGTATTTGAAAGATAATTTCACCAATAGTAACACATCCTTCTCTTTTCGGAAAATAAAGTTTAAAATGAGTGTACATGTTACGGTAAAGCCATTGGAATCGTTTTTGTAATACAAACTAATAAATTGTGTTCACAATAAAATGGCCGCCATGCAATGTTTGCTTTATATGCAACAGAGTTTTACCACTACAGAAAATTGGTTTGTGTAATAAGATGTTTTACCCTCTAAAGTTAGTTTAAATGACATAAACTATCATTATAAATGGGAAATTTGAAAAAATAAATTTTGCAAAAAACGTTCTACTGCCCCATTAACATTCCTGTCACTGACAGAGGAGGGTTTCGGACACTTCACTGTTTACACAAAATGAACTTTCATTAGAAGGATTACGTTTCAATACTCCGGCCTGTAGGATTTCGCATTACCTTTCAAAACCACTCATGTTCACTCACGTGTAAAATAGACACATTTGGTGACTCATTCTATTCCCAATCAGGATTTTCTATTTCTAGCCGAAAAATGATTGATACGTCACAGGGGTTACAATAGAAAAGTGAAGATTTGGAAGTCAATGATAGTCACTATAGTGAAGGAAAAGATGCAAAGAAATTTATCTTTTTTGTATACCAAGTTCATATTATGATGAAACAGTTCACTCCTCTTTAATCCCAAAAGTATACATGTATGTTGCAACAAATATGACGTCACGAGTTGGATTCATTGCATCCGTCGGTTGGTCAAACCCTTTGTACCAAACTAAGGAAGTGGATTTGAGTTAAGATAGAAGTCTTTGATTAGTAAACTCAACATTCAAAGGCTAAGACATTTGCGTTCGAGAATGTAATAACATTTGTAAAAAAATCACTCTGTTTTGATTGATAAGTACATAACACAATGCCATTGTAACAGATACTGGTAACTTAATGGTAAGTGGCTTGGGACAGGCCAGAGTCAACCACCACTGCGACAGCGCTGTTACCAATCTGAGTCTGCGTTGTCATTATAATGGTCCGCCATCATGTCATTTAGCAGCATGCTATGCTACAAAATGATTTAAAGGGGCTGTAGCACGTTTTATTGCCAAGTTTATTTTTTTCCCATGATTGTTTATGCCATTTATATTTACTTTACACGGTAAAACATTTAATTACACAGATCAATTATCCGTTGTGGTAATAACGGTGTTGCATATAAAGCAAAATATGCATGGTGGCCATTTTAATGTGAACACATTTTATCATTTCGATTTACAAAAACTATTCCCATGGCTTTACAGAACCATGCACACAATTTTTGTAATTTTATTTTCCGAAGAGAGAAAGGTGTTTTACCATTTGTGACATTACTTTTCAAATACATTTCATCAACTTATTTGATAGAAAAACGTGCTACTGTTCCTTTAAGCATTCAAAAGTAATACATCACATACCTAAGTCTCTTACCCCTAATACTATTTCAAACTGTATTTCACCATTTTCACCCTCATCTTATTGCAGACTGTGACCATCATCATTTCTGTGTTGACTCTCACGGCCATATCCATTGAGAGATGGTTCGCTATTTGCCATCCGCTCACCTTCAAAGAGACCAAACGTCGTGTCGTCATCTGCATCGTCGTCATATGGCTCGTAGCACACGTCACTGCATCGCCTCGTCTTCTGTTATTCAAAGAGATACCTGACTTGATGATCCCGCAGAACTTGACTCTCTTGATGACTGTGTGTGCCCCGGATAGTTCAATGACCTTCTTGGCCTTGAACTATGATATTTTCATGTTTGTGACCTTCTACCTAGTGCCTGTTGGAATTATGGGATACACCTACGTCAGCATTGCCTTATGTCTCTGGTACAGCATGAAAACTGAATCCTGTCTCACTGGTACGTAGTATTTATTATTATTTTATAGTGTTGAGTTGTAATAATCGTATGTCCAAGGTTGTTTATCGGTTTTCTCATCTGAGCACTGCCAGTAATGTTTGATGTTAAGTCATTTCATTGACTAGTTATTTACAGCGCGGTACGAGGCGGATGCTGCTTAGGCGATCGTGGTAATGAAGTAGCCTTGCGAATAAAATAAAGGTTGATGTTCCACGTTTTAAATACAAATGTAAAGGCAATTAATTTGAAGGTAATAATAGTGACATTACATGATAAAGAGGTAATGACTCTTATGTTGACTATGGTAAATATCCTTCTTAAGAAATAAACATGTTGTCTTTAGTTCGCCAAAAAGCGTCAAATACACTGGTGTTTTTCTAACGCCGGATATTTACCATCCCAAAAAAACACCCTCCTGCATACCTCTATTTTCGTAAATTTTTCAAATAATCAACTATAAATGCAATCCATTTTCTTTTTTCAGAAGGTGCACAGTCTGCTGTGACGTCACAAGTTCGGGCTAGGAAACGAACAGCCCGGATGTTGATAGTTGTTGTTATAGTTTTCATTTTAAGCTTTCTGCCCATGTATACCTGGAACCTCATCAGGTAAATGGTATTTGCGTTGGTATTTTAGAATAAGCAACCAAATTTTCATGAAGAACTCTTTCGATTTGTCTGAAAGAGTATAACTAAATTCAAGAAGTACCCTCGCATAATATTTTCCTTGAGAACATATGTTTGATTCGAAATGGTCTATAGAGTCTCATAGAAAATCCAAATCGACATAGTGTAATTACATGTTTCAATATCAACATAGTTAACGAATTAATAGCTTCAGAAAGTGGCCAGAGGTAAATGATGAGAATGTAATCAGCTTCCTGGAAAAAAAATTCAACAATACACTGTCGGCCAAAAGAAACGCCTACTAGATATGTTATCAGATATCGTAAAAACTAAAATGAACAGTTTAGCAATATTATAACATAATGAAGTTGCACTATTTCTGCATAATATATTTGAATTTCAGAAGTTCATGTCACGAAAGAATGGCGAATGTTGAAATAAGAAAACAATAATTGTTCAGTTTTCGATCAGTGCTTGGTCAGAAAAACATTTTAAAAAGATTTCCATACAACCACGAGCATCAATACAGGCACGCATTCGCATTGAAGTGGTGATGATGCTACATATGTACGTGGTTACGGTGCGCAAGTGAATCAACCTAAAATAGCCGTCTTCATTGGGCGTGGATTTCATGAATGTTATTGACTCGAATCACAGTTTTCAACGATTTTTATGGACTTTCATATTAGTTTTTGCCACAGAATAACATGGAGACCACCATTAATTTTATTTAATAAATTATTGCATCATTCATTTAAGGAAAATCTAGTAGGCGTTTCTTTTGGCCGACAGTGTACATGTTTAAAGGAATTCATTTGGGAAAAGATAGGTAAGGGCACGTCGTGGGGGCAGCGCTATGGGGAAAACATGAGAAGTATATCTATATACATTAGACTGCCACTTCTCGAGCTTAACATAAATCTGTACATTTACGTCCTCGGAAAAAAAAACTTCCAAGTCGGTCATTTCTTTGTCTTATGATTTTGTTCTTACATACCCGGCTTGATAACTTTAGTACCAGTTTTGGAACATGATTAACAATACCGCTATGATTAGTTAACAACAGGTTCTTTAATATGTAAATGCTAATGTATTTAAGAAAACATTAAAGGGGCAGTAGCACTTTTTTTCGCTCAAATAAGTCGATGAAATGTATTTGAAAAATAATGACACCAATAGTAAAAGACCATTCTCTCTTCGGTAAATCTAGTTAAAAATGATTGTACATGGTACAATAATGCCATGGGAATCGTTTTTGTAATGCGAAATGATTAAATTGTGTTCACAATAAAATGGCCGCCATGCAATTTTGGCTTTATACTCAACACAGTTGTTACCACTACGGATAATTGGTTTGTGTAATAAGATGTTTTACACCCTAAAGTTAATATAAATGACATAAACTATCAATATAAATAGGAAATTTGAAAAAATAAAATTTGAAAAAAAACGTGCTACTGCCCCTTTAAATATGCCCTCAAAAAGTTGTATATCTGTAAACTGAATGTACTTAGTCTATAATTTCAACCTCCCAACAGATTAGAGTTGTCTAGTATATCATTTCATACTTGTCGTTAAACATAATTTTGACAAAACAAATACAATGTTTGTAAATCACACAATAATGCTCAAAATTTGCACTAAATGCGAGTTGAATTTTTAATAATGTAAGTAAATTTTAATTTTATAGGTTGACAGATAGCCCAATAGTGAAACAGATTGACCCACAGTCGGTGTCCATCATCACTCTCACTGCCCACTGGCTAGTATACTTCAACAGCTCCATCAACCCCGTCATCTATAACTTCATGAGCGGTCAGTGGAAATAGCATTTTGTTGCAATAGAATGTAACAGTATGTTTTAAAAATGGAATTTTAAATGGATTGTTTTCCATATGTCGCTGATACTTATAATTATCATACAAACAATTTCCTTTTTATTATATTATTGAAATGAATATTTTGATATAATGAGTTTTAATCTTGTTTAATAGTAACACAAAAGTGACCATTTGTGTAACTGTAATATGTTTCGCTTTTAAAGCTGGGCATATTTGTTGTCTAACATTCAGCATTGATTACTTGATTAAGGTTTAATTTCTTGTAATGAAACATCGTCAAATCATAAGTGAAGGATAATGGTATTTTACATTGTTAGTTCATTGTACTTTTTCATGTCTATGGTGAAGTGATCTTTGTGTATGAAGGGTTTGTTTATCGTTAATGTAATAGTCAGCTTATCCCCCGCGACGTCCGTCCGTCCGTCCTAGATAATGAGGACAGTTTTTCTCCTAAACCGATTAAAATAGGATGTGGCTTACGGGCATAACTACCTTGATGGAGTTCGAAATTGAGATGCATACAGTTAATTTTTTCGGAGTTAGTGCCCTTGACCCGTGTATTTTGAACTGTGTTCATGATAATACCAAAGGGGACAGCTTTTCTCAAAAACTGTTTAGGATAACCGAATTTGGTGTGATGCTTGAGGGCATCAATACCTTGATGAAGTTCGAAAATAAGAAGCGTGTGATTATTTTACCCGGAGATATTACCCTTCTTCCGTTTCTTCGACTCTGTTCCAGGTATTTTCAAAGGGGGCAGCTTTCTCAGAAACTGTTTAAGATAGGATAACCACATTTGGTGTGTGGTTTAATGTTATCGCTACCTTGATGGAGTTCTAAAATACGAAACGCGTGATTGCTTTTCCGGAGTTATTGCCCTTGTTCCGTTTTTTTCGACTCTGTTCCAGGTATCTTCAAAAGGGATAGCTTTCCTCAGAAACTGTTTAAAGTCTAAAAAGTTGGCTTGAGGTTATCGAGAAGTGCACAATTATTTCAACTTGAATTATTGCCCTTGTTCAAATCTCTTTGGTCTGGCGGGAGATGTTGATGACTATTTCTTCTCGTTTGTTATTGAATATAACAATTAGCCATTCTGATAATCTGATTCTCTTTCTTACTTAATTACATATTGACCAGCTATTTTATCGTATATATGGTCACTATTCTTCTCGAGAATCATAATGAAAACAATCATCAAGTTTACCATCGATCTGTTATAATCGTCGTCCTCTTCATAGGATTTAAACATTGCTGGGATTTCATATAAATTGAGGGGCGGGATAGCGCAGTGGTTAGCGCGTTCGGCTTCGGATCAAGAGGTCTCGAATCGAGGGTTTCGAATCCCGCCACGGGCACGGCAACTTTGTCTTCAGTAGTAGAGAACTGTTCTACACGCAGTAAGGTTTGAATTTCAGCGTAGTAACACCCACGGTTCGCTAGTTCCAGCCGATGCTCGCAGGTTTCACCCTAATGCATAGCCACGTGGTGTTGCGGGTTTTCTCCCTGCCATAATACTAGCAGCCGCGATTTAAGGGAAATACTCTTGAAAGCGGCGTTAAACCCCAAACCACCCCACCACTTCATATAAATTGAACAATTTTAAAAACAATTCGAATGCCACCTGTGGTGCATCGAAATACAGTGTACATGTGTTTATTTCAGGAAAATTCAGGAAAGAATTCAAGTCCGCTTGTGCTTTTGGTTATGGACCGTGTGACGGAAAGGATATGCGAAAGTATACCAATCGTATGTACCCTTTATGTTTGCATTTTTACAAAATTTATAAATCTTGTAATACACTGTTTAAATCATATTTGATGGTCTTTTTTTCTGACCAGTGTTCGTGGAAAAAACAATTAAAGTTATTAAATTATATTCAAATACACATATCGCATGGTTAATTTAAGGTAAAGGAAGGGATTAATATTCCGAAATCCTAATGGATTTATTAAACAACCAGTTTTAAATTATTTGTTTACTTTGGGTGAACAGATTTTAAGGGTTAGTTTTAAATTGATTTATCCGGAATGTAAATCTTAGTTTAATCTTAGATTGTACAGGTACATTTTGTACCTTGGAGGTTGAATATATAATTAATATGAAATATTCTCCCTCTTTCAGATGAACTGGAACCTCTTTCAACAACAAAAGGGTGAGTGAAGTTAACCATGATACCACGAAATAAAATCATAAGGCAATAACCATTTTAACGCAGTGTTACTATAAGCTAGTTCATCTTGTATAGGAAAAAATGTCACATATGTAAAGGAACACATCGTTATCTGAACTTTTATACTGGATGTTGTCATATGTGTTATGCATAACAGAAAGCGGGGATATTAATTGAGCGTCTTTCATAATTCATGTAAAAGATTTCGAAAGCCCATTTTGCAAAGCATCAAGTAATTGGCTGGTACAGGTGCCGAAGTTACCATCTGCTGATATTTAGTTGAAGTAATTTCAATCGACTTGCATGGTCATACTCAATAAATTTACTATTAAGATAGAGCAACAGTGTTATGCATGTGAAGAAATCGAAATTGAACATCCCATTTACATGTGCAGAGGTTATATGACCTATTAAACCTTACAAACCCAAATATGTATTTTTGTCTGTACTAGAAAAGTTTCCAAAACAGCGGCTGATAATTTGGCCCGCTCCAGCCGCGATACGTTGTCCGATGTCGTTCACCTTTAATATTGTCATGGTCACTACTTCTCGATAAAAGAACGGCATTCATATATTAGACAATGTGGGATGAATATGCAAGTTGAGTGAATGAGGGATGAATATGCCAGTATAGTGATATTGTTTGAATTGATCATGAAATCAGCAGATATGATAGTTGGGCATGTGTCAGAGCCAAATTAAACATTATGGAAACACTGAATGTCACTTTGTTGTCACACACACACAAAAGGAAAACATCCTCTCAAATAACGTTTTGAATAATTTACTCCGGTCGCACTGCTCCTTTAAGTGACTCTGGAACTGTAATGTTTAGATGGAATATTTGATATGCAACCCGACCTCGGTGAAGCTCCCTACTAACAAATATAGGGTAAGCATCATTCCAACATCTTTCAGACGTAGAAGCTGATAAAATTAAGATGAAACAATATCTGTTGATTGTGGAAATCATTGAATCAAAGATGTAGACACTCAATAGACATCGTTTCTTCTTCAAGCGTAGTTGCTTTTGCATAGTCCTCATAGTTTACTAATGTTTTTTGTCAATGAAAATTATAATATATTAAATAAAATATTACAATTCAGATTTTTTGTCGTATATCTCGGATTTTTCATTTTTTAAATTTGTTTTGCTGTACCAGTTCCTATAATCATTTTATTTTAAACATTCCAATTTTGATAGATGTGACATCCCTGATAATGTCCATTAATTTGTCGAGTACCGCTGATCATCATTAACGAATTTAAAGAAATATATTTTCGGTTACATCTGAGAATTGATTTTTAATATAATTAACATTTGTATCAGGGTTCGATTAGTATCGTATGACTAGAGCTGGAAAGTCAATTATGTGCGCATGCTTATGTATAGATTACAAGTTTAATTACCAAGGGAGTTTTCAATTTCTTCCTTGTTATCAATCACTGTAATGAAAATGGACAAGAAGGGGAATTAATTTCTTTTTTTCAGTGGTCGGAGATACATTGGAAAGGAATCAGAATCGTATGACGTCAGCAGAAGCAGAACCGTTTTCACCGAGACTTGAACCTAATGTTTGACCTCTGCATAAAACACCAATTGATGAGACATCACTGAGGGGTACAGTAAATCCCGGAAGTTTATGTACATCATCGATGAATAGTCCATGTATGGATTCTGGTTTGTGACCTTGCTTAATCGATGTGTTTGACAAATTGAGGTTGAATGACTAAAAGATTGCGAAACTAAATTGTACAGTGATATGTAAAATGTGGACATCTAAAGATACAGTGTACGTTTTCATACGGTAGATAAACAAAGTGAAACGTGGTGACGTTTGAGTCGCAGGGCAAGACGCTGTCAATAGAGTGGAGGTTGTCAAGACGTCAACAGCTAACGTCGTTCGTTACATCAGAAGTGTTATAGCATTTCAAACAGCGTGAACCCCATTGGCAAAATGATTCTGAATATATTATTCTATATAATATTCAGATGACTGTGTATATGAACATACGAACACATTGTTTTATGTTTTTTTTTACATTTTCTTCATAAGATCCTTTTTTCGCAGTCGCTGTTACGAATTATGAAATTCAGTAATCAGTTTAAACAACTCAATCTGCTTATATTTAATTTGATATTGAATGGATCTATAGTTTTGAGGAAATGTATATTTGTTTGTGTTTATTACATATTAATTGTTTAATTGATAAGATTGATAAAATTATAATTGCCTTTGGTGTTGTTGTTTGAATCCAGTGAATTTGAAAGGTGTATGCCTATAGTTGACTTACTCTAAGATATAGCTATCAACTATATTGTGATAAATGTTTACTATACACTACAATGTTTGCTTTTGTGTTTGTTGGGTCAGCTGATTAATCGCATTATTTCTCACATATGCAAACATGTTCTTTATACATTAGTGTTATTTCATATTTGTTTCATTATATATGTTGTAAAGTATATATATCAAACAAAGAATAATCTGTCCTGGCTTTTAATATGATAAACAAATTCGTATATTTCAATGTAGTAATTGATATTATATGTAATGTTATAATGTCCCTGCCTTCGATATAAGATCCAATGTACTTGATATCCAGCAAGTGAACGTTCCCAACTGTGAATGGGTGTAGCACGTTGGAGTCAACTTTTTCTTCAGTTCATTTCACTCTTTTTGAAACTATTAGCGTATAATGTACGTTTCCGTCAGTAAATGACCACATTTGAATGTCAGCCCCGTCATTTAATGATTGACTCAAACCTTTTCGCTGGGGTCGCCGGAAGGTATGATTCATTTATCATTTGACGGATGATCTAATTAAGACCAGTAACCGTTATATAACATACACCTAATATATTAATATACTATATGTAGTAAAAGATTAGCATTTTCTGTGAATTTCTCAATTTCTCAACTTCGTTTGCATAAGAATTAAGTTCGTTTTATATCATGTCCACTTACCAAGCACATAAAAGGTTATATACGTTCACATATATACTATATTATTTCCTTGTAATTAATTGGTAAGAATTTCATGTATAAAGGATATACTTTGATTGCATCCAATTCAAGGGACACTATCCAATGCCAGGCTTAATGTAGAGAGTCGCCATCATACGGTGGAAGAGACAACACCATATGGTGGTAAATATATCCTTGAAATATAAGGTCGTAAATAATTGCACATGGTTCAATATATTATCAAATATTTAATGCACATGTAGAATTTGATGTTTGACAATTATACATCAATTTCATATTAAGGATATAGGCGACAATCGTGACATTTCGTTGAATTTCATGTTATTTGAAATATGTTTGTTTAAGTTTTATTATTTATTATTATCATTTCTTTCATTCGTTCATTTAACAGTTGACTGAGTCGTCACTGAGCCATACACGTGTGTATTGTAGTTCAAACATTAATGCAAACATAACATATATCATGGATGTGAGCTTGCATTTTATGATGATGTTGTCAATTAAATAAAAGTATTGTCTTTAATGAAATTCACTGTTTTGATTTCAAGCTGTATTCAATCGTCATGCAAAACATGTCATCAGTATTGTAAGAAATGAATAAATCTAATTTTTTGAAAAAGTATTTTGTTTCATATATGAGTGTATTTTATGATACACAACTGAAAAGGGAACTGATATGAGTGACAGGGTGTGCTTAACAATGACTGCTGAAAAGCCATCCACCAGATGTAACAAAGGAGATGCCAAAGGATACAGAATGACAAAATCAATCTGAAAATGTGAATGAATTAGTTGTAATTAAATGATGAAATAGGTTGTCAATGTAATCAGCAAGCATGTCATAAGCACCCGTAGGAAGTCCCAAATGTCGGCTCAAACAACGATATTCTGAAGAGCTTCGACAACCGTCAACTATGATATAATTTCATCGAACCATGATGAAATCGTACAAATACATACATCTCATGACTCCAATTCAATCTTTCACCTTAAACAATTCACAGCAAAAATGAGCTGGTTTCCAGAACACTGAAACTAACAGGATACCCAATGGAAACCAGTCTTTCCAGTTGGTATCCAGACAGTTTTTAACAGTTTCCATTTGGTTTCCAGCAACACTGAAACTAAATTTTGCACCAGTATCCGGATGGTATCCAGTGCGAATAATTACCCACTCCTCCAAGTGGTATCCATCTGGTTTCCATGAATAACGTTCTTGTTTTTTGTAGGTTTCAACTCAGTTTCCATGTGATAGTTTCCACTTGGTTTCCACTTGGTTTCCATATTTCTTAGTTTACACTTGGTTTCAACTTGGTTTCCATGTTCGGGTTTACTGTAGGTTTCAGTCTGGTTTCCATGTTTAAGTTTATTGTAGGTTGCAGTCTGGTTTCCATGTTACGGTTTACTGTAGGTTTCAACCTAGTTTCCATGTTGAGGTTTACTGCAGGTTTCAGTGTGGTTTTAGTATAATGGTTTACTGTAGGTTTCAGTCTGGTTTCAGTGTAATGGTTTACTGTAGGTTTCAGTGTGGTTTCAGTGTGGTTTCAGTGTGATTTCAGTGTAATGGTTTACTGTAGGTTTCAGTCTGGTTTCCATGTTAAGGACTACTGTAGGTTTCAGTGTAATGGTTTACTGTAGGTTTCAACCTGGTGTCCATGGTTGACATTTGCATGTTGCTAAACACGCATAACAAGCATGTTATGATTTAAATGAATACATGTACAGTGTTAACACCTACAGCATCAACTGCTATCTTCATCAAGAGCAATAATGCTTCGGAGAAAATAATTCTAGTAATGACAAAAATAATTGTACTTTGTTATAAAGTCAATCTTGGAATGTTATTTTAACTAATTGCAAAAAAGAAAAGACATTTTGTCTGTTGTACTTATAATACAAAACAGGTGTGTTGTATTATGAAGTTTATTACGTAAGTGTCAATTGCAGAGCAAATACTTGACTAATGCTGCAAAAAGGAGAAGACATCTGACAATCATATCTAAGGAATGTAATCAAATGATATCAAGTACACAATACCATATAGTGATCTTATTTATGAAGATCCTAGATATACATTTACAAATTGCATTATTTAAAATTACTTCATAAATCATCCAGCAAATGCCATAACTGGATGACGAGGTAAAATAACAGGGCATTGCTGCTGATTAAGAAAGAGGATCACTGATAATTCTGTGGTTATATTCTCGATTTATACTGTGCTGCCGGCCAATCACTATTCAATATATGTTAGGAACAGGTGGTTTTATTTTCCTCGGGTAAACGGCCCGGGGTTGATTACATCACTATTCCTCCGGGGTGATTTCACACTCTTCAGCTTCAGCTAAATACTTTCTGTGTCCTCAATGGGAATGATCTTTCGACCAAATGGTATGCTCATCTTCAAGCCCAGAAGTCTTCAACCGACCACATGCTTCCTTCGTGTTCTTCTAGGCTGTAAAAGTAAAACGAACATAAAAATGATATTAATGACCAACATAAATCGAAATTGGTACAACCTCACTTTTACTTATTTGAAGTGTTTTTAGTAAGATACACAATCATACATTCTGATTTGCCAGATATTATTGTTTTGTATACTGCAATTATTACATTAGTTCTTAGGTTAAGTTTTGAAACACATGTACCTGTTATAGGCTAAGGTGAGAGGTCATCTATCGCCTTCTTCAAGTTTACCATGTGCAGGAATGCTGAAATGTTATAAAAGTATCAAATTAATAAAAGAAACATGAATATTCAAAGGGGTATTTCATATTCTAACTAAATATAAAGGTCATAGTATGATATTCAAAAATATACATCAGTACAATAACTCTTACTTGGTCGTTTTTTAGAATGTATTTTTTATGTATTCGTATGTTATAATGAATCAAGAAAGTAGAGACTGTTTGTCTTTATACAATTAACATTGACATCGTTTCATAATAAATTTTAAAAATTCCATTATGCTTTCATAACAAACATCACAACAAAATCTGTCTGATATATCATGCGGCAGAGTAAATATAAAGAAATGTTCCACATAATGATATTTGTATAATTTAATAAAATGGTACATATTCTCATATATAATGTATTTGAAGTCTGAAGTCAAACCTTTAGAAAAAAGTCCATTGTCCAAAATCAATGAGGTTGTCTATATAGAGTTATGACTTATGTTTATTACTTGTGATTTTCATTCGCATGGTGAACGTTTTAAAATAACTTTAGGTCTTGTTCAGTTTTGTACGAAAGCCTACAAGGGCCAAATTCAATGACAACATTTTTTTTAAAAAGTTGTAGTTTCAACTTTTAAAGGTGTAATTACAAGTTTAGAAAGTTGTATATTCAAGTTTTAAAGTTGTATATTCAATTTTTAAAGTTGTTATTACAACTTTTAAAGGTGTAATTACAAGTTCAGAAAGTTGTATATTCAAGTTTTAAAGGTGTAATTACAAGTTTAGAAAGTTGTATATTCAAGTTTTAAAGTTGTATATTCAAGTTTTAAAGTTGTTATTACAATTTTTAAAGGTGTAATTACAACTTTAAAAAGTTGAATATTCAAGTTTAAAGTTGTAATTACAACTTTAAAAGATGTAATTACAAGTTCAGAAAGTTGTATATTCAAGTTTTAAAGGTGTAATTACAAGTTTAGAAAGTTGTATATTCAAGTTTTAAAGTTGTAATATGACTAAGTAGATCTGATATATGACTAAGTAGATCTGGTATATGACTAAGTAGATCTGATATATGATAAAGTAGATCTGATATATGATAAAGTAGATCTGATATATGACTAAGTAGATCTGATATATGACTAAGTAGATCTGATATATGACTTAGTCGATCTGGTATATGACTAAGTAGATCTGATATATGATAAAGTAGATCTGATATATGATAAAGTAGATCTGATATATGACTAAGTAGATCTGATATATGATAAAGTAGATGTGATATATGACTAAGTCGATCTGATATATGACTAAGTAGATCTGGTATATGACTAAGTAGATCTGATATACGACTAAGTAGATCTGATATATGATAAAGTAGATCTGATATATGATAAAGTAGATCTGATATATGACTAAGTCGATCTGATATATGACTAAGTAGACGTGATATATGACTAAGTAGACGTGACATATGACTAAGTAGATCTGATATATGACTAAGTAGATCTGATATATGATAAAGTAGATCTGATATATGACTAAGTCGATCTTATATATGACTAAGTAGATCTGATATATGACTAAGTCGATCTGATATATGACTAAGTAGATCTGATATATGACTAAGTAGATCTGATATATGATAAAGTCGATCTGATATATGACTTTTAAAACATGAATATACAACTTTTAAAACTTGTAATTACACCTTTACAAGTTGTAATTACAACTTTTAAACTTGAATATTCAACTTTTTAAAGTTGTAATTACACCTTTTAAAGTTGTAATTACACCTTTTAAAGTTGTAATTACAACTTTCAAACTTGAATATACAACTTTTAAAACTTGTATATACAACTTTTAAAACATGAATATACAACTTTTAAAACTTGTAATTACACCTTTACAAGTTGTAATTACAACTTTTAAACTTGAATATTCAACTTTTTAAAGTTGTAATTACACCTTTTAAAGTTATAATTACAACTTTCAAACTTGAATATACAACTTTTAAAACTTGTATATATAACTTTTAAAAGTTGAATATACAACTTTTAAAACTTGTAATTTCACCTTTACAAGTTGTAATTACAACTTTAAAACTTGAATATACAGCTTTTTAAAGTTGTAATTACAACTTTAAAAAAAAAATATTGTCACTGAGTTTGGCCCTTGTAGGCTTTCGTAGTTTTGCAAGTTTCTGTAAGAATGAAAACGTTTCATACAGGGTGTGCCCTGACTGCTTTCAGAAACACAATTACTATAATTATTATTGTTACAATATTTCGAAGGTATTTGATCAACTTTATTTAGTTAGTTATTTCAATCATTAGCATATTGGACACACACTAAGAAAAACATGAACTGTAAGTATTACATGAAATGTGCACTGTCCCTGCATGCAGTTGTAGAAATATCATGTTGTTGTGCCCTCCGTGAATGACAACAGTTGTTGCCACTGAAGTTCACGTCCAGACGGTAGACAAGATTCTGTTTCTTCATTCAGTCACGGGTTATACTGGCAATTTAATCGCGCCAAAATGTGAATGATGAACAAAGCTCTTTGTCTGAGAGAGCACATGGTCTGGCTATTATATAACACCATATGGTGGACAGCGAGCGTCCGGCGATACGGCGCATAATTTGACCTACATCTAATTAATAAATTAAGGCTTACTGAATCTTAGGGTTTGTATTTGATATTATTGTTTAGATGTTAAATAGTAAGTCCACGCAACACACGCAATACAATGAATATATATAATACAATAAAAACATATCAGGGTTGATATAAGTTATGGCATTGTCGAAATGAAACGGAATACGGTACATTTCATATCATATCAATCAAGGGTTTCAGTTATTTAGTTGTTTATATAAATATAACATTTGCAAGACTGTATTTTTCTCAAAAGTATAGTTAACCATTCTTTGTTAAAGCTTCATCTGAAAAATTGATTTGAACATGTTTATCATAATAATTAATATTGAATTACTTTGCTTTGAATACATGTGCAATTTGAAATAATGGATAACTAATTTGGTTTCTATGGGTCTTTTGATTTGAACAAATGGTTAACAAATGGATAGACGGGTTCTTAATTATTTCATTATCTGTTTCCATTACACTACATTACACTACATAACACTTGATAGTTTCATGTTGGTTTCCAATTAATGGAATCAGTAATTGTAAATTTCAGGTAATGGAAACCAACATGAAACTTCACATTATAGTTTCATGTTGGTTTCCCTTACGGAAATATTACATATATCTTAGAGTCCAAAATGGATTCTAGTTGGAAACCAGGTTGCCAAGTTTCAGTGATAGGATAGCAAGTGGATACCCCTATTACCAAGTTAACAGTTGGTTTCCCGATTTCAGGATACTCAGTCATGTGTGCTGTGGTAGTTTCATGTTGGTTTTCATTTAATGGAATCGTTCAATGCAGATGTCCATGAATGGAAACCAACATGAAACTTAACTTGATAGTTTCATGTTGGTTTCCATTTTCTGGAAACAATAATTGCAATTTACAGGAATGGAAACCAACATGAAACTTCAGAGTATGGTTTCATGTTGATTTCCATTTCATGGAAACATTGATTGCAATTTCCAGGAATGGAAACCAACATGAAACACATAATCAATGTTTCCAGTTGGTTTCCATCACGGAAATACTTAATGTTATAGAATCCAAAATGGATTCTAGTTGGAAACCAGGTTACCTAGTTTCAACAGATGGATGCCAAGTGGATACTCCTATTACCAAGTTTCCAGTTGGTTTCCAGCATGCAGGATACTCAGTCATTTTTGCTGTGCAAGGAAGGAAACACTTTTGTAGGACTTTAAAGGGGCAGTAGCACGTTTTTTCGCTCAAATAAGTTGATGAAATGTATTTGCAAAATAATATGACCAATAGTAGAACACCCTTCTCTCTTCGGAAAACCAAGTTTAAAAAAAAGAGTTTACATGATTCAGTAAAGCCATGAGAATCGTTTTTGTGATTCGAAATAATAAAATATGTTCACAATAAAATGGCCGCCATGCAAGTTTTGCTTTATACGTAACATCGTTATTACCACAACGGATAATTGGTTTGTGTAATAAGATGTTTCACCCTCTAAAGTAAATGTAAATGACATAAACTATCATTATAAATGGAAAATTTGAAAAAATAAATTTTGCAAAAAACATGCTACAGCCCCTTTAACATCTTAGACGGATAACGTTTCTACCATCAAATATTTTTGTTCAATGGAAGTTATTATGATAAATTGATGAAATATAATAGAATAGATAGAATGATTTATTTATAGTTTGTCTATAAAACTAAATTAATGATTTCAATGACAAACAAATGATAAACAAGTCAAGTTACGTATCTCAATCAAGTATATGACCACCCGTGAGGATACAAGATTAAGAACGCTGCAAATTTAATCCTCATACACATATATCGAACCAGCAATCAATTCTTATCTTATGAAAGTACATTTATTCTAACCCATGTAAACTTAAGGCGGGAGTATGATCGATTTCCGTTTTGCAAAGTAAACTCAGTAGTGAACAGCTGTCGGTCCTTCTTGCTCTAGGAACTTCTCGAAACTAAAACGCACCGCGTGCTGGGTGTGAAAATCAGAAAGCATCCCCGAAAAGTTTGACGTTCTTTATATCTACACCACGACGTCCCATGTGTGCAATAAAGTAGTTACCCAACTTATGTAACGAGTCGCATACTGGATGCTCTTTGGAGACCCGAAACGTACACGTATTTGAGGCTCCGCGCTTATTAGAGGAAATAACGTAGTTTAGTTTAACCAATGTTTTTCGTAAGCTTGTATTCTAATTACGATTTCCTATAGAAAATGTGTAATTCCCAATATTGACCTCTTGAAAAACCACCTCTGTTTATTTCCAGTGGACGAAAAAACAGTATCGTGTACATCCACTATACATTCCACAGACCATTGTCATCGCCAATTTAGAATACATTCGATACCAAAACAATCAAATCTATTCATGTCCCCATAGTATTTGCATCAGAAAAGCATAGAGTAAAATCACCAATAACATCAAGGCCTTTTTTAAAGACAACGATATTTCTGCTTGATTGATATGTAAGAGGAATAAACATAGTTTTAAGAATTTAATTCTCATTAAAAGACTATGAATGCCAGATTGAAAAATCACCTCTTGCATTCCCCATTGAATTTCTGTCCAATATAATTTACAGTATCAGTTCTAAACATCAGGGGACGTATTACTTTCGATGCAGTCGTGCACACGGCCATAATGTACACCAATATAAGAGTAGTGTGTGTTTCCTCTCGGGTTATTCGTACTGGCATCCAAGAGATTGATATCTTGATTTCAAACGTAATGGCCCCGAGGGTTATATTCGAGACCTTTCTAATCCATCTGATTAATTGATAGACTGTGACCTTGGGATGTTGATGAATAGAGATGTGTTTATGTACTTTCACGCGGATTACTTGAGAAGTGTAATATCTATAGTTATGTTTGGCTTTATAGATCTCAGCATCCCAGAATGTAACCGGGCAAAACGCCGATCGATCTCTCGCGTATTACTTCATTTAAAAGAGGGGTTGATGGTTTGGTATTTATCCAGCGGTCAGTTTTAATAGAACTGGTATTTAACTAGGGTATTATTCTGGTTTCCCACTATGCACTGATCATAATGGAATGTCTATCTTGACGATCACTACATAGATGGGTTGAGGATTCAAACCAATGTTGGACTAAACGATCAGACATCAGGAAACTTTACGCAGATTTGCTCATACGCAGGTAATTACCAGTACCTGTATCATTGTGCGTGATAGCATGCATGGTTCATGGTTTATTGGGATTCCATACTCCCTGGGTCTCCGGAAATTGTAAGTGCATGGTGCCAAGAAACTTCTACAACTCATTATCTGGCATGATTCACTGAATACAAAGTGACTTCTATCTCGAGTAGTCGTCTTCTACTAAAGGACCGGTCGATACCAAAGACAAATTTGGTCCTCTCCTGCTCATCATTGCCCAATTAGTTAATCACTTCAGATGTAGGTCCATCTGAGCTAATATGACTGTGACACGCTGTGTCTGATTAACTGCCCATTATTCCGATTAACAGTTGCAGGAGGTTGTATTCATTACAACGTGATCATTACTGATAGGTAATACACACTCAGTTAAATCCAAGCTGAGAAGCTGACCGTCAATATCGTTGATATAATTACAATGTTTAGATGCAAGGACAGAGGAAAGAACACACGAAGGTTTGATTTAATTATTCCACATTATCTTTTAACAAGGTGAGGTGAGGAGATTTGGGCTTTAAAGGGGCAGTAGCACGTTTTTTCGCTCAAATAAGTTGATGAAATGTATTTGAAAACTAATTTCACCAATAGTAAAACATCCTTCTCTCTTCGGAACATAAAGTATAAAATGAGTGTACATGTTCCGGTAAAGCCATGGGAATCGTTTTTGTAATACAAAATAATAAATTGTGTTCACAATAAAATGGCCGCCATGCAATTTTGGCTTTATACACAACATAGTTTCTACCACTACAGATAAGTGGTTTGTGTAATAAGATGTTTTGCCCTCTAAAGTTAATTTAAATGACATATACGATCATTATAAATGGGAAATTTGAAAAAATATATTTTGCAAAAAACGTGCTACTGCCCCTTTAACGCCGCTTTCAAGAGTATTTCTCTTGTATCGCAGCTGCTAGTATTATGGCCGGGAGAAAGCCCGCAGCGCCATGTGGCTATGCATTGCGGTGAAACCTGCGAGCATTGGCTGGAACTAGCGAACCTTGGTGGTATATCTTTTCAAACCGTCTTAAATGGAAAATGGAAAGATAATTTAGCAATGAACTAACCCGAAAACTAAGACAATCATGTCATTGTACTCTAATTATCTGATTCAATTGAGCACACGTTAGACTTATATGGATTAAACTGAATTCAAGTCATCATACATTATCAGAAATGTAATTGGTTTTATTCTTAAAATATATATGCCATGTCTTTTCAGTGATAATGCATGGTTTGTTTGTTCAACTTAAAAGGGGAAAAGCAATTATTGCAATGAAACATATTAATCAACGTCCAATTGAGATTTTCAAACGCATAATCTAAAAAAAATAAATTCTAAATGAGATATTGGATATTTGTAAATGACATTTGATTTGGAGTTAACGATCCTCATTAAAAGCATAAGCAGTTGCAAATTCGTATTCATACAGTCACATGTGATCTTTTGCCACATTTACAATAAAGATATTTTATGTATTAAACATGTTTACATTGATTTTTTAAAATTTAAATTTGATTTAATTCATCTTTGTAAAAGTTATACCGTACATAATCTGCTAATCAATATTAAATCAAATTGATAAAGGAGCTGATGGAAGCGATAAATTGCTTAATGATTTTTACTTTAATATATTCCAGAAGAATCCCATTCTCATCTCATCATAGCTAATCTTATCGATTTGAAAATGAATATCTGAATATTGCATATGCTTTCAACCAACATTAATCTGTCCTAATGGCATATTTTGATTAGATCATTTTAATCACAGAACCAAAATTGAGTGACAGACTCTTAGATTATTTATACTTTCGGAAAGCTGGTGCGTTGGTTAATTATTTTCAAACTTAATATTCTTTCGACATCGTTGGGTCATATATTTACATGTATTGCAAATCGATCTTCAAATAAAGTATATTTATTTCCATTTTCAAACTAAAGATAATCTATAGCTAACATTAAAATTTTTCAATCGCTCATCATATTAATCTAAATAAAACGTATATAAAGTGTGAAAAGCATATCACAATTTACATACTTTTCGGTATGTAGACATGGTTTAAATTAAATACAAACAAAATCAAATACTGTTTGAGATCATCTGAAAATTATTTTGATTGACAATTTAACAATCAATATTTCTCAATCATATCTCTATAAAATTGAATTATATTTTCACTTCCAAAGCTAAGTGAACACCCTAATTGTTTTGGGATGCAGAAAACAGCAAAACAATAAATGTTTACGAAAATAAACTCAATAAATCTGGACATATATGCCTAGCAAAAATGGTTAGTCCGTTTGCTGACAATTACCGCTATTGATATCAACGTGAGTGATATCGTTTGCCATGAATTAATGGGATTTCTTGCAAGCTGTTTCTTCGGAAGTTGTCTGTGATGAAGTTCCAGGAACCCCAGACAGCTCATTACTTGTCATGAAATGCATTGAATACAAAGTAGCTTCAACCTCAAGGAGCCCCCTGCGTTAGAGCGATCTCCATCTCAACTTAGGTTTGCAACCAGCTCAGTATTTCCAAATTTAGCTCTAACTTAAGCTGATATGACTCATCATCATCATACATATACATATACAAGTCTGTGATAGTACTAGAGTACGGAAATCAAATGTCAAAGGGAATATAATTGGTTAATTTAATTCGATACAAATAAATTCGCTCAAATAAGTCGATGAAATGAATTTGAAAGATAGTGTCACCAATAGTAAATCACCCTTCCCTCTTCGGAAAATCAAGTTAAAAACGAGTGTACATGATTTCGTAAAGTCATGGGAATCGTTTTTGTCATTCGAAATAATAAAATGTGTTCACAATAAAATGGCCGCCATGCATTTTTTGCTTTTTACGCAACACCGTTATTACGACTATGAATGATTGGTTTGTGTTATAAGATGTTTAACCCTCTTAAGTGTTTGTAAATGACATAAACTATCATTATAAATGGGAAATTCGAAAAAATAAAATTTGCAAAAAACGTGCTACTTCCCCTTTAAGGTTTGAGACAAATATGGATCGCCATTCTAAAGCAACATGTACATTGTAGCAATCTTGTTCGTTCACGTTTCATGGAATTAATTTTCGAGTAAAACAGATTTCTTAAACAATAATCTAATCAATTGCAAAACATGTTCTTTCATTATCAAATTATCAACACTCAGAATATATAATTTCACTCTATGTGCAATTCCAAGAAGCCAAGCGGTAAGAACAAACCAAAAACCATCAGACAATAACAAAATAATTGTTTTATGACATTACAATTAATGACGTTTTAGCAACGCAACGTATGACTTCATATAAATTATAATGTTTAAAAACCAACAGGTCATCGGTCAAGGGCAGTGTGTACAATAAGCTCGAAAACAAACCAGCCGAACAGGAAAACTCTTATACATTTACCAGCCCGAACAAAAACTTCGGAGGGACTTCATCTGAAATACTGTCATTGCAGCATAATTGCAGCTCCCTAGATGGTATACAACTCATTAATCATGTGGGCGCATTTAGTTCATTTGCAAGCTTCCTTCTCATTTAATAAACTGCATATTGTTATCGACAGAGGATAATACATCGAACAGGAAATACTGTCAAGTTGTTCAATTACATCATAAATAAAGGTAGTTGAGCAATACTATATGCAACTCACTGCAATTAAATTATAGACGAGATGGTACATGTATATCAATACGATACCAAGAAATTATTTTCTACCAATTGTTTTAAATGGAAAACATTAAAAACAACTGCAAACATCTCCTTCCTTTGAAACTTACAAATGGAGTCGTGATCTGTCAAGTTGGAAATGCTCCTATGAATTGTAACAATGAATGTGATTCATATCCGTTCTGTATAAATCAAACTTAGCATAAAGCAAATGTATTATTTAGGCAAAGCGCATCATCTGAACGGCGTATTATACTGTGATTGATAATTGGAATATATAATTGCAACTTCCTTGGAATTATACAGGCTAGGTAACCATTACGCGGATTTATATAGTGTATGCGCTGCTTATCCAAGCGAGGTGAACATCTACAATGTCATCTTCACAACGTCACAGGCGTACCGAAATATCTTCTCCTTCCGCCCTTGACCTCAACCATCGCATTTTCAGTGCTAAGATTTTAACGTACTGCAGGCTAATCGGATAAGCCAATCGGAAGTTGTATAGCCTCTGTGACTGTGTCGATCGTCGCTATTTTGAATTGGTTCCGAATGTAAACGGCGATTTCATTGGCTGTATGTTAACAGATGGTAAGGGACGTAACTCGTGATCACAATAGGTGTCGCTGATTCGTTTCACCACTTCTGCCTAGGTTGAAGGCAAGGTAAAAAAATGGATAGATCTCGATACATGTTCACCTTGCCGTGGGAAGATGCTACAATGTATACATGTAGCTGGATGGAATGTTACAGATAATTACAATACTTTATGTTAGCGAACTGAATATATCCTGACACAGACCTGAAAAAGGATAGTCTATGTCTCATCTCTTATTTAACTGGCATCTTGGAGATTAATATTCAAGTCAAACGTAAATAGCCCCAACGGTTTCCTGTTCATTAATACAGTCTGCCACCTTGCAGTGGGGAGTTATTAAGGTGTGTTTATGTTTTTCCTTTGTGGTCACTTCGGAAACAACATATCTATCATTGCTGTCTTGGCTTGTTGATGACTTCATATCACACGGGCGACAATGATTTAATAATATTGGTATTTTACAAGAACAAGTTGTATTCTGTTTATTGATTGCCAACAACATGTATATTATGGTGCTAACTTCAATGCAGCTCATTACTTAACATGACATTCACTGATTACTAAATGACTGCTATTTCAAGAAGCTGTTTTCTACTAAAAGGCTACTAAATACCAAAGATAAATGCGATACACATTCTCCCAATACAATTCAATTAGCTAATTGTACTTACGATTTTGTTTGATCCAAGCTAATGTGACTCTGTCATGTTGTTCTTTATCAACCAACCATTATTCACATTAACATTTACACTCATGCACCATTTCTTTCTTGTTATTTCATCTTTTTACATTTCTGTCTTTTCCAGTACCTGTCATCTTTTTAAGAAATGCAATGTTATATATTGTAAATAACAAGGAGAGGGTATCCTAAGTTGGATAACTGGTTCCCAAACCTGACAGGTAGTATGCCGTGACCATCTCAAATTTACCTCTGTCATAACCTCATTTCTCGGTTTCAAACTACATTATATCAAAAGAAGATAATAATTATAACAATGAAATAAACCACAAACGAATGTATATGTTATTGTCCTTTCAGATTCATCAACATTACTGACTGAAGAGGACAGAAAAGCAAGCTACAAAACAATTATTTTATTTTACACAGAAATATCATTATATTCGTAACACCAAATTATTCACGATTGAATTAAGCACATGGGATTAATGTAGATATAAATCTAATGCAAGATGATATATCATACATATTTATAAATTTCAATTTTTTTTATAAATATATGTGATGTTCTTAAAAGCAATAATGTACGGATTCGTGTCTTCAAAGAACAAAACTATGCATGTCCAATTGTAAGTTTTAAGTGCATAGTTCCACAACAATATTAAAACATATATTAAAATTATGCAAATGATATTAGATATTGAATTTCAACATCAAAGGTCTTAATCAAACGCAAAACATTACTTCTGTTTCATTCGCAAATTTCAAATCGTAAATGTCGTTGGTTGGACATATTGATGTTGATCTTTTGTATAAATATTTGATTTAAATAAACCCTGTAAATTTTCTACGGAATCAGTTAATCCTAACATGAAATGAAATTGACAACTAAAATGATGAAACAGAATTGCATTGCTCACATCAAAGTTAAATGTCCATGTCTTGATCTGAATAAAAAAAAATATGAAAAGGGTGAACTGACACCACAATTTCAATACATTTTATATCAAGCCATGATTATAATTTGGACAAAAATTCTTTGCCAGCACTATGTGAGATTAGATGTTAATCTGTTTGAATAGACATGTAGTATTATATAATAGTGACCAATTTCAAAGAAAAATCGCATATTGCATAATGTCAGATACAGCCAAACTTGTACATGTAGGTGAATTGGATGCACCTTCATTACTTAAAACTTATACAGCATAACTGCATACATGTTACATACACGCTAACAGCAGGGAAACACTTACACTTCACATGGTACACAATGCTACTTTGCCCATACGAAACGTTTATCCAGTTTGTGTATCTGTATCATTGTGCGTGATATCATGTTCCATGGTTTAAGGGGATTTCATGCCCCCTGTCTCGCAGGAAATTGTGTGTGTTTGGTGCCGCGAAACTCCAAGCAACTCATTACCTTGCATGAAATTCACCGAATACAAAGTGACTGCTATCTCAAGGAGTTGTCTTCTACTAATGGACTGGTCGATACCGAAGACAAAGGTGGTTCACGATCAGCTCATTATTGCCCAATTAGTTCGTTTCACTTAAGATGTAGTTTAATCCAAGCTTATCGAATCTGTCACGTTGTGCCTGATTAAGTGACCATTGTCACATTTAAACCATATATTGATTTATATGTACCTATTGTTAATGATATTTCTAGAAAGAGTAATATTATATGTGGCAAATACATGTACATTCTATCATAAGAATATTCTGAAACATGTGTGGCTTGTCCCGCTGTCGGAATAATGTACTTTATTAATTAGCGGAGAAGATATTTATGGTTTAATTTATAATGGTAAATGGTTATAATGGTATACAAAGAAAGGATATGACCCAGTACCATGCCAACTACATGTATATCCCATTTTGTAGTAACAAATCTTGTCCATGTACAAGTATTAGTATTATGATTATGTAAAGGGCATGCAAATTAATTAATTAATTTGAAATTAATATCTTAAGCAATAGCGTCATCAAGTGAAGAAAAAAAGATATGACTATGAATCAAGTTGGATTAATTGAAGTTGTATGAAACTTCATTCAATATTTAGCATAAAGGACAATAACAATACATTGTATTTTTGTCACTGTGTAGCAAACGCTACTAGAAATCTTGTTTATTGAAAAATCTGAATTAACATTCACCTTGAAACGTTCACCTTAAACACCAATCACTGAAACACCATTCCAACTGAATTAAATAAACGGATTAACAAATATTTACTGTCGTTCTGCAGCAAAAGCTATTAATATTCTTCATGAAGTAGTTCCATCAATAATGTTTATGAAAAATGCCATGGAAATTTAAGTAATTTCCAAGTTCAATCACATGACAAATGTGATCTATTGTACAACATTTCACTAACCTTATTATCAATCCATTCAACATTGTGAATATATGTTTCACATATCCGTACCACATTTCATAAATACTCTAAGATATCTTTTAGTTTTAGTTAAAGGATAGATGAAATGACATATGGTCAAAATCGGATTCATTAAAATGGGATGTCAATTTGACAATAGCTCGATTTTAAATTTCTGAAATCGGTCCATAAATTACTTATATACGGCTTTAGTTTTAGCTAATTTAGCCACGGCGACCAGAAGGAAATCTGCGGGGATGTGGTCCCTGAAGGGATGACGTCTCTGACGTCATTGGAGTAATCTCATTATCGGCGATAGTCATAATTCAACGTACTTTCGCAACATTTTGATTGTTAATTTCACTAACAAATCTTCGGTCAAACAACTTAAATTTTCCATATATCGAATGTTTAGATATCAAACTAGGTAATTTTGCAGATGACAATTACATAATTATTGCATAAAGATGTGTTTTTTGGCGATTTAACACACCTCATATATTCATCTAGCGGCAGTGATAATCATCATGAATTAAAAAATGAGGCTCCACAGATTGGGTAGGTCCGCTGGTCACAGACGACCCATCGCCTGTGGTTAATCAGTCATGCCTCGATGATTCTTCTCAAAACCTTTCACAGCGGTAATCGCGGTATTTTTAAAATGGTTAAATCTAAATCGTCTTAATAATCAATTACAAGTGTATTGTCTCGATTTTATGCTTAAATGATTCTGAAATACAATATACGTAGAAGTAATCATCTGTCATTCTTGAGAAAAATGCATTTCACCAGATCTTTAAAGTCTTTTTATTCAAATCAGCGTTATCCAAAAAAAGTTACCTTTGAATCGTGTGACGTTGTGAAAATCAAAGAATTGTATCAATAGAAGGTGCTGGTAAAATGCAGATTTCCAGAAAAAAATCTTTTGACAAAGAAATCATCAACAGTCTTAGTGCCAAATGAAGTTGCTTTGATTATAATCTCTACACAGTATCAAGCTTCTCATTTGATTATATTAAGATAGAATTTACGTGAAGACTTCAAAAGAAAAAGCATTGCAGTGGAACTTTTACTAAAAAAATACCTTTTGAAAATGAGTTTTTTGTTTGGCCATTGTGAATAGCTCTATATTTTCTTGTGTCTGTACCTCATAACCCTTGGTTATCCAGTGTAAGTGTTCTAATTTTCTATACGACTTTACAGAGTAGGGACACTAAGCCCCAGGCAGTCAAGGACGCCAACGCGTGTCTTCAGTTTTAAAAAACTTCAGCGTCCAATCAACTTCTCACACAACGTTGAATCAAGCTTGTCTGGTGATAATCTTTACCTTGCTGGAGACGGATGTCTTTGATCAATAGTAACTCTCCTGTCAGCAGCCCTTACGTGCTCCCTTCAAAGATTTGCTTCTTATGCAATAAAGACACCGTTAAGTTGTTATGCTTCGATAATTACATTTCATGAACGATAATGATTTAACAATTTACATGTGTTTTAAGCTATGTTGAAGTTTTACAATCTTAACGAAGTAGGAAATCATCATTTTCATTTGATGTATGGCTTCCTGGTATCTGCTATCTCTGTCCATTCATTATAAACAGATTAAAGAAGATATGTTAGTATCTGAATAACTTCATGACGTATTACATTTAACAATAATTAAAACGTATGTGACAAACATGCAAATATTATTTTAACAGAGGTGTATACTGAATTCAACTTTGGCACTCTGTTGTACATATAACTTTTTTTGTGCAATATTTGATTTTGTAAGGTAACACCAAACAAAAGTAATTGTTGACATACTGTCACGAAGAATGCTAAAGTAATAAATCTTTTGAAGTATTTAATTGTATTCAGAACCTACAGTTATCCTATATGACAAAGTGGGGTAAAATATTTGAAACAAATAAGAATAATTTATCTCACGAGAAATCAGTGAAATACCAACGACAATGGCGATATTCCCGTGCGCTATTCTGTGTTTTATTTACTTCTAATGTCTCTTCTTCGACAAAAGTTAAAATGATTCTGAATGGCATTGTATAAAAAGAAGAAATTATGTAACCCGAGACATACTTTGACATACTCACATGCCACAGGTCATTTTGAACAACACATATTTGATGAATTCAACGTCACTCAAGAGCAGGTAATTTGAGTACGGCTTACCCTTATGAAAATCCCCAGGGGTGATAATGTAATTAATAGGGTAATTGAACGCGTGGCAACTATAGTTCTTCAAGTCCTTGTAGAGAGTGCATTGATACCTTCACCTTGCATGTTACTTTATACGACATGCTGTTTAATTGGGAAGTACTGGATAAGTACTGGATAAGTACTGGATAAGTTATACAACCGATTTGAACTCAGCATTTGCATTATCTTTTAATAAGGTGTACTTTTTTTGGAATGCCCTCCTACAACACTGAAGATAAA
Source organism: Gibbula magus (assembly GCA_936450465.1). NCBI lineage: Eukaryota > Metazoa > Mollusca > Gastropoda > Trochida > Trochidae > Gibbula > Gibbula magus. Next base: position 63,222,204 of record OW388292.1, on the reverse strand, counting down.
ATATGGCACCCATCCTCCTTAATCCAGGTTACACGTATCTCTGATTTGTCATAAGGTATAAGAGATAATGCACATGAAGGGTGTTGGTATTTGTAAACCGTATCCATCCTTTTTGGTTTGTTTTTAATTATTTAACTCATCAGATTAAGATGAAATAATGTATCTTATCGTTTTTGATTAAAATACTCTCATTATGGTTTTATTATTATCTTCTTAATTGAATTCTGGCTGTCTCTATCGACCACCTTATTCAACAAAACTGGTTTGTGGCATAAGCATTTCAACAAGAAACCAGTTTTGACCATGACATTTTTCATGAATACACTTACTAGGCAATAAATACATATGGCAATTGCTTGTTTTTTTTAGGAACAGCATTACGGGAACAGCTGAATGTCATAAATGATTATATATTTTCCCAAATTTGTAAGAGAGACTTTCATATTCACAATGCTTTGCCCAATTTGATAAATTTGGAGAAGTTTCTAACATAAGCTGGAGAAAAAAAATTACCAGAAGGTTTTGCAAAAACATTTGAAATATCTATCAAGAGGTAGACAAAATATACTGATGAGAAAGAGTTGCAGTTACTTTTATCACTAACCAGAGCAAAACGAGGTGAAATGAATCAGTGGTTGAAAAAACGTTTAACACGTTTATGTGATTATGAGAGTGGAATTTAATTTGTTGGAGTAAAATGATCTACAAAATCCCTTTTCATAAAGGAACAGTCAAGTTTTAAAGCAACACATTTCGCTTTTCAACTACAATTCAAAAGTGCCTATCAATCCGAATTGAGAGAAATAGTAATCGACTGTGTACGCCCGTCAGTCTTTAACGACATAATAAATGGAATAACTCAAAACTATTTACTGGATTCTTTTAATATGTTACACATCGCCATAGTGATCGTGATGTTTTAAAGAGTTATGTGAACTTGAACTTGAAGATCACAACGAAACTTTGCCAGTTTACACTTTTCAGCGGAATATCTCAAGTACCATTCATTGGATTCTCATCACATCTTACAAAAATGATCTTCAACAGAAGATGAATGGGCTCAATTGCAATTTGACCGGTGGGACCATGTCACGTTAATGGCTATTGCTTACACATATTTTACCTTAGCTTCAGTGACCGTGTTATGATTATAATTTTGTAAGTATACATCGTCAATTCACATATCAAAACGATTTCTTCATCACATCTCTTTGATTGACAGAGTGATATGTTCTTATTTTCTAAATACCTTAGATCGATTAAGTTGTCATGCACACTTAGTGTGTAAACATTTGTTAACACCTTTGTGCAGTAATATGAGGGTCCTGTTAACTGTTTAAAACTTCATTGACGACGTAACACGATAGCTTGAGCACCAATCAAGTCAGACATCAAGATTGACTATCCCATACATTCAGGCAGGAGACCCGGAGTAAAATAGTCACTTTTTAAATGGCATGTATTGCTACGTATTGTTTACTTCACTTTCTAGTAGGCATTAGATAAACAAAACTTTTAATTGATTTTAAACATTGTCATTGAATTCCGTTGAGTGGAAAGAGTAAAATATATTTTTACAAGTGCCGAAAGTATTTACTTTTTACGATTTACTTTTATTATGTATAGCCATTATCAAAAGTTCATTAATGATAAACGTCACATGCTTTATATCAACTAAACCCAGCATAACACTCTTTGCCAACATTGAAAAGCTTTTATTACTTCACAAATATTTCAACCAGTCGATGAGATGCATGTTCAAAATAAAAGCACGATAAATGTAACATAACGAGCGTATAAACCTCGTATTTAGTTGAAACATTATCTGAATAAATCCATGCTCACAATAATCTACCTGTAAATAGATATTTTACTCTAAATCAACGATTTATGTTAACAGGCAGTTCTGTTATCCCTTGTCTGAAGCACCGTACAACCAATTACTATTACATTTATCAATCGTTGATGGCCAGTTGTTGACAGGCTTTACTGAGAAACACTAAAGCATAAACAGCGGGGAGACGTATTTCTACATCTCACCACTCCGGGAAAAATGAAGTTAATCTTCTATGGCATTAAAATACCATGTTCTGTCACCTGGAGCTTATCTTCAATGGTGATGGTACTAGTTCGTGATTAATGTACTATGGAACATATAACACGAAACTCTACAGAAAACTTCATTGAATCTGTTAATAATCAAATCAATGAAATCGTTATCACACATATGGAATAATAAAACAACAGTCCTCGGATCCATCAATTTATTCAGCTAAACGATCTCTGGTTTGTATGTTTTGACACTAGACTGTGAAGCACATACAGTGCATTTTGTACAAAGCATTAATTGTTTGTGGAGCTGTTTTTAATTGACATTTTTCAGTAATTTATTTGTTTATGCATTTGAATACACACTTTGTTTTCGATGAGATGAATGTTAATTATAAAATAAACAAGTACTAAGATGTTAATTCAAAATAATCACTTCGTTTGCTTAATCATGAGGTGAGATGAGGTGAGTTGGGGTTTAACGCCGCTTTCAAGAGTATTTCACTTATATCGCGGCTGCTGGTATTACGGCTGGGAGAAAGCCCGCAACGCCATGTGGCTATGCATTGCGGTGAAACCTGCGAGCAACAGCTGGAACTAGCGAACCATGGGTGGTACTACTTTGAAATTCAGTGAAGCATTGCACCCAAACCTTACTGCGTGTAGAACAGTTCTCTACTGCAGACAAAGTTGCCGTGCCCCTGGCGGGATTCGAACCACGGACCTCTTGATCCGAAGCCGAACGCGCTAACCACTGCACTATTCCGCCCTTCTCAATCATGAATACCTATTAGTATATAAGAATTTTTAATCCCTTTTTTATGTTAATCCGTTTATTCATATAGACAATACTTTCAAGTTGATAAAACACGAACATTGTTTCGAAGCGCCGCCTGCTTAAAAATATATAAGCGTTCAAAGTGGGTAAATGTTCGGCTGCAAATTACCTCAGGCATACAACACCCCCATCACGACTCCATGTGACGTCATACTCAATTAATGGCCGCGCTTCTTTAACCACTGTGAGACATTCAGAGACAGTTTTTGTCGATAATTCGTTTCATACTTAAATACAACTTTTGACAATGTACAGTTCTAATAGAATCGATATTTGCCCATATCTAGAAACTGAGCTGCTTTTAAACCGCTGATTTTAGGTTCGTTGCTTTCCAGATACACAGGAAATATTTCAATTGGAATTCTTATAGGTTATTTTTTCAGTAAGTACTATGGTATATGCTGCTGTAAATTAGCACCAGTAAGTGTAGTTTAGGGGAACTAAACGGAAATGTTTTTCTGGATATATTAACAGTCATATAAGGCTTACTTTGACCATATTTACATGAGTATTTCATGTATCGAGAGTGAACTGCTTTGTGTGTGAATTTCCACGCGTTCGTAATTTTCTTTTCTGTCTAAAGATTACAAAATCTGATGATATATTTCTATCAACTTGTTTGCACAGTTTAATGTCAAGACTGAAAGCCAGACTGATATAAATAAAGCAGTTTGTTTGTATGAAACTAATTAAATAAGTGTTTAAAAAGAACTCATCACAGTGATAAGTGAGATTGGTCTGTAATTGGATGCTAAAGTTGTGTCGCTTTTCTTAAAGAGAGGCATGACATTAGCAACTTTCCATTCAAATGGATACACACGTTTGTAAAGACATATTGAACAATAAACATAATAAATGACTTATTGAGTGGACACCATTTTTCAGAAGCTGATGGCTTATTCTGTCGGACCGGACACTTTTTCACATGTAAACATTTGATGATATCTTCTATTTCGCATTTTCTTACAATGAGAGAGTCGAAAATAGGGCCCGTTCTCTTATTGAATGCCGGTAGACGTCCATTGTCATTTTCTAGTGTTGAGATAGACTGGAAATATTCATTTAATCTTTCTGTCTTTTCATAATCAGAAAAGCAAGATGAACTGTCCTGATCATCATTACATTTAATAGAAGTTATACAGGTGATAGAACCAGAGTGCTTCATTAAATAACGTAGTAGTATCCAATACGAACTCTTTCAAAATACGAGGAGAAAATTGTCAATATTAGCATAACAGTTTTCTTTTGCGTGACACTTAATATTATTAACTTTTTGCCGTTGCTCTTTGAATTTTGTAATATCAGATGATATTTTGTTCTATTTGCTATATTTCGCAATCTATCTCTTTTCCTACACTCCTTTCTTAAATGAGAATCAAACCACGGTTTATCATTTGGACGAATAGTGACTGTCTTTGTAGGGACTCATGAATGAAGTGTACATACATTTGGCCTTTATGTATATCACTGTACTGCAGTTGAATAAGTACAAAAATGAATAATTATTTTTGTCCACAATAAACAATAAACCTGTGTGATATCATTGTCTGTTGTTTCTAGGCTAGCTGTCTGTAAACGATGCTAACTTCAAGGCAGCTCATTACTTAACATGACGTGAAGTGACTGCTATTTCAAGAAGCGTATTCTACTGATAGACCAGTAGACACAGTCCCCTAATAAATTTCAAATTAGTTATTGTAAAGGTAATGAGCCATGACCATCTCAAATTCACCTCCATCATAACTTCATTAATCGTTTTCAAACTACATTATCAAAAGAAGATCATAATTATAACAATGAAATAAACCACAAACGAAGGTGTATTTTATAGTCCTTTCCAAATTCATTTAATATACTGACTGAATATTGATAGATGCACATGCATATTTGACAGATAAGCAAAATAAAAAAAAATACTCGAAACACCAATAAATTCACGATTGAATTAAACACATGAGATTAATGTGGATATATATTTAATGCAAGATGATGTATTTATAAATTTAAATTTTTGTTTATAAATATATGTGATATTAATTAGTGTACATGTACGGATTCGTAATTTTCAAAGAAGAAAACTATGTATGTCCAATTGTAAGTTGTTAGTGCATACTTCCAAAAATTGCTTTTATAAAACAGTATTAGAATTATGCAAATAATATCTGATTACGAATTTAAACATCAAAGATCCTAATCAAAGCAAAACATTACTTTTATCTCATTTGCAAATTTCAAATCGTAAAGATTCATGAAATGCTTTAAAATATCTCAAATGTCGTTGGTTGGACATGTTGATGTTGATATTTTGTGTAAACATTTGAATTAAATAACATCTGTAAACGTTCTGTTGAATTATAACGTTAAATAAACTTGACAACTAAACTTATGAAGCTGTATTGCATTGCTCACATCAAAGTTACATTTCCATATCTTGATCTGGATATAAAAAAAAGATGAAAAGGGTTAACTGACACCACAATTTCAATAAATTTCATATTAAGCCATGAGTTTGATAAGGGCAAAAATGAAGCCTTTGCCAGCACTATTTGAGATTAAATGTTACTCTCTGTTTAAATAGACGTGTTGTATTATATAGTATTGAACAATTTTTTAAAAAAACATCGCATATTGTTGTATGTCTACACTTAAATACAGCCATACTTGTACATGTGGGTGAACACATTTTTGTATGCACCTTCATTACTGAAAACTCATACAGCATAACTGCATACATTCTTACATAGATTACATACTAACAGCACGGAAACACTTACACTTTACAACGTTAAGGTTTCCCACAAGAAACGTTTATCCATTTTGCTCATAACAACGTTTGTATCTGTATCATTGTGCGTGATATCATGTTCCATGGTTTAAGGGGATTTCATGCCCCCTGTCTCGCAGGAAATTGTGTGTGTGTGGTGCCGAGAAACTCCAAGCAACTCATTACCTGGCATGAAATTCACTGAATACAAAGTGACTGCTCTCTCAAGGTGTTGTCTTCTACTAATGGACTGGTTCATACCGAAGACAAAGATGGTTCACGATCAGCTCATTATTGCCCAATTAGTTCGTTTCAAGCTTATACGAATCTGTCACGTTGTGCATGATTAACTGACCACTTTTCACATTTACACCACGTATTGATTGATTGATTTTGATGTAATTTTTATTAATGATATTTCTACAAACTGTAATTTTAAATGTGGCAACCATGGGAGTTAATAATTAATCAATTAATTGGAAATTCATTTCTTAAACAATAATCTAATCCATTAATAAAACGAATATATGATATGAACTTCAAAATGCAGCATAAAGGATAAGAAAAATACATTGCGTGTTAGCACTGTTCACAAAAGCTATAAATCTTGTGCATGAACACATTTTTTTATGAACGTTTTTTTTGTGTGAAAAACTATTCCAAATCAATTAAATATGTCTGTGACAAATATAAACTGTCGTTCTGTAGCAAAAACAACAAATCTTGTTCATAAAAATATTCGTTAAGGAATGTTAAAGAAAATTGCTTTTGAAACTGAATTTGTTAAAGACCTATTACATGAAAAATTTGCTATATTAGACATAGCTTTACTTACTTCAATATCAACTCTTTCAACATTGTGAACACATGGTTCACATATCCATAAGACATTTTTTTTAAATACTCTAAGGTTTCTTTTAGTTAACGTCCTTTTTATCAGTATTATCCAACAAATTTGACCTTTGAATCATTTGACGTTCTAAAAATCAAAGAATTGAATCAATGGATGGTATTGGCAAAATACAGATTTTCAGAGAACAATCTTTTAACAAAGAAATCATCAACAGTCGTAATGTTAAATGGAATTGCTTAGACTTTAATCTCTACACTGCATCAATCTACTCTTTGATTATGTTTAGATAGAATTTACATGAAGACTTAGCCAAGCAGTGACAGTTTTGACAAAGTTTCACGTTTTTTTTAATGTTTTGGCCATTGTGAAAAACCATATATTTTCTTGTGTCAGCAACTCATAAGCTTTGTTTGTGTTCTGATTTTCTTTACGAATGTCTAGAGCACTAACCCCCTGGCAGTCACGGACGCCAACACGTGTCTTCAATTGAAAAACCGGCGTCTAATCAACATCTAACGCAATGTTAAAACCATACCTGTCTTGTGATAAGCTCTAAATTGCTGTAGACTGATGTCTGTGATCGATTGTAATGCTCTTAACTGTGATTCTTAAGTGATCCTTCACATATTTGCTTCATAATCAATTAAGAAACCGTTACTTCGTTTCGACCATGTTGAAGTTTCACAAAGCCTATTGTATTTTTTATCACGAAGTATGAAAATAATTTTCTGTTGGTTTACTGCTCGCCAAAATCTGGTACCTGTTATTACATTATTTACAATATTATACTGACATGTATAATATAATATTATTAAGATATATTGATTACTCCATGACATGTGACCATGATCAAATAAGTAATTTGAAATAAATCACTTATGTATAATAAATGTATTTTTGGCAAGTGTGCTAATTATATTTTTATATGAAAAGTGTACGCTGAACATAAATTTGACACTCTATTTTATACATTTCGTCCATTTTGCAATATTTGAGTGTATAAGGTATATGTAACGTCAAAAGAAATTAAATGTTGACATAAAGCCACGAAGGAATGCTAAAATGAAAGATCTGTTGATGTCCTTAAATAGTCATTTATATTTACTTTAGACAGTAAAACACCTTATTATACGAACCAATTATCCGTAGAGGTAATAACGGTATTGGGTATAAAGCAAAAATTGTATGGCGGCCATTTTATTGTGAACACAATTTATTATTTCGAATGACAAAAAAAGATTCTCATGGCTTTACGGAACCCTGGACACTCATATTTAACTTGATTTTCCGAAGATAGTAGGATGTGTTACTATGGGTGACATTATTGTTCAAATACATTTTATCGACTTATTTCAGTGAAAAAACGTGCTACTGCCCCTTTAATGGTGTTGGTATTAGTTCGTGATTGATATACTATGGACGACCTAACACAATACTCTACAGAAAGTATGTTCCATAAGTTATAATGAAATTAAATTAGCGTTATCATTGAAAGGGAATAACATAACAAAATTACTTGGAAGGATCCACCGATCCATTTGACTGAGCTTCTGCTTTTTAACTTGTGGTTTTGGGGTTTGTGTCAACCACTATGTCAATAGAACGCCAGTATTTGTTTTGTTACAGGTGAAAATAAGTCCATATCCTGCTTCAGCATTGAGGCTAATTGGGAATTGAATCTGCACCATTGTTTTCAGAAGTGAAATGTGTTTTGTAATGTTCTCATCCATAATGATGATAATATTTTTGGGCACCCAGCTTAATCCAGGGTACACATACACATCTGAATTGGCATATGGGATAAGAGATAATGTACATGAAGGATCGGGGTATTAGTAAACCATGTCAACCATTTTTGCTTGATTTAAATTCTTTAACGTTGTTAAATCAGATTAAGACGAAAAAATGAATATTAATATGTGATGAAAAGTTGTCATCGAAACACTGTTCTAAATAATGATAGAAAATTTTGCATTATATTTTGATTATAATCTTAATTGAATGCTGGTCCTTAGCTGTGGATGTATCTCTAAAAACGACATATAAAATATAACAATATTTTAAGAAACCCAATTTATCACTTTCAGATTTTTGATGATCAAAAATAAACTTACGAGGCAATACATGTACATACGTATGACAATTATTCGTTTTTACAGGAACAGAATTACAGGAAGAGCTGTATGTCATTGATGATTACAGTATATTCTTCAAATTATTAAGGAGAACGTTCATATTCACAATGGTTTGCCCTATTTCATAAGTTTGGAGAAAAAATACAAGAAACGTTTGCAAACACATTGGAAATATCAAGAAGTAGACAATACTGAGGATAAACTAATGTTGTTACTTACCACTAACCAAAGCAAAAAGGGCTGAAATGAATCATTTGATGAAAAAACATAAACATTTAATGTGATTACAGGAATGGAAATTTTATTTGTTAGAGTACAAAGAACAACGGAATACCTTTTAAAAGAAGGAACAGTCAAGCTTACAAGGATCACATTTTGTTTTTCAAATACACTCAATAGAGTCTATTAACGCGTGGGGATATAGTATTCAGCTGTCAGTCAGTCTTTACCTGCATGTGAGTAAGAACTGTAATAACTCAAGAACTATTTACTGCATTATTGTCATATTGTGAATGTCACCATGGTGATCGTAATGTTTTAAAAAGTTATGTGACCTCCAACTTCATTTCAAGATCACAACGTAATTTTGTCATTTTACCCTTAACTTTTTGAATGCAAACATTTCTTCATACCCAATTCCACTCAATATGTGCAGTAATGTGACAGTCCTGTAAAACGACGCGACATTCAACTGTTTGAGACTTCATCTTTTAACTTGCACAGGACAAAAAGTGCTGGAATCCATTTGCCGGATCCTTCCGGTTACTCCCAAAAATTGTCGGATCCTATCGATTGTAACGATGATTCACAAGACAAGAAGTGGTGAAATCCGCTTGCCAGATCCTTCCTGAAAATTTGGGAGAATCCAGAAGGATCTGAAAAGCGGATTCGACCACTTTTTGTCCTGTGTTGAGTACAACTTGACTTGAACAGTCAGTCATCATTGCAAACACATACTGTCCGACTAGATAACACATTCAGTCATCGAGACCGGGGGTAAAAACCTCTATCTAAATGGGATGTATTGCTACGTTTTAGTCTTGTTTCCACCACAGTCTACTACATTTTAGATAAGCAAAATGTTAAATTGGAATTTCACATTATCATGTATAGTCATAATCACAAGTCCAATAATGATATCTCACAGGTATGTATCAACCACAATAAAGTATTAAAATAGTAAACTATTTGCCAATATAGTTTTCTATATTTATCATTTTTATTGATACCTTTTAGTCTTGTTTCCACCACATTTTAGTACATTTTAGATAAGCAAAATGTTAAATTGGTATTTCACATCACATGTATAGTCATAATCACAAGTCCATTAATGATTTCCCACAAGTCCATATCCACTAAAATAAAGTATTGAAATATTAAGCTATAGAAAAGCCAATATAGAAACGTTTTTTATCATTTCAGAACGAGTCAGTGAGATTCATATCTGAAAATTCAAGCACGATAAACGTTACATAAACAGCATATTAAGGATGTTCGCTCCTCAAATGGAAAGTATTAAACTTTTTTTCTAACTTGTATAATATTTCGAGATATGACGCCTGTAAGACAGTGGGGTGAAGTTTAATTTTAACATGGGAGTCTATAGGAAAATGAGAAAAAAACTTCTAAAACTTTAACATACTACATTTCTAGTATTAAACTTGTTTTCCTTTTTGATATGTTCATGTTCCCCTACTGAAAACGATGAAAAAATATATATGGTAGTGTATGTTTATTTAAGCTTTGACACAAAATGTACCTGAACCCCACCCACCCCCCCCCCCCCCCCCCCCCCCCCCCCCCTTTTTACTCATATTTAGGCCATTTATGCTGTTTAAGCACTTTTTAGAGGTTCTAAAGTCACATTTTCATCATTTCATTTGTTTTTTAAAAGTATGTAGATGATGTTGAATATTATTAAGAAAATAAAAATGACAAAAAATCTTTACTTCATCATATTTCATTTTTGAAGTTCAACAGGAAGGAGCAAACATCCTTAACTTAATATATAGTTGATCAATTATCTGAATAATACATGATCAAGATGATCTACAATGTACCTGTAACTTAATGTAGTGCTATATGTCAACGATGTATGTGAACAGACATTGCTCTGTCCTATCTCTGGTAAGATTACAACCAATAACTACTATCCAGGACATGCGTCAATCATTAACGGCCAGTTGCTGATAGACTGTAGGAGGAACACAAAGGCATAACGAGTGGGGAGGACTATTTTTATATCTCACCACTCCGGGAGGAACATGTTAATCTTTTATGGCATTAAGAAAATATGTCTGGTTACCAGAGTTTGTTGAGGCTGATCTTAAATGGTAAATGATAGACTGTAGGAGGAACACAAAGGCATAACGAGTGGAGAAGACTATTTGTATATCTCACAACTCCGGGAATCTTTTATGGCATTAAGAAAAGATGTCTGGTTACCAGAGTTTGTTGGGGCTGATCTTACTTAATTAATTTAATTAGTTCGTGATTGATATACTATGGACGATCTAACACAATTCTCTACAGAAAGTCTGTTCCATAAGTCATAATGAAATTAAATAAGTGTTATCATTGAAAGGGAATAACAACACAAAATTACTCAGAAGGATTCACCTGTCCATTTGACTGAGCTTCTGCTTTATATATTATATATACATATAATGAACTAACTTGACAGTAACAACGTCTCGATAACATATGACCATTTATAACGTTTGACAAATGTGACTCCAATAACATACTGATGGTAACTTGACAACGGCACCAGATGTCGGTTTACAACCAGCCGAAGCAGGACAGGTGAAACGTACACCTGTCAGGGTCTAGGACAAAAGCCTCCCGGACAAAAGCCACACGGACAAAACCCACCTGGACAAAAGTCACCCGGACAAAAGCCACCTACGACAATTGCCACCTACGACAAAAGCCACCCAGACAAAAGCCACCCGGACAAAACCCACCCAATTTTTAAAAAATATTTTTTAAAAACAACAAAAATACTGTAGTACTGATTATATATGTATTTCACTTTCCTTCATTTCTTTCTTCAAGTCTTTGTTTCAATACATTTAAAGTTCAATTGTTTCATGTCAAAAAGCACTATGCAAAGCACTAGTCATTGCAAGTCAAATTTTTTTTAAGACAATTCAAGCACTTGACTAGACACTGACTGATCATACATTCATAATACATTTAAAGTCTGATATTGTGAGCACCGCTCCTCAAATATTCCAAGTGTTGTCTGTTCCCGAAATCCGCAGCAATGGCTTGCAGGCGCATCTGGCAGTCTCGGTATTGCTTCCTGTGGCGTGCAATGGTCTGTGCAACATCTGTGTGAAGACTTGATAGTTCAGGGCTTGCTCTCTCCTGAGAACTTCGAGGAAGCGCCAGATGCTGGGATGACAACCTGCCATGCTCTTGAGAAGTCGCCGGTGCCATCCTTCCAGGTTGTTGTTAGTTCTTGGTAGGTCTGTCTCGTGTTGATTCCAACTGGTGCCATCGGCGAACCAGTGTGGCGAACGTTCCAGGAGGTCTAGGTTTCTTGTTGTGGAGAAGATGAGGATCCGGTTCGGGTTGTCGATCCCTCCATCATACTGCATACATAAGTGGGTGGTTTATGTCCTAGGTGGCTTTTGTCCTAAGTGGCTTTTGTCCTAGGTGGCTTTTGTCCAGGTGGCTTTTGTCAGGGTGGCTTTTGTCCGGGAGGCTTTTATCCTGCTCCCCACCTGTCATGTCAATGTACGTATCACCTGTCCTGTCAATGTACGTATCACCTGTTCTACATCATAGTACAATGTGTTGTGAAGACGTCATTAGTTGCTTATCTCTCCACCCTACAGACATTGGTCTGGAGTTATTAACTCAATATTATATCGCTGAGCTTAAGTCTGTTTTATAAGTGACAAGCTAAAGAAACGTCCCCACTTTTTAAAGGAGTATAAAATGAAATATTGAAGTCGGAGAAAGTAGATATTGACTCTATTTGATAGACGCCTGTTTTGTTCTCACAATTTCATACATCAGAGTATGGAATATTTTGGGCCACAATGTTTGGTATTTAAGTTTAAACAAATCAAAAAGTAGAAATGTAATTGATAAAAGATGCCGTCGACATAAAGTTACTTCTTTGATTTAAATTTGTTGACGCATCCTGACTGTATGGTGTCACAAAACAAGCCAAAAATCGCTTCCATCTCGTCTAGTTAAGGACATTAAAATACAACGATTTCTTGTATTTATCGCCCGTGCTTTGAAATGGGGTCGTTTATTTTGCCAGTAAGTTTATAACCACAAAGAAATATATCTTAGCAGTAGAAGTTGTATTGTGTGTTATAGCTATGATTGTGACAGGTTGTTCCATATGAATCAGTCAATCACAGCGTGGTTTTCATTCCATGTCACGGCATGTGTGGAACGAACGAAGCAAGATGTCTGTAGTTTTATTTATAGTACGTTATTCCTATCCACCACACAAGAACATCGTTATTCTAAGGCGCACTGATGTGTTTAACATGGGGTAAGTGACGTAGGTTTTCAACACCCCCTGTTCACTTCCTTACATGCATCCCTCTTTCAACAAAACATTAAAATAGTATATAGTGACCGAAGCCGGACACTACCCGAAGCCGGACACTACCCAAAGTCGCCCAAACTTCGTACACTTTTCACTTGGAGTAATAATAACTGCATAAACTGTATTACGTTTCTTTCAAAATGTTCCTTTTCAATATGTTATAATTGTAATTTCATTTGATAAATGCTTAATAGTTGGTATTTTTTTTTAAACTAACTTTTGCGTGACGTTCAATTAACGGTTATATGGAAGAAATTTACGAAATATTTGTTTTAATGTTAATGTTGGCACACAGTTCAGAACTTATAGGATCCTCTAGAATATATCAAATTGTATTAATATAGAAAATGAAACAATAAATTATTAGAATGACTAAGAGTATTGATACTTTAAATGGTTTTGATTGGTTTGGTTTTGATAATAGGTCAAAATTACCTTGTTCGGACACCTTTCTATGTAAATACTTGCATTGTTTTAAATGACCATAAAAAATATGTAGAAACAGTACAGTTTCACGTATGACAACAAAATTAAGTTAAAAATAAGAAGTTTAGCGCTCAAAACCTATTTTTCGTCAATATTCCAACGAATATATTGCTTAGAAATTATCATCGGAAAGCATGCTCTGTATTAGTGACACATTACTTTCAGTAGTTTAACTACGGACATATAACATTTCAAGGACTATTCATTGCATGTTTTGTGACATTGAGAATCATTTTGACAAAAGTTTTAAACCATTTACAATGCTGGAACATTAGGTCGTACTGTCCGAAATTAGGTCAAAACTGTCCGACCCTCAGACAAGTTATATTCTATAGTTTATACGCATGTGAAACTGTTATTCTTTGGTTAATCTAAAGCAATTCTGTATAATTCGGTCGAAATTGGGTCAATACTTGACTTTGAAATTGATTTTTTACAGATGAGTATTTATTAAATATTCTTTCATAATGTTTGAATCGGATCACTGTCCGAACTTCGGTCAGTTTGCCCTAATAAACTCACGGGCAAAAGAAAGTATATCTTCTTTTCAACAAAGTCAAACACAAAATATTCCTGCCGGATAAACTCGGTTTTTAATGTTTGTGATGAGGATATATCTCGTTGAGATATACACAGTTTCATTCATGAGAGTATGATACTTAATATTTTATATCTCTTCAAGCACACATAGGGTGCTGAAATGGCTATTTCAAAAGTTATTTTGGGAATTAATTACGGGTATTTAAGGTAAAATATAGAAATTATGTTAGTACAAGATGGTATCGACATAATGCACCTCCTTTGACTTTAAATCAATGACGCATCGTTGCTGTAGGACGTCAAAAACAAGCCTGAAAACCATATTTCACTCCTCTATCTCGCCTGGTTAAGGAGATTGTATAACGACGATTTTTAAAAAGCTGTGTTTTTCAGAATTATGAACAGATAATTTTTCAAAATTTACAGACAAAGTTAGTTTGCTTTAAGAGACATGGTGTAACTATGTTTTAATCGTGTTAATCACTCGTTGATTAAAATATCTTGCTTTGTTGTACCTATACTTTCTTTTGCCCGTGAGTTTAGTTAAGCTCACCTAGGAACTTTCATGAAGTGATCAATCCAGCCAAACCATTCTGAATACATTTCAGATCTCACAGTTTCGGTTCGGGGGAGCATCCTGATCAATATCATCTTTGTAACAAACAGCTATCGACAAAAAAGTGTAATTCTACTAATGTGTTGAATATCTACATGACTAAAATGACTTATTATGTGGTATATCCATTGATATGTTTTCAATATTAGTATTAACATTTCAAGGAAATTTTGTGAATAAAGGGACCTTAACTGTATTCAAGACTCCTAGTGTGGACACAGTCATTTAGCAGGGATAACTGACAATATGTACATTTGTACTTTGGTTATGTACAATTTGGTCAATTGGGAATCATTGTTGATAAGGAAATGAATATCGATTTGTCAGAAGAAAATTAAAAATACATTTGATTAAAAAAAAGTATTGTTTCAATACTAAAACCAATTTAACGATAGAAAAACCACGATGTGTGTTATTTTTTTTGCTGTAGCACGTTATTTTTGCATATTATGTTTTCTCAAAATTGTCATTCATTATTAAAATTTATACAATATATTGGTATGTTAATCCACACGAGCAAATAAGCTGCATGTCCGTATTCAAAGAAAATGATGCAATGTATAAAACGACAATGATGTTGAACTCTTCAGTATGGGAGTAGATTTGTGGGTCTCATGAGAACTAAAGAGTTCACATAGCAAGATGGTTGACCATTCCAGCATTGTATCATATTCAATGCTCTACCCTGAGTTGTGTGAAGGTATCACTACATCAGTCAGATCACTTGAACTACCTTCGAGCTGCCTTTTAATTGGAACACAGTAAAATGGACGCTCAATGGGTAATGGTCATAGCCGAACCATGTACATTCGTTTTAGAACTCATTTTATTGAGTACGGGGCATTGTTTAACCATTTGTACTGCTAATCTTTTTTTGTGAGATCACCTTATTTCAGTAAGAAAAATGGTGCTACAGCGCCTTTAATTGATTGTTGTTTCAATGGCAATCCGTGGATGCAGGTTTGAATAATTCAGTGTTGGAGATATCTTTTGGAAGACAACATAAGCCGACAGTCTGGTGTAAAACCATAAAACGATACTAATGTTTGTTTGAATAATCTAAATTATCTTAATCCTCTGCAGAAATGTCTAGATAAACTTCACAATTACACCCCAGGGAATCACGCTGCCATAAGACAAAGCACTGGACATTCCGGTCTTTCTCAAATGTCCACAACAGTGACATAGAAGTATGTCTTTTGTAAAGTGTGTCATCTAATGTATGTTTCTGGAATTCAGGTTTAATGTAGTGCATGCCATTGTTATTCAGAGACAATGTAATGTATATCATTCCGATGTAATGTAATGTCTGCCATCGCAGACTACACTATATTATTCCAGGCACCTTTGACCAGGGGACCTCAATCTCAACCTTCCCGCTTTTAAATCTTGGAAACATATACCACTGGAAAGAATATTGTTACGAAATATCGTGCTTGGTAGGACGAATCTGTGAACCATCCAATTAAGCCACACCATCCGATATGGCTGAGCAAAGCTAACGAGAAATCGTATTGCCTGGATACCAAGGCATGAGTTGAGATTTGAAGGCACACGTGTTTAATGAAGGGGGCGGGATAGCGCATTGTCAGTGCCTCAGGCTTCGGATATAGGGTTTAGGTTCTTATCCTGCAAGGGGCTTGGTTGACTGTGTCTGCCGAAGAGAATTTTCTGGATGCAATATAACACTGCAGTGCAATAACAGGCATGGTTCACTAGTACTGGTTCTAGACGATGCGGGTTTCGCTGTAATGCATAGTCAAAATTAATGTTGTTGCATGATTTTCCCTGCAGTAATACCAGCAGCACCGATATAAGTTAAGACTCTTGAAAAAACGATGTTAAACACAAACACACATACATTCACCTTACTTCACCACTTTAATGAGGAGACCTGGGTGCTTGGTGACAGAGGATTGTGTTGTGATTCAGGTGTAAAAAATTGAGATTGTTCGAAAATGATTTCTCCAGATATCTTTATAAATTACACTTATTTTATACAGCCTACTCTTGCTAATTCATTTAAGCTATTAACATATCTGAAAAGAATGACATAAACATGTACATACTTTCAGCATCTATTAAAAGAGTAAGATGCACATGCTTTGGAGGAATAAATATGTATCATAATAATAATGAGGATACTTATATCGCGCTGAATTCCACAACACAAAGGGCCATGCTCAAAGCGCTACACACATTATTACCCTGGTGTATGGACCAATATCGTTTCTTTTTCATTCTCAACTCCCTTTGGAGTATGCAACCTGGGCTACCAATTAAGGCGCTCGAAGGCTATCTGTCACATTGCCTGCACTTCCAAACCAGGTACTCAATTGTACTGCTGAGTGAACAGAGGCACATTTCGAATAAAGTCCCTTGTCTCAGTATATATAAATTATATCCAGTATACATATGACATAATTATTTTTCCAAAGTATGTGGATAGATGTCATATGTGTTCGTCACTGTGGGCAACTTCAATTATTTTACATGTTATTGACGTGAATCACTTATCATTTATTTTTCAATCTACATACGATTGTATTCAATCTATTAGGTTGACTTCGAAAGTTCTAATACCGAATAGAAGGCTATGTCATGATATTTTGTAACTCTGATATATTCATAACCTATAGATCTTTTGTGATATATTGTGTTTCAAAGGATAACATGGATCATGTCACCATAGTGACAAATGGTTTATGCTACTCTGGTGAACTTTTAAAATACATCAGAAGGTTTAAATGCCATGAGTTTATAGTTGTTGTTTTTCCACGGTAATGTTCTAATTGCCACATTAAACGGAGTGTTCATTCCTTTGGGAAGTTCGTCCTTTACTTATGGATACTTTTACGAGTAAGTGCCTAAGATACAAAAGCTGACCGGCTTAAAGGGGCAGTAGCACGTTTTTTGCAAATTTTATTTTTTCAAATTTCCCATTTATAATGCTAGTTTATTTCATTTATATTTACTTTAGAGGGTAAATTATCTAATTACACAAACCAATTTCCTGTAGTGGAAGAAACAGTGTTGCATAGAAAGCAAAAATTGCATGGCGGCCATTTTATTGTGAACACAATTTATTATTTCGATTGACAAAAAACGATTCCCATGGCTTTACGAACCATCTACACTCATTTTTTAGCTTGATTTTCCGAAGAGGGAAGGGTGTTTTACTGTTGGTGAGATTATTTTTCAATTATATTTCATCGACTTATTTCACGGGGAAAACGTGCTACTGCCCCTTTAAAGCTCCAAAGTTTTGAGGTATATAAATAGATGATAGAAGCAAAATTACCTCAAAGGACGAAGCAATGTGTAAGACGCCTTGAGCAAGGGTCATACGAAATAGAATTTGATTAGTTGTCAAGTTTCATAAATCAAGGGCGGGTAATTTAGGAGGATTTTTTTCATCAAAACTCCCAAAGAGAATTGGTGTAGAGAATGAGAGGTAGACGCCCTGACTGACTGACTGCGTGTTATTCAGATCTTGCTTAGGATATCTGATTTATGTTCACTTATTTTTCATTGAACATGGATATCTGTGTCGTCTTTTTTCCTCACAATCTAATAATAAATATTGCATTTTTTACTATAATTGTATTTGAGCATTGGTTTATTTGGTCTACTTTGTCTACAATGCTCTTACAATCATCAAATATACAGCAAAGTTCCTACTTTTATAATTGCATGGCCCGGGAATGTGTATTATATGTAATCCCAATATATCACAAAAAATATATAAGATTAGATTGATCAGAGATACAAAATATAATAACATATATTTACATTCATCATTAGAACTTTCTAAGTCATCCCAATACATTGAATACAATCGTATATAGACAGACATACAGATAGACAGATTTATTTCAGTATGGAGGCCGTAGGCCCATGATACAGGCATACAGCATGGATTGAACAGTGTACGCAGCAATTCATTGTAGCTCTTAATCCTGGAGTAAATAAGTTTATGGACATGATATAGGTATAAACCAACACTGTATATAATTTCATTATTCTTATTTTGCAACAGATCGATATTTTCAAACAATTTTAATTGATTAAATTTGAATCACAAAAACACAATCCTCTGTCAATAAGGTGAGTTTTGTTTAACATCGTTTACACTGTTGCTGGTATTATTGCAGCAGATATGCAGCAACATTAATTGTGAATTTGCATAACAGTGTAACCTGCATCGGCTAGAACCAACGAATAATGGTTGTTACTGCACTGCAGTGTTATATTTCGGCCAGGAAATTACCTACAGCAGACACAGTTGCCAAGCCCCTTGCAGGATTCGAAACCTAAACCTCTATATCCGAAGCCTGAGGCGCTGACAATGAGCTATCCCGTCCTCTTCATTAAATACGTGTACCTTCAAATCTAAACTCATGCCTTGGTATCCAGGCACTACGATTTTTCGTTTGCTTTGCTCAGCCAAATCGGATGGTGTGGCTAAATGGGATGGTTCTAAGATTCGTTCAACCAAGCAAGATCATTTCGTACCAATAACATTTTCATTATTTTATGTTTTCATAACAAGATTTAAGAGCTGGAAGTTTGAGTTTGAGGTTTCCTGGTGAAAGGTGCCTGGACTGATATAGTGTAGAGGATCTAAACATTATTCCTAAGTGACCGGGGATATTATGACATACATTACATTAAATCTGATTCTGAATGATATACATTACATTTTACCTGAATCACAATGACATACACGACATAAAACCTGAATCACAGAAACATACATTACATTAAACCTGAACCAAAATGACATGCGTTGCAAAGGACATACGTCTATGTCATTGTTATGGACATTTGAGACAGACCGGAATGTCAAGTGCTATGTCTTGTGGCAGTGTGATTCTCTGGGGACTAATTGTGAAGTTTATCTAGACATTTCTGCAGAGGATTAAAGATAATAGATAATTCAAACAAACATTAGCAACGTTTTATGGTTTTGCACCAGACTCCCGCCTGACATTGTCTTCCAACACTGCATGCATCCACGGATACCCAGGCCTGAACATGTTGATCTACTTCCGTTATCAGTCCTTGGAACTCTTACAAAATACCCTCTATTTTAATTCTTGTTATTGAAACAACAACCAATTAAAGGCACTGTAGCGCAATTTTCCTACTGAAATACAGGGCTCTCACAAAATATAAAATAAGTAGTACCAATGACTAAATAGTAATACTAAAACAATGAAACGTAGTTCTAAAAGGAATGTACATGGTTCGGTTAGGTCCTTTTCCCATGAGCAGCAATTCTAATGTGTTCCCATTAAAATGGGTGCTCGAAAGTAGTTCAAGTGATCTATATACATGTAGCGATACCTACACACTAGAGTATTAAATATGGTACAATGGTGGAATGGTCAACCATCTTGCTGTCTTAACTCGCAAATTCTCATGAGACCTACTAATCTACCCCTCACAATGAAGAGTTCAACACCACTGGGTCACCTCATACATCGCACTATTTTCTTTGAATACGCACAGTCGTCTTCTATGGTTACAGCTTATTTGGCCGCGTAATGAGATGTTTTATTGATTAACGTATCAATATATTTCAGAAAACATAATGTGCAAAAAAATGTGCTGCAGGTCCTGAGAAAGTTACAGACATCGTGGTTGTTCTATCGATAAAATTATTCTTGTACTGAAACAATAGTTTTTTTTCATTTTCTTCTGACAAAACGATACTTATTTCCTCACCAACAATCATTCCCAATTAACCAAATTGTACTTAACCAAAGTACATATTGGGATGTTGTTCGATACAACATTGTCATTTGAGTCACATATCAAGGCAGTCTTCAGGTCGTCATATTTTTACATACGGAATATCAGTATGATCAGGAAATACATCACTGAAGAAGTAGCAATGACATTAATCAATGCCTATGTGGTATCGCGAATGGACTATTGTAATGGTCTTCTGTATGGTCTACCATCCCACTGCATCCAATCCCAGCAGAGAGAGTTCAGCACTGTGCGGCTCGCGTAGTGTCTGGAAGCAGCGCCATGATCACATCACACCCGTTCTGCCGAAATTACATTGTCTTCCTGTTCAAAATCGAATTCAGTTCAAACTCTTGCTCTAAATGAACAAGCTCCAAAATATATACAAGCCCTGATTCACACTTATTAACCCACACGATAACTGAGATCTTCCGACAGTAACCTCCTAAACATTCCTTCATCCAGAACTCATACATTTCGGGATCGCGCATTTCAAGTTGCCGGCCCCTCTCTCTGGAATCGGCTTCCTCAAAACCTTAGAGACTTAGATGAACTTCCTCGATTTAAATCTGGACTTAAGACACACTTATTCCCAACTGCGTTTGATTGACTACCTGACATTTTCATGTGTTCATCACAGTGCTTCGGGGCAGTTTTCTGGTTTTAGAGCTATATTAGTATTTTTATGATGATGATGATATTGTCAGTTATTCCTGACCCATGACTGTGTACAAACTAGGAGACTTGTACAGTCTAGGCCCATTTACTCACAACATCTCCTTGAATTGTTAGTGATAATTTTGTGAAAGTATCAATGGAAATAACATAAAAAAAATTGCAAATTCAGTCATGTAGTTATTGAACAAAGTAGTGAAATTAAACATTCCAATTGTTTTTTTTTATTGACACCTGTTTGTTACAAAGATGGCATTAATCAGTATGCTGCTCCTAACCGAAACTGTGAGATCGGAAATGTATTCGGAATTGTATTGCTGGGTTGATCACTTGATAAAGTTCCTCGGTAAGCTTAACTAACATATAGTATTTTAGTGTACTGTTGAAGGAAGGATGTATTTCATTGTACGGAAATTAACATGAGGTGTTGAAAACATACATCACTTACCCCCATGTTAAACACATCAGGGCGCCTCGGAATAATGAAGCTCCTGTGTAATGGATAGGAACAACGTACTATAACTAAAGCTACAGACATCCTGCTTTCTGGTTCCACACATGCCGTGACGTGGAGTGAGAACCACACTCTGAGTGACTGACTCATATGGATCGACCTTTCTAATTAACAGAATCGAACCAAGCTTTAATACACAATACAACTTCCACTGTTAAGATATGTTTCTATGCGGTCATATAACACACTTTTGAGTTATAACTTCAAAGCAATGTGTGCAGAATTGGGAGCTAAACAACTAATGATGTGTATGTTACGACCTATCTAGGGTATATCACAATCTGCAGATTGTTCGAACAATCTGCAGATTGTGAGCTCACTATCTAGGAGTATTTCATCATTCCTACATTGTTTAAACAATCTGCAGATTGTTCCACCCTAACAATCTCAGAATGCTCACAATCTAGGAATGTGTTTGTCAGGTTATCTAACTTGTTTGTTAAATCTTTAAGGTTATGGTGTTTCATCTACAGACTATAGAAGTCGATTCCTAGATTGTGAGGAGCTTTCAACTCGTTTTACTATCCAATCTACCGACTACAGGGGTCGATTCCTAGATTGTGAAGTGTTATGATGTGTCATCTACCGACTGTAGGAGTCGATTCCTAGATTGTGAAGGCTCCTCAAATAGTATATATCTACTCTACAGACTATAGGGGCCGATTCCTAGATTGTGAAGGCTTCTCAAATCTATATTATCTACAGACAATTATGGTCGATTATCAGATTGTGAAGGTTTATGGTGTTTCATCTACATACTATAGTGGTCGATTCCTAGATTGTGAAGGTATCTCAAATCGTTTTTTCTATCTTATTTACAGACTATAGGGGTCGTTTCCTAGATTGTGAAGGATTATGGTGTTTCTTTTACAGACTACAGGGATCGATTCCTAGATTGTGAAGAGTTCTCAAATAGTTGTTTCTACCTTATTAACAGGCTACAGGGGCAAATTCCTAGATTGTGAAGGGTTATGATGTTTCTTTTACAGACTACAGGGGCAAATACCTAGATTGTGATGGCTTCTCGAATAGTTTTTTTCTATCTTATTTACATTTATGCTATTGTTTTTTCCAAACCACTGCTTCTACCTTGTACACTTTTCTGTTATTGTCTACTATTAGTGTTGGAATAGTTTCATATTAAGTGTTAAAGTTCCTATGCTAATAGCTGAACAGCCTAGGTTATTTATGCACATTTACGAGTATTTGTGTTATAAGTTAATTAACTCTCTTATGTTCAAAAGGCATAATCAATAATCAAATTGTATCAACAAGGACAAAATAACAATTTCCCAAAAATGTCAATTATTTTTTATTATGTACATATCTAGTGTTGCTACAAACACCGAAACCACACGTTAGCTTTGTGTAGAGTATTCTGTTCTGTTACTTTATGTCATAAAAGGTTATTATCATTCTTCCCGGAGTACGGAGATATGACAATACATCATCCCCACTGTTTATGAGTTTGTGTTCGTAAAGTCACACAGCAACTGGCCGTTAATGACTGATAAATGTCTAAGGTTGTTCATGTAGCAGACAAGGGAGAACATCATTGTCTGTTCACATACATCGTTGATTTAAAGTAATGCATCTCTTTATAGGTGGATTACTTTGACCATGGATTTATTCAGATAATGTATGAACTAACTACGAGGTTGATACGCTTTTTATGTCACCTAATCTTGCTTACATTTGTAGACATGCTTCTCATCGACCTGTTTAACTATTTCTGAAATGACAAATTAAACGCTTTTCTTTATTGACAATGAGTTGTATAGTGCATGGTAGTTGCTATATGCTGTGTGAATTTTATCATTAATGAACTCGTGATTAAGACAGAAGATTTATACAAAAGAATGGTAAATCGATTATTACATCAAGTCGTGAAAATATCACTTTCTCATTCATGTCAACCAACAGAAAAGATAATTTTCAAAACCAATTTAACATTTCGCTCAGCTAATATGTACTATATGTGAAGGTAACAAAACCAAAACGTAGCAATTCCTACCATTTAGATTTAGGTGCCTGGATGTATAATCTAGTGAAACATTCTTTGCGGCCAGGCAAGTTCTGCCAAAGTTATCGTATTGCATCGTCAATGTGGTCTTAAAAAGTTTGACATGACGTCGTTGAACAGGAACGTCACATTACTGCACAAATTAAGCAGTAGAATAGGGTATTCAGAAATGTTTATATTTAAAATGCGTTACAAATGAAACATATATTTTTTTATGAAAATGAATATATCACTCTTTCAATCAAAGGGATGTGATAAGCAATTGTCACTGATGATGAGATGATAAGAATTCAGTGAAGAGTTCTGAAGATACTCCGCTGACAATGGTAAAATGACAAAGATTCGTTGTGATGTTGATATGAAGTTCAAGGTAACGTAACTCTTTAAACCATTACTGTCATTGCAAGGATATGCAAAATATGTGAAGAATCGAGTTAATCGTTTTTTAGGAAGTTAGGAAGGTATAGAGTGACAGACGTACACACAACCAAATACTATATACCACGCTTCACGTCAATAACTCCTAGCATTGAAGTTGACAAAACAAAATGTGTGCCTTTAATGCTTGACTGTTCTTACTTTTAAAAGGGATATTGTATCTCTTTGGGCTTAAACAAATTAAATTGTCATTCCCGTAATCGCATTCAAAGCTTGTTTTTTCATCACATTATTCATTTCATCTCGTTTTACTTTAGTCATTGGTTAAAATTAACTACAATTGTTTTTCATCAGTATATATTCTGTAAGTCTTGATATTTCTTATGTTCTTGCAAACATTTCTTGTTCTTTCCAGTTTATGTGAGGTAGTTCCCTAAACTCATGGTATTGATAAAACCATTACGAATATGAACGTCGCTATCACGAATTCGAAACAAAATTGTAACAATGTATGACCTTCAGCTTTTCCTATAATACTTCATATTGTGAATATAACATTGTGAAATAAAGTTGGACATCCATACAAAAAATTAGCTCTGTCTTTCTATTACACCAACTTCTTGAATGCCTCTCAAATAGTTTGTATATTACCGCTGAAGGAACCAGTATTACGGTACCAAATTTATCTTGATTCTTGATTATTCAAATCATGTTTACTATTAATTGTTATTAAATAATGTTATTTAGATCTAATGTCCAAAACACTCTTCAATCCTAACCAAAGACAGTAAGATATACAAATAGGTTAGTGTTAGATTTGACAGTCACTATAACAAACATGAACAACAACGATAATAGGGAAATAACGTAGGAGAGTTGGTTATCAAATATTTACACATAGATATCATTATTAGAATGTAAAATTGTATTTATTTGTTTTATACAGGTGGGATTGTGGTCACTGTGTCCTGATGACCACTGGTCTAGAAAGCAAGATTTAACAGGAAATTCAACCGGCAGAACGCATATGTGACGAGGCCAGTGAAAATAAATGGATCTAGTACACAACAAATAAATAGATTTCCATAAAGGAAATGTTTGAGCGTTGACTTTTTTAAAACAGAAGAAAACTTTGATATGATCTGAATTTCCAATCTGCTAGGCAAAAGTAAATTTTCGATGATTATAAATTCTTCGTGCTAGTGCTTACAGCAGTGATGGATCACAGGAATTTTGAAAGGGGGGGATGGGTAATGGAAAACGGGGGTCCAAAATTTTTTCCTCATAATTATTCTGTGACCGTCAGTGCTGTATGTTTTCAAACTTTGGCATAATGAAATAGACAGAAGGGTCAAATTTAGAAAATTAAATTTTCATTAGTTTTCAAATAAAACTTTTCATAGCAATTAAATGAGGACAAATTCATCACTTGAACATTGAATGAGTAGAAGAGGAATTACGTGAAACATGTTTGACACAGTTGATCACATACTGGATAATTCACAGAAAAAAATAAAAGTTTAGTTTTTAAAAGATTGACCCCTGGTCACTTCAAAGACCTGCGAAAACTGTAACTGTTTACTGTAAGGTATAATATTAGATTCTGTTATGGAACATTCAACTGTCTTCTATATAAGAGGAAATACAATATGATCGGTCTGTTTTTCGCGTTGTTTAATAGACATCCATTATATAACAATTTGCACTAAAATATACAAGTTGGTGAACAAACTTTCGGTTTGCAGCTGTACAGATATTGCGCGTATAGACGTCTGTTTAGATTTCTGTACCACCGATTACCAAAGAAGTGTAGAAAGAACTACCATATTGTACTTTGCAAAAAATTAGCTCTGCCTTCCACCAGATTCACCCACTGGATTCAAGTTAGTAAAACCCTTAGTGTCACAAATGAGGACACTTCATTCTATGAACATATATAAATTTTCTATGAATAAAAAGTATTCTAGATCATTTAATTTTCTAGATAACACTTTTCAAACACCATGTAACTTATCATGTTTATTTCAGTACTAAGGCACTACCCAAACCTTTCGCGGTACTACAACTGTCTTGTCACTTGGAAACATACACAAAATTTAACTTCCTTCCAAACTATGATGAAGTAATACAACACCACGCTACACAATATATTATATCAAGTCCAACACTACCCCGAAATCTACGTATTCAACCAATTCTTCCCCTACATTAATATTGTCCCATTCACTGCGCTGGAACAAAGGGGGACCGTCAATAAAAACTCTGACCTCACAAACCAAACTTGCTGAAGGCTACTGGCAAATATGCATATAAACCGTGGCAACAGTTGGTGCGGTTGTTATATTGCGTTATTAGAAATTGAACACGGATTTTCCATATTTTTGTTTGGGGTTGTGTTTTTACAAGTAGATTTTATTATAACAGAATATAAATCTTAACACATATTGGATGGATGCCCAATAGATTATCCTCATTGTTGCATGAGGATATTGCAAAACATGTTTTCTTTAGAAAATAATGGTGCAGATGCTGAGTTCACAGTGGTTGGATCCCCTGTCTGGTGCTCAGGACTATCAACTCCAAATTAGCTGAATTTTTGGAGCAGGATATAAAATTCTTTTTATCGTATTATATAACAAGCACTGGCGTGTGTATCACTGCACAAGGACTTGAAGAAATAGAATAGTGTCCACTATAGTTGTCACACGTTCAATTACCCTGACCTAAATGTTTCAAACTCCAACACAATATCACCCCTAGAAATGTTTATTAGGATAAGTCGTACTCAAATCACCTGCTTTTAAGTCTTGTTGAATTCATGAAATATCACACAGATCGGCGTGTACATTGGGTTTTTTTTACATCAGTAGGAGTATTTCACGCTCAACAACATTGACAATGTTGTGAAAGTGACATGGAGATAAAATACAGTGAGTATGTCAAAGTATATCCTCGACTTATATGATTTCAATGCATTTCTTATATGATTACAAAGAAAAGGACAAACTCCTATACTATATAAAATATGTCTTGTTTTCAGGAAGATTTTTTAACTTGATATCCATTTCAATAACAAGTTTTTGTTTCTACATAAATATACGTTTCTTTTTTTTAACAATCTCGAAACCTTTCAGAATCATTTTAACTTGTTTGTAGATTAAACACAGTATAGAACTAGGGAACATACTGTTGGCATTGGTAGTTGTTTTCTCTTGAGACATTACTTTTCAGACATAGCAAGTGACAACTTGATATAGTAGTAATCAATTTCTAGAACCACTACAGTCGCCTGGGAATGTTTTGTTACATCTAGCAATTTCACTTAATTCCCTCTTTCGTATAGGATATTTGTCGGTTTGAAACACAAAGGATCTATTATTTGAGCATTCCTTCATGACTTTATGTCACCATTTAATTTCTTGTAATGTTACCTTATACAATTAGATATGGTAGAATGGACGTAATTTATACAACAGAGTGGCAACATTATGTTCAGTATACACTTTTCATAAAAAAAAAGAATATTTCCATACTTGCCAAATATATATTTATGATATGTAATGTAAGATAGCCATATCTAACCAAGCAAATTTGTTTTTACAGCAACAATCGTGACATGGCTACAATGAAAAATTCAAGGGGCAGGGCATACCGATGCGGCAAGTGTGGAGAAGTCGCGGAGAGGAAGAGGGCGAGGAGCCACTTCTATAAACACCACGTACCTCTGGATCAGAGTCCATATTACTGCACCCTGTGCAACTTCAGGAGTGAAACTAAGGACGACCTCGAAAGACACGTTTTGGCTGAACACCGCGATCGGAGCTCTCGGATGGAGGAGAACGGAGAGGAAGTAGTGGCGGCCCAATTTCTAAGAGCATCAATGGCGCCGTACTTTATCTCGGATACGGACCTAGTGCGGCTGTCTACAGAAGAGTCAAACCAGACATGGGGGCAGAGGGGGAAGTCATCGACAGTCTCTAAACAGCCCATAGCAGCCACTGCATTGCCCATTGCTACACTGCCGTCTGTAGGGATGACGGAGCCAGACATGAACACCAATGACGATGTACTGAGTTTGTTTGATATGGACATGTTCAGCCTTCCAGCCATAAACGAATCAGCACCAACTAATGACAGAAGGGAGGTGACGCTCTTCGTCTTCGTCATCTTCAGCCTCCTCCTGCGAGGTGAAGGACTTGCTTACCACCGTCGCCACGGCTATCGGCACCCTCACTACAGGAATGGCCCGATGGACTGAGGCAGTGAAAGAGTTGACAACGACCCTGAAGGAAATGAAACATGACCGATCACCTGAGCGACGCCCACCATTTGTGGAGAACAGGAAGAGGGACTTCCATGGAAGAAGACGATATTGAAGATGCTCTAATTGATAATTGTTTTTGCCATGTTGAATTTCATGTTTCCACTTATTGTTATTTACATTAATACGTAATCATCTCACTTTTACGAGGGCGTAAAACGTCTTTAAGTGGAGGGTATTGTGAGGAATCGGTTTTATTGCACTATTTTTATCTTCTAAATAATTTCATATTACATTAACTTTCCATATTCATTCTAAAGTATCAAACTCCCTTTATCATTATTTACAATAATTGCTTCATCTCCTTTCGAACTTTTATATTTAGACCGTACGTTCAAGTTCTTGAAATATAATCTTCGGCTCATCTCGTAATCGTAAACTCTTCACGTTAATATTTGCATTATATCCTTATATCATGGTAAACAATCTCCGTAAATCAACAATTATATATCTCATGATTATCTCACAATCCTCTCCAACGTGTATTCTTATCAACAACCTTGTAAATACCGCTATTCACCTTGACCTCTGTGACCCAGGTCAACTTATGCGTTTCCGGGTCACAGCTGTCAAACTTTCCGCGGGTAAGTTTCACGTCTATGAACTGTCATATTTTATTATTTCAAAACATGTGAATAAGAGTTACCTAAATGTTTATTTATGTCTTTATGTCTATCATATTGATTCTAGAATAAGTTTTGCTACTTTTTAGACGTACAATTTCCCGTGAACATAAACTTCAGTCATTTGTAGTGTGTATCGCTCGTTCACAATAATGGCTGTCAGCTCCCATTTCCATCGATCGTAAATGACTGAGTATAAAACATTCTCCCTTGTCATAATTTATCGTAATGTTTCATTATAAAGCTCCAATATTTAATGTATAGGAAATATCCTTTATCTATGCATTCGTTCATATTTTACTCGCCCGTAACTTCATCGGCGATCACTTTCTATATTTAGGTCACTAAGTACTTTTCCAACCAATGAGTGTTGATTCCCACGGCGGTGGATTCCCACAGACAACGGTTGGTTCCCACCGATCACTGTCGGTTCCCACATGTTGGTTTCCACCAATAGCTCGTTGGTTCCCACCAAATATGGTGCGTTCTGTCGGTTTTGGTTGGTTCCAACAAGTCACGTGACGAAGGTTATAAATAGAGCTGTTTGTTTACTTCCGCCAGTCTTACTCGGGTCGACACTCCGTGAGATTGTCAATATGTCAGATAGGTTAGTTGGGATTTAATAGAAATTCGTTGAGGGATCCATCTTTTATTCAGCGAGTAGACTCATATAATTAATATTAGGACATAATTAAAATCGTTTCGGCAGTTAGAATAGTTACGAACACTTCCTCGTATTTATTAAAGTTTCACAGGAGTGTTTCGGGATTTCTTTGCATAAGTTTACGATGAAAGCAGATTGAGTGAATCTCAGGCTGCAAGCGCAGAGTTGTGAATAAATCTTGAAGTATTGTATGGTTATATTAGTTGTAGAGTTGTATACATTGTTGTTGTGTATATTTATAAAGTTGACACTGAAAGTGAATAGGTAGTAATTCAGTGTGTTGTTTCTGATAGTATTACGAGCTGGCAGAATAGTATCAGTGATATAAGATACAGTATTGTAGCAGTGCAGGATATTCTCGTTGACAATTTGACGTGATTATTCGTGAGAGTGTATATTATCTTGTTGGTAGGAGCATCAACATAAACTTACATAATCGTGTCTCATAGTAATATTCAATAATATCATCTTGTGCATTCATCTTGATAAGGCAATCCTCAGGAATCAGTTGATCTTTGACTTGCATACAGTAGGCATATCTTCATAATATTGTGATATATTACATACTGATTTTCACTATGATATGTAACTGTTGAATAAGTAATCAATCATTGAGGTGTATTTGATGTGAATCTTGGAGAAACACTGAAAAACAAGCAGTATTATTGGTCATATATATATTTACTGATCTCATTTTAACTTGTTGAAGTTACTTGTTTACTTGTTGAATAAAACTGTTATTGAATCTAAATACCTTGTTGAATTGTCTTTTGCCTTGGAATAAATGAATTGAAAAGATTAGCCATCCTGACAGAGGCTATGTTTGCATGGTCGTCACAATGTCACCATTTAATTTCTTGTAATGTTACCTTATACAATTAGATATGGTAGAAGGGACGTACTATATACAACAGAGTGGCAACATTATGTTCAGTATACACTTTTCATAAAAAAAAAGAATATTTCCATACTTGCCAAATATATATTTATCCTATGGAAGTGATTTGTTTTAAAAAACATATTTGATTGTGGTCAAATGTCATGGAGTTATCTAAACATCTTAATAATATTATATTATAAGTTAATATTGTCAATAATGTAATAACCGGTACCAGATATTAGTAAGCCATATATCAAGAGAAAATGATGGTTTTCATACTTCGTTAAGATGAAAAATACAATAGGCTTTGTGAAACTTCAACATTGTCTAAAACACCTGTAAACTGTTGCAATAACTTGCGTTTCTGTAATGTAATTAACGAATCATAACGGACTAACGGTATGGTTATTGTTTATGAAGCAAATAAATGAAGGAAGCTCTTAAGAACAAGCAAAATGTGAGCATTACTCAGTAATACCCTCGACTGTTAAAGTTTGACATTTTACTTAGAGAGAGAGGTGTATGCACACCTAAGGATTACGCTATGAAATGTAATTGCTAACGTGAAAGTATTTGTGAAAAGGGTAGGACAAGACTTTCATGAAAAAAAGTGGTTTTGGAAAATTATGAGTAAGAATAACTTGAAAAGGTAGGGATAACATAATACACCACAACCATTAGCACCGATTTCAACTTTATTTTGGAAATGAATTCATCATAATGATTAGCACAGTTAGTGATATACAGCAGTGTAAGGCTAAGGTAAGGAACGAAATTTAACTTTTTCTAAATAATAATCAGTGGAATTTTTTAAAAAGTAAGCTGAGAAGCAGCTTTTGATGAAAGTTACATGAAATAAAAAATGATAAAGTAAAAAAATGACAACACAGAAGTAGCTTTTAATGAAAGTTACATGAGGCATTTTAGTCTGAGTAAGTCCAAAATACAAAATTTGCAAAAAAATCAACAATTCACCAAATCGTGCTTTATTTTGCTATGCACCTCACCTAGTGGTGAAGAAGAGATGTGCCAAATTTGAAAAGGATGAGATAAAAAAAAATGTTTTTAATCGATTGGACATTCTAGCTCGATATATGTCGAAGTAAAAAAAAAATTCTTAATTCTTAAAATCGTGCTAAATTTCGCACTGCATCTCTCCTAGTGGTGAAGAAGACAGGTCCCAAATTTGAAAAGAATAAGATGATATGTTTTGAAAAGAATGAGATGAATATTTAATTCAGAATAAAAACAAAATTAAAAATTCGCTAAAAATTCAAATATTTAATAATTTGAGTTAACTTTCGCACTGCATCTAGTTGTGAAGAAGACATGTGCCAAGGAGGAGATGAATAGTGAATAATCGAAGGACAAAAAATGCTCAGAATATGACATAGTTAAACAATAAAACAAAATATGCCAAATTTGAAAAAAAATCAGATGAATAATTGTTTCTGTAATCGATTGGACAAAAAAGGACGGACGGGCGGAATCGTTGATATTACTAGATACACCCAACTGTTGGTCGGGGGTATTATTACTGATGGTTGCATTACAATCGATAAAAGGGTTTTAACGTTGGGTGAGAAGATGAGACGCTGTTTTTTCAATTGAAGACACATGTTGGCGACTGCCTGGGGATTAGTGTCCTACTATGTACAGTCATATAGAAATTCATAACACTAACTGCTGGACAGTCAAAGATTATGAGTTGCAATAAAACTGTAAACTGTAAAACTGACTCTACATGGCTATTTATTCACGCAAATTCTATCTAAATATCTAAAAATAAAAGTAGCTTAAGCTTGATGCAGTGTAGAGATTATAGTCTAAGCAATTCCGTTTGGTATCAAGACTGTTGATGATTTTTTGTCAAAAGTTGTTGTCTTGTCAATCTGTATTTTGCCAGCACCACTATTAGAAACGTTAGAGTTGTGTATGGCTTGATAATGAAGTTAGTAAAATTATATGTGATAGAGCACATATTTCGAGTGATTTATATGAATTAATGGATATGTTCATGAACAAGATTTGTAGATTTTGCTACACTCTCTGAAAAAAGAAATGCAACTACTATATCATTATCTGACAACATTCCCTGAACAAATATAGTGAGCGTAAATTAGAATCTGTTGTCATGTACTCTTAATATAGATATCTTATGATTAGTACTAGCTCCAAAACGCTGCCTTTGTCACGCACGTTGACATTTCATCCAATTTTGTTTGAGAATGTAATAATGCTGAAAGTCGGTTGCATGTGCTAATCAAGGAAAATACAGTTGATTTCGAGGTTTATAAAAGGACACGTAGTTTGGCAATTCAGTCATTTCATTTACTCCGAAAAATAAGGTCGAAAATGCCCCCGTTGAGTACATCAGATCGAAATATTGCCATTGGTCGCATTGAGGCCGGGCATGGTTTTGAAACAGTTGCTTGTCATCTAAATGTCCATAAAACAACAATCTCCCGATCGATAAACAAAATTCCCTGCAACTGGCGACCGTCCAAAGAGTGGTAGACCAAGTATCATCACACCGGTTTAGGATCGCTACATCTGGGTCACCCGCCTACATAATCTGCAGGCCATACTAACCGACACTGCCTGGAGAGTCGATCAAAACCATCGTGAAGCCAATCTATACTATGTATCGAAGACAATTTGTTGGACCCGTCCTGAGACGTCAACATCGACGCCAACGTCTCAGGTGGTGGACTTATGTGAGGATAAGTCCCGTGTTCGGAGAAGGAAGTGTCTTGGTTCAGGGAGCCATTTCTTACAACCAACGCTCACACCTGGTCATCATTTGCGGCAATATGACGACCAATGTATCATCAGCTATTACAGCCTCATCTTGTTCCAACAGGACAATGCCCGCCCTAATAAAAAAAAAACCAGCTCGTGCAACAGTAAATTTTCTACTGAATTCCAATGTCAACATCTTGCCATGGCCCTCCAGATCGGCCAACATCAACCCTATCGTACATCTATGTAATAATACCCCTGGAAAAGATAATCTGTCTTCTCCATTCTGTTTCGAGGAGGTGCAATGCACAGCTCGTGGGGCTCATACGAGATATTGAGGAAAACGCCCCCTAGTTTGAATCGAGTGTTTGCTAGAGACCGGTAAGATTGTGACCTAAGCCATAGAGATATACGTTGCTCCATGTCAAATTTCATTGTGTTATCTTCAATGATACATGTGTAATAACAAGTTAAAAATGTATATAAACACTTTCTAAAATTCAGTGGTTGCATTTGTGTGTATTTGTATTTGTCATAGACATATATTTGACTGAGTTGGAATAGTGTTTCACAAAAGAACCTTAATTTATAAATTTGTTTATGCACAATATTTATAGATTTTGCTGACAAGTGCAAAAATACAATGTATTTTTCTAATGTGTTATGCTCTCTTTAGAAGTTGCATCCAACTTCAATTGATCCAACTTGATTTATTCCAATATCTCATGCAATTGATAAGATTATTGTTTGATAAATGCATTTCAAATTAATTAATTATTAACTTCCATGGTATTTACATTTACATTAATTCAAGTTTTTCATGAACGAAATGTGTAGTTTTTGCACAGAATGGGAAAATAATTGCTATGCCTACTGAGCTAAATGCTAATTGAGTTGCAGCGAACTGAAACTAATCCAACATTGACGTTTGTATTGAGATATATGCTTTCATTGCAAATCATAATTAAAACCATAATTTTCATCTCACTACTAATTAAGTAAAGTACAATTTTCTTACAGTAGGATAAACCACGAAAACTGGTCTTATGATAGAATATATCTGCCACATATAATAATAATGTTTGTAGAAATATCGTCAACAATAAGTACTTATAAATCAATATATGGTTAGAATGTGAACAATGGCGAGTTAATCAGGCACAACGTGACAAATTCGTCTAAGCTTGGATTAAACGACATCTTAAGTGAAACGAACTAATTGGGCAATAATGAGCTGATCGTGAACCACCTTTGTCTTCGGTATCGACCAGTCCATTAGTAGAAGACAACTCCTTGAGATAGCAGTCACTTTGTATTCAGTGAATTTCATGCCAGGTAATGAGCTGCTTGGAGTTTCTCGGCACCACACACACAATTTCCTGCGAGACAGGGGGCATGAAATCCCCTTAAACCATGGAACATGATATCACGCGCATTGACAGATACAAACGTTGAGCAAACTGGCTCAATGTTTTGTGTGTTTTAACTGTTATGTTCCATGTAAAGTTTACATGTTTTCTCTGTTGTTAGTATGTATGTAAGAATGCACGCAGTAATGCTGTTTGAGTTTTAAAGGGGCAGTAGCACGTTTTTTCGCTCAAATAAGTTGATGAAATGTATTTGAAAAATAATTTCACCGATAGTAAAACATCCTTCTCTCTTCGGAAAATAAAGTTTAAAATGAATGTACATGTTTCGGTAAAGCCATGGGAATCATTTTTGTAATAAAATATAATAAATTGTGTTCACAATAAAATGGCCGCCATGCAATTTTTGCTTTATACACAACACCGTTATTACCACTACGGATAATTGGTTTGTGTAATAAGATGTTTTACCCTCTAAAGTAAATTTAAATGGCATAAACTATCATTATAAATGGGAAATTTGAAAAAATAAAATTTGCAAAAAACGTGCTACAGCGCCTTTAAGTAATAGAGGTGCATCCAAAACGATTTTCACCTATACATTTCATTTAGAAGTATGACTGTATATATTATGCAATGAGCGATTTTCCTTTGAAATTGTTGATTATTATATAATATGACCTGTCTATGCAAACAAGATTAACATTTAATCTAAAAAAAAGTGCTGGTAAAGATTTCAATTTTATCAAAATTAAGATCATAGCTTAATGTGAAAACTATTGAAATTGTGGTGTCAGCTCGCTCTTTTGATCTTATTTTTATTCAGATCAAGACATGGAAATGTAACTTTGATGCCAGCAATGAAACACATTTTCATCATTTTAGTTGTCAATTTCATATACCGTTAGGATTACCTGATTCAATAGAAAGTTAACAGAGAAAAACAAAGAAAGATCAACTTACACATGTCCAACAAAGGAAGTTGAAATATTTTAAAGCATTTCATGCATCTTTACGATTTGCAATTTGCAAATGAGATAGGACTTGTTTTGTTTTTGATTAGGATCTTTCATGTTTAAATTCGAAATCAAATATCATTTGCATCATTATAATATTGTTTAATAAAAATTGTTTTGAAACGTAAAAATGACAATTAGAAAAAAACATATGTCTGTTCTTTGAAAACAAATGATTCCGTACCTTGCTTAAGAACATTACATAAAATATAAATTCATAAATATATATGGTATATCATCTTGCATGAAATTTATATCCACATTAATTCTATGAGTTTAATATTGAATCATGAATAAGTTGGTGTTTCAAGTATTATGACATTTTTGTGTAAAACAATTCCTCTGATTTGTGTTTCGTTGTATATCTGTCAAACATGCATGTACATCTACAATCTTCAATCATTAATTTTGATGACTTTACTCTCCACTATATCACCCATGGGAAATTTCATCAGAGAAATCTGTACTCAAATTACCCGCCCTTGGCTGGCGTGAGCCAATAAAACCGCTACGCAGCTTGGACCTGCGAGCCAATGACAATTCATATCACTTCGTTGCAAAGCACGCGAGGTCATTTTGTTAGCCATCCGTCACCGGTTATCTCCCTCTCCCATAGAGCATTTTCTTTGGTTACTGACTTCGTCACGCCGTCCAAGGGCGGGTAATTTTAGTACAGATTTCACTGACAGAGTTTCCCATGGGTGATATAGTGGAGATTAACGGAGCATATATAAAACCCTGGGTAACCGAGGATGACATATCACTTACATTTCAAAGTCTGAATTTATTCAACGTTAAATATAATGAATCTTGTATAATTATACAGTAAAAAGAACAGTGTAATGAAAATCACTGCTTGGAAATGTTAATGTGATTAATTGTCACTTTATTAGGAACAAAATGAGAGTCAGATAACCTTCGATAAAACAAAATCTTAAAGGATAGATGTATTGACATATTTGGTCACTTTTTCTATCCATTAAAATGGGATGTCAATTTGACAATTGCTCAATTTTAAATTTCTGAAATCGGTCTATAAATTACTTATATACAGCTTTTTAAAATAAACGCCTAATTTAGCCCCTATATGAAAGTCTGCGGGGTAGTGGCCCCTGAAGAGATGGCTTCTGTGACGTCACAGGAGTAATCTCATTATCTTCGATAGTCATAATTCAACATAATTTCACAACATTTGAATGTTAATTTCACTAACAAATCTTCAATCAAACAAATTCAATTTTTCATATATCAAATGTTTAGATATCCAACTAGTTCATGCCGCAGATGACAATTACATAATTATTGTATAAACATGTGTTTTCGGCGATTTAACACACCTCATAAATTCATCTAGTGGTAGTGATAATCATCCTTAATTAATTATTGAGGCGCCACGGCCGCCAGCTGTGACGGGCCTCGTCTGTGTTTAATCACAGTCACGCCTCAATGATTTCTCAAAGTGTTCGCCGTGCTAATTGTGGCATTGGTAAAATGGGTAAATTAAAATCGTCTTAATGATCCATTGCAAGTATATATTGTCTCGATTATATGCTCAATTGATTCCAATATATATTGTCCGTAGAGGTAATAATCTGTCATTTTTGTGAAAAATGCATTACACGTGAACTTTAAGTAAAATTTGCTAATAGAAACTTCATGAGCTGAGCGTGAACCGCATTTGTCTTTGGTATCTACCATTATATTAGGAGAATAAAATTCCCAGAAATAGTAGTTACTTTGTAATCAGTAAATACTATGCCAAATAATGAGCTGCCATAAAGTTAGCACCATTTACAGACACTTTCCGGAAAGACAGAGGCCATAAAACCAAACCCCAGTCAAACGTAGACAATGATACCACACACGTTGATATATGTCCTGGGTATTATTAGCAAACGTTTCATAGTTTAGTGTGCACAAAACTACTTCGTTATTTATTTTGGTTCATATTCATCAATATCATTATCATATACAAAAATGCTAAATTCCTGAATTTTTTTTCTTCTGAAATATAAGTACAATATTCGTAACACAGTGGCATGTATGATCTGATCTTTAATGAAGTATATGAAACATTAGATCTCTGAGTATCATGTATGTATCATATGGGTTTTTTTTTCTCGGATATTGATGTCAAGAAAGCCATGACAGTAATAATAAATATTTCGTTTCTGAAGTGACCCCAGAGGGAAAAGATACGAATACCATAATAGCTCCCCAATGCTAGGTGACAGACTGCATTTATGAACCAGATACCGTTGGAAGTATTAAAGTTTGACTTGAATATTAATCTCCAAGATGGCCGTCAAATTAGTCTGAGATGAGACACAGACTGTCCCTATACAGGTCTGCGTCAGGATATGTTCACATTGGATTGGAAGTAAAATGTCTCGTGAGTTTTACTCGTAGAATGACCATCGGAATTATTATTGGAATTAAATGAAACGTGATATACAAGAAGGGATTATTTTCAATATAAATCGATAAAATGACTTTGAATGTGATTTAATTCAGGAACTACGTTTCGATTAAAATTGTATTCATAATAATGATAAGTATGCAGAAAACAAATATTTTCTTAAAGCTAACCTAATTAGGTTAATGATCTCGAAAAATATTGAAGGACAAAGTGGGTTATTTGTTGGTACTGACTTATATATAACAATTAGTTATTTATGGTTGTCCTAAATAAACATCTTGTGTCTACTAGATTAGCGTTTCCAGGACAGCATAAAAGCATAGCTAAGCTTAAACTGATGATCTCACCTTCTCCTGTTCAAACTTCTCCACAGCTACAATAAATTAGACAAAAGACAATTGAAAATTTAATTTTAAAAATTTCAATTATAACTAATAGCATTCTGACATTATGACTATCACTGGGGAACAAATACATCAGTGAAGTCAATAGAAACAAGTTTAATTATCACTGGGGTCACTTTATAAAAGCTTGGTCTTCAGTTGAGTACTACTGAGTACTTACTAACTACTAACAAGTTTGAATCGATATTCACTGAGGTCACTACACGAGTTTGTGAATCGAGGGAGTCTCCACACATTTGATTGTCAACATGTCAAACGAATTCCCGTAGTCAATAATTAACAAATTATTCATATAAATTCTTAAAACCTATTTCTGATTTCAGAATTTCATAAAAGGCTTAACATGGCCCTGACAGATATATCGTGACATTGACCTTTGACCTTGAAATTATAAGAAAGAATGTGACCTCGCTGTGATGTAGACTGATGGATTTTAGCAAGACCTTTTCAAATCATAGTAATTCTCAATAGTTGATATATACTAATAAGTACAGAAACTATTCAAGTTAACAAGAATTGTGTGAGTGCTTTCAGAACTTGTGACCATGCCCATATCTCGTTACCTGGACAATTAACCTTCAATGGCACACACTAAATGATCACTTGTCATTGTGTATAACACTCTTGTAATTATTCAAAGTGATCAATAATAAAACAATGCTGCCATAAATAGTCCTGTTGTAGATATGAATTTTCCTGATGAATCTTACAAAAATTCAAATGCAAGTATGCAAAAATGGACGTAGATACATGCTACTTGTACCATTATAATCGCATTCTTTCTCAAACATGGGACATATGTACCATTTAACAAGTATGAAATAATTATATCCCCGATAGACGTGACAACTAATCTAATACCACATTCCCACTGAGTTGATATTGAATATACATTCAGGTTCTATTCAGATTCGTCTGTTGAATATCACTCCTGAGACCGTCTGGCAACCATTCGGCATGGACAGTCAAGAATAATAGATTGTAAATTGTTATACCATAAATGCAGATATGCATACCCTGGAATATTTATCTTGTCAAGGAATTTTTGAAGAGTCACATCATATGCATAAACATGTTATTTGTTTATGATCGGCGAATTATGATTGGGATTATGAATACACCTGTGTATGTTATGTATTAAATCTATTGATCACATAAGAAATAATACACTTTTCTCAATGGAGAATAAATGTCTATCTATCTATCTGTTCTAGAGGTAAGGTATTTATTTAAATATGTACTAATACTTGTTTATATATAAAGTTTAAGATTAATCATTTCACATTATCAAAACTATATTTAGAATCAGAACAAAGGCACAATCAGAAAATGGAAAATGTTTTTCTATAATTGATAGAATCCTCAATCCGTACTATTTTGAAATGTTCCCAAGTTGCATATCTGCGGGTCAGTTTACAAGGAACTACATGTACATCTTCTAAATAATGAAGCATTTTATACCAGAGGTAGATGTGGTTTTATGTTAAGCGCTACATTTTAATGGTAATAATTTAAAACACTTTATTTTCGCAAGAAAGTACACAAATGCCACTGTGACTTATACAGTATTTGACATTGAAATGAATTTCCTTAGAGAAATACACCAAAACCGGATTTGGAACGCTTCCTTTGTCAAATTGACATTTACAGATATGATTGCATTGCCAGAGTAAAAGTAATATAATGGGACTATACAGTGATTCCAAAATCTTATCTGACATATTAACCGATTCCCTAGGCTAATGATATCAGTCATAATCAATTTACCGTAACTGTCACAGTTCTTGTACGAATTTGTAACATTGGATCATTACAAACTCTCCAAAGATATGGTTTTCTGGTTAAGAGAGTTCAGAAATCATAGTGGATATGTAACTTTCTTAGTTACCTGTCAGTGATCGTCCCTGGGAAAAATTGTAAACTTTTTATGGCAATTTACATTTCATCAGTAACTGTTGTTATGGTTTCATTTTATACATCTGAAACGATATGTCTCTTGTGGTTATCGTTAGCAATAGATGCATCAGTTGTTTCGTTTTGGTTAGTCAATTATAAATAAACTAAAGGAAAATTATGGAATATAGAACATTATACTTTGATCGATTGAGACGTATTTATCATTGAATTAGATTATTTCATCTTAAGCCTCATTGGCAAAAGAAAATATAGGTCCGACAAATGATATTCAAGGTCATTAACAAGATTATGAGAACCAAATGTTCTGATAACTTGATAGAAGCGGAACAGGATGTAAATATACAAAACAGTCGTACGCTGAGGTTATAACCTCACAGATGCAAAAAGGAGGTTGGATTGGTCCTGTCATATCATAGCTGCTGAAAACAATATATGTTTGTTAAACACGCATGCCCCCGGATATACCAAAGTTATGGCCAAGGTTAAAGTTTTCTGAAGATGTCCACTGCGGCAAGGTCAAGGTCACAAGGTCAAATATGATGACCTCATCTGAAAGGTCTCATCACAAGGTATGCACATGCCAAGTATGAAAGGTTAAAGATTTTGTGAACAAACACACGGACAGACGGACAGGTGAAAAACAATATACCCCCGGAATCTCCGAAAAACCCATACAAAATTTGTACTGATTGACACCAAACTAGAAAGAGAGAAGACTGAGAGATATCTGACATAGAAACAACGGACGTCAGAATTGCAAGAAATTGTTGTCCTACGCCACTGACGGTAGCAAAGTTCCCTCACGGATACAAACAGACAGATAAACTACAAGACATGTCATGGCGCGGATGTCCACGAGTTACAAAGATCAACACAGGGCCTGAAGACAGCATCTGCAAAATAACGTCTTCAAACGCTTTAGGTCATCGATGAGACGACATGCACGAGCTCAAATCGACGCTATTTGTGGACATACATGCTGCTGACATTGTCATCGTTCCTGGAATAAGCATTTGGGCCTTGTGTGTGTTAAGTCTGTTAAAGGAATACATTTATTACTCAAATCGACGCTATTAGTGGACATACATGCTACTGACATTGTCATCGTTCCTGGAATAAGCATTTGGGCCTTGAGTGTGTTAAGTCTGTTAAAGGAATATATTTGTTACTTTGTAAGTTGTAAGTTACCCAATGAATGTTTCAGTGTCAATATTACATATAACTTATTATAATGGAATGATATGGACACAGT
This sequence comes from Gibbula magus, assembly GCA_936450465.1. NCBI lineage: Eukaryota > Metazoa > Mollusca > Gastropoda > Trochida > Trochidae > Gibbula > Gibbula magus. Next base: position 63,180,392 of record OW388292.1, on the reverse strand, counting down.
GAAGCGCAAGTGCATTAGCTGCATATTACTTCTAATAATAAATCCACCAGAATCGTTTGTTTATTGTTATCTTTATGTCTGAAAGTGCACCAGAAAACGGGTTAAGTCATGATAACGTTCATGATAAAATACTGGTGACACTTGCTATCTGTTTTTTCTATACATAGTAAATGTATTGACTGAGGACAAAAGCTAAAACTGATTTTAATTAATAAAGCATTATCATCTAGAATTACAGTTACTTTCAATTAGAGTGATCTCGACAAAAAAGTTAATTTGTGAATAAGATAAATGTTCTATAAAGGGTAACACTGCACCTAATTGTGTATTTTAGTGATAGGTTAGTCGACTAGAAGTACATATATGCATTTTGTATCCTCAGATTGGAATCATTTTAGCTCATTGTCCGTACGTCCGTCCATCCTTCCATCCATCCGTAAACTTTCCGCTTTTTCGACTTCTTCTCCATAACCAATGACTCTAGAGAGCTGGAATTGTATATGCAAACTCCTAGGGTAATGGGGATTCTAAATTGTAGATTGTAAATTGTGACCCCATGACCCCATGACCCTAAATACATTTTTAAAATATTTTATAATATGTATAATATTACACATGTTAATATTTCAATTATCGTTGATATTCATATATTTTATATCGGAAAATACAAAGTAAGTTAAGTCATAAAGACAGTCGAAGACTTCTTGCCGGAATCCTTCCTGAAGGCATGCATAAGTCGTAAAGGTGAAAGTAATCTTGTCTTGCGACAGATCGGCAATTACAGTACCTATCCATGTGTAGACAGTGGTTTATTGATGGCACTTTCAAAGTAGTGGAAGAACAATTCCATCAGCTTCTGTCCATTCGTGGATTTGTGCGTGTCGGTCTTCACATGAAGATGGTGCCCCTTGCCTTTATACTTGTGTCACGCCGTACCACCCTCGACTACATCGTTGTGCTTCGTCGACTTTTGAGACTGCTCCCTTCTCCTGCCTCCGTCGTCACAATCACCATGGACTTCGAGCTAGCTACATTGCGAGCTGTGAACAAGTTGCTACCTGATGTCAGAAGACGCGGCTGTCTATTTCATCTGACACAGGCCATATGGAGGAAATGCAAATAAATTGGATTGCAGGTATATAACTATATGATATAGATCTGAATGAAAACGGGTGGAATAATATATACAAGTTATGTGTACAGCTCTTTAACAAACGGTTCATGTAAGTTTGAACGAATGCAAACGTGAAGTAGATAGTACTGAAAATTTTGGAAGAAACGTATAAAACATATCGTTATTTTTTCCAATTTCCAGAATGCCTACTTGAAGAAGGAACGAGTCAAGATCTTCATCAGGAAGGTAATGGCACTGCCATTCCTGTCAGCGACGTCTATCACCAACATGTTCGAACAAATTAAAGCCAGGGTCCCCGTAGGAGGAAAGTTGTAGAAACTTGTTGCCTACTACCGGCGTCGATGGATCGACCACTCTACCTTCCAGTCAGCCACGTGGTGTATGTTCAACGTGGCTGTCAGAACAAACAATCACGTCAAAGGTAATTACCTCCTTGATTGCATAGCGATCGTCACTCCTTGTTCATATTGCTTTTCAAATCTGTAATTGTCATTAATTATCTTCACTTCCTTTCGGTAATTATTTTCATTTGTTTTTCATTACTTAAGTTAAATATTTTACCCCTACTGCATTCAACTATTCAATTTATTACTAGGTTGACACAGAAGGCTGAACAGTTAGTGCCGAGAAAGAACACTCGGCATGTACAGGTTGATTCCACTCCTGGCCGACGAGGGAAAGCTACCTCCCATTCAGACGCGACTCGTGCAAGACAGGAAGCTGACTTCCTACATCAGAAATCGAGCATCTGAACGTCAGGAAGAGATTTTCCCGCTCTGGAGACTAATGAAGAGAGATGCTGAGCAGAGTCTCGCAGATACACGGACCTGTTGTTTAGACCCGTTAGCAAAACAGAGAAAGATTACACGATGTACATAGAGACATTTCTGATTTCTGTAAAGAACTTAGTATTTACTTGAGTCATGTATAACGAATTTTAAGAAAATGGTTTTTTTAATTGCCCTTTAAGGGAAGTACGTAAAGCACGCAAGTGTATTCTTACATTCAACATCTACTACCCTCGGGCAATCAATAGATTAGCATATATACTGTGCTCACGGGACTTCCGTTTTGTTTTCTTATTACCTCCACTCGGACCGTGATAGCAGTCAATTAGTCAGCCTCTTTGATAAATGATGGCGACATCTCTGTCATCTCAGTAAAGAAGTTGTTCTTTAAAATACGACCTAGTAGTGTGTTATCTCGTATTTCATAACGAACCTAGAAGGAGTAAGAATGTGTCTTTGTATCGAAATTAAATGTTGCTATTGTATGTTGGTATGAATAAATGAAAATAAATTTAAATTGATGTACATATGATTATGAAAGAGACAGAATGCCTTATATGAACATGACTACCTCAGCAATATCATCCCTTGTTTTTTTATGTTTTTGAATAAATCAATTGATTGAAGAAAAAAATATTAACGCTATACACAGCGAAACAAAATAAAAATGAATGAAGACAAAGATATATACCTGTTTTGTTTTATTTTCACAATGTTATATCGCAATAAATAAAGAAAAATAGAGCCACTGGCTCTGTAGCTCATCAGGCTTTATACATTAACTAATTCAAAATGTCAACTTCAAGGTGAGAGGTACAACAAATAGGAAGCACTTTAAATGGAGGAGATGAAATAGGTCCTTACCCCTCTGACCTATCTCTGAGACCAGATATAAAATCCCCTTCAAATAAAGACACACTTGAACATTTAATTCATCACTGTTGTTTAATTACCTCCCTTTGAAGAGCACATAGAATCTCAAGATGAAAATAGCTTTTGCGGTCATGACCTCTGTGACCCCAATTGAGGTCACAGGGTCACGAAATCTACAATTTAGAATCCCCATTGTCCAAGGAGTCTGCACACAACTTTTCAGCTCTCTAGACCTTTTGGAACTGGAGAAGAAGATGAAAATAGATATTTAAGGATGTGACCCCTGTGACCCCATTAGGGGTCATGGGGTCATACAATCTACAATTTAGAATCCTCATTGGCCAAGGAGTCTGCACACAACTTTTCAGCTCCCTAGACCAAGTGGTTCTGGAGAAGAAGATGAAAATGCGAAAAGTTTACAGACGGATGGACGGACAGACGCCGGACACCATGCCATGCCATTAGCCCATCGGGCCTTTCAGGCCAGATGAGCTAAAAATAAAAACTTTGTGTGTCATAATGAAGATATTTATTTGAATATACAGCTGATGGCCATATTATTACGTACACGTGACATAGAACCCATAGACTAACGTGTTGCGATTATAATATTGGTGAGCATTTTGTGTCGATTGATTCTGAAATTTTTACCACAATATAGGAACTCAATTGATCTATACAGATATATAATTTCTATAAGTTTTCCTGATCATTTGTATGAAACCTACATCTTATCAAACAACACATATACAACATAACAATAAGGTTTAAATGCTGCTGTCAATTGGACATTGGAATCAAACCATCCAACCATGTCAAGGGTGACATTTTAACTTGGAATTACTTTAGAGTTGTTCTAATAAGGGCTTTGAATATTGGTCTGTAGGTATACATACATAGATACCATTTATTCCTTGGACTTTTCAACCGATGTCAAACCACTTAACACACAAAGAACTTTGATCAACTTTTTATCTTTAATTCTACATGAGCACAATTAACTCGTGCAGTGACTTAAACTTTCAAACACTATTTATTACAGTAAGTGACCTGTGAGCATAAAATCTTGCAGTTTAAGCCTTAAATACAAATGTATCTGATCACTGTCTCATTAGCCACATTCATACCAGTGTTATTTTCGGATTTCCTCGTTTCAAAATGCGTCTTTAACTTGTATTGTATTTTTGTTATTTGACAGGCTGTCAAGTTTAACTAACAGGATTCAGATGAAAAGCTAAACACTGAACCGATTGCGATGATAACAAGATAATGGAGAGGTCTGCATCGTGTAAATCTGGAAACATTGTTTCAAAACGTAAAACGAAAACTTTTCACAAATAGAAATTGGAGATTTTAATTTAAAAGTTGAACAATAAGAGATCAACATAGTTATAGTAACATAAGATTCAACTATTTTCTTTTTGACCCAGCTTGACAACACCTTTTTATTTGAGAGACTCTTCTATCATGTTCCAAACATTCATTAGTTTTAAAATAAGTATGCAAGTACTTTAACAGAGAATCGTAAATGAATTTCCAAGTAGTACCATGAAGAAATAAGTATGAGGTTAAGGTATTTAACGAGCTAAAGCGCATTAGAGACCAATATCATTCATGAGTTATAAAACGCATCTATTTCTTAGAAATCTGATTGGATGAAAAACCGTGCCATGTGCTGAATATAAGGTTATGTAGAGGTTTATCGGAACATATACCCCGAATATTATTGAGGATGACTTATTCAAAGATAATACATACATAGTCATCGTGACTCGTGACAATTTGAAACTTTCTGATGAGCATAAACCTGCCTTAATATCCAACAAAATAGAACCCTGGCAACGTTGTTTTCTCCGATATATATGTGTATTTGATAACCGTAAAGGAAGTTGTTCTTGAAAATAATTCATATTGTATTATTAATTAGGTTGTTCCCATTTTGTGCATGGTAAGAGATATCTGTTTCATTGGATTCTCTTCACCATTCTTACACAAAGCAAGGGAAAATGCAGGGCTGATAATACTTGTTACAGTAAAACTTTAAAATTTCCAGCGATGGAACTTGCATGAATGTAATGCTAATATTTATTAAATTTGAAAAATATTTTGTGTAGATTATTATAGATGTGTACACCTAATTAGTTTATTAATACTATCACTGTGTAAGCGTAGTTAAGCAACAATTTAACACTGATGATAATTAATAAACATATTCCGATTATCGGTTTGCGCATGCGTGAGAGAAGGACGTGCATGTGAAGAGCTCTCGACCCCACGTCTATACCAAGTAGAAAATGACTGATGTTTGATGCTGGAATTCTATGTAGACTACTGGAAATCGTTTATTGACATATACAGCAAGTTTATGAAGTGAGTGAGTAACCTCTCTTATGATTTTGTGACATTTTTGAATGAACTGAAATCAGATGAGCTCAAAGCCCCGAGTAAGTACCCGGTCAATTATGGAGGAATTAATTCTAGCAGTTGAGAAAAGACTTTCGGATCAAATTATTGTGGGCAATGCTGACTTAAAGGGATCAATTTTGGAACTTAAAAATGAAATCAGCCACGTTTCAAAGCGAGTAGATGACGTGGAAAACATGGCCGCCATGAGTGATAAAGAAGTTGAAGCTCTTCGTTCAGAAGTTAAAGAGCTGAAAACCCAACTTTCCGAACAGGCGAAATCTTTTGAAAGATCACTTCTTGCGAAGGAAATTTACGACCGAAAACCAAATCTTCTCTTTTATGGAATTAAGGAACAGGCAAGTGAGAACTGTGAAAAAGTCATTCGGAGCCTTTTTGCTAAAAACCTCAACATTGACAGTGAAGTTGAAAACATCTACTTTAAGGCAGTACACAGGCTCCCCAGAAAACCGTTCTCCAACGATCCCACCCCAGTTGCCCCCTTCCCGATCATAGCAAGTTTCCTCAATATGGATGATAGAGAAGTGGTGTTACGATCGCCAAAGTTTCTTAAAGGCACAAGGATGTCAATTCGTACCGATCTGCCGGCAAAACTTAAAAAACAGAGGGCAATTTTGTACAGAAAGTCACGGGACATATTCTCAAATGAGAAGGTACAGACACGTGTAAGACAACTAGGTGTCGACCATGTGTTGGAGACCAGAGCAAACGTGTCCTCCCCATGGCAGAAGCGTTTCATGCTGACAGGGGATATGAACCCACCCTATGAACTCTAACTGGGTAGACTATTTCCTTGACCATCAACATGCTTTGATTTGATCTAAAAGCCCATTTCAAATTAATATGGCACACTACGTAGTGTTTGTGTAATGTGCAATCATTGATGTTATGAACTATTTACAAAATTAAGACTTATTCTGCATATGGATTACAGCCGCAATGACATTTCAACATGTTAATGACGCATATTTCAGTATATGCTATGCATGTATGTGCATATGTTTTGTTGATGTATAGTCATTACTATATGTAGAGCGTGGTACGCTATGACAATACAATATTGATATTGACTTCCACTGAAAATATGTTTCGAACTGTTTACTGTTATCCACAAAGTATATTGGTTATAGAAGCAATTACAGTGAAACAAGTTTATGACGCATATTTCATAATATGCTATGTGAACATATTTTTCGTTGATTTATCAGTCTAGTGAGTGAGTGAGTGAGTGAGTTGGTGTTTAACGCCGCTTTCAAGAGTATTTCACTTATATCGCGGCTGCTAGTATTATGGCAGGGAGAAAGCCTGCAACGCCATGTGGCTATGCATTGCGGTGAAACCTGCGAGCAACGGCTGGAACTAGCGAACCATGGGTGGTACTGCACTGAAATTCAGTGTAGCATTGCACCCAAACCTGACTGCGTGTAGAACAGTTCTCTACTGCAGACAAAGTTGCCGTGCCCCTGGCGGGATTCGAACCCCGGACCTCTTGATCCGAAACCGAACGCGCTAACCACTGCGCTATCCCGCCCCCATCATCAGTCTATACTATGTGTATATCATATACTAGTACGCTATGACAATGAAAAATTGACATTGTCACCCGCTTAAAAAGTATTCCTTTTTTTAAAATGAGTTTCTTCTATACCAATGCATGTTTATGAGATATTTAAGACAGGCATGGTATAATGCGCACTGTACCTAACCATATGATTGATTCATTAATATGCCGTGTCATGCTTGACATTATATTTGGAGTGTCAGTTTTATATACAATTCACATCTTAATGCATTTGAATTGCATATTATCTCTTAGGTAGACGTGGTTTGTTGACTGCAATTTACTCAAGGATTGTTTTAAACAGTATGCTTTGGTATGCCTGACACAAAATTTGGATTGCAGTATTATACATGTATACCAATTTAACATCTACTGTATAAGGATATGACTTGCATATTACTATATCATCACAATGGACCATACAGTATAAGCTCGATGCATGATAAACCAGATATTCAATCGTACGTTCTAATTTTGAGTTTGTTTGATACACTAATTATGTGTTACAATACATTATGTAAATAAATATAGTTCATAGTAACACATACAATTCATGTAGGGTGTGACATTCTATAACAACAAACATTATACTGACATTGACCTAACTGTAGAACGAATAATCCTTTGAAAACACTCATAAATATCCTTTATAATCCAAACGATTGCCGGTAAGCTGCAACATTGTTCATATCTGCTCTACAACGTACGTGGCAACTTTCCAAGCGCACGTCCAGCTCGTGCCGAAATGTACATGCACGCACTACGCAATGCCTTTCAGTATGATTGATATGAGCTCCTAGACGGTAACTAGCCACCAATATACTATCTTTATTGCAATAATATAATATCAGTCAGTGTAAATATTTATTTTGACAGAGGGATATTCGTGGGGAAGATTGTTTTCCCCCATTAATATGGTGATAGAATGTATGATATTTTTTGTTTTTGTTTCGTGGTATCTGTATTTCTGTACTAGAAATACTCCAGTCACATGCATTGTGTTTGCATTTTCGTTAGCGCGTTCACAGCGTATGGGTGATTGTTGGTCATGTCTTATTATGTTCCCAGAAACGCTGACCTCAGCATATACTCACATGTTTTGTATATTTCATTCATTCATAGAAATGTTAAATGTCAATATGATGTATTTAGATTATTCAGCTATATCGTATTCCCATTCACTTGTGCGATATTTTACCAAACTACTTAGAATATTAATGCAATGACTTCAAAGCTAAAGATAATATCTCAAAATTGTCGGGGTCTAAGTAATGTTGTTAAAAGGAACAAGGTATGTCAATATCTACGCAAAAAGAATGGTAACATTTACTGCCTGAAGGATGTCCACGTTACGCCTGACCAGGAACAGTCTATTAAACAACAGTGGGGGTATAAAGAGTGCTATTTTAGGAGGAGTAATGCTCGTGGAACCGCTATTCTATTTAACAATAATTTCGAATTCAAAGTCTTAGACACATCGATTGATACAGAAGGAAACTTAGTTGCTCTCAAAATAATTTCAAACGAAATAACATACACAGTTGTTAGCATTTATGGTCCGAATAAGGACGAACCGGGTATATTTGAGCAGATTGTAGATATATTAAACGAATTTGATAGTGATGAGATCTGTCTGTGTGGCGATTGGAACATTAACCGCCCTAAATGTAAGGAAAAACTTTCGGAAATTATTGATTTGTTTGATCTTAAAGACCCATGGCGAGAGATGAATTATGAAACAAAAAGGTATACAACCCACTCCTTTGAAACAAGCACGACTAGATTTGTTCCTTATTTCCTATAATTTACTACGCTCAGTTGACACTTGTGAAATTAATCCTAGCATCAATTCTGACCACTCACTTATTGAATTAACTCTCACAGTTTCGACAATTGATCATGGAAAGGGTTTTTGGAAATTTAACAACTCTCTTTTAACTGATAGAAAATATATAGAACTTATAAAAGATACTATGAAAACTACACTCGATCTGTACAGAACAGATTGTCGTGATGGAATCAGCACATATTCAATTGATGATCAATTGTTATGGGAAACGTTATTGTTAATGATCAGGGGGAAAACTATATATTACTCATCCACTAAAAAGAAAATAAATAAAGAAAAGGAAACGACATTGCAATCAAAACTAGATTCTATGAAAAAGAAATTAGATGAAACAGATGAACTGAATGAAAAAGAATAAATTCTTAGCGACATTAATGAGGCTAAATTAAAATTGGATGAACTATATGACCAAAAAGTAAGGGGAATGATGATAAGATCTCGAGCAAAGTGGATTGAAGAGGGTGAAAAGCCTACTAAATATTTTCTTAAATTAGAATCTAGAAACTTCCTAAATAAAGCCTTTATAGAGTTAGAAAAAAATGATGGTACAGTTGTTAACAATTCTAAAGAAATTTTAAATGAGACTAAATCTTTTTACGAAAAGCTATACATGCAACAGGATGTTACATCAATCGACCTTGATGAATATTTCAAAGATATTGACATATCAAAACTATCTCACAACGAACAGGCGACGCTAGAAGGTGACTTAACTAAGACAGAAATCTCATCAGCACTTAAAAACATGAAAAATGACAAAAGCCCAGGACCAGACGGTTTTACGACAGAGTTTTTGTTTTTTTTTCTGGAAGGATTTGGGTGATTTTCTGTTAAAATCTTTAAACTTTGGTTAAAAAAATGAAAAATTATCTGTGACACAAACTCAGGGATTGATAACCTGCATTCCAAAAAGTAACAAACCTAAAAATATTCTTAAAAACTGGCGACCAATTTCTCTTTTAAACACTTCGTATAAGATAGGGGCTTCTGCCATCGCAAATATAATAAAAACAGTTCTCCCAAATATCATCAGTGAGGATCAAAAAGGCTTTATTTCTGGTAGATATATTTGAGAGGTAACACGATTAATTTATGATTTAATGGAATACACAGAAACATTTCAGATTCCTGGTTTATTATTGTTAATTGACTTTGAAAAGGCATTTGATTCAGTATACAGGACATATCTCACTAAGGTTCTACAGTTCTTTAAATTTGGACCTAGTATTATAAAATGGATTGAGACACTATATAACGGTATTGAATCACGTGTACTTGTGAATGGTTTTGCCTCTGAATCATTCAAAATTGGATGCTGCTGTCATCAAGGTGACCCAATTGCCCCCTATTTATTTGTACTTTGTGTAGAAATTTTAGGCATAATGATTAAAAACAATAAATACATAAAAGGGATAGAGTTAGGAAATATTGAATACCTACTTGCACAATTTGCCGATGATACTACGTTGAGTATAGATGGATCTGAAAAATGCCTTTATGCAACACTAAATACTCTCCAATTTTAACAACGTTTTTCTGGTTTGAAGATAAATGTAGAAAAGACCAAATTAATATGGATTGGATCCAAAAACGATCTAGATATAAACTGTGCAAAGACTGGAAATTTGATTGGACTCAGACGAACTTTTCTCTTTTGGGAATCAACTTCGATATTGATCTTGAGAACATGGTAGACAAAAATTATGGTGAAAATTGTACCTATATTGAAAACCAAATGAATATTTGGTCGGCCCGAAATCTCACTCCTTTAGGCAGAAACACTATCCTGAAATCCCTCTTACTCCCTAAATTAAATCATTTATTTTCTTCACTGCCAGATCCACCAAAGAATATACTTGAAAAATTCCAGAAGAAATGTTTTCAAATAATTTGGAGGGGTAAGCCTGATAAAGTTAAACGCGATGTCCTTGTTCTTATACCTGAGCACGGAGGAATAAAAGCACCTAATATTAAGGAAATTATTGCATCTCAAAAGCTAAGGTGGATAAGTAGACTACAAAGTGGAGAAAAGAAATGGGCTACTATTTTGGCAAACAGAATAAATGATATTAATGAGCTTTGGCTTTCAGATAGCATCTTTATTCGAGATAAATTGATTCTAGAAATGACAAATGCATTTTGGAAGGATGTTCTCATGTCATACTCAATTTTTATTAAAAAGTGTAAAACATCAAGCATTTCAGAAAGCGAAATGCTAAGTCAGTCTTTGTGGAATAAGAATAGATGGAAAGCCTATTATGTACAGATCATGGTATAACAAAGGTGTAATATTTATCAATGATCTGATGCACCGGGAGGGTAGACTTATCAATTTTGAGGAATTCGAAAATAAATTTAAAATCCAAACCTATTGTTTAAGGTATGAAGGTCTAAAAAGGTCTGTTATGTCGTATATCTCTAAGTTAGATATACAAAACATACAGAATGTTTGTCCAAATCCAATTTATCCTTTTAACCTATTTCATATTAGTGAAAAATTAGGCAGTAAATATATATACACGAAATTAATGGATTCGAAATATGTGCAATTACCCTGTTATAGCAAATGGGCCAGAGTTTTAGATTGTGAACTCTCAGAAAAGGATTGGAGAGTATTTAATATGATCGCTCACAAATGCACCCGTAGTACTGACTTGAAATGACTGCAGTATAGGATTATCCATCATATTCTACCTACAAATTGTTACTTATTCAGAATAAAGGTATCGGAAACACCACTATGTCGGTTTTGTAATAAAGAATTGGAAACTTTAGAGCACTTATTTTGGTATTGTGACACGGAAAAGTTTTTGGAAAAGTTTAGAAAAATGGCTACAAACCGCCCAAATTCATATAAATTAAACAGTGTCAAAGATAATGCTAGGGATAAAAGGAAGAAATAACAATCCCATTAATGCTATCATTTTACTTGTAAAAGACATTATATTCAAGAACAGTCAAAAAATGAATGTTCCGAATTGTCCGTATATACTTGGCCAAATCAAGCAATATTACGACATAACGAAATGCATTTACTTAGTTTCTGGTGAGAATGATCCATTTGTTAAATTCTGGTCATCCTTACACACCATATTGAGAAATTAAATGTTTTGATAATCGACTGTAAATTTTCTGTATTACACACAGTTTCACTTTGTACTTACAATAAGAACGTCATATTGCCAATGTTTATAATGTGCATGTACCTTAACCAATAGTATAACCTGTATAGCCCTGAAGGTCACTGTAACCTATGTCTAATATCCTGTTATTTAAATGCACAATGTTTCTTTTTTCACGTTTCAACTGTGAATAGGGGCGGGATAGCGCAGTGGTTAGCGCGTTCGGCTTCGGATCAAGAGGTCCGGGGTTCGAATCCCGCCAGGGGCACGGCAACTTTGTCTGCAGTAGAGAACTGTTCTACACGCAGTAAGGTTTGGGTGCAATGCTACACTGAATTTCAGCGTAGTACCACCCATGGTTCGCTAGTTCCAGCCGATGCTCGCAGGTGTCACCGCAAAGCATAGCCACATGGCGATGCGGGCTTTCTCCCTGCCATAATACTAGCAGCCGTGATATAAGTGAAATACTCTTGAAAGCGGCGTTAAACACCAACTCACTCACTCACTCAACTGTGAATATGTTCAAACCGAATGTATGTAAAACTTGAAAAATATGCAAATAAAAAAAATAAAAATAAAAATATTCCGATGTTTAGCTCTTCGATTGGGCCTAAATGTTTGGATGTGTGGTATAATGGACAGGATGCATTGTATTTTAATAAACTGATGCTTCATAAAAAATAAAAAAATTAAAAACAAAACAAAACTTGTATGTTAATCTTATCAGCTGGATATCTCAATAAATATTCATTGGACACTCTTTACAATTTAAATAAAACTTCTCTAAATGAATGAATAGGGATGCTTTGATGGTTGTGATTTGTGATTATTTTCAAGTTCAAAGCAAACTTGTTAAGCATGGGGAGCTTCATGTTAAAATTGTCACAAGGATATCTCGGGAACCTGTTTCTGGATTCTCTTGATAAATCACCGAATATTATTCTGTTGAAAACACAGGGCCAAGTCGACTGTGGTATAAGGGGTTTGGTGGGAACATAAGAAAGGATCGTAAGACATAGATTTGATTACTTTACGAGTTCCATAAATCAAGGGCGGGTAATTTTTTCATCAAACTCCCAAAGAGAATTGGTGTAGAGAATCAGTGGTAGCCGCCCTGACTGTCTGCGGACGATTCATCTCATTCTTAGAATATCGGATTTCTCTTTATTTAATTTTCTTTGAACAGTCTTTTTTTCTTAAAATCTAATAATAAATAAGGCGTATTTCACTATAGTTATATTTGAGCATTGGTTTCTTTGGTCTAGTTATTCTCCAATACTCTTGATTACAATTATCAAACATACAGCAGAGTTGATGTTGATGCAGAGAATGTATAATATATATAAAGTAGATGTCATAGAGTCTGATAAAGAAACAGGATCCAGTTTATATTCTCTTGATATCTTTCAGCGTGTTTGATGAAACTCAAATATATTCTCAACGATCACTGTAAACAAGGGCTCCGTTCCATAACAGCGAGCACTTAAGGCTCATTCTCCACTAAACGTGCATTTACCAGAAAATAATGTCTCCAGGGAATATCTTTTGAATGTTTTCTTGGAAATGATGAATTTCTACTTTAAAATATACCTTACTACATGGCAGTGTCAGTACACATTTAACATAAGTTATAGAAACAAATATATTTTTCATTTAGGCTTCTAAATGTGTCAAAACTACACAAATATGCATGTCTCCAGTCGATAGGCAGTTACAATTATGTCTGTCTAATTGAAAATTATGCATAATAAATTCTAAAACTTCGATTCTAAAGTTGTCTCGATAGCATTAGAATACTTCTAATATTACTTTAGTATATCAGTGTTTTTCAAAAAAAATCTCAGATATAGGTGTCTCCAAATGCCAGACAGATACGTTACCAAAATTCATATTGTATTATGAAATCAAATCCTTGGGTATATACAATTAATTACGATGTCATCTTAACTACAAATAGATATACAACAATATATAACAATCATCTGAAACACACAAAGTCTCATAAAATTGTAGTTTTGGGTAGACTGCTCAAAATTGGAAAAGGTACGCGAAAATATCAACAGATACGTTACCTATGTTGCCTTCCATTGTGGAATTATTCTGCTTACAGTCACAAACTCTCATACTTGGCCATCTTGCACGTAGTGCTTTGAATAGTTGGAGAGTGACAGCACTTGCTGCCTTTAAGTGGTTGTCCAACACATCCAAATACATTTTATATCCAGCAGATACGTTACCAACAGACACGTTACAAATACGTTACCAATATATTACCAATGGGGAAAAAATTGTCTGACTGCATATGGAGCCCACAGGCGACAAAATGAATGACAATATGTTCACAAAAGACACATTTCCGGTACCAAGGAGGGGCGTATGATAGGGTATGCCACCAAACAAACTGTTATCGAATCAATCTTGTTTCATAAACAGTGTGAAGGTTGTGAAATTCGCTATTTGGTTTTTGTATATGTTAACTAATCCATACAAAGGTTATTTCCAAATTATGTTCTAGTAAGTTTAGTGCAGTGGTTATTTATGACGGAACATGATGTATTCATGGTAACGTATCTGTTGCTCATTTTCTATTAGATTTTACTACCTTTCAACATGCTGTAATGGTTTATTCTTATATTAACTATATCATACAAAATGTATCTCTGATTTATGATTGTAAAAAGCTTAGTGCATTGATAAATTACGAAATGACTGTGAGGTTTTCCAAGGCAACGTACATTTTTGTATCTGTTGCCTTTGCTGACGTATCTATTGCTTACTTGCTGTAGTACACATTCTATAAGAGTTTACAAACGTTTCATTAATTTAGCATTATATTATGTTAATATGCTACATGTTAGTATACAAGTTCATGTTTTTGGGTTAAATTATGTTCATCTTATATGGAACTAGATTCGTGACATATAAATGACAGATACGTTACTATTTGTCTCCTGATGAATAACAGTTATCTTCAGGTTAAGTTGTTTATACTGGCGTCTTTCTGTTCTTTGCTGATGTTGTGCACAGGAAAATGCATCTCATGGATAACAATGCATACCTGTGTTCGATTCTATACGTTTATGAAGAAAATTATATGTTTGTATTTTATAAATGTTTGAAAAATAAGTCTTTCCTATTTACATAAAACCTCTTTAACATATTTCAAAATAGGACACCTTCAGACCCGACACTTGTTTTGTGTGACAAAATAGGTTAACATTTCAGTAAAATACAATAATATATGTTTTATTCGTGTTGCTGTGTATATATAACTCATTCTATATACGTAGTGTAGTAACGTATCTGTTGAAACACAAAACAGGGTATATGAGTGTTGACCAAAATAAAATCAAGCAAAAGGATGCTACACTCCAGCCACTTCAGGAAATTGTTCCCATATACAGATATTAATCTATGAGACATTTTATTTCCAATCACCTACACCAACCAATATGCACGTTTAGTGGAGAATGGACCTTAAATTGCTAATTGATCGCTCAATGTAGCGCTCAAGAAGCGCTCAAGTAGCGCTCATTCTCTCTTGAACGACACAGTGCAAATTTCTCGAAGTTGCTCGCCTTGCTACGTATCGCTACATTGAGCAATCGCGTTCAAGAGAGGTTTAAATGTAAGTGCCGAAAAACGTTTTGCTGTGACACAATGGACAGCAAAAACTACTCTGCCTACCAAACTCCTTTGAGAGGTTTTGTGTTGAAATATAAAGATAATCTAGTCCATTTTAACCACAATCGACTGGGCCCTGTGTTTGCACGAGAATTAAAGGTGTGTAAGATATCAAGAGATAACAGGTTCCCGAGATATTAACTTGAAGCTGCCCATGTTTAAAGGTTTCGCTGTGAAAATAATGTCAAGGTCACAAACATATAAGCATACCCATCATTTCCCTGGGAAAAGTTTCATGTAAAATATTAAGAGAGTCAAATGAACATATATTGAGATATCCAGGTGACAAGATTAACATGCAAGTTCCAATGTTGGAAATGTCAAAGTTTCACTGTGACATGTCTTATCTGTCCAAAGTTTTCCCAGGATTTGTTTACGATATAAAGAGAATCCAATGAAACAATTTTGAGAAAGCAGGATGTTAAGTATACATATAAGTAAACTAACAAATACTGTTTCACCCTCTTCGTGCTTTACGTGAAGAAGGTTATAAATTGATAATAGTCAATTTCCATGTTGTTCTCCCTCAGAGTTCAGCGTTGCAAATATTATAACTTATTCATGAGTGGTGTGTGAGTCATCCGGAAAAGAAAGAGACACAATTTATATACTGATGACAATACCTTCATTTTTCTATTTAGGTTTTTCTAATATTCTACCAGGACACATCAAAGTGTCCACAACAGACCACAGCAGTGTTTCACAGAGAGTCATCGGTTGTAATCAAAGGGTATAGAGACGATTTAATTTGACATGACATGGAACATTCTCTGCCCTCGGAGGTTATTAGGTCGTGTCTTCAAACATAACCTCTGGCGCATTCAATACAATTGGATTACAGATATCTCCAAGGGTGTATGAAATGGCAACAACCTACTTGAAATCAAGTTTAAAATTAAAATTTACCCCCATCACACGTTTAACGCAAAGTGAGGGACATAAAATTAGGCAGCTTTCAACAACATCATGTTTTTGTTGACATCTAATTCCTTTCATGAACTAAATGACGTCTACTTTGTTTTTCTTTAAATTTGAAGCGATAACAGAAGGGAATCGTTTCACTGTAGTGATAATTGATTGTTGTTTAAACAGGCCCGTGTCTTGTATTGAAAAGTATACGCGCATCGCATATATGCTAATAGAACTTTTGGCATTTGAAGGTTACTGCGAAGACTACTTGAATATTTAAAACATCGTCGCTGATTGTAAAACAACATATGATTGCGCCAAAAGGATTATGGTTTCCGGTGTTTTTGTACTGTAACATTCAGGAATATATGAGTAGAATATGCGTGACGAAGCTAGGTTCTCTAGTTGTATATCTGAGAGAGAAAAAGTCAGTTTGACTTTGAAGGTTACTGCAAAGACACATGAACATTTAAAACAAAGTCGCTGATTGGACAACAAAACGTGATTGCGCAAAAAACAACGCTTTTAGTAATTGGTGCAACAAATTAAAAACACAAATTGAAATACCTCCGTCATCAGTGTGATAACATACTCTCAAAAAAATACCGTTTATTTTGAAATGATGATTACAAAAGAATAGTAGCAAAACCAGTACTAGGTGAAATACTCTTAAAAGCCACGTTAACCCACATGCAGCCGAAACTAACAATCATCCCGTTTTCCCTTTTTTCAAGGGTGCAAGAAGCTTGTTGCAACTCAGAAATGTTCATATTTTCAAAAGGTGATAATGAATTTATATGGTTTTTTTTAGAATAAGTCATCTCGATAATATCCGTGATAAATATTTCGATAAACCTCTACGAATTCAGCACATTGCCCAACTTCCCAATGCAAGGCATAACTCTTGCCAGTCACCATTACTGGCTGATTTAAGCCTTGCAGTATTTCCTTACAAAATCTGTGTTTAGAAATCCAGGCCCGCTATGCATTTCTTGTGCAGCGATTCACTTTCTTGACACAACAAAGCGAGGGAAATACTGCAAGGGTTAAATCAACCAGTAATGCAAACTGGCAAGAGTTATGCCTTGCGTTTGGAAGTTGCACATTGCCTGGTATTTCATCCAATCAGATGTCTCTGTTGAGCGCACCAAGGAAAAATTTCAGACTTCTATCATTACTAACTTTCGGGTTATTATTTCCTGATTATTTGTAAATAGTTAGAACCCGTGATTTCATAATACTTAATACAATTCATATGTGATGACTTTATGACAAACACGCCAGGGTATACACCTCTGCAACTGTTATGTTTACAATTTGTCATCGTAACTTCCCATGTCAAATGACTGCCAGACAGTCTCAAAGGATACTAACAAATAGTCAAATCTAAATAACAAATGATTGAGTTCAAGATCAGCTACCAATGGGAGTTTGTTGTCACGTCTGTTGGGGATATCTGTACGTTAAGGAACCTTCCTGTTTATGAAATAGGAATACATAATATATGTAAGTACCATTTGTACGATCGACAATGATAAATTGATGTCATATGATGTCCTGAGAATATTTATTTCACTTTATCATCAGGAAAATGATAATATCGAAGTATATTTAACACATACATGTACATGTACGTGAAGTCGAGTCGATACTCTTTTATAGGTTTGTTATCGTAAAATAATCAATTTTATCAATATCAATTTGTCATATTGAGTGAATAAATAATACTGAACTCAGTCCCTTTTAATACCGTATTTATAAAACGTGTGAATGATATTTGTACCTAACTCGCTTTTTCACCTTAAAATATCAGACCACTCACCAGTCTCATATATATGATATTAAATGGAACGTCGTTTAGAATTCTCTATATATCAAAGTACTTTGACAATTATTGTTAAAATTAATGAAAGTGTGGAACACTTAGGAGTTTACAAATGTTTTGGTAAAAAAGCAATAACGAGTATGACATTTTCTCCAAATGAGTATAACAACATGTATGTCCTCATTGTTTATACAATAATTTAAGTTTCAGTGAAAATCTAAAATTTCTATTTGCGAAAAGTTTTCTTTTGACATTGTGTAGCAATGTGTCAAGATTTACAAGATACAGACCTCACTATTATCTTGTTATCGGTTCGGTCGGTTCTTTGTTCAGTTTTTCATTTGAATCCAGCTAATTTAACTTGACAACCTGTCAATTTGCCAAAAATACATTCGGAAAACTGAACAAACACTGAACTGAATGTGTTTAAGGAGAGATAGGACGATGAAATAAAATATTTTAGAATTCGTTTATTTTTTCAAAATAGAAAGTTTATTATGTCTTTTATCCAAAATTTTAAGAAAATTTGGGTGTCACCGAACGATTTAAAGAGTTATCGGCATTAATAATCATACACCCGTCGGCAAATTACGTAATTTTTTACTGATTGGTGTATTTAAATAAAAAGCTCGCTTTCAACAAATAAACACCAAATCCTTTCAGATACATTTCAATCACATACGGGGATGGATAGCAAATCTATATTTTGACAATTAATGACGCTTGAAAGAGAAACAAAACTAAATTAAGCAATTTATATTTAAAAATGGCATTTTTATCATCGTGTTTCGCATGTTCAACAGGATTTTTCACTTACACACATATTTTAGATATTGCTAAAACTTTAATATGATGTGCGCAGTTCACTGGACAAACGAATTCAGAAATAATAATAGGGGGTCACCGAACGTGTTTCATCACTTTAACGTCGTTTTTTAAATTACCTACATAAACGTAAAAACCTGACGTCACGGCAGTTTTGATGATTTCAAGTGTAACCTTGACGGCCTAGCGTATAATCATTTTTTAACATATTATGTATCTAAGAGTAAACGGTGAAAGAATAACTATCAGTTGATTATACCAAGTTATTTAATTTCGCCACTAACTTGAGATACGCATGTAACACGAAGTAACATATTTACCGTGAATATAGGTGACGGTAACGTTATGCGGCATGTCGTAAAATGACTGTTAATTTAAGCGCTTCCCGTTAGTGAACAGACAAGCCTACGCCCCAAACAACGTAATCCATATATTTTGAGACTTATTCACAACAATAAATAGTTGTCGAAAAATGATACCGTAAGCGGGTTCGATTTCTGGGTCCCATCTCTCCTTAAGTAGAGAAGTGCTATGTGGTTTTAAAACCAAACTCGATTGACCAGGAAGGCTGAATGTGTTATGTCAATTTTGATGCATTTTCACTTTCATTTCAATCTTTCTGATTGTATAATTTATGATTATGTATTCATGTGTAGCTAAACAGCAATTTGGGGATTTTAGTCAAGACGTATATCACAAGGATAAGAAACGCAAGCAGGGGACTAATTTCATGCGCGCCTCGTGTTTACCCACGCTGTAGGGGGCCTTCGGTGCCCGATTCGCTGAGCATGCTGGGAAATCTCTCAGTTCACCAACGCTGGATCGCATTTAGGAAGCCAACTTTTGGTGGTCAATTGACGAGTTTTCCAAACTTATAACGGTATGTATATTAATTCATTTTCAATACAAACTAGTGAAGAATGCATATCTGTCAGTGTTTGAGGGTAAATTGTCAAAAAATTCTGTAAATGAGCAATTGCATACGTCAACCAGTCGCCAACATCGGCGCGATATTCAAACAAGATGGCGGATGCTCGATTTAGGAAAAATTGTGAAAATTACATTTACTTAAGATGACGTTGTGGCTAATGTTTAACAGAAACTCCTTAGTTACAAAGGTCAGATGAGAGATATATAACCAAGGTTTGTACTTCTGACATTCAGTGTGAAACTTTGTTCTTTGTATTCGATAAAAATGGCATTGAAAATGTGTAAAATTCAGTCGGATCGAGATATCTCACGAAAATTCGCAAAATTTTTCTTCACTTTTATTCACAGAATATCGGTTATTACCGTTTTCATAGCTCTATGACTTAATTCAGTGCATACTGCTACATATGGTTATTGTACCAATATAATTTTATAAATCTGTTTTCTTTTCATATTTTTTTTAAAAAGTGTATAAAATAGTCACATTTTTGTTTCTGTCTCTGTGCCTCCTGGTAGAGGCTGTATAAAGTAAGAAATGAAAATCTGGATAAAGCCTTCCTATGAATAGAGTTTAGTTTTGAAAAATATATTTATGATATATTATATGATATATTTACTCTTATGTTATTATATATATATGTGTCCTATTTCAGATGCCTGCAAGAAGCAGGAAGAAAAAGTGCATTGGACGTCGAAAAAAAGGATACTCTCTTCACAAGCCTAAAGTTGTGGATATCGCTGTTGACAATCCACACGATGACAGAGAGGTTGACACCATCCCAGAAATTCAAAACATGGATGATAAGATGTAAGTAAATTAAAACATTTAGTGTATAAGTATGCCACCTTATACTATAAATAAAGTAGGCATGTGTTGAAATCTGAACAGTCTGAAATGGTCTGTGTTTTTGTCATCAATAGGCAACAACCCAATATTAACAAGCAGACAGAGTCGGCCATATCCCCCGCCTTTGGGAAAATTTATTGAATAGTTGTTGAATAACAGTGACTATGAACCTTTTTTCAACTAACCAGTGTCCAGTTATAAGCAATCTATATTGGTCTTACATTTAATCTTACTCTCCTGCAGATTGTAACATTTCAACTTGAGCCCAAAGTATCTTACAGAATTGAATGAGATACAATATTTAAAT
The DNA here is from genome assembly GCA_936450465.1 of Gibbula magus. Lineage (NCBI taxonomy): Eukaryota > Metazoa > Mollusca > Gastropoda > Trochida > Trochidae > Gibbula > Gibbula magus. The sequence goes on along the minus strand of OW388292.1, from coordinate 63,159,313 downwards.
CATGATCATCCTGCTATATCAGGTTATTTGTATCAGTATTAGGCTCGTACAATCTCCTTATAGCCTGATGTAGCAGGATGGATGATGATATGTTACATTTGGTTGCTGAGTAGGGCAGGGATGCCACTCCCTGTAAGGTTTGTAACATATAAAAACAACCTTAGCCTACCCAATATAAGGTTTATTTCAAGTGATGGTTATCGTTTGCTCATGACCAAGATGAAAGTAGGTTGTAAGCAAAGCCAAGGAGTTCTCAAACAAAATTTCAGCTCCTTAGACCAAGTGGTTCTGGAAATGAAGACAAAATGCGAACAGTTTACAGACGGACGGATAGACGGACGGACGCCGGACACCATGCCATGCCATAAGCCCATCGGGCCTTTCAGGCCAGATGAGCTAAAAATACATCCATAGCAGTTTTTGAGTTCTGCTCCGGAAATGAATTATTAAGTTATGTATCCATGGAAATGGTAAAAATTAAACAAATTAAAAATTGTGAAGAAGTTGAAAATCCCAAAAGGCACATCTACACATGATGATTGTTCCACACACCAAGTTTCGTTGAGATATGTCTTACAGTTTTCGAATTCTGTTCCGGAAACGAAATTCTAAGTTACATATCCACGAAATCGGTCAAAAAAAACAAACTCGAAGAAGTTGAAAACCCCAAAAGGCACATCTACACATGATGATTGTTCCACCCACCAAGTTTCGTTAAGATATGTATTACCGTTTTCAAGTTCTGTTCCGGAAACGAAATTCTAAGTTACATTTCCATGGAAACAGTCAAAAAAAATATCTCGAAGAAGTTGTAAACCCCAAAAGGCACAACTACAAATGATGATTGTTCCACACACCAAGTTTCATTGAGATATGTCTTAAAGTTTTCGAGTTCTGCTCCGGAAACAAAATTCTAAGTTACGTTTCCATGGAAACGGTAAAAAAAAATAGCTCGAAGAAGTTGAAAACCCCAAAAGGCACATCTACACATGATGATTATCCCTCACACCAAGTTTCGTTGAGATATATGTTATAGTTTTCGAGTTCTGCTCCGGAAACGAAATTCTAAGTTATGTTTCCATGGAAACGGTAAAAAAAAATAACTCGAAAAAGTTGAAAACCTCGAAAGGCACATCTACACATGATGATTGTTCCATACACCAAGTTTCGTTGAGATATGTGTTATAGTTTTGAAGTTTGAGGCCGGAATGGAAAAGCCCGGACGCACAGACGGACAGACGGACAGACGGACGGAGCTCATTTCTATATCCCCCGCCAACTTCGTTGTGGCGGGGGATAAAAATTAAACATTTAGATTATAGAATTTAAAAATATGTTTAAATGAATAAAGATATGCTTAAATATTAAAAAATCCATACCGAAAATATCATTTCTTATAAAAAATAATTTACATTCAAATATTTTTTAAATATTTAAGGAAATATATAAAAATCCATGATCCAATAATTAAAAAAAAAAGTTTCTTTCAAATGACTATTCGGAAATACATGACAGATTTTATATGCAATGGAAAAACTACACACAATTAATTGTGCTTGTTGTCTATGAATGAATCCATTGAATGAATATGAAAGTCTCGCCTTGTTGCCTATATTCTCTGATTGCCCACATAACTTGTTTCGCAGTAAAAATAAAATAAAATCTTAATTTCTATGTAATCTTCAAATATGCTGCTTTTAAATGAGCATATGTGACATAATTCATTTATTTTAGAGATGGCAACACAGATCAGTCTGACTGGACGGAGGCATGGACAGGTTTCTACATCGGAGACGTTTCAACCTCTTCTCCCACATCGTCAAACCATACTTCACTCCACGTACCTGACGTCACAGACTCTGATGGCTGTTGTGCAGACCTGTTCTATGTCGTCTTACACAAGGTGTTTCAATACTCACCAGACAAGGATCTTGATACACTGGTAACACGGTTGAAATCTGATAGAGTGTATTCTCTTTATTTGACTCTGTGTAGCGATATTCAGTTGTCAATGTCAGGATTTCATGGGTTACAGTATATGGCGACGGACAAACGTGGAATACGCCTTTTGCAACCCTATCTCCACAGACATTTGATGTCCAGTAAATATGAGTTGACAATCACTCCATTGTTGAAACCTGTTCTATATGCTCATGGGAAAATCATTAGTGATAGTCATGACTTGTGGATAGGACTACCCAAATTGATAACCAGTCTGCAAGTCTTAAGGAAACTGTCTTCAAAACTTGACTCTTGGGACATTTGTGTAGGCAACAATGAAGACTGCTATGTCAGTATGGTTCAACCAGGACGGACAATTCATGAGAGTGCCAGTAAGCCGGCTGGTGCCTACAGAGAGGATGTTTTTGCTGAGAGAGATGACCATGAGTACAATTCAACTGTCCGAGCAGTAAAGTGCAGTCTCTTAGTCAGAAACCAGACCCGCTGTTCCTCCTGTAAACTGTACAGATGCACACTAAGACGCAAGGCATCTCGGGAAAAGAACACAAAGGAAAATAGTTTTGACCAGAAGAAAACGTCACACAAGAATATGTCTAAAGAGACACTCATTAAGAAAATCGGTGTTATTCACTGTGAGAAGAGAGGCGTTCAAGATGAATTGAACAAACTTAAGAAACAAGTTATCAATGTCATACAAACTAAAAGTCATATCATGACCCAAGCAGAAAGTGAAGACATTTTGAAATTGGTTTCTGAATACAAAGGTGAAGTGGAGTCCTCTTTTCCTAATGAAAACTCAACTCAGCGACTTTTTTGGGAACAGCAACTGAAATTTGCAAGTCTCAAAAATAAAAAAAAAGTATGCGGTGGCATCCAATGATAATCAAGTGGTGTCTTTATCTCAAAAGCAAGAGTAAAAAGGCATATGATGCAGCCAGAAGTTCCGGCTTTATATCTCTTCCAAGTTCAAGAACCCTGTTTGACTATTCTCATGCTCTCCAAAAACAAGTGTGGTTTTGATCCCCAATACACAGAGCATCTTAAACAAGAGGCATAAAAGTTTGGAATGTACGAGGAAGAGTACAAGTCATATGTGGGGATTCTACAAGACGAAATTAAAGTGTCAGAGGGTCTTGTTTATGACCGAAAAACTGGAGAGCTTGTTGGTTACGTGGACCTGGACAAGACAGGAAATGAAATCATCAACCTAGAAAACACACTGTGTTATTTGTATTATTTGACTAATGAAATTCATTTGAAAACAACGTGGTCTTCTGGGCAGCCATGTTTAATCAACTTCATGTGGTTACAGTCATATGGTTGGCTAGTCTGGTACTCGTTTAACCATAATGGCATTAGCCATATAATTGAAGCTAGACTGTATATAAAGATCTAGTGACATCTCCCCTTTAAGTATTAGTAACTGAACTTGTTACTGATGGGTAAATTAAAGTATTGCTGAAAATAGAACTTTTACTTAAACACTGTTGCACTGCTTGTTACTGGCAAATTGGCAATGTTACTCAATGATGAAGTCCTCACACATTGATAATATCAATATGCTGATCAATCACTCTTACAATCTCTGTAAAGTTGAATGAGCTTTTCAAACACAACTTGGATTAACTTTAAATGAATGTTTTCCAGATAATTAACTGAAAAATAATTGGCACTTTTAACAAGTTGAACACATTTACAGTCAGTTTATTTGAATCTTGCAGGTATCCTGACTTCTCTCCCGGAGCGAGTTGTTGTTGCGCTGTTAGGTGGTGGTATGGGTTGCCCACCCGGTGGCACTTGACTTTCAGGAACTGTGCAGGGGATTGATTCCTGCGTCATCTCAAGCTTATCAAGAAGCTTGACCGTTTTGATGTGTTGCCGATTCCTTCGGTATTCAGCACCATCTGGTGTCTGAATGATGTATGACCGTGGGTACCGGTCACATTTCTGGGTTACCTTAGCTGATGTCCACAACCGTTTGTAATCACACCAGACAACAACAGGTTCGTTGTGAATTAAGGGTCGCAATGACCTATTAGCACAATCATAGTACTTCGCCTGAGTTTTCTGCATGTGTTTCCGTGCATTTTCCACTGACGACTGCTTCTTAGCATTTTGACTGTTTTTCAGCACTGGTAGCCTTGTCCTCAACTTTCTCCCATAGAGAAGTTGTGCTGGCGATTTCCCATCAATCACTGGTGTGTCTCTGTAATTCAACAGAGCAAGGTATGGGTCACTGCCAGAATCTTTGGCCTTCTTTAACAAACTTTTCACAATTCCAACATACCTCTCTGCTAGTCCATTTGAACGAGGATAGTGTGGACTTGATGTTCTGTGAGTAATTCCCCATTCTACACAAAACTCATTGAATTGTGAATTCACAAAATTTGTGCCATTGTCTGACATCAATTGTTCTGGTATTCCATTCCTGGAAAATATTGACTTCAGGTGCAGAATTGTTTGAGCGGCTGATAAGTTCTGCAACTGTGCTGTTTCAAAGAAGTTCGAGTGGTAGTCCACCACAAGAATGTAATCCTTTCCCTCAAAGTGAAAGAGATCACAACCCACTTTCATCCAGGAATATGGCGGCCTTTCATGCGGTTGCATTGATTGTTTCGTCTGCTGAGGTGCAAACTTATGGCAAGTTTCACAAGATTGTACTGAATTTGTGATGTCCTTACCCATGCCTATCCAGAACATGCACGATCTTGCTCTCTCAAGACACTTTTCAGTCCCCATGTGTCCTTCATGTACTCTGTCAATCATTTCACTCTGAAAAACTTTTGGAATGACAAGTTAAGATCCCTTGAAGACAAGTCCATCTTCATGTGAAACTTCATCTCTGATATTGAAGTAGTCTCTGACTTTCTCAGGTACTTCATTGATTTCTTCCGGCCAACCTAATTTGATATGTTTTAACAGTTCCTGAATTTCACAGTCTTGTTCATTTGCTGTCCGAAATTTCTTCAGATATTCTTCTGAAAATGGTAGTGAAGTTTTGATCATGTTCACATGACTATCCAACACTTGTCCTAGCTCGGATTCCTTGGAGCTGCTCTGCACTGGCGCTCTGGACAATGCATCAGCCATTACTAACTGTTTGCCTGGAATCCACTCATACATGAAATTGTATTTCTGCAGTCTCAATAACAGTCTCTCAATTCTGGGCGGTGCATTCGCCAGGGGCTTGTTGAAGATGAATTTCAATGGCTTATGGTCATTCTCCACCACAAAGTGACGTCCATAAACATACTGGTGGAATTTCTCTGCTGCATATGCTACAGATAGAAGTTCTTTTTCTATTTGAGCATAATGTTGTTCAGCTGATGTCAAAGATCTGGACGCAAAAGCAATCGGAGAGCCATTTTGCATCAATGTAGCACCTAAGCCGTACTTAGACGCATCACAGGAGATCTTCACATCCTTTTCAGGATTGAATAGCTTCAACACTGGTGCACTGGTTAACAGTTTTTTCAATTTTTGAAACTCTCTTTCATAGTTTTCATTCCACACGAATGCAACTTTGTCTTTCAACAAACTTCTGAGAACTGCAGTCTCTGTTGACAAATTCTGTATGAACTTGCCTACATATGTCATCATGCCCAGGAATCTCTGTAGTTCTTCTTTCGAACTAGGGCTGTCCATTTCCTGAATGGCTGTGATCCTGGCTGGATCAATCCTTTGACCTTCACCACTGATTATGACACCTAAGTACTTCACTTCAGTCATAATATCTGTACACTTTTCTTTGTTGAGCTTTAGATTTTTACTTCTGATTATCTGCAACACTCTAGTCAGTCTCTGTGTTAATTCCACCTCTGTTTCAGCGTGAACTAGAATATCATCAACATAAATTTCAACTCCTTCACAAGCCGTGAACCAGTTTGACACAGTTCTCTGATACACCTGAGTGCATATGTTCAGTCCGAAAGGTAAGCGATGGAAACAGTAATTACCAAAAGGTGTGCTAAATGTGGTTAGTCTAGCACTTTCATCATCCAGCTTTATCTGCCAAAAGGAAGATCTTGCATCAAGCTTCACAAAATACTTTGAATTTCCAAGGTTTGCTGTCATCTCCTCAATTGTAGGGATTCTAAAGTGGTCTGACTTCAGATACTGATTTAGGTTTCTGGGATCCAGACAGATCCTCAAATCACCAGAGGGTTTCTCTGCTATCACCATGGAATGTATCCAGTCAGTTGGCTCTTCAACTTTTGATATCACCCCATCATTTTCAGTTCTTTCTAACTCTTTCTTTACCTTGTCATGTAAAGCAAATGGTGTCCTCCTTGGAGGATTCTGTACTGGTTCTGAATTGTCCTTGAGTTCAAGCTTCACTGGTTTCTCATTTATACCATCTAGCCTTTTATCAAACACCTCCTGATATTGTTCATACAATTGTCCCACAGAACTGTCTTGAACCTGATTGACACGTTGGACAAGATTAAACATCAAACACTCCTTCAATCCCAGCAATGAAATGTTTGCATCATCTACCACAGAGAAATTGACCACTTGGGATTGTGTTTTGAAATAAACAGGTAATTTCACTTCACCAACAATGTTGATGTCCAAGTTATTGTATGCAGTTAACTTCCTGCTAGGTTGGACTAGCGGTTTATTTGTCACTGATTTGTAAACATGATAGGGAATGGTGCTGACATCAGATCCAGTGTCCAATTTGTCTTATTTCTGGAACCTACTACTGGTTTCACAAACCACTCTGACTTGTCAGACATCACACTGTCTACCGATGATCTATCAGAGACAAATCCCACATAAAAATCACTGTCCTGAGGATCTTTTGTCGAAGGTGGTCCATACATGTAGGGCCTGTTGTACTGGTGATATTCTTGTGCATAATTCACGGTGTTATGTCTTGACCTACACATTTTCTGAAAATGTCCTAACTTTTGGCACCTGTTGCATTTCTTCATGTATGCAGGACATTTATTTAGGGGATGAGTGTTACCACACCTAGTACAGTTATTATCATTTCTCTCTTTCATTTCCTTTCATTTGGTGGCCTCGTGTGTGCTCATTTCTATGTTCATGTATCTGCCCTCTTTCATTTGGTTTGAACGATCTTGTGTTAGTTTTCTTGTGTGTTGCATGCACCACATTTGTTTCAGTGTTCATGTCTTTTAATTGTCTACACACACTTTCATGAGATTTGCACAATGCATTCAGACTAGTGATATCAAGTTTTTCTGTTGTCAATAATTTTTCTTTAAGTTGGATACTAGCAATGCCTTCTATCACCTGATCACAAATGTTCTCCTCAGTTTTATCTCCAAACTCACATTTGCCTGCTTGAGTTCTCAATTCTTGTAAGAAAATATCAAAATTCTTATCACCTTGCCGTATCTGACGAAATAAATGTCTTTCGTAAGTTTTGTTTGATTTGCCTACAAAATGTTCATCAAACTTGGTGACTTGGTCCTTAAATTCAGCGTCTGCTGGCACCGTAAAGTTATTGTAAACCCGTCTGCCCTCCTCACCTATCAGCGTGAGAAGTGTTGCCTTCTTTACGCCATCACTCTTAGACGCGCAACCTGTCGCTGTCATGTAAAGTTCAAGTTCTTGACTGAATTTCCGCCACGCCGTAGTGACATCTAAGCTAGCATCAAGCCCTTTTGGTGCTGGAAGGTCTTGCATTGTTGTAATTTACCTCTTAACTTCTGACACCATGTGTTATTTGTATTATTTGACTAATGAAATTCATTTGAAAACAACGTGGTCTTCTGGGCAGCCATGTTTAATCAACTTCATGTGGTTACAGTCATATGATTGGCTAGTCTGGTACTCGTTTAACCATAATGGCATTAGCCATATAATTGAAGCTAGACTGTATATAAAGATCTAGTGACACACACTTAATGACAATAGTCCAAAACTTGCCTCATCACTACTTGTTGTGATGGTAAGAGGCATTACAACATCCCTAAAGTATCCATTCTTTTGCCTTGCTACAAGTGAAATATCATCAGCAACTTTGTACTCTCCGATATGGGAAACTATCCGAATTCTTGAAGTGGACTGTGGACTTAAGCCATTGTTTATTACATGTGATGGTGCAACACCAAATAGGACATTTTACAAGCAGTGGACAATAATGAAAACACCTTTTGGACATGGAATGTATATTCCCACCCACCCCGGAAACTGTACTTCATTTCAGACGTCCCTCATTTACTCAAAACCACTCGCAATTGTTTTTCCAGCTCAGGGGCACATAACATGTCAAGACATTTGTGGAAGGATGGAAAAAACATTCTGTGGTCTCAAATTTTGCAACTGTATGAAGAGCATGTGGAATCAGCACTCTTCAATCACTGCCCCAAACTGACCAGACAACATGTGCACCTGACCTCATTTGCAAAAATGAAAGTGAATCTTGCTGCTCAAGTTTTAAGCAGTACTGTTGCGGACACACTCGAAGGGTTGTATGGCGAACATGTTTCAGAAACTGTTCATTCGACATATGAATAAGTTTTTTGACTGCTTGAATACAAGAAACATTGATGAGGCACGCCAGAAGAGAAACCCGAACCTGGAAGAATACAGATCGGGAAATGATCGAAGACTGACATACCTGACCGAGGAGTTTCTTCAATACTTTGGAGATTGGGAGCAATGTGTTATGACCAGGCCGGGGAGTACAGTCTTGGTGAACGGAGGAGGATGCTTCTCAGTCAACAGACATTACACGGTTTGCGACTCTCGATCAAATCTATTGTAGAGTGTGTTAAATTTCTACTTGAGCAGGGAGCAGAATTCACCTTAACGCACAGGTTCAATCAAGATCCACTAGAAGAACACTTCTCCCATTATAGACAAAAAGGTGGTTCAAATGATAACCCAACAGTGTATGATGTGAAGCAAACCCTCTGTCAAATGCGTGTGATTGGCTCGACTGCCCTTGCTCCAATCAGGGGCAATATTTCAAAGAAGAGAAATGGACCTATGGCAGTCGACAATTCACCATTAGCAAAGCGAAAAAAATGAACCAAAGAGTTGTATCTGATCTAGGTCTATGGGAACACATTCAAGTTTATCAACTGTGACTTAATACGTAAACTTCCAAACACAAGGCATAACTCTTGTCAGTCTGCATTACTGGGTGATTTAGGTCTTGCAGTATTTCATTAAGATTTCTGTGCTTGGAAATCCGGTGCCACTGTGCATTTCAGGTGCAGTGATCCACCATCTTGGCACAACAAAGCCAGGGAAATACTGTAAGGCTTAAATCAGCCAGTAATGCAGACTGGCATGAGTTATGTCTTGCATTTGGAAGTTGTTGTTTTCAAACTTTGAGCATTTGTTCAAATTGTCTGTATTCCTAGATATTGTTGTTCAGTATATTCTGTTTATGTTGATTGTCAAAAGGATTGATAATCCTGGCTATATGTATTATCTCTTTGAAGAAAAAACAACAAAACTTCTCAATAGACACATATACATATATTTTGGTTGAATACTTTGATTCCTGTCAGATTATGACCGAAGCGAGACATTGGTTACAACACCAGTTATCTGAACATTGTTCTTGACATGGCACACTAACGTCTTTTATATCCAGTCTTCCATCATTCTTTCCATGTGTCATATTTCACTTTGACTTAGACTGTTCTTTTAGACTTCTCCTCAGTGATTGAGATTTTTTTGATTTTCGTTTCTTTTGGGAGACGGCTTGATTCTTCTGGTGTTGTCGCTGAATAAGGTTTGCAATGGCACGTCCTCGCACATTCATGAACAAGTCTGTAATGTGTTCCAAGATGGACAGCTTTACACTACTTGAAGAATCTGTCAGCAGTTTGTCCCAATAGTAGAGCACAACAGAATCCCGGAGTACTTCATCCTTGATTTCCAACTTGGGTAGAACAGTAATAGAACTGTTGTTTTTTGTCTTTTGCCTAATTATGCTTTCAAGTTTCAGAATCATAAAAAAAAATTGTCTGAACAGATTTTGAGTCCACCGCGATTAACTTTTTCTGTCCATCCTTTGTACTTCGTTACAAACTGAGGCGATGTATCTGTGCTGCTCGCAGTGAGGTGAGTCAGGGCTTGTCTTATCATGGGTTTGTCCTGTCTTCTTGCCTTCTTTTCTATGGCAGTTATCAGAAATCCTGAGATGTAGAATAAGGTTGAATTATCCTGTTCAGTGAATGTCTCATCACACTCAGATTTCTTTTCAATGTTCTCTGTGAAGCTGGTGATGACCACTTTCACAAGATCATCAAGCATACACTGAATGAATATGGTCATGAAATGTACATTCACTCTGACTACTGAAGATATTAGATTTGAAAGTTCATTGATGAGCTCAAAGTTGGTCCGTAAAGTATGAAAACGTGTCCTCATTAGTTCTTTGTCGGTTGAAAACGTCGTTGTCTTACCAAAGGCAGATATCACAGGCTGAAATTCTTGAAATAAGTGCTTGCCTATTGCAGATATCACCTCTGGATTCTCCAAAACCTCTGTACATCAAACAATCATGTTTGGACCAAAGGAACTGAATGGGGAATTGTGATGACTGTTGTCACGAACCTCCTTGACCGCATCCTCGATGAACTTGTTGAACCCTTCTTCTGTTACCTTGAAGGTTTCTGATGTAGATGTAGATCTCCTAGACGAAGAGTGAGATGGGTTGTTGGCGGAGGTCAGATCTGCGATGGGAGCCTTGTCCTTGATCGTAGCGTTGTCCTTGATCGTAGATGATGGGTTGTTACAGGGCACTCGGTTGTCAGCAGCTGTAATATATAAATATTACTGTTATTGTTGTTTATGAATGTGTACAATTGATCTATATACAAACAATTTTCAAAATATTTCATTTTCATCTTTTATGCTTATTCTCTTGTTACAATTACCATGTCAGTATTTGATCTTGCAATGTCTATTTAATTTGTAATAAAATAATTGAACTGTGATCATGTCATTTATCTGTTCAAGTTGACATTTACTTATCAGCAACTAGGAAGGGACTTTTTACTTGTAAAACTAATTCACAACAATATTTGATCTTGCCGTTAACTCCCCTCCCTACCCTATTAGTAACTGTCAACGAATGGTTTTCATTTGAAAATTAAATAATAGTTGTTAAATCTATTGCCTTGAACATTAAGATAAATTATTAAGTGATGACATTGTAAAAAAACAATAAGCAAGTTTTTTGCTTGTATGTATTTTATCAGGTAGCAAAATATGTTGTGAGAAAGAAAATTTGCTACCACAATCATAATGTTGAACCTGCATTCATCACATAACAACCACAAATCATATTTACATACACTGGACAAAAATAATTATGATTATATATAAATTTTGGGAACATTTTACATAATGATAAAAGTATTGATTAACACTGATAAAAATATCAATCTAAAATGTTTAAAATCCAAATATCCCTAAATTATTTATCCAATATATTATTGATGTCTGATAAAAAGAACTTAAGAACTCTCTTTAAAAAAACACATTTTTCATCAAAACACGCAATTACATATATTTTATAGGGGTCTTATTATTGATACAACATATAAATATTACTATTTATGTATCCTTATTCGCGTCTATATTTAAACGGCCACGTGTCATCACTTACATGTTGGATCTTAAATTATAAGGTTATTTAATTTTACAGCTTTGAAAAAATATAAATACCTTTCAAATCGTTTCATTGATGTTTCTTCATAACATGTCCTCTGAAACCTGACACGGATGAGGAGGTTTGTTCACACACGGGACACAGATAGGACACCTTTCTGGAACCTGTTGCCTTGACACGTTTTGTCTGTTCACGATCACTTCCATCAGACCACGAATCGGAACCTATGTCTACCTCATACTCAGTCCATTCATCTAATAATTCAGACAAATCAACATCAGAATCGTCCCAGTTCAAAAAATCTAAGCCTGACATATCTCTGAGCATTCGTCGGAAGATGTAACGTAACTTTGGGAATGTTGGCCTTATATTTAGCAGTAAAAACACACATGATTTGGCTTAATTGCGTAACGAAATGCATATCCATGTACATTTTATTTATCGATGGTAGGAACATGCTTAAAACATGTGCTTTTAACGATAAGCACGAAGCAAAACACCTGACACACGAAGTACAAGCCAAACCGGATGTTTATGTCACTAAGGAAGTTAATTGGGGGAGCGAGAACGCATGCGCCAGATGGGTTCAACGCGGGTTCACCGTGGCTCGAGATATGTCAGCGGGGCGCCGATAACATGTGCGATCTATTACACCCGAGGCGACCATCAATTGAGAGATTTAACAGGGTTGCTATTCCTTCCATCTAATTCCTTGGTCAAGCATATCAAAATCATCCTAAAACACCTTGTGAACATACACAATAAGTGTATATATTAACTTCAAGTTCTTATATTCAACACACACAGAAACTAAAATTGGTGAAGTGGAGATAAATTCAGTCTTTGATTGATACACACTTCCTTATAATTTCAACGTTCAAGGGAAAACACGAACAGTATTCCTAGGAGAGCATTTGATCGAGTTTCAGAGAACACAACAAACATTTAATTAAAACTATCTTTTAAAAACATGATAACATACGTTCAAGCAGTATATGATTCTTGCTTATATGTACATTGATGCTAAGAAACGTTAAAATGGATTTCGTTAATAACATAAAGCAGTCGGATATCATTAATTTCTCTGGATAAAAGATCAAAGGCACCTATATAAACCTTTACATAGTTATTTTCTGGAATCACTGACATCATTGTGATCATTTCCTCCAGCCATGAGAACGGTTAACTATCCTTTGAATCAAGTAGAGTTCTTATCTTTTGATCATCTGAGAGAGACTAGACATAACGGAGACTGGCCAGTCAGAGTATCAGTCTTCTGATCTATATTGTTATACACATCCACCAGTAAGTTTGATACTAACTGGTATAGTTCAAGAATCACTTCAGTTGGAATTATCACCGCAACACACTATTGCCATGTAATCATGTAATCCTAGTTCAACCTGCAATCTCATATATATTATACATACCTTATTGGGTATGAATATGCATCTGATTGGAGAGCAAACATTTGGAAAAAAAATGCAATTATTATCATTATTTTACAAGTTTCATTTCAATAAAACAAACTACTGGCTCATGTTTGTGATTGTCGTCTCGGGGCACAGAATGCATGTTTGTACTTTTAGTCTGCAAACATATCGATAAAATACACAACTTTAAAAGAGCATAAATAATTAATTTTATATAATTGTCTCTCCATTCTTTACGCCGCAATAGGGTTTGATGCATGTCACTGTTTTACTTAATTTCGTGATATAAATGAAATACACTTCACAACGGTATTGAACCCGAAATTGACATGACATTACCTGCTTTACTTCAATGCTTATTCTTCAATCAGGAATCTCTTCCTGAAAATGAAAGACCATCATCGAGGGAAGTCGCTATTTCCTTTCGGAAAAGGGACACATTTGACCGTGCTCTAATCAATGATAAAGACGTTTAAACCGATCAAAGCATCATTTTATTTATTCCGTGGACGGTTTATTTTCCTTGAGTATTTTCAATAATAAATAGGTTATTAAGATATGAATTGCTGAAATAGCCTTCATGAACATGACGTTTATTGAGTTACTTGTCAAAACGAAGAGATTAATGTATCTATCGGTGACAATAACCATAGGAAACATTATCGTTTAAGAGTTTTAAAAGGAAATCATAACAACTATTGCTGAAAAGTAAAAGCCATAAAGATAATCAGTTTAGAATTTTTCCCATTGACTATCACTTAAGAGTAACTAATTATTTTAAATAATCAATATGATTTTGTAACTGTTCGACCTAGAAAACCATATCTCTTGAGAGTAAATGATCCACTATCGATGTTACAAATTTGTACAGGGAATGTGACAGTTACGTTAAATTGATTATGAATGATATTATAAGTCTAGGGAATCGGTTGATGTGGCTGATAGGATTACGTTGTGGATCACTGTGTAGTCACAATATGTCGGTTTTACCATGACAATGCAATCATGTGCCGTTACAGAGCTTGGACTACAAATCCGTTAGGACTGTGTCATCTATTTAACTGCTATAAAACAGTATTCTCTATACAGAAGGTTTGGATGCACATAAGGATATGGGTGTAACAATACATTGAACTATCGATGCGTCGCAATAGTTGGCTTGGCAATAGTACTATATCAATGGTATATACTAAAACACTATCGCTATCGCAATAGTAACGTTAACTATCGATACTATGGAAACTATATAATTTCCCTTAATTATGAATGATTGACACACTGCACTTAATTCAAGATTTTTCATTTTAGAATGTCAAAAGGGAAGAACTAGAGATAGGAAATAGCAAAATCACAAAAGGTATTTTGATCTATGATTTCTTTACTGATTTTGGTTCTATAGTCCTTACATCAATTACACATTTCTACTAAAACCTATAAGAATCTAGCTGATTATTGCGTATTTGAACGAAAAATAACTATCGCAATAGTTGTTGCAACAGTGACTTACAATGGCCTATCGCTATCGCTATCGCAAAAGTAAGTGGCAATAGACTATCACTATCACAATAGTCTCTTTGGGTTAATAGTCACCCATAGTATACGAAATGTTTCGGGTTTAAGGCTATATTTTAATGGTAATAAACTATTAATCAAACAAAAACTTTTAGGTTGGATTAGTTTGTTACCATTAAGATATAGCCTTTAACCCGAAACATTTCATCTACCTTTAGTAAAAAAATGCTTCATTATTCAGAAAAATGTTGTTCCTCGTAAACTGGACAGAAGATATGTAACTCGGAAATTTTCAACATTTTACTGATTGAGGATTTTATCGTAAAATTAACATGATAAAATACATAAAAAGATAAATAATGGATTATCGAAAATTATTTTCCATTTTCTGATTTTGCCTATGTTATAATCTAAATATGGTTTTCTTATGTGTTATAACGATAACGTAATATTAAACCATATATTGAGAACTTATGATGTAAATATTAAACTCAATATTTCACCTCTATAACAGAACTACATGATATCTATATAATCTTTCTCCTCGAAATAACATTTGGTAAAGTGTCTTATCTCTTGTATTATCAAGATATTTAGTACATAACCATGTAATGATGTAATGCCAATCCCATTTGTTTTTCTTAAGTATATTTGTTAAAATGGAGTCATAATTCCTCATAAACAAATAACATGCTGCATATTAGAATGCCTAATAAATACCTCACCTCTAGAACAGATAGATAACTCGGCATTTATTCTCCTCGAAACAACATTGAGAAAAGTGTATTATTTATTATGTAATCAATATATTTAATACACAACCAATAGGTGTATTCATAATCCGAATCATAATTCGTCGATCATAAACAAATAACATGTTTATGCATATGATGTGACTCTTCAAATGTTTCATGACATGATAAATTTGCCAAGCCATGCATCTCTGCAGTTATTGTATAACAATTTACAATCTATTATTCTTGACTGCCCATGCCAAATGGTTGCCAGACGGTCTCAAGAGTGACATTCAAACAGACGAATCTAAATAGAACCTGATTGTATATTCAATTTCAACTCAGTGGGAATGTGGTATTAGATAAGTTGTCACGTCTATCGGGGATATAATTATTTCATACTTTTTAAATAATATATTTACCCAATGTGTATCCTTAGAAGCGATTATAATGATTAAATTATTCACTATCCGAGGTCATTGGGATATGTGGTCATGATGTCATTGTACACTACATGTGCTTGCAATTGAACAATCCCTCATGAACAGGAAATCGAAGATCTATTGTAGATTTATTTTAAAGAGTCGCGTATATTGCCTATTTAAAATCCTTAATTAAGGACTATATCCAGGCAGTTTACAACCATATTTCGCCTACATAGTCACCTTCACCTTTGTGTGCTGAAATTACTCCGCAAAACTGAATCAAATCTCTTGCCCCATGTGTGTCAAAGGCCTTTATTTTAATGATGACATTATAAGATAAAGAGATCATTAACCTTTAATGATATGATACTGTAACAGTGCATTATACCTGAATTCACAGCGCACTTTGCTAAGTTAGCACAGAAAAGTTAAAGAAATGCAGCAAGGCTTAAATCAGCTGGTGAGGGAGACTAGAGAGTTCTGGTTTGCAGGGAATATCTTGTTGGTCCAGGAACTATGATATAGGATCTATGACTT
Source organism: Gibbula magus (assembly GCA_936450465.1). Taxonomy (NCBI): domain Eukaryota; kingdom Metazoa; phylum Mollusca; class Gastropoda; order Trochida; family Trochidae; genus Gibbula; species Gibbula magus. The sequence goes on along the minus strand of OW388292.1, from coordinate 63,143,100 downwards.
CGACAGTCGCTATACATCCATTCGACCATCACAAACTTTGTATCACACTATCACTGCCACACATTTCATCCATTTGCCGGCAATGTTTCACTATTGTGGTAATTAAGTAAGGCTTAAACCACAAAAGCAGCTAAAGGAATACTTTTTCTGGAATGATGTCAGCTTATTCGTTTCTCATCACAGGAAAACGTATGCAGCTCTGTTAAATAAATGAATATAAGGACATGATCAATTTTTTTTTCTAGATATTTCCCCCCAAGAAAAACATGTTCCAAGCCAATAGATTAGATGTGAAAATGTGATGTTTTTATGTTTCTTGTAAAAGAAATACATTTGTTTTCCGATATGGCACTAAAGGATAATTAATTATTTAGATTACGATTATGATGAAACTAAAGTTTTATAAAATATATAAGCTCATAAGGTTAATGGTTACTTTTTGTCTATTAAGTTGATTGAAAATCAATGGTAGCGAGGAGACAATTGTAAATTGATACATTACAAAAGGCTCGATTTACGAATAACGTATATTTAGTGACTTTATTGACACCAATTTGAAAATCACATAAAGGTAAAGATATGGGCAATTGAAACGTAATTCGAAAATATAAAGAGAGCTTCTGGTAATGTTAAAGCTTATACTGGCTACACAGTTTAACTACTGGGATAAAACGGTTCTTACAATTGAATAGAGGCCGTATTAGTATTTGATCATTCTTGATGAACACAAGAACATTTTACAGCATGTGTTGTCTCCTGTGCTTTAAACTGACTATTGTAGCATTCTTATTAACTTGTACCAGCAAATTTGTGATAGCCGATGTGACTGAACATAGGACATGCTCAGATACAGTTTTCAGTTCTTTGAAATTGGTAGAAGGTGGTCGTCACGTTCCTGTCATTCCTACTACGGATTTATTAACACGAGTGATTGAGAACCGGGAATGTGAAGTTATATTGCTTTGTCACAACCAGTGTCTGTGTGGAAAGAAACTGACGGTGAGCGTCCCGGACATTTCATTGAAACATCTCAAGATGGTTGCAGACTGTACATTAGGATTGAACACATGTTTAAAGAGACACATAAGAAAGCAAGAACGACCCATTAGGAAATATCAACTGAGACGGTTCTTGTTTCATCTCCAGACGAATTCATGCCAACAGGATCAACTTCACGTGAAGTTCACCCAAATCTGAAACTTTCACTAAATGTATTGAATGTACTTCCCTCTATAGGCCTGAAGTAAACAAGAACATAAAATATGAAAAAAAGATAAAATCGTGTTTTCAAAATTGCCGTAACACATGTAATCGTTGTGGTGAAAAATTCACGAGCATAAGACGTAAAAACCGAGGACCTCTTATTGTTATAAATGCTGGTTTCCGTGGTGTATATGTGTATGATGCAAATGTAAAACGATGGGTTATGTTAAGGTTGAAGTTTACAAACAAACAAAAAGTGGTATTTCATTTAGAAACTTGCCAGGCTTTCTATGTAGGTCGTTTTACATTTTTTTCATTGTCTATCAATGGTAGGAATAAAGTAACTATATGGAAGGCGAAACATGGAATTACAGACTTTGTTGTCCACAAGAATACTAAGAAGCTGTATTATGCTGTTCTACTATTTGAAGACGTCTGGTCAAGTTCCTTGTGTTGTTACAACAGACGAAGAGTGTTAAAAAATAAGAAACATTATTTATTTATTGGCATGTCAGAGATTATTGCATACTTCTATTTTGAGAAACGAAACTCTCCGCGGTTATTTTGGTTATCTTACAAAGACCGTAAAATGTACTCAAAATCAATACTCAATACACGTATGGCAGAATCTATCATACTAGATGTGATTGGGAATCAAACACTTGTGATACTTTATCGCGATAGAAATGATAAGAGCTTCCTGGAGTTTGTTTCTATTAGCTCCAAAACTGTAAGAATGAAATATTGTCTACCCAATCGAATCCGACGTATAAAAACAATGTATATGGAAGGTAGATATTATTTTGGGACGAAAGAAGGCGTTATAACCATATTCTATACTCATTTGGAATACAATGTTGGACCTCAGCTTCGTTTTCCAATTATAAGAAATGGTTCTGCTTATCAATATACATTCATTCCATGTGCCTAAATAATATTATTGTGGAAAGGAGCCCAGATTACTAACTGTTTAAGTGATATCTGTAACAGAAATTAATGTTATCGTTCTCAATAACCACAACTTGTAGTGTTACTTTTTGTAGTATTTCATTCCACTGACAGAACGCTGTAAATAATAGTAACGTGTATATAAATATCTAGTAATATTTACACCACAACATAATGTATGTTGAAATCGTCATCCACATACTCATTGATAAGGCAAGAAAAATGCACCGGGCTGTATCTTTGTAACAGAATGACAGAGACCAGTATCTATTTAGCCGTCGACAGTTGTGCGAGTGGTAACCAAAATTGTACTGTGACTAACGGATTAGAGCAGGTAATGAATTTCAAATGTATATTTCATTCTAATATATACCTTTGTAAACTAAAGATACAGTTTCCGTGGTCGATTAGTATTGCACACTTAATTCCATATCATCTTTTCTTCCGCTTCCTACGGTTCAGCATTCCCTGATGGTCGGCACTTCTCAGCGCTTCTCGGCACTTCTCGGCACTTCTCGGAGCTTCTCGTACACGAATTTATTTTTTTTTCAAAATCATTCATTGAAATTTGATTTGAATAACATTGGTAACCTTTCAAGTAATTGACGTAATTGATCAAAGCATGGTACGTTATCCAAGTAAATATAAGCGTTTGTAGTGAATTCAAGTTGTCTTGAAAACAAAGAAACAAATCGTTCTCCTTATTGATCATCATCCATTCTTCAACATTATTTCTTCAACAGTGTTTAAAGACACAATGATGGTTCGGTATACATTGGTATATGTTTCTCTGACGTTATTTCACAATTAACTGTAAAAGGAAGTTACTTCCATTTTCCATGTTTGCATGTTTTAGATAGGAAAGAAGACGAAGAAACATGCCATAACTGTATATAGTTATTTTAGGATTATTATATGGAATGTTTGGTACGACAATAGGCTCTGCCTAAGCATCTAATTCTGTTGATTATTATGGATCTTTTCAACCATCAACAACTGAAGATCGAATCATCAAGCTTTGTTGTTTATACTCAATGTAATTTGACTCAATTTTATTGTATTGTATATTGTACTGCTATAGTATAATTGTGATGTTTAATTGAAAATATAAAGTTGAATAACACTGACTTGTTTGTTGTGATTTGCTGGTTACAAGAACATATGTTATCAGAGAATATTACAAAATCAACTCAAACGCCGTTCCATTCCACCATCCAAGGCAGTCAGTTCATTATCGTCCGTTTAACATAGTATAAAATAATAATTAATTAAAGTGTTCAAGGTTATTTTGTTAGCGTTAAGGGTTTCTGAAGGTAAAAAGAGAACAGTATGAGAGGGATCAGTATGACAGGGGTCAATATATCAGGGATCAGTATAACAGGGATCAATATAACAGGGATCAGTATGAGAGGGATCAGTATGAGAGGGATCAGTCTGACATAGATCAGTATGACAGGGATCAGTATGACAGGGATCAATATGACAGGGATCAGTATGACAGGGATCAGTATGAGAGGGATCAGTATGACATGGATCAATATAACAGGGATCAATATAACAGGGATCAGTATAACAGGGTCAATATAACAGGGATCAGTATAACAGGGATCAGTATAACAGGGAACAAAATAACAAGGATCAATATGACAGGGATCAAGATAACAGGGATCAGTATAACAGGGATGAGTATGACAGGGATCAGTATGCCAGGAATCAGTATGACAGGGATCAATATAACAGGGATCAATATAACAGGAAACAATATAACAGAGATCAGTATGACAGGTATTAATGTAACAGGGATCAAATGACAGGGATCAGTATTGCAGGGATCAGTATGACAGGGATCAAAATGACAGGGATCAGTATAACAGGGATCAGTAGAACAGGGATCAGTATTACAGGGATCAATTTAACAGGGATCAATATAACAGGGATCAGTATGACAGGGATCAATATAACAGGGATCAGTATAACAGGGATCAGTATGACAGGGATCAGTATGACAGGGATCAGTATAACAGGGATCAGTATGACATGGATCAATATAACAGGGATCAGTATGACAAGGATCAATATGACCGGGATCAATATAACAGGGATCAATATAACAGGGATCAGTATAACAGGGTCAATATAACAGGGATCAGTATAACAGGGATCAGTATAACAGGGAACAAAATAACAAGGATCAATATGACAGGGATCAAGATAACAGGGATCAGTATAACAGGGTCAATATAACAGGGATCAGTATAACAGGGATCAGTATAACAGGGAACAAAATAACAAGGATCAATATGACAGGGATCAAGATAACAGGGATCAGTATAACAGGGATGAGTGTGACAGGGATCAGTATGACGGGGATCAGTATGCCAGGAATCAGTATGACAGGGATCCATATAACAGGGATCAATATAACAGGGAACAATATAACAGAGATCAGTATGACAGGTATTAATGTAACAGGGATCAAAATGACAGGGATCAATATTGCAGGGATCAGTATGACAGGGATCAAAATGACAGGGATCAGTATAACAGGGATCAGTAGAACAGGGATCAGTATTACATGGATCAATTTAACAGGGATCAGTATGACAGGGATCAATATAACAGGGATCAATATAACAGGGATCAGTATAACAGGGTCAATATAACAGGGATCAGTATAACAGGGATCAGTATGACATGGATCAATATAACAGGGAACAAGATAACAAGGATCAATGTGACCGGGATCAATATAACAGGGATCAGTATAACAGGGATTAGTATGAGAGGGATCAGTATGACAGGGATCAATATAACATGAATCAGTATGACAGGGATCAGTATGCCAGGAATCAGTATGACAGGGATCAATATAACAGGGATCAATATAACAGGGAACAATATAACCGGGATCAATATAACAGGGATCAGTATAACAGGGATTAGTATGAGAGGGATCAGTATGACAGGGATCAATATAACAGGGATCAGTATGACAGGGATCAGTATGCCAGGAATCAGTATGACAGGGATCAATATAACAGGGATCAATATAACAGGGAACAATATAACCGGGATCAATATAACAGGGATCAGTATAACAGGGATTAGTATGAGAGGGATCAGTATGACAGGGATCAATATAACAGGGATCAGTATGACAGGGATCAGTATGCCAGGAATCAGTATGACAGGGATCAATATAACAGGGATCAATATAACAGGGAACAATATAACAGGGATCAGTATCATGTAGTTTTATTAAATATGTAATTATAAGCTCATTAGGATAATGGTTACCTTTTGTCTAATCAGTTGATTGTAAATCAATGGTAGCGAGGAGACAATTGTAAATTGATACAATACAAAAGGCTGGATTTGCGAATAACGTATATTAAGTGACTTTATTGACACCAATTTGAAAATCACATGAAGGTAAAGATATGGGTAATTGAAACGTAATTTGAAAATATATTGAGAGCTTTTGGTAATTTTAAAGCTTATGCTGGCTACACAGTTTAACTACTGGGATAAAACGGTTCTTACAATTGAATAGAGGCCGTATTAGTATTTGATCATTCTTGATGAACACAAGAACATTTTAAAGCATGTTTTGTCTCTTGTGCTTTCAACTGACTCTTATAGTATTCTTATTAACTGGTTCCAGCAAAGTTGTGATAGCCGATGTGACTGAACATAGGGCACGCGCAGTTACAGTTTTCAGTTCTTGGAAATTGGTTGAAGGTGGTCGTCACGTTCCTGTCATTCCTACTACGGATTTATTAACATGCGTGATTGAGAACCGGGAATGTGAAGTTATATTGCTTTGTCACAACCAGTGTGTGTGCCGAAAGCTAGGGGACGTTTGGCGTCTCATTCAAACATCTCAAGATGGTTGCAGACTGTACATTAGGATTGAACACATGTTTAAAGAGATACATAGCAAAGCATGAAAGACTCAAAAGGCAATATCAACTGAGACGGTTCTTGTTTCATCTCCAGACGACTTCATGCCAACAGGACAGGAAGTATCAACTTCACATGAAGTAAAGGTTAAAGTTCAACCAAAATCTGAAACGTTCACTAAATGTATTGAATGTACTTCCCTCTATAGGCCTGAAGTAAAAAAGAACATAAAATATGAAAAAAGGATAAAATCATGTGTTCTAAATTGCCGTAAAACATGTAATCGTTCTGGTGAAAAATTCATGAACATAAGACGTAAAACCCGAGGACCTCTTATTGTTATAAATGTTGGTTTCAGTGGTGTATATGTGTATGATGCAAATGTAAAACGATGGGTTATGTTAGGGTTGAAGTTTACACTCAAACAAAAAGTGATATTTCATTTAGAAACTTGCCAAGCTTTCTATGCAGGTCGTTTTACAATTTCTTCATTGTCTATCAATGGCAAGAATAAAGTAACTATATGGAAGACGAAACATGGAATTAAAGGAAGGCCGAAACGAAATATTTTCTATTGAATTCTAACATGCATTTGGTTCATCAAACTAATATGTGAAAATGAGACCCTAAAAAATAGGTAATAGGTTGTTGATTTATTAAACTAGACCGCCTCAAATTTTGCAAAAAACATTGTCTGCTTTTCGATGGCGAGCGACGATCGAAAAATGGGGCGGGGTTTAGTGAGTTGGGGTTAAGTGGAAGTGACATCCGCTTACTACTTATAATGGAAAACACTGGGGAATTGGTCAGTTGATCTGTATTATCTACGCTTTGCAACAATGCCACACCGCTGTTCTGCTGTAAACTGTTCAAGTAATGTTAGTTATCAAGTTTCACTTTACAAATGTCCCAAAATATCGGTATATATATCAAATATAATTGATATGAATAGTGAAAGATGGTGGATTCATACGATGACAAAATGAAAACAGGATATGATAATATGAACGAAGTAAAGTTGAGACAACAAAATCAGATATTCGGTGTTGTTGTTATTTTTTGCTGGATAATGTTTGTGTATAAAATAAAACAACAAACGTGAGATAAGCAGACGCCGGCGTAGTAGGCCCTACGGTAAGCCATCGACAATCAAAGCACATCACAACATCCTCAGATTTTTTAACGTCGTTAATCTACCGACAACCTAATTTACTAACAGTACATAACAACAATCAAAGAAACTCACCACATATTTTAAAACACCAAAGGAAGTTGGTTATCAAAGATAATAATACGTCTACGAATCCACCTACCGTGAAAACACCGCATCCCAATGTTACATTTTACGATTTAGTTATCACTTATTAACACATTAAAACATTCAGAATCTATTCGATAATAAAACACTGTTTTCAATAAAATGCGTGGTTAATCAAATCAAATAAACATCGTATTAAATTGACATTTCAGCAAGAGTGTCAATTAATGTAAGAAACTTACCTTTTAAACGTATCCAAACGGACAATACGAATATCCAAATGCACATAAGACAGAAATTGTAAACCTATAAATCCATCAATGACAGTACTTGGAAACAGAAGATGGTCAAATGCTAACCCTCTTTCAACAAAAGTCTTTTCGCAAATGGCAAGATAGAAAAACAAATAGACTGTATGTCGCGTTAAGTGTATTGTGTGTCACCAAGACAGGACGTTTGACAATAAACATATATGACACGCCGGTCACCGACATGCCATTTGTTATATAATTGAATCGGTCCAGTAAACTTGTTATCTGTCCAAACATAATTACACTCCTTCTTCTCACATACTCAGCTTCTTAATTGAGCAAACTAATTTGCTGTAACAACAATTCTCCCCTTTGATCTGGAAGAAACATCTATATGGTACGCTAAACTGAGAATTGTGTGTTGGTGTGCTGAAGTGACACTTTTTATTAAACCATTTCGTTTTCATTCACGAGATGTGCATTAAAATGCGACTGTTAACATAATTCTTTCATCCGATAATGTTCGTAGTCTATATCAATCTGTGTTATCATAATGTATATGTTTGCGTGTACAATGGAGCAATCTTCATGTAAATTTTATTGAACTTGTTGACCAATCCAGTTCATGTATTTATTCATGAAAGTGAAGTGAAAATGGTTTGCATTGCATTACATCAGTGTTGTCTCGCTTATTTGAACAGCCAATCGTTCAGTGTTCATGAAATTACACCTGCCATATTACTTTATTTATTAATACATACAAAACAAAATTAACCTGCCGATTATGGAACATAATTTGATCAATTGGTGCTACTTAATCTCTCTTCGCCCCGATTCCCGTGAGAGTCAATGTCACTTGAACTGTCATTTGGTTCATACAGGTAAGGCAAGGCATCGGCCACGTCAGTGACGAAGCTTGAACACAAACACTCCATGGAAAGTGATATGACAGCAGTTCCGCGGTTAAGTGCTACAAACATACTATACATAAGCGCAGAATGCACTGCAATTCAGCAGGCCCCAGTCGTTGTAACCATATGAAATCGCTAGTTCAATAGTTAAGTAATCCGTTTATCGAAAATTTGGGTTGTTTTGATGAAGTTTTCTGTATTATATGAACAGCTTAAAAGTTGGGAAAACGCGTTAAATTAAGATTAGCGGCCATAGTGACACTCCTCCACGTACGTCACAGCACAATACGCTTCAGTGATCACGCCCGCCAACTTTCATTCTTGTTGCCGGGGGGTAATTAGGCACTTTTAAAAAAAAGCTATATATAAATAATTTATGGGTCGATTTCAGAAATTTAAAGTCGAGCAATTGTCAAATTGAAAACTCTTTTCAAAGAATCGGAATGTGACCATATATCATTTCATCTAACCTTTAAAGTGTTTATTCTCCACACGAATACTAAGAAGCTGTATCATACTGTTCTACTACTTGAAGACGTCTGGTCAAGTTCCTTGTGTGGTAACAACAGACGAAGAGTGTTCAAAAATAAGAAACATTATTTATTTATTGGCATATCAGAGATCACTTCATACTTCTATTTTGATAAACGAATCTCTCAGCGATTATTTTGGTTCTCTCACAAAGACAGTAAAATGTACTCAAAATCAATACGCAATACACGTAGGGCAGAATCTACCATACTAGATGTGATTGGGAATCAAACACTTGCGATACTTTACCGCGATAGAAAGGATAAGAGCTTCCTGGAGTTTGTTTCTATTAGCTCCAAAACTGTAAGGATGAAATATTATCTACCCAATCGAATCCGACGTATAAAAACAATGTATATGGAAGGTAGATATTATTTTGGGACGAAAGAAGGCGTTATAACCATGTTCAATACTCATTTGGAATACAATGTTGGACCTCAGCTTCGTTTTCCAATTATAAGAAATGGTTCTGCTAATCGATATGAATTCAGTCCATGTGCCTAAATAACTTAATGGGGAAAGAAGCCCAGATTGATAAACTGTTAAAGTGATATATGTAACAAAAATTAATGTTATCGTTCTCAATAACAACAACTTGTAGTGTTACTTTTTGTAGTATTTCATTCCACTGACAGAACGCTGTAAATAATAGTAACGTGTATATAAATATCTAGTAATATTCATACCACAACATAATGTATGTTGAAATCGTCAGGCAGATTATTAGCAGTCTCCAGACACATCCATGCGGCTAAGAACTTGCCCAAGGATTTATTTTATTTTATTTTTTTATTTTTTTATTTTTTACAAAACCATACCATGTTCATTCTTTCATTCTAACATATACCATTGAAAACTAAAGATAACAAGCAAAAAAGTGAGCGTGGCTCACTAATACCCCCGACTGTTTCAGTTTGACATTTTTATTTTACTTAAAGAGAGAGGTGTCTGCACACCTAAGGATTGATAAGCTTTGAAATGTAATTGCTAAGATTAAACTGTTTGTGAAAATGGTAGGACAAGTCTCGATCTTCATGTGAAAAAGGTGGTTTAAGTCAAAATAGGAATAAAAGTAACTTGAAAAGGTATTGGTAATATAATACACTACTGCTATTACCACTGATTTCAACTTTATTTTGGAAATTAATCCATCATAATGATTCATTCGAGTGACTTTAAACAACAGGTACATGGAAGCACACCCCTGAAGGCACAGTGAGAGATATATACAGCAGTTTATATGGCTGAAAGGAAAGAAAATTTAACTTTTCCCAAAATATAACCAGTGGAAATATAAAATAGTAAAATCAACGAGAACACAGAAGTAGCTTTTGATGAAAGTTACATGAAAAAGAAATTGATGAAGTCAACAAATCACAATACAGTAGTAGCTTCATTCATTCTAGCTATGATAAAGTAAAAGAATATAAAAAATCGCCAAAAATTCAAAAATTCACCAAATCGTGTTACATTTTGCAATGCCCCTTTCCTAATGGTGAAGGAGACATGTGCCAAATTTTTAAAAGGATGAGATGAATAGTTTTTCTGTAATCGATCGGACAAAAAATGCTCAGAATTTGACTAAGTTAAAAAAAATTAAAATTCGCCAAATATTCTAAAATTCACCAATTCGGTTTAAACTTCGCACTGCACCTCTCCTAGTGGTGAAGGAGACATCTGCCAAATTTGAAATGGATGAGATGAATAGTTTTTCTGTAATCGATCGGACAAAAAATGCTCAGAATTTGACTAAGTTAAAAAATAAAAAAAATCGCCAAAAATTCAAAAATTCACCAATTCGGTTTAAACTTCGCACTGCACCTCTCCTAGTGGTGAAGGAGACATCTTCCAAATTTGAAATGGATGAGATGAATAGTTTTTCTGTAACCGATCGGACAAAAAATGCTCAGAATTTGACTAAGTTAAAAAATAAAAAAAATCGCCAAAAATTCAAAAATTCACCAATTCGGTTTAAACTTCGCACTGCACCTCTCCTAGTGGTGAAGAAGACATGTACCAAATTTAAAAAGGATGAGACAAATAGTTTTTCTGTAATCGATCGGACAAAAATTGTCTTCGGACGGAAGGACGGACGGAAGGACGGACGGAAGGACGGACGGAAGGACGGACGGACGGAAGGACGGACGGACGGAATCGTTGGTATAACTATATACCCCCAACCGTTGGTCGGGGGTATAATAAAATTCCATATCGCACATCATCTTCTCTTCCGCTTCTGCCAGTTCAACATTCCCTGATGGTCGGCACTTCTCGGCACTTCTCGACACTTCTCGGAGCTTTTCGTACACGAAAATGTTTTTTTTTCAAAATCATTCTTTGAAATTTGATTTGAATAACACTGGTAACCTTTCAAGTAATTAACATATCAGTTTGTATTTAGACATGATAATTGCAACAACAATATGAAAACCATCATCCACATACTCATTGATAAGGCAGAAAGTCAGTCAGATCTTTGTATCAAAGCATGGTACGTTATCCAAGTAAATATAAGCATTGTATTGAACTCGAGTTGTCTTGGAAACGAAGAAACAAATCCTTGTCCTTATTGATCATCATTCATTCTTAAACATTATTTCTGTGTTTTTAGACACAATCATGTGTTGGTATACATGTGTATATGTTGTTCTGATGATAATTCACACTTTTTTTAACTCTTTTTTTTTTTATTGATCCCAAGAGTACATGTTCATACATCAGTTCATACGCCAGTAGGTCTTGTCAATCTCCTTCGGAAACAGATATTCACATTGGGCTTAATATATTAGTGGATTGGGAATATAGAAGACCATTTGTTATCATGGTTATGAAGTTTATTGTTTTTAGTTGCAATAACCTTTTCTATATTGAAAATTTCTTTCAAAACAACCAAATACCCTTCTAGTTTTGGAACTTGTTGTCTAATACCACATATATGGATATATTTTTTGGCAGATATTATTATATGATTCAATAGTCTATCAATGTCAAGTGTTCCAAACCAAACAAGGTATTTCGTTATTTTGATTCTGAAATCCATTCGATGATTAAACCAAAGTTCAATATTGTTCCAAAAAGTTTGTATTTCTCTACATTCCCAATAAACATGTGAGATATTCTCATTCAACTCATTACAGAAACAGCAAGTTAAGTTGTCTACAAGTTTCATTTTGAATAGTTCTTTTTTGGTATAAATAATACCTTGTAAGAACTTGTATTGAAATTCAAGTAGTTTGACATCCTTCAAACCATTTCTGTAATTCATGAAAATCTTATTCCAATCAAAGTTCACATCCACAAAAGAGGCTTGCCATTTAAGGCATACTTTGGGTAATTGCTCATTAGAAATCAGAATATCATAGAATAATCTAGATCCTTTTAAGGATTTCAATAAATTTAAATGACAATGGGCTATATGTAAATCAAAAATAGGGATATTCCTTGATTGCCTAATTGTATTTTTCCAAGAATCAGGTATTGTATTTAAAACCTGAAGATAATTCAAATAAGTACCTTTAATGCCATATGTTATTTTCAAGTCATCAAATGATTTGAAATCTTCATTGTTACAAATATCCTTAACTGTATGTATACCTTTCCTTACCCAATTTTTAATGTAGAGAGTTGGGTTTTTGGAGTTAGGATTTAACCAGAGTGGTTGGGGTAGAATTTCTTCAATATTTTCAGAGTTAACATGAATCTTTTTACAGTATCTGTTCCAAACTTTTAGAACATCCCTCCAGTATGGGTTATCAATTCTAAGTATTTGCTTAACATTTGCCCCCAATTTAAAAATAGTTTCAAAGGGAATATTGCAAGGATTATCTTTGCATTGTTTTTTACATTTTGATTTGAGATTAGATAGTTTCAATGCATCACAGAAAGTCGCAATGTCAACCATCCTTAATCCCCCCTCTTTATAATTTTTTTTCAAATTATCCCTTTTAATTTTATCCGGTTTTCCATTCCAAATAAATCTGAAGAATATGCTATCTAATGAAGAGATAAAGTTTGTTGAAGGATTGGGTAAGGTATATAAAATGTGAACAAGTTTTGACATAGCCAAAGTTTTTATAACAGTTATTTTACCAATCAGAGTTAAGTGTCTTTTCCTCCATTGTGCAAGCAATCTATTAATTTCTTCTATCTTTTTTTTTGTATTGATTACCCACAAATTGTCAAGATCATTGTGGAATTTGATTCCAAGTACTTCAAATACCCCACTTTGCCATTCTATTTCAATGTCTTTGCACAGTTGTTCATTACTATCTCTCTTAGAGCCTATCCATATTGCTTTCGTCTTATCTATATTTATTTTAAGCCCTGACATTTTATAAAATGTATTAATTTCATCAATAGCAGCCCTTAGACTTTCTTCTCGGCCATCAAGAAATAATTCAGTGTCATCTGCATATTGATTTAATTTATACTCTGTATTGTCAATAACAATACCTTTTATATTATTATTACTTCTAATCATACAACCTAATATTTCAGCAACAAAAATAAAAAGATATGGCGACAAAGGGTCACCTTGCCTGCATCCGCGTTCATTTATGAAAAATTCTGAGAGTTTACCGTGTTGAATAACACATGATGTTGTTTCATATGTCAAAATATTTATCCACCTAATGATTTCAGGGCCGAAACCAAATTTTGTTAAAACCAAATTCAAAAAATCTTTAGATACTGTATCAAAAGCCTTCTCAAAATCTATTAAAAGCAGTAATCCTGGTATATTTCTTTTTTTAGTTTCAAACATTAAATCATAGAGCAATCTTGTATTTTCGCTGAGGGTTCTACCTGGTATAAATCCGGTTTGGTTAGCATGTATCAGTGAATCTAACGTTTTCTTTAATCGGTTAGAGATACAAGCACTAACAATCTTATAAAGCGCATTCAGTAAAGTAATAGGTCTCCAGTTCTTTAAGATAGTTTTATCTTTATTAGCTTTAGGTATACATGTAATTACACCTCTTTTCATTGTTAGAGACATTAGATTTTTTTAGAAATACTATGAACAAATCTAAAAATCCAAAATTTTAGTTCCTTCCAAAAGAATTTAAAGAAATCAATTGGGAAGCCATCAATTCCAGGACTTTTGTTATTTTTCATGTTTTTAACTGCCTGGGATAATTCATTCATGTTAATATCTTTATCCAAATTTGCTCGTAAGTCATCATTAAGAGTCGGTATTACAATCTCATCCAAGGGGGAAAAGTCTTTTTCACAATGTTTATCTTCAGAGTAAAGCTTCTGATAAAAGGATTTTACTTCTTGCAGTATAGATTCACTGTCTGTTAAATGTTCATTGTTGGTGGAGATGAGTTTATTAATAGAATTATTAACATAATGTCTATTTTCCAAATGGCAAAAATATTTTGTTGGTTTTTCTCCTTCCTCATACCAATGTACCCGGTTTCTCATAGATATTCCTCTCAATTCTTCTTGTTTTAAATGTTCAAGTTCAGTTTTATGTTTTGTTAATTCACTTAGCAAATGTTCACTAATATTTTGGAAATCTCTTCTTATATCTTCTTCAAGGGTCTTTATTCTAGATTCTAATTCAGCAGTTCTGTCTTTTTTGTTTTTTTTAAGATATGTAGAGTAAGATATTGTCCTACCCCTGGTATTCATCAGGAAAGTTTCCAAAAATAAACTATCATCAATCTTGAGCTGTATTTCTCTTGGATCATCATAATTTACTGGATCAGATACTGTGTATTCATCAATAGTTTCTTTCAATGTATTCCTAACTAGGTTTCCATAATCAGGGTTAAGAAGCAGAGAATTATTGAACTTCCAATAACCCCTTCCTCTTTCTTGATTAATAGAGTTGGAAAAACTTAGAGAAATAGTAGAGTGATCTGATTTATAGCCTGGCAAAATATCTGTATCAAAGGTAATGTCACATATATCTTGTGAAACAATGAAAAAATCAAGTCTGGCCTGCTGCCTAGGGTTTTTTTTCCACCAGGTATATTTCTTATCATTTCTATTTAATTCTCTCCATATATCATATAGATTATAATATTCAAGACAGTTCAATACCTCATCTCTAGCTTTTGGGTTATTTATGTGTTTATAATTTTCAAGGTCTATTGTTGGGTCCAGTACTAAATTCCAATCCCCTACAATAACAATGGAGTCATTATCAAAATCATAAATATTTTTAAAAAGGTTTACATAAAAAGTGGGGTCATCAGTATTGGGTCCATAAAGGTTTGTAAGTGTTATTCTTTTATCTTCTACTGTTATGTCTGCTATTATATAATTACCGTTTTCATCTATAATTGTTCTATGAATAGTAAAGTCTATATCATTATTAAAAAGTATTGCTACACCTCTTGCATTGGATCTAAAAGGGGCAATTAAACATTGCAAACCCCATTCATTTTTCATAATATCAACTTTTTCAGGAGCAATATGGATGTCCTGTAGGCAGATGATTGAATATTTTTTTCTTGCCATATTCATAACTTCTTTTCTCTTATTTTTGTCAGCCAAACCTCTACAATTTGTTGAGATCATTTTAATTTTCTTAACAGCCTTATTCATTTCAATATGAGATAATATTGTGTCAACATAGAAGTCCCAGGAGCAATATGCATGTAGTTGATAAGAGGCATGATGGATTGAAGGCAAATGGGGTGTTTAAAAGTATGAACATTGATTGAGGTAAATACAAAAATAACGAAAGTAGCAAATGGGAGCATTTTTGCTATAGAAAGAAAGAATTAGAATTAAAATTAAATATAAAAAATAAAATAAAATAAAAATAAAAAGTTTGAGCAAAGCGAAGAGAAAAAAGGGGTGAAAAAGAAAATAAAAGGGAAGAAAAGGTGGGGTTATCTTCTTTCTCCCCAAAACCAGTCATATAAATTGAAAAAGGAAAATACAGAACAATACTGTTATTGACATTTAAGGAGGAGGTAAAAAACCCAGTCAAATAATCAAGAGAGAACAAAACACATGATCGTAGCTGTAAACAGGTAAATAAGAACGTCTCTTTGATAGGCTGTGATGATAAACGCATGTGGTTCTAGAGTCTGAGAACAGCGTGCACAAGTAGCCTTCTGGTAACAGAACTATCCAGATACTCTAGAGAGCAGACATATTCATAATTTATCTATAAATGGATACTCACTCACGAGAGAGAAACCACAAACACTATCTTCCAACACATTAGAGTCAACAATGAACATCCGGTCTAGTTCCGACGTGAATGAAAATGTTCTATAAATAGTATAGCACGTGGTGATGTTTGTTTGCAAATGTCTAAAAATAGAAACGCACATGGCAATGTTTGTAAATTACTTTTCGGTCTTGTCTCAGGTTGAGATGTATCAGTAGACATATATGAATGTTACGTAGAGATTATTTATACCGATCAGGTGAACAAAAAAGGAAACTAATAGACACACAAAAGGAAGTTGAGGCGATTTTGTTATTAGTAGCAAGCACTAGATCTAGTTGATGTCTTCATTTATTCCAACACTTTTCCAGTGATCTTGAGGGTTTTTCCGAACCTGAAGTGTGAGGTCTACACCCTTCTCCACGATCCTGGTCTGTACCTTTTTGGTGTTCCTGAGGTGGAAGGCACGGTTTGCGAGTCTACCCCTCTGCTTCTTTAGGGGGACCGGGAGATCAGTGCGGATGCTGAGTTTATTAACCTTTAGAGAGGCCCAGCCCTTGAAGGAAGCATTAAAGACCGTCTGTCTGTCTCCTGTTTTAACAAATTTCATGAGAATGGGTTTCGGCATATCTGCTCTAAAGTTCGTTGGGTCGGTACTAGTGCGGGGTAAGCGATGCACATTAGCGAATAGTATTTTCTCTGCGTCTTTAACCCCGAGTAGAGAACACACATCCCTCGCGGCCCTCTCCGGGTCTTTTTCGTCGGGTACACCATACAGTAACAAGTTATTTTTTCTGGAGTACAACTCTAGAGTGAGAAACTTCAGTTCAAATGTCCTCTTCATTTCGGCCATATCCTGCTTTAATTTGTCAATGTCGTTTGCGTTAGATTGAATCTGTTCAGCGTTGAACGACACAGACTCAATAATTTCGTTAGTCTTGGTATTGAGCTCTTTAATTTCAGCATTGGTTTCATTAATCCTACTCACAATTGTGTGTGTGTGCTCCGCGAGGGCCTCGTGAATGAGAGTCCTCAGCTCGGCCCTGTCCATGTCGGTGGGTAGGCTAATGGCGGACGGCGTGGCCGGCGTGTTTGCTGAGTCGGACGGCTTCTCGGAGCTTGTACGAGCCCTCGTCTGTATATATTCGTCCATAATAGAAGCTGCTGCGTGATGAGAGGAGTCAGCGCTGTGTTTAGATTTATTTCCTTTCTTTGAAGACATATTTTATAACAATTTGACTTGGTTTGGAGAGAGAGCGATAGGCCTAACGTCCGCTCATGAAGGCAGCGCCACCGGAAGATGGATAATTCACACTTAACTGTAAAAGGAAGTTACTTCCATTTTCAGTTATGCTTACATGTTTTAGATAGGAAAGAAGACGAAGAAACATGCCGTAACTGTATATAGTTATTTTATGATTATTATATGGAATGTTTGGTACGACAATAGGCTCTAATTCTGTTGATAATTATGGACTTCGTTCAACCATCAACAACCGAAGATCGAATCAAGCTTTGTTGTTTATATTTTATGTAATGTGACTCTATTTTGTATTGTATTTTGTACTGCTATAGTATAATTATTGTGATGTTGAATTCAAAATATAAAGTTGAATAACACTGACTTGTTTGTTGCGATTTGCTGGTTACTAGAACATAATATTATGTTACAGAGAATATTACAAAATCAACTCAAACACCGTTTTATATATATATCATTCCACCATCCAAGGCAGATATTTCATTATCGTCCGTTTAACATAGTATTAAATAATGTAATAAGTGTTATTGTGTTATTTTGTTTGCGTTAAGGATTTCTGAAGGCAAACAGAGAACAGTATGACAGGGAACAGTATGACAGAGATCAGTATAACAAGGATCAACATAACATGAATCAGTATACAGGGATCAACATACATGAGATCAATATAACAGGGATCAACATAACAGAGATCAATATAACAGGGATCAGTATAACAGGGATCAGTATAACAGGGATAAATATAACAGGGGTTAATATAACATGTATCATAATAACAGGGATCAATATAACAGGTATCAATATAACAGGGATCAACATAACAGAAATCAATATAACAGGGATCAGTATACAGGGATCAACATAACAGAGATCAATATAACAGGGATCAGTATAACAGGGATCAGTATAACAGGGATCAGTATGACAGGAATCAGTATGACAGGGATCAATATAACAGGGATCAGTATAACAGGGATCAGTATGACAGGGATTAGTATGACAGGGATCAGTATAACAGGGATCATTATAACAGGGATCAGTATAACAGGGATCAATAAAACAGGGGTCAATATAACAGGTATCATAATAACAGGTATCAATATAACAGGGATCAGTATGACAGGGATCAGCATAACAGGGATCAATATAACAGGGGTCAATATAACAGGTATCATAATAACAGGGATCAATATAACAGGTATCAATATAACAGGGAACAGTATGACAGGGATCAGTATAACAGGGATCAATATAACAGGGATCAGTATAACAGGGATCAATATAACAGGATCAATATAACATGTAAAAATATAACAAGGATCAGTATGACATGTATCAGTGTAACAGGTATCAATATAACATGGATCAACATAACAGAAATCAATATAACAGGGATCAGTATAACAGAGATCAATATAACAGGGATCAGTATAACAGGGATCAGTATAACAGGGATCAATACGACAGGGATCAATATAACAGGGATAAGTATAACAGGGATCAGTATAACAGGGATCAGTATAACAGGGATCATTATTGCAGGGATCAGTATAACAGGGATCAATATATCAGGGGTCAATATGACAGGGATCAGTATAACAGGGATCAATATGACAGGGATCAGTATAACAGGGATCAATATGAATGACAGGGATCAGTATAACAGGGATCAGTATAACAGGGATCAATATGACAGGAATCAGTATAACAGGGATCAGTATAACAGGGATCAATATAACAGGGGTCAATATAACAGGTATCATAATAACAGGTATCAATATAACAGGGATCAGTATGACAGGGATAAGTATAACAGGGATCAATATAACAGGGGTCAATATAACAGGTATCATAATAATAGGGATCAATATAACAGGTATCAATATAACAGGGATCAGTATGACAGGGAGCAGTATAACAGGGATCAATATAACAGGGATCAGTATAACAGGGATCAATATAACAGGATCAATATAACATGTAAAAATATAACAAGGATCAGTATGACATGTATCAGTGTAACAGGTATCAATATAACATGGATCAACATAACAGAAATCAATATAACAGGGATCAGTATACAGGGATCAACATAACAGAGATCAATATAACAGGGATCAGTATAACAGGGATCAGTATAACAGGGATCCATATAACAGGGGTCAATATAACAGGTATCATAATAACAGGGATCAGTATGACAGGGATCAGTATAACAGGGATCAGTATAACAGGGATCAGTATAACAGAGGTCAATATAACAGGGATCAATATAACAGGGATCAGTATAACAGAGGTCAATATAACAGGTATCAGTATGACAGGGATCAGTATAACAGGGATCAATATAACAGGGATCAATATAACAGGGATCAGTATAACATGTAAAAATATAACAAGGATCAGTATGACATGTATCAGTGTAACAGGGATCAATTTAACAGGGATCAATGTAACAGGTACCAATATAATAGGGTTCAGTATGACAGGGATCAGTATAACAGGGATCAATATAACAGGGATCAGTATAACAGGTACAGTATAACAGGGATCAGTATAACAAGGATTAATATAACAGGGATCAGTATAGCAGGGATCAGTATGACAGGGATCAATACGTCAGGGATCAATATAACAGGGATCAGTATAACAGGGATCAGAATGACAGGGATCAGTATAACAGGGATCAGTATAACAGGGATCAATATAACAGGGATCAATATAACAGGTACCGTATAACAGGGATCAGTATAACAGGGATTAATATAACAGGGATCACTATAGCAGGGATCAGTATGACAGGGATCAATACGACAGGGATCAATATAACAGGGATCAGTATAACAGGGATCAGAATGACAGGGATCAGTATAACAGGGATCAGTATAACAGGGATCAATATAACAGGGATCAATATAACAGGGATCAGTATGACAGGGATCAGTATAACAGGGATCAATACGACAGGGATCAATATAACAGGGATAAGTATAACAGGGATCAGTATAACAGGGATCAGTATAACAGGGATCATTATTGCAGGGATCAGTATAACAGGGATCAATATATCAGGGGTCAATATGACAGGGATCAGTATAACAGGGATCAATATGACAGGGATCAGTATAACAGGGATCAATATGAATGACAGGGATCAGTATAACAGGGATCAGTATAACAGGGATCAATATGACAGGAATCAGTATAACAGGGATCAGTATAACAGGGATCAATATAACAGGGGTCAATATAACAGGTATCATAATAACAGGTATCAATATAACAGGGATCAGTATGACAGGGATCAGTATAACAGGGATCAATATAACAGGGGTCAATATAACAGGTATCATAATAATAGGGATCAATATAACAGGTATCAATATAACAGGGATCAGTATGACAGGGAGCAGTATAACAGGGATCAATATAACAGGGATCAGTATAACAGGGATCAATATAACAGGATCAATATAACATGTAAAAATATAACAAGGATCAGTATGACATGTATCAGTGTAACAGGTATCAATATAACATGGATCAACATAACAGAAATCAATATAACAGGGATCAGTATACAGGGATCAACATAACAGAGATCAATATAACAGGGATCAGTATAACAGGGATCAGTATAACAGGGATCCATATAACAGGGGTCAATATAACAGGTATCATAATAACAGGGATCAGTATGACAGGGATCAGTATAACAGGGATCAGTATAACAGGGATCAGTATAACAGAGGTCAATATAACAGGGATCAATATAACAGGGATCAGTATAACAGAGGTCAATATAACAGGTATCAGTATGACAGGGATCAGTATAACAGGGATCAATATAACAGGGATCAATATAACAGGGATCAGTATAACATGTAAAAATATAACAAGGATCAGTATGACATGTATCAGTGTAACAGGGATCAATTTAACAGGGATCAATGTAACAGGTACCAATATAATAGGGTTCAGTATGACAGGGATCAGTATAACAGGGATCAATATAACAGGGATCAGTATAACAGGTACAGTATAACAGGGATCAGTATAACAAGGATTAATATAACAGGGATCAGTATAGCAGGGATCAGTATGACAGGGATCAATACGTCAGGGATCAATATAACAGGGATCAGTATAACAGGGATCAGAATGACAGGGATCAGTATAACAGGGATCAGTATAACAGGGATCAATATAACAGGGATCAATATAACAGGTACCGTATAACAGGGATCAGTATAACAGGGATTAATATAACAGGGATCACTATAGCAGGGATCAGTATGACAGGGATCAATACGACAGGGATCAATATAACAGGGATCAGTATAACAGGGATCAGAATGACAGGGATCAGTATAACAGGGATCAGTATAACAGGGATCAATATAACAGGGATCAATATAACAGGGATCAGTATGACAGGGATCAGTATGACAGGGATCAATACGACAGGGATCAATATAACAGGGATCAGTATGACAGGGATCAGAATGACAGGGATCAGTATAACAGGGATCAGTATGACAGGGATCAATATAACAGGGATCAGTATGACAGTATCAATAATGATTACAATTCCTTGTACAATACTCCCGTTATGCAAGGATCTTTTTTTCCTACACAAAGACCGAAACACACTTCAATATCAATAGTATACACTTTTAAAATAATTATAAACTTTGTGTATCTCTTCAAATATACATTACAATTACACATACAATCTTTTATTCGTAAATTAAGGCTTTCGGGGTGTATCCAATTGATGTATGAGTAATTATAACAAAGTAATTTCGAGTAATAGGATACTGAGTAACCAGTATATTAATAGGCCATAGAAAAACTGAAGTACATTTTCCTATTAAAGAAACTATGAAATATAAATTGATACAGTGATATACAGTTATAATAATTATTAACAATTTTCGTTTTTTTTTAAAATCAAAAATTAAAATGGATACTGATCAATCATTAATCGTCTTTAATAAATCATTAATCCATCCCTTAAACATAGAGCCGTTGGTACTATAGTTCATTAAGCTGTAAATAATACATCATATATGGGTTGAAAATTCAAATTTTCCAGAAAAGTCCGAAGATCGATATATCTACAGTTAGCAACCTTATTTGCCAAGGTGTCTGCCCAAATTTCAGGTTTTAAAGGTTTAAAAGTTCTTGAAAAGCAAAAACGAAATAGCCCCCAAGAGTGCTGTCCTTATTGGGGGCTACTGAGTAATCAAATCTAAAATGTATTATCTCCATCTTAAGTGTATAAAATATTTACACTTTTAGTGCCTTTAGCGTTTGAGAATAAGACACATTTTGGTTTTAAGGATTATTATACGAAATGCATAATATGTATTAATCTTGTGTTTGTGTTTGTATGTATGTTTGTCTCTCTGTCTCTCTCTCTGTCTCTCTGTCTCTGTCTCTCTCTCTCTCTCTCTTTCATACTGATGGATTTGTCAAGCATAACACATGACTTACTTTTAACTCTCACCTGCTTGTAATGATAAAAACATGGCTAGTTTTAAGCTTCTATTAATCTAAATCAAGAGAGACTGGACATAACGGAGACTGGCCAGTCAGAGTATTAATCTTCTGATCTATAGTATTATACACATGCATCAGTAAGGTTGTTACTAACTGGTATATGTTCAAGAATCACTTCAGTTGGGATTATCACCGCAACACAATATTGCCATGTTATCATGTAATACTAGTTCAACCTGCAATCTCATATATATTAAACATACCTTATTGGGTATGAATATGCATCTGATTGGAGAGCAAACATTTTGCAAAAAATTGCAGTTATTATCATTATTTTACAAGTTTCATTTCAATAAAACAAAATACTGGCTCATGTTTGTGATTGTCGTCTCGGGGCACAGAATGCATGTATGTACATTTAGTCTACTAACCTATCAATGAAATACACAACTTTAAAAGAGCATAAAAAAATAATTGTATATAATTTTCTCTCCATTTTTTACGCCGTAACAGGGTTTGATCCATGTCACTGTTTTACTTAATTTCGTGATACAAATGAAATACACTTCACAGCGGTATTGAACCCCAAATTGACATCACATTACCTGCTTTACTTCAATGCTTATTCTTCTTTCGGAAAAGGGACACATTTGACCGTGCTGTAATCAATGATAAAGACATTTAAACCGATCAAAGTACCATTTTATTTATTCCGTGGACGTTTTTTTTTCTTTGAGTATTTTCAATAATAAATAGGTTATTTAGATATGAATTGCTGAAATAGCCTTCATCGTTTGTTGAGTTACTTGTCAAAACGAAGTGATTGATGTATCTATCGGTGACAATAACCATAGGCGACATTATCGTTTAAGATGTATAAAAGGAAATCATAACAACTATTGCTGAAAAGTAAAAGCCATAAAAAAAGCAGTTTAGAATTGTTTCCCATTGACTTCACTAAAGAGTCAATAATTACTAGCTAGAAAACCATTTCTCTTGAGAGTAAATGATCCACTATCGATGTTACAAATGTGTACAGGGAATATGACAGTTTTGTTAAATTGATTATGAATGATATTATAAGTCTAGGGAATCGGTTAATGTGGCTGATAGGATTGCGTTGGGGATCACCGTGTAGTCACACTATGTCGGTTTTACCACGACAAATGCAATCATATCTGTAAATGTCACTTTGACCAAAGTGCCGTTACAGAGCTTGGACTACAAATCCATTAGGACTTCGTCACCTATTTAACTGCTATAAAACAGTATTCTCTATACAGAAGGTAGGGTTGTACTTTAGGATAGGGGTGTAAAAATACATCGAACTATCGATTCAGCGCAATAGTTGGCTTGGCAATAGTACTATATCGATGGTATATACTAAAACACTATCGCTATCGCAATAGTAACGCTAACTATCAATACTATCGAAACTATTAAATTTCCCTTAATTATGAATGATTTACACAAGCCTCACTGCATTTAATTCACGATTTTTCATTTTAGAATATCAAAAGGGAAAAACTAGAGATAGGAAATAGAAAAATCACAAATGGCCTTTGATTT
Source organism: Gibbula magus (assembly GCA_936450465.1). Lineage (NCBI taxonomy): Eukaryota > Metazoa > Mollusca > Gastropoda > Trochida > Trochidae > Gibbula > Gibbula magus. Next base: position 63,118,625 of record OW388292.1, on the reverse strand, counting down.
ATCATGTCTTTGCTGATTTTGGTTCTATAGTCCTTACATAATTAAACATTTCTACTTAAACCTATAAAAATCTAGCTGATTATTGCGTATTTGTACAAAAGAACTCTCGCTATAGTTATTGCAATAGTGAGTTACAATAGTCAATCGGTATCGCAATAGTAAGTGGCAATAATGTAACTCGGATATTTTCAACATTGTACGGATTGAAGATTTTATCGTAGAATTAACATGATTATGTACATTAAAAGATAAATAACAGATTATGGAAAATTTTCCATTTTCTGATTTTGCCTATGTTACAATCTAAAAATGGTTTTGTTATGTGATATTATGATAACGTAATATTAAATCATATATTGAAAACTTATTATGTAAATATTAAACTCAATTCCTCACCTCTATAACATAATGAATGATATCTATATAATCTCTCTCCTCTAAATAACATTTGGAAAAGTGTCTTATCCCTTGCATAATCAATATATGTAGTGCATAATCATGTAATATTGTAATGACAGTCCCATTTGTTTTTCAAAACTATATTTGTTAAAATGGAGTCATAACTACTCAAAAACAAATAACATGCTGCATATGATTATGCCTAATAAATACCTCACCTCTAGAACATATAGATAACTAGACATTTATTCTTCTCGAAACAACATTGAGAAAAGTGTATTATTTATTATGTGATCAATAGATTTAATACACAACCAATAGGTGTATTCATAATCCGAATCATAATTCGTCGATCATAAACAAATAACATGTTTATGCATATGATGTGACTCTTCAAAGATTTCATGACATGATAAATTTGCCAGGCCAAGCATCTCTGCAGTTATTGTATAACAATTTACAATCTATTATTCTTGACTGCCCATGCCAAATGGCTGCCAGACGGTCTCAAGAGTGATATTCAAACAGACGAATCTGAATAGAACCTGATTGTATATTCAATATCAACTCAGTGGGAATGTGGTATTAGATTAGTTGTCACGTCTATCGGGGATATAATTATTTCATACTTGTTAAATAATATATTAACCAAATGTGTATCCTTAGAAGCGATTATAATGATTAAATTATTCACTATCCGAGGTCATTGGGATATGTGGTCATGATGTCATTGTACACTACAGGTGCTTGCAATTGAACAATCCCTCATGAACAGGAAATCGGAGATCTATTGTAGATTTATTTTAAAGAGTCGCGTATATTGCCTATTTAAAATCCTTAATTAAGGACTATTTCCAGGCAGTTTACAACCATATATCGCCTACATAGTCACCTTCACCTTTGTGTGTTGCAATTACTCCGCAAAACTAAATCAAATCTCTTGCCCGATGTGTGTCAAAGGCCTTTATTTTAATGATGAAATTATAAGATAAAGAGATCATTAACCTTTAATGATATGATACTGTAGCAGCGCACTATACCCGAACTTCATTGTGTACTTTGCTACGTTAGCACAGAAAAGTTAAAGAAATGCAGCAAGGCTTAAATCAGCTGGTGAGGGAGACTAGAGAGTTCTGGTTTGCAGGGAATATCTTGTTGGTCCAGGAACTATGATATAGGATTTATGACTTTGACAGTCGCTATACATCCATTCGACCATTACTTTGTATCACACTATCACTGCCACACATTTCATCCATTTGCCGGCAAAGTTTCACTATTGTGGTAATTAGGTAAGGCTTAAACCACAAAAGCAGCTAAAGGAATATTTTTTCTGGAATGATGTCAGCTTATTCGTTTCTCATCACAGGAAAACGTATGCAGCTCTGTTAAATAAATGAATATAAGGACATGATCAATTTTTTTTTCTAGATATTTCCCCCCAAGAAAAACATGTTCCAAGCCAATAGATTAGATGTGAAAATGTGATGTTTTAATATTTCTTGTAAAAGAAACACATTTGTTTTCCGATAAGGCACTAAAGGATAATTAATTATTTAGATTACGATTATGATGAAACTAAAGTTTTATAAAATATATAAGCTCATAAGGATAATGGTTACTTTTTGTCTATTTAGTTGATTGAAAATCAATGGTAGCGAGGAGACAATTGTAAATTGATACATTACAAAAGGCTCGATTTACGAATAACGTATATTAAGTGACTTTATTGACACCAATTTGAAAATCACATAAAGGTAAAGATATGGGCAATTGAAACGTAATTCGAAAATATAAAGAGAGCTACTGGTAATGTTAAAGCTTATACTGGCTACACAGTTTAACTACTGGGATAAAACGGTTCTTACAATTGAATAGAGGCTGTATTAGTATTTGATCATTCTTGATGAACACAAGAACATTTTACAGCATGTGTTGTCTCCTGTGCTTTAAACTGACTCTTGTAGCATTCTTATTAACTGGTACCAGCAAATTTGTGATAACCGATGTGACTGAACATAGGACATGCTCAGATACAGTTTTCAGGTCTTGGAAATTGGTAGAAGATGGTCGTCACGTCATTCCTACTACGGATTTATTAGTATGCGTGATTGAGAACCGGGAATGTGAAGTTATATTGCTTTGTCACAACCAGTGTCTGTGTGGAAAGGAAGGTGTCGGTGAGCGTCCCGGACACTTCATTGAAACATCTCAAGATGGTTGCAGACTGTACATTAGGATTGAACACATGTTTAAAGAGACACATAACAAAGCAAGAAAGACCCATAAGGCAATATCACTGAGACGGTTCTTGTTTCATCTCCAGACGACTTCATGCCAACAGGACAGGAAGTATCAACTTCACGTGAAGTTCAACCAAAATCTGAAACTGTCACTAAATGTATTGAATGTACTTCCCTCTATAGGCCTGAAGTAAAAAAGAACATAAAATATGAAAAAAGGTTGAAATCGTGTGTTCAAAATTGTCGTAAAACATGTAATCGTTGTGGTAAAAAATTCATGAGCATAAGACGTAAAACCCGAGGACCTCTTATTGTTGTAAACGCTGGTTTCCGTGGTGTATATGTGTATGATGCAAGTGTAAAACGATGGGTTATGTTAGGGTTGAAGTTTACACTCAAACAAAAAGTGGTATTTCATTTAGAAACTTGCCAAGCTTTCTATGCAGGTCGTTTTACAATGTTTTCATTGTCTATCAATGGCAAGAATAAAGTAACTATATGGAAGACGAAACATGGAATTAAAGCGTTTATTCTCCACAAGAATACTAAGAAGCTGTATCATACTGCTCTACTAATTGATGACGTCTGGTCAAGTTCCTTGTGTGGTAACAACAGACGAAGAGTGTTCAAAAATAAGAAACATTATTTATTTATTGGCATATCAGAGATCACTTCATACTTCTATTTTGATAAACGAATCTCTCAGCTATTATTTTGGTTCTCTCACAAAGACCGTAAAATGTACTCAAAATCAATGCGCAATACACGTAGGGCAGAATCTACCATACTAGATGTGATTGGGAATCAAACACTTGTGATACTTTATCGTGATAGACATGATAAGAGCTTCCTGGAGTTTGTTTCTATTAGCTCCAAAACTGTAAGGATGAAATATTATCTACCCAATCGAAGCCGACATATAAAAACAATGTATATGGATGGTAGATATTATTTTGGGACGAAAGAAGGCGTTATAACCATTTTCAATACTCATTTGGAATACAATGTGGGACCTCAGCTTCGTTTTCCAATTATAAGAAATGGTTCTGCTAATCAATATGAATTCAATCCATGTTCCTAAATAATCTAAGGCTAAGAACTTGCCCAATGTTTTTTGGTTTTTTTTTTGGGGGGGGGGGGGGGGGGGGGGGGGGTACCTTTAGGAAACAAAGCACTACAAAACCATACAATGTTCATGCTTTTTATACTAAATAATGTATTTAATAATCAATTTATGATTGTACTGACTTAAATGCATTGGGCTGTATCTTTGTAACTTTGTATTTAGCCGTCGACAGTTGTGCGAGTGGTAACTAAATTTGCACTGCGACTAACGGATTAGAGCAGGTAATGAATTTCAAATGTATATTTCATTCTATTATATACCATTGTAAACTAAAGATACTAAAACAATCATATGGTTTCCGTCGTCGATTTTCGTATTGCACAGTTAATTCCATATCTTCTTCTCTTCCGCGTCTGCCGGTTCAACATTCCCTGATGGTCGGCACTTCTCGCCACTTCTCGGCACTTCTCGGAGCTTCTCGTCCACGAAATTGTTTTTTTCAAAATCAAACTTTGAACTTTGATTTGAATATCACTGGAAACATTTCAAGTAATTAACGTATCAGTTTGTATTTAGATAAAATAATTGCAACAACAATATGAAAACCGTCATGCACGTACTCATTGATAAGGCAGAAAAGTCAGTCAGATCTTTGTATCAAAGCATGGTACGTTATCCAAGTAAATATAAGCGTTTGTATTGAACTCGAGTTGTCTTGGAAACGAAGAAACAAATCGCTCTCCTTAATGATCATCATCAATTCTTAAACATTATTTCTTCAACAGTGTTTATAGACAGAATGATGTTTTTGTATACATTGGTATATGTTGTTCTGATGATATTTCACAATTAACTGTAAAAGGAAGTTACTTCCATTTTCAGTTATGCTTACATGTTTTAGATAGGCAAGAAGACGAAGAAACATGCCGTAACTGTATATAGTTATATTATGAATATTATATGGAATGTTTGGTACGACAATAGGCTCTGCCTAAGGATCTAATTCTGTTGATTATTATGGACTTCGTTCAATCATGAACAACTGAAGATCGAATCATCAAGCTTTGTCGTTTGTATTTTATGTAATTTGACTCAATTTTATTGTATTGTATTTCGTACTGCTATAGTATAATTGTGATGTTTAATTTAAAATATAAAGTTGAATAACACTGACTTGTTTCTTGTGATTTGCTGGTTACAAGAACATATGTTATCACAGAATATTACAAAATCAACTCAAACGCCGTTTTATATATAAATCATTCCACCATTCAAGGCAAATAGTTAATTATCGTCCGTTTAACATAGTATTAATAAATAATTAATTATTATCAAGTTAATTATTAAGTGTTCAAGGTTATTTTGTTTGCGATACGGGTTTCTGAAGGCAAACAGAGAATAGTATGACAGGGATCAATGTAACAGGGATTAGTATAACAGGGAACAGTATGACAGGGATCAATATAACAGGTATCAGTATGACAGGGATCAATATAACAGGAATCAATATAACATGGATCAGTATAACAGGGATCAATATAACAGGGATCAGTATAACAGGGACCAGTATAACAGGGATCAGTATAACAGGGATCAGTATAACAGGGATCAGTATGACAGGGATCAATATAACAGGGATCAATATAACAGGAATCAATATAACAGGGATCAGTATAACAGGGATCAGTATAACAGGGATCAGTATAACAGGGATCAATATAACAGGAATCAATATAACATGGATCAGTATAACAGGGATCAATATGACAGGGATCAGTATAACAGGGATCAGTATAACAGGGACCAGTATAACAGGGATCAGTATAACAGGGATCAGTATAACAGGGATCAGTATGACAGGGATCAGTATAACAGGGATCAGTATAACAGGGATCAATATAACAAGGATCAGTATAACAGGGATCAGTATAACAGGGATCAGTATAACAGGTATCAGGATGACAGGGATCTGTATAACAGGGTTCAATATAACAGGAATCAATATAACAGGGATCAGTATAACAGGGATCAATATAACAGGGATCAGTATAACAGGGATCAGTATAACAGGGATCAATATGACAGGGATCAATATAACAGGGATCAGTATGACAGGAATCAATATAACAGGGATCAGTATAACAGGGATAAATACAACAGGGATCAATATAACAGGGATTAGTATAACAGGGATCAGTATGACAGGGATCAATATAACAGGGATCAATATAACAGGGATCAATATAACAGGGATCAGTATAACAGGGATCAGTATGACAGGGATCAATATAACAGGGATTAGTATAACAGGTATCAGTATGACAGGGATCAGTATAACAGGGATCAATATAACAGGAATCAATATAACAGGGATCAGTATGACAGGAATCAATATAACAGGGATCAATATAACAGGGACCAGTATGACAGGGATCAGTATAACAGGGATCAATAAAACAGGGATCAGTATAACAGGGATCAATATAACAGGTATCAATATAACAGGTATCAATATAACAGGGATCAGTATAACAGGGATCAGTATGACAGGGATCAATATAACAGGTATCAATATAACAGGTATCAATATAACAGGGATCAGTATAACAGGGATCAATATAACAGGTATCAATATAACAGGTATCAATAAAACAGGGATCAGTATAACAGGGATCAATATAACAGTTATCAATATAACAGGTATCAATATAACAGGGATCAGTATAACAGGGATCAGTATGACAGGTATCAATATAACATGTATCAATATAACAGGGATCAGTATAACAGGGATCAATATAACAGGTATCAATATAACAGGTATCAATATAACAGGGATCAGTATAACAGGGATCAGTATGACAGGGATCAGTATAACAGGGATCAATATAACAGGTATCAATATAACAGGTATCAATATAACAGGTATCAATATAACAGGTATCAATATAACAGGGATCAGTATAACAGGGATCAGTATAACAGGGATCAGTATGACAGGGATCAGTATAACAGGGATCAATATAACAGGTATCAATATAACAGGTATCAATATAACAGGGATCAGTATAACAGGGATCAGTATGACAGGGATCAGTATAACAGGGATCAATATAACAGGTATCAATATAACAGGTATCAATATAACAGGGATCAGTATAACAGGGATCAGTATAACAGGGATCAATATAACAGGTATCAATATAACAGGTATCAATATAACAGGGATCAGTATAACAGGAATCAGTATGACAGGGATCAGTATAACAGGGATCAATATAACAGGTATCAATATAACAGGTATCAATATAACAGGGATCAGTATAACAGGGATCAGTATGACAGGGATCAGTATAACAGGGATCAGTATAACAGAGATCAGTATAACAGGGATCAGTATGACAGGGATCAGTATAACAGGGATCAATATAACAGGTATCAATATAACAGGTATCAATATAACAGGGATCAGTATAACAGGGATCAGTATAACAGGGATCAATATATGAGGTATCAATATAACAGGTATCAATATAACAGGGATCAGTATAACAGGGATCAGTATGACAGGGATCAGTATAACAGGGATCAATATAACAGGTATCAATATAACAGGTATCAATATAACAGGTATCAATATAACAGGTATCAATATAACAGGGATCAATAAAACAGGGATCAGTATAACAGGGATCAATATAACAGGTATCAATATAACAGGTATCAATATAACAGGGATCAGTATAACAGGGATCAGTATGACAGGGATCAGTATAACAGGGATCAGTATAACAGGGATCAATATAACAGGGATCAGTATAACAGGGATCACTATAACAGGGATTAATATAACAGGTATCAGGATGACAGGGATCTGTATAACAGGGTTCAATATAACAGGAATCAATATAACAGGGATCAGTATAACAGGGATCAATATAATAGGGATCAGTATAACAGGGATCAGTATGACAGGGATCAATATAACAGGGATCAGTATGACAGGAATCAATATAACAGGGATCAGTATAACAGGGATAAATACAACAGGGATCAATATAACAGGGATTAGTATAACAGGGATCAGTATGACAGGGATCAATATAACAGGGATCAATATAACAGGGATCAATATAACAGGGATCAGTATAACAGGGATCAGTATGACAGGGATCAATATAACAGGGATTAGTATAACAGGTATCAGTATGACAGGGATCAGTATAACAGGGATCAATATAACAGGAATCAATATAACAGGGATCAGTATGACAGGAATCAATATAACAGGGATCAATATAACAGGGACCAGTATGACAGGGATCAGTATAACAGGGATCAATAAAACAGGGATCAGTATAACAGGGATCAATATAACAGGGATCAGTATAACAGGGATCAGTATGACAGGGATCAATATAACAGGTATCAATATAACAGGTATCAATATAACAGGGATCAGTATAACAGGGATCAATATAACAGGTATCAATATAACAGGTATCAATAAAACAGGGATCAGTATAACAGGGATCAATATAACAGGTATCAATATACCAGGTATCAATATAACAGGGATCAGTATAACAGGGATCAGTATGACAGGTATCAATATAACAGGTATCAATATAACAGGGATCAGTATAACAGGGATCAATATAACAGGTATCAATATAACAGGTATCAATATAACAGGGATCAGTATAACAGGGATCAGTATGACAGGGATCAGTATAACAGGGATCAATATAACAGGTATCAATATAACAGGTATCAATATAACAGGGATCAGTATAACAGGGATCAGTATGACAGGGATCAGTATAACAGGGATCAAGATAACAGGTATCAATATAACAGGTATCAATATAACAGGTATCAATATAACAGGTATCAATATAACAGGGATCAGTATAACAGGGATCAGTATAACAGGGATCAGTATGACAGGGATCAGTATAACAGGGATCAATATAACAGGAATCAATATAACAGGTATCAATATAACAGGGATCAGTATAACAGGGATCAGTATGACAGGGATCAGTATAACAGGGATCAATATAACAGGTATCAATATAACAGGTATCAATATAACAGGGATCAGTATAACAGGGATCAGTATGACAGGGATCAGTATAACAGGGATCAGTATAACAGGGATCAGTATAACAGGGATCAGTATGACAGGGATCAGTATAACAGGGATCAATATAACAGGTATCAATATAACAGGTATCAATATAACAGGGATCAGTATAACAGGGATCAGTATAACAGGGATCAATATAACAGGTATCAATATAACAGGTATCAATATAACAGGGATCAGTATAACAGGGATCAGTATGACAGGGATCAGTATAACAGGGATCAATATAACAGGTATCAATATAACAGGTATCAGTATAACAGGGATCAGTATGACAGGGATCAGTATAACAGGGATCAATATAACAGGTATCAATATAACAGGTATCAATATAACAGGTATCAATATAACAGGTATCAATATAACAGGGATCAGTATAACAGGGATCAGTATGACAGGGATCAGTATAACAGGGATCAGTATGACAGGTATCAATATAACAGGTATCAATATAACAGGGATCAATAAAACAGGGATCAGTATAACAGGGATCAATATAACAGGTATCAATATAACAGGTATCAATATAACAGGTATCAATATAACAGGTATCAATATAACAGGGATCAGTATAACAGGGATCAGTATGACAGGGATCAGTATAACAGGGATCAGTATGACAGGTATCAATATAACAGGTATCAATATAACAGGGATCAGTATAACAGGGATCAGTATAACAGGGATCAGTATGACAGGTATCAATATAACAGGGATCAGTATAACAGGGATCAGTATAACAGGGATCAGAATGACAGGGATCAGTATAACAGGTATCAATATAACAGGTATCAATATAACAGGGATCAGTATAACAGGGATCAGTATAACAGGGATCAGTATAACAGGGATCAGTATGACAGGTATCAATATAACAGGGATCAGTATAACAGGTATCAATATAACAGGGATCAGTATAACAGGGATCAGTATTACAGGGATCAGTATAACAGGTATCAATATAACAGGTATCAATATAACAGGTATCAATATAACAGGGATCAGTATAACAGGGATCAGTATAACAGGGATCAGTATAACAGGTATCAATATAACAGGTATCAATATAACAGGTATCAATATAACAGGTATCAATATAACAGGGATCAGTATAACAGGGATCAGTATAACAGGTATCAATATAACAGGGATCAGTATAACAGGTATCAATATAACAGGGATCAGTATAACAGGGATCAGTATAACAGGTATCAATATAACAGGGATCAATAAAACAGGGATCAGTATAACAGGGATCAATATAACAGGTATCAATATAACAGGTATCAATATAACAGGTATCAATATAACAGGTATCAATATAACAGGGATCAGTATAACAGGGATCAGTATGACAGGGATCAGTATAACAGGGATCAGTATGACAGGTATCAATATAACAGGTATCAATATAACAGGGATCAGTATAACAGGGATCAGTATAACAGGGATCAGTATAACAGGTATCAATATAACAGGGATCAATATAACAGGGATCAGAATGACAGGGATCAATATAACAGGGATCAGTATAACAGGGATCAGTATGACAGGGATCAATATAACAGGGATCAGTATAACAGGTATCAATATAACAGGGATCAGTATAACAGGGATCAGTATGACAGGGATCAGTATAACAGGGATCAGTATGACAGGTATCAATATAACAGGTATCAATATAACAGGGATCAGTATAACAGGGATCAGTATAACAGGGATCAGTATAACAGGTATCAATATAACAGGGATCAATATAACAGGGATCAGAATGACAGGGATCAATATAACAGGGATCAGTATAACAGGGATCAGTATGACAGGGATCAATATAACAGGGATCAGTATAACAGGTATCAATATAACAGGGATCAGTATAACAGGGATCAGAATGACAGGGATCAATATAACAGGTATCAATATAACAGGTATCAATATAACAGGTATCAATATAACAGGGATCAATAAAACAGGGATCAGTATAACAGGGATCAGTATGACAGGTATCAATATAACAGGGATCAGTATAACAGGGATCAGAATGACAGGGATCAGTATAACAGGGATCAGTATGACAGGTATCAGTATGACAGGGATCAGTATGACAGGTATCAATATAACAGGGATCAGTATGACAGGGATCAATATAACAGGGATCAATATAACAGGGATCAGTATAACAGGGATCAGTATGACAGGTATCAGTATCACACCGATCAATATAACAGGGATCAATATAACACTGGTCAGTATGCCAGACATTACAGACTTGGTGTAACAAATAAACAGGAATACTGCCAGTGGCATTGAGAAGTACAAAACATAGTATTTTGTGTTAATTAATAATGATTACAATTTCTTGTACAATACTCCCGTTATACTTTCCTATACAATAGCCGATACACACTTCAATATCAATAGTATACACCTTTAAAATAATTATAAACTTTGTGTATCTCTTCAAATATACATTACAATTACACCTACAATTTTTTATTCGTAAATTAAGGCTTTCGGGGTGTATCCCAAAACAAAGTTCACTTGTTTCGATTGATATATGCGTAATTGTAACAAAGTAAGTTTCAACAAATAAGATAAAGAGTAACCATTATTTTAATAGGCCATCTTCCTATTAAAGAAACTATAAAATATTAATTGATACAGTGATAATGATTATTGACAATTTAAAAAAAGAAATTACAAGATCAAAAATGACAAAGTAAGTTTCAACAAATAAGATAAAGAGTAACCATTATTTTAATAGGCCATCTTCCTATTAAAGAAACTATGAAATATTAATTGATACAGTGATAATGATTATTGACAATTTAAAAAAAGAAATTAAAAGATCAAAAATGAAAATGGATGCTGATTAATCATTATTCGTATTTTAATGTCCATCACTAAAACATAAAGCCGTTGGCATATATATGCCCGCAAAAGTTATGAATCTTTGTTACGACGTAGACAAATCATTTCTGTATCATATACTTAAAGATGATACTAATATTTCTACAGGAGCAAATATGGCAAGGATTTATATAACACCGGGGTCCAAAAATCCTAAACTCAGAAATTGATATTGTTTTATAAAATTGTCATTTATTTATCATTTATTGAAAAAACATTATTCCTATAATCACATTGACCAATATTTTCCATTACTGTCGAAATTATAGCAACATTATGTTTAATTAATATTTTATTGCAGAAACAATGAAATCTAAATTTTCAAATGTTGACCCCTTATCTCTTTTGTTGTACGCCATATCTGTCCCTTGTATATGCAGTGTAAAAATGACTTCACTAAATCTTGTCCAAAACTATTATCCATAATGTGTTCTGTTAAGAAATATTGCCAAATTGAATACATTGTATTTCCAAAAATGATGATTTTACGTAGGAAATCTTGCATAGTTAAACAAACTTTTGTTCAGCAGCTGTATATTGGTTTATATTATCAATAGAAGAAATAGTATGATTTATTTTCATTGTGGCAAAACGAAAGTAACACAGTAACAACTTCTTTGAAAAAGTTCCGACACGAAGATAAATAGTTCCAAAAAAGCATAATAAGTTCCTTAGATAATACACTAAATAAAGGTCAATTATTGACATATATTTAGCAAAGTAAATTTTATCAATTCGTATTAAGAAACTACAATCAACTTTAAATGATCATTCCATCTGTTATTTATAAAAAGTTGGGTAGCTGTGTTATATTGACGGCGCTTGAACGTGCAAAGCATGAATGTTGTGGAAAACATTTCCATTCCAGTCAGAAATTTGTAAACAATTATCTTTAAAAATTCTTAAACAAGATTTATTATAGCGAGACAGGAGCTGCAACAGAACTGACAAAGTAGTTCCGTCAACTTTCACACGATTTTCAAATGGTTCACATACATGTACGTATGAACGATGTTTGAGTTCCCGCGAAATAAACTTGTAAATTCTGATCACATGACCGTGCTCTCGACCAATCAAAATTCGGGAATATGTGTTAATTTAAAAGCTGAAAATTATCATGATATAAACATAATTTCAAATTCCCCAAAACATATGTGTAGAATGTACAGAAAACATTGATAAACATCACTTTCAAACAAAACACTTTGTCAATAAATTATCGAAATAATCCGTTTTCGTTTTTTTTGGCGTATTCTACTCACAAGATATACCTACATGTATATATCAACAAGAACCCCTTCATTAATGTTATTACAATTTACCGCACATCGTATTACAATTTACCGCACTTTTCATCTGAACAATTTACCGCACCCCCTATTACAATTTACCGCACTTATGTTTATTACATCTTACAGCGTTTTTATTACAATTTACCGCAGTATTACATCTTCCCACGTCGGACGGTCGGTTTTCAAGCCGGACGGGCAAATTTTGAAAGCAGCCTGTCCAATGGTCGGGTAGATATTTTGCACTCCAACAACATATTTTTCACAATAACAGACAGGGTAAAAATGACATGTCAGTCCAAATGATTAAGGTACGATCGACCAGATTACTACAATACAAAATCCAGCACATGCAACGCCTGAACATCTAAACTCATTGCACTGCTGTTTATGTACTGATATCAGAGCGATACTTACATGTACAATAAACAGTGAATTGAGTTTTTACGTGAAATGAAAGTCTGTCGCAAAATATAAACACTCACATTGTTTCAACATTCTAAACATAAATTCTAACTAACCCAAAGGCACTTTGTTGAATTCATGTTTTATAACCTTTAATTTACGAATAACTTAACAAATTTATGAACAATTTATCAAAACCAAAGTCACCGATAGGATCGTTTGAAAAACATATAGATAATGGCAATTTGATATAAATAGGCTACAAGGAATTGATGTACATGTATTGACACATGTTATTGTTTAAAACCACCCGCCGTTGTTTACATTGAAAATATGTTTAACAAAATAAATATCGGTTCCAAAATATTGTCAGCATGAATGGTTTTCAATGAAATTCCGAGGTTTGACAGCTTTATGTCATGTAAAAAAGTGGTGTCGATTTGACATCGATATGACGATAAAGTATATCAAATATTTATAAAATTTTGATATATCAGCATATTTTCAATTTAAAGGGACACTACGTGTTTTTCATGAAAATGTATTTAGATTTCATACATACAAAAATATGAAATGTCCTTATTTAAGTGCAAATCATCCAATTCGACTTACCTATGTATCCCCCAACTCCAATTAGAGCACAGTCAAATGCTTTCGTCCAATCATATGATTGTATTGTGGTCACGTGAAGTACAGTTATATCCCGATATATGTACGGTTGTCTGGTTGCGTTCGGGCATCATGCTCATAAAACTTGTTCACAGACTTCCAAAAAAACAACAAACAATGTCAACTGATTGTTTGATGTATGTTGATAATACACAATTAAACATAGCAAATGCTTGAGATTTGCTGCCCAGTCCCCGAGCCCGGAGACGTAGATTACCGCTTATCGGGGGAGGCCTTTGCACACGTCGTGACGACCTGTAAGGCGACCTAAGGTACTCACTGCAAGCTTGTCTGCCGATGCTCCACGCAAGCTTATGTCCGACCTGCCCGATGCTCACTTCTAAAGTCCGGGGACCCGAGTTCCGCCCGAGACGGACACCTACTGCAAATTGGGGGACATCAATGTTTGCGGCCGGTTATCACAGTTTCTGGAAGAGTGGTCGCAAAACACTTCGAACACCTGGGTCCTGTCCACACCCAGGGACGACCACATGCCACAGTGGAAGCTCAGTCTTCCTTCTTTTATCAGGGTACAGCAACATTAAGGCAATCAATTTCAAGTAGTATTTGCGGAGGTATTCCCTACAGATGCAACTAGCGACATGCTCACAGCAAGCAGAAGTTGGCTTAAGAAATTTAGGACACGAAATGGATACATGTACAAACCATAACCGAAAACATGACTATCCTAGAAGTATGCCCTGTCAAGTGCTGCTTGGATACAACTGGTTGTCGGACACCACAGTAACTCACAAGGGCGATACAACCGCCAGTCTTCTTTCTTCTGGTTATCAGAGAAACATGTTCACAGTAACAGTGAGGGTCAACGGTGAAATCGAAGAGATGAAACCTCTTGTTGTATTCAAAGGCTTAAGTGCAGACATAGAGCTCCAGGAAATCCGCGGAATCTCAGTAATGTATTAAACTAAGAGTTATCAGAAGATATCCCACCAGTCCCACTTCATTTGTAAAACACATCTTTGACAGTTAATCATATATCTACTACTTCAGTTAGTGGGTAATGCACATGCCGAGTTTCACGTGTAATGAAGGGTTTTCTCCGGGAGGAGACCTATCTCTGAACAAAGTTCAAATCCAACGCGTTTCTATGAAAACGAAAAAAAAACATTTCAGAAATTTGAAAATATCAAAAGCCACCACTTCAGTTACTAGGTACTACACATAGTAAGTTTCAGGAAGGTATCACGAACGTTTTTCGAGTTCTGCTCCGGAAACGAAATGATTACGAACGGACGGACGGAATGACGCACGGACAGGGCCACGACTATATCCCATGGTATTACATACCGGTGGGATAAAAATGGAACGATGAATCAGGACCTGACAGAGAAATGGGTGATTTCGCTTTCCAACGCGTCTCCTCTGCGCATTTACATGTTACATAAGAGATGCTAACAAAAGCAATAATAAATTTACATAAAAATCTGACCGATACAACCGCCAGCAATTCAAGACGACTGTATGTGGTCCTTAATGCTCCTGATGTTTGCTGGAATGGTCATTTAAAGCTGCTGTCGACAGATTTATGAGGCTTGGTTGCAGAGTCACAGCATGAAAGAACAAGGCGTACATAGTCATCAACATTCCCCGCCAGACCAAAAAATCGGAACAAGGGCAATAATTCGAGAAGAAATAAGTGTGAGCTTCTCATTTTCATTCCATCATTACCCTCAAGTTAACCAGTTTCTGAGAAAAGCTATCCCCTTGAAGATATCTGGAACAGAGTAAAAAAAACAGAACAGGGGCAATAACTCAGGACAAAAAGTAAATGTGCGTTTGCGAGACAGCACAAAAGCAGAGCAGCACCGAAACTCTTTCCCTGTTCCGCCTTCCCAAAAGCAAAAATAAAATTGGATTTTTTTTTCAAAACAAAAATATGTTCATTATTGGAGTTATGACTAACAAGTTGAATCATCACTGGGGTCATTTTACACAAGTTTAATTGTTCTTTGTTCAAAACTGGATCAAAGGGTTAACATTGCCTTAACCAATACCTCATGACCTTGACCTTTAAGGTCACATAATCAATGATAACGTTTCATTGTGTATAACAATCATGTCATGTTTCAAAGTGTTCATAGTTGAAATAAGGCATTGTTGCAAAAGCATGCTTGAGGTGTGACCTCACTGTGACCTTGACCGTTGGCCTTTCTCCATAGTTCATATACACCAAATAAGAGCCTGATAGCATAAACATTTTTCAAGTTATCGCGTTTACAAGGATTTTTATGCCCCCGAATCGGAGATTCCGGGGGTATATTGTTTTTCACCTGTCCGTCTGTCTGTGTTTGTCCACAAAAACTTTAACCTTGGCTATAACTTTGGATTGCTCAGAGCTAGGGCTTTCATACTTGGCATGTGCATACCTTGTGATGAGACCTTTCAGATGAGGTCATCATATTTGACCTTGTGACCTTGACCTTGCCGCAATTGACATTTTCAGAAAACGTTAACCTTGGCCATAACTTTAGATTGCTCAGAGCTAGGGCTTTAATAGGTGGCATGTGCATACCTTGTGATGAGACCTTTCAGATAAGGTCATCATATTTGACCTTGTGACCTTGACCTTGCCGCAATGAACATTTTCAGAAAACTTTAACCTTGGCCATAACTTTGGTATATCCGGGGGCATCCGTGTTTAACAAACACATCTTGTTTTAAAGATTCAGAATTCGTGACCTTGACATTTGGGGTATTAGTAGTTATGTCATGTTTATGAGTTTTGAAAACGTTCATGGAAAAAGATATAGCCAATACAAAATGGCCGCGATGGAAAATGCACAAAAACTGATAGTAGTTGGGCTGCTAATAATCACACGCTTCTTTTTTTTCGAACTCCATCAAGGTATTGATACCCTTAGGCCACACACCTATCTTAAACACTTTCAGAGAGAAGCTGTCGTCTTTATCGCGCTGTAAATCTACGACCACCAACACGGAAGGAAATGTGTTTGTATGTGAAAGGTGCTTGCCAAACCTGTATGCTCTCTGAGGGTGTCCGCAAGTTGTTCGACACATTTGGGGTCAGTTCGGCTTTCAGATCAACTTCCAAACGCAAGGCATAACTCTTGCCAGTCTGCATTACTTGCTGATTTAACCCTTGCGCTATTTCCCTCGCTTTTTGTGTGAATCGCTGCACCAAAAATGCATAGCGGGCCTGGATTTCTAAAAACAGATTTCTTAAGGAAATACTGCAAGGCCTATCCTCGGTTACCCAGGGTTTTATATATGCTCCGTTTCTCTTCACTATGTCACCCATGGTGATGTCACCCATCAGAGAAAGCTGTACTCAAATTACCCGCCCTTGGCCGGCGTGAGCCAATCAAACCGCTACACAGCTTGGACCTGCGAGCCAATGACAATTCATATCACTTCGTTGCAAAGCATGCGAGGTCATTCTGTTAGCCATCCGTCACAGGTAATCTCCCTTGGCCATTTCCGTCTTATCGTATTGAGTATTTTCTTTGGTTACTGACTTTGTCACGCCGGCCAAGGGCGGGTAATTTTAGTACAGATTAAGCTGACAGAGTTTCCCATGGGTGATATAGTGGAGAGTAACGGAGCATATATAAAACCATGGGTAACCGAGGATGTGCAAGGCCTAAATCAGCCAGTAATTGAGACTGGCAAGAGTTATGCCTTGCATCGGTTAGTTGCTTTCAGAAAGATGCTACCGGGAGGGTTTGGAAATGCTACAACGTTCACATGAATATAGGATGAAACAAATGGAAGTTGAAGCTGAGCTGGTGACCCGTTCCTGACCTCTGCTGCTTTGGGTGAAGACACAGCTGACGAGACTGACAGTGCTAACAGCGAGTTGAGTATCTCTATCATAATGCATGATGTCGCTACGTCGAATTTGCAACTTCACCCAGAGAAGTTAGCTGGATCCTGATGCACGGAACACTAAGGTAGCCTTAGTGCAATGTTAAAAGATGGCACTAAGGTTAACCTTAGTGTTAAGGTTATTTTATGCAACGGACCCCTGGTCGATAGTCGATAGAAACTATTTCATACCAGCTGTATAATGCTGGGATTAATAACACTGTGAAAACAATGCCCGTCAATGTGTAAATAGTAGACAAAATCTGATGAATGGAATGAAACTCAAAATAAGCTCAAATAATAAGATGACAGTTAATTAAGGAGATGTCTCAAACATATTAGAAACAAATGGTTGTGGCGGGGATATAATAATTGCCCAGTGCCATTTCAGCTATTCCAAACACAGGGTTTATTAGACTGCATCATGTATAAGTGTGAATGTATTTTACTTGTAAGTCAGAGTAAGCATGTTCTACTAACGGTAACAGAGTTATTCAAAAGATCTTAAAATGCCCAAATTATTGTGGTAATTAAGGGTTTTATCTGTACAAAAAAAGAAATATATTTAAATATAAGATATATAAGAAGTAAGAATTCCACTCAAGCTGTTTCTTGTTAATTCATGTCCCTTGTTGTTCAGTCCTTTCTTTGCATTAATTCAGAATTTCACACAACGCATGTATGTATGTAATCAGCATCCTTATTATTAATATTATAAGCTAGTTCGTCCGCGAATGGTACCTTTCATTTGTGTTTCTGTCAAGTTCGGATAAATTGGATAAAAAGGCTTCTTTAACACTAGAGTTGTTTCCATATGCTGCTTTATGGGACCTCTGGCCCCAAATGGTATGCAGGTATAAGAAACACTCTTTATTGTTCTTTATCAGTGATATAATTTAAGGCAAATGTATAATACATACTTTCGAGTTTGTATCGTGTGTAATTACATCACATGAATAATACGTAGTCAGTCATATGATACTATTTAACCCCAAAACCTTGATGAACAATACAATGGTTTTCTGTGAGGTCAATAGCACAAAACCACAAAACCATCCCACAATGCATGTGAAGCACACCACGCACGAATTTCTGAAATTGCAGTTTTAAATCGTTCTTGAAATCAGTATAAACCTTGGAAATTGTGTCATTACCTCTGAACATGGCTCGAAGGAGACTCACTGAAGCAAAAAGACGGCAAATTATTGGAATGAGTTCCACCTGAATGTCTTGTAGAGCTATTGGACGACAGTTTGACATTTACCACACTGTGATAAGCCGTCTTGTCCGGAAATATCGTCAAACCACAGCATATATGCACTAAAGAACATCCAAGCATCAGTCCCATTCGTTGGTGGATCTGAAATGGTCCGGGGATGTATCTCTCACGGTTGTAATCTCGATTTGGTGACTGTGAGAGGAAATCTCAATGGCGATTGTTACGGGAAATTCTGTAGCCTGTTCTTGTGCCACATTTTGACAATCATCCATTGGCCTCTTGTCCTGTATTCATGAATGATAAACGCTCGGCCTCACCGTTCTCGACCTGTGGTTGATTTTCTAAAGAACAATGCAGTATCCAAAATTCCATGGCCTGCCATGAGCCTGGATATCAATCCACTGGAACACATTCGGGATATGATTTGACGCCAAGTGCAATCCATGGACCCACCAGTACAGGATTTTAGTCGGTTTAGAAGCAGTTTTACATCATGAGTGACAGCTGTTACCTCTGCAGCGAATCAAGAGACTCACCACAAGCATGTGGAGGATGGTTGAAGCAATCATCCGGGCACGTGGCGGATACACCCGTTATTGATAACGTGATGATCATGTGTTTCCTTAAGACAACAACGAACATTGTCCAACTGCTTAACAAACATTTTCACCGTTTTTGAAGTTCACAGAGCAATAGTTGTACAGGAGTGAGTTTTCAGGTAAAACCACTGTTCATGTTCATCTGGTAATATAATGAGATACATGTTACACATTGTATTCAGTGTTGTCTTTTTGTTTAGCTAAGATGATGCACTTTCATAAAATAACATCATTTATTCGATAAATTCCAAGATGTTCACAGTGGTTGGGCATAGTCACACAAATCTGAAAATATGAGGTGGTGCTTGATTAAGTTCTTTGTTTAAATTATAAGCTATATCATGCGCGAATGGTACCTATCATTTGTGTTTCTGTCAAGTTCGGATAAATTGGATATAAAGGCTTCATTAACACTAGAGTTGTTTCCATATGTTGCTTTATGGGACCTCTGGCGTCAAATGGTATGCAGGTATAAGAAACACTCTTTATTGTTCCTTATCAGTGATATAAGTTAAGGCAAATGTATAATACCTACTTTCGAGTTTGTATCGTCTGTAATTACATCACATGAATAATACGTAGTCAGTCATATACTACTAAACTCACGGGCAAACAAAAGTACATCTTCTTTTCAACAGAGTCAAACACAAAATATTTCTGCCGGATAAACTCGGTTTTGAATGTTTGTGATGAGGATATATATAGTTAAGAGATATCGCAATTTCATTCATGAGAGTATGATACTTATTATTTTTTTATTACTCAAACGTGGTGAGATCACTCATTAGATAACAATGAGTTGTTTACAAACATGTGTGATACCACCGCATGCTGCTGTAACATCATAATGGGAGCGTGACGTCATATTCGTTTTTGTTTGACGTCACAATGTTAGCCGCGTGACTGAAATAGCGAGTGACCTATTTGCAAGTGAGCGTCGCAAAAACGATTTTCATGCAATTCAGCGCAATTTACATCATTGAGTAATATATAAAATACCAAACTCGGTCCCTTTTGATAACATGTTTATGAAACTCGTCAATGGCATCTGTATTTAATTCGCTATCGCTCGTTAAAATACCAAACCATTCACTCGTTTAATAAACATGTTATCAAACGGGACATTGTTTAGTATTCTATATATATATATATATCTGTTTAAGCACACATGGGGTGCTAAAATAGCTATTTCAAAAGGTATTTTGGGAAATAATTTTGGGTATTTAAGGTAAAATTGTATGAAATGTTGAAATTATGTTAGTACAAGATGGTATCGTCATAATGTACTTCCTTTGACTTTAAATTAATGACGCATCGTTGCTGTAAGACGTCAAAAACAAGCCTGAAAACCCTATTTCACTTCCCTATCTCACCTGGTAAAGGAGATTCTATAACGACGATTTTTAAAAAGGCGTGTTTTTCAGAATTATGAACAGATAATGTTTCAAAATTTACAGACAAAGTTAGTTTGCTTTTAGAGACATGGTGTAACTATGTTTCAATCTTGTTCATCACTCGTCGATTAAAATATCTTGCGTTCTTATACTTATACTTTCTTTTGCCCGTGAGTTTATTTAACACCAACAGCTTGATGAACAATGCATTAGACTCATCTTTATCCAATTTGAGATCATATCATGACATTGGACAAAGAAAAATAGACCAATTACCTGCCAATGGTTGACCTCGAAAGGCCTGATAAAGGCGTATATTGACACTTCATGGTGTTTGTTGACCCCTTCGTGTCACCTTTAACTCATTATGGCTTGTAGTGAAGGCTATTCCGAGACAAAATTCTTGAAATATCATAAAACTGTTAAATTAGTCATTCTGCAGCCACGAAGTAGTTCCTAGTTGTCAGAAGGACTGTCTGTCCGTCCGTCCGTCCGTCCGTCCGTCTGTCCGTCCGTAATCATTTCGTTTCCGGAGCAGAACTCGAAAACCATTTATCATATCTTTCTGAAACTTCACATATGTATTACACATTTACTGCAGTGGTGCCTTTTGATATTTTCAGATTTTTAAAATTTGTATTGTTTTTCTTTTCCATAGAAACTTGTTGAATTTGGACTTTGTTCAGAGACAGGTTCGTTTCCGGAGCACAGCTCCAAAACCGTTCATCATATCTTCCTGAAACTTTGCATGTGTATTACCCACTAACTGAAGTGGTGCCTTTTGATATTTTCAGATTTCTGAAAATTTTATTTTTTTTCGTGTCCATAGAAACGTGTTGAATTTGGACTTTGTTCAGAGACAGGTTCGTTTCCGGAGCACAGCTCCAAAACCGTTCATCATATCTTCCTGAAACTTTGCATGTGTAGAGCTCCTGTCACACTTCTGCGTATCCTCATTCCTTATGAGTTGCGTTTTGATATTTCTTTTATACGCGGCCGTACGCAATATACGCCGCTTATTGGCATCTTATAAGTTTTAGGTCGTCTCTTGTACGTCGGCATACGCATAGACCATTTCTATACGCATGATAGTTTTGGGCATGCTCAAAACTATGCTGCGTACGATGATATGCAACTCATAAGTAATTCATACGCAATGCATCGATTTCCCATCGGTCGAGTGCGGTACACGTACGTAATGAATACGTTGTGGGTATGCACTCCATACGCAGTATTTGCTGCTCTCCCGAACCACATAGGAATAGCGTATGACAGACGTACACATAGCGTACTTGGGCCGAATATAGAACGCATGCTGAACGAACTTAAAACGAAGTATACGCATCATAACCGTATTCCTTGCATTCGCAAACCGTATTGTCCTTATGTGGAACGTATGACAAGCATACACATCAGCACACATATTATATCGTACATGCCAGACAACAGATCAACACAGACGAAATGTCATCGATGCTGTTATTCAATATCAGATGTGAGTCTAGATTTGATCTTCCTTAATCATTAATTTATGTGCCATTATATATCCGTGTAATACATTTTATTATTTTGAAGATAGAGCCATTGGCTCTATAGGTTATCAGGCTTGTAGGATTTATATCAGGCATTGCATGTAAAATAATTGGTTCATAACATCACGAAACATCAAATTCCAGTGCATTTAAGCTCATTAAAAGAAGTAGTAAACTAATTCTCTATAACTCCAACTCAGTATTTTTAACTCTCGTAAATTTGCTCTCAAGCCATGTTAGAATGCATTTTATGGTTTTTGAAAAAAACATCTGCACATATGCCTGATTTAGGAACTCTCTCTCTCTTCGACACAAATAATAACGAACTGCCTCTGCTGGCTTGTCTGGGCTATTGCACCTAGGTTACCTGTAGGTCACATAGATCATTATATATCATATATATATATATATAACATGAAGCTCTGATTACAAGGTTCCACACCCAAGAAGCATGGTGCTTAAAATTTAACTGTTTTTCTCCCCCAGACGCAGTTTGGTTTTGGATGTATTTGGGTCACTGATGTTACTAATAGTGATGCTATTGTGTGAGAATTTACACAACGGGTTAAAAATATTTATTCACAAATGTGGAATCATGAATTGTCAACTAGATTGTATTTTCACATCAAATACCCTTTGCTTAAAGCATATTTAACTAATATTGATTAATACAAAATTGCGCTTACACGCTTCCGTCTCGGCTCACACATGCTTATGGTTGGGAAAGGAAGATGGGTGTGCCTAAAATCCCTTTTGTTTTTATATTATGTCTTTTTTGTAATAAAAGATAAAAGATGAATACCATGTACTCTTAATCCGTCCAAACTATTTAGATATACGAAAAGACTATTTGAGTAAAGTTCTACTGCAAAGTAAGCTGAAGTTTATTAGAAGTGCATTTATTTACTGGTTGTGATTTTGTTAACGGTTCTAGAGAAAAAGTCGAAAATGTGAGTCATCTGGTACAACAAATAGTGACACGCAAATCATGTCCATCTCATTCGCATCTCATACGTATCTCATATGCATCACATACGCATTTCATACGTATCTCACGCGCATTCCGTACGCATCTCGTATGCTATGTTCGCAAACTGTTCGCTTCATGTGCGAAACAAATAAGGAAAAGTACTAAAAATAGAACTTTAATTTTGAGCGTATCGGTTGCGTATACAATATTTTTTATGCGCAACTCATACGCACCTACTATACGCTAAAGTGTGACAGGGCCCTATTACCCACTAACTGAAGTGGTGCCTTTTGATATTTTCTGAAAAATTATTTTGTTTCTGTTTCCATAAAAACATGAGAGGGATGTTGGTTGTTGTTGATTTTGACTGCTTCATTTTGACCCTTAACATACCTCGAACTCAGCATCTGTAATACCCACTAACTGAAGTACGGTAGTAGATACACAAGTATCTGTCAAAGATGTGTTTTACAAATTTTGTGGAACCGGTGGGATATGTCATCTTCTGATGACTCTTGTTTTCAAAATGCCACCTGCGACCAGAGACTAAAGTCAATGCATCCATCTGCCAGATTAAAATGCTTTTATCATGATTAATCGAACATTCTTTTAATTTCAACTACACTTTATTTCTCGGAAATAAAGATAATAGTTTCAAATAATAGTTTACACAATGTCAAAAATGTTTGTAAAGAAAGTTGAATAATGCGGTTATCCATATTACTCTATAGTGTGTTTTGGTGTTGTTTCTAAGTGATGACTAATGAAAGAGTATGAGAAAAGCTACCATCCTTGACTTGACAGAGGATCAATAATTGCAAAATTTAATCTCGATAGAAATCATAACAAAGTCCTTGTGTTAACCCCGAATCTGAACTATAATCTACTCAAACGTTTACAAATAGAAAGGTCAATGTATATATGGAAGGTAGATGTTATGCTGGAACGGGAGAGGACGTATTGACTGTTTTCGGACTCAAGGTACAAATGTAGCGTTTTCTAAGAAAGAGAGATTTTGCAAAATGGGAACAACAATAAAGGGAACAAAGTTTGTCACGTCAGTGTTTGTCAATAAAAGTACACTTAATATACTGGTGCTGATTTGAAAACATAGTCAGATCACCAGGAATAACGAAGATTGCCATCTTGTCTGCTGCGCCTCGGTAAGAGATGCTTTTCAACACCTTATGGTTTGCGCCATTTGTGTTTCATTTTGCTGCGTATCCATCGCTTAGTGACAGTATGTAGCTCTGTACGACAACGAAGAAGTGATTCGCTCGTGATTGGTGATGGAACGCTTTTAACCGATTTGTGAAATAATAACCTGAAATGGAATATTATAAAATTATGGACGATCTTACACACAGTAATGAAGTGAGTAAGGTGGTAAAAGTGAAGTTTGCCGTAAATTTCAACATTGCGGCACTTGTGACAAGCGATAGGGATGCGCTAATTAAATCGTGAGTTAACAAACTTCTCGTTAAGTTAGTACATCTATAGGTTGAAAGTGTGCTATAAGTTTTTCAATCTCACGAATGTATCAAGAAACAACGCATGTCATGTTCAATGTAGTTAAATATGAGGGCTGGATTGTGATGTAAACATGGCTTGTTTGGAAGCGGGAAAACATCGATAAAGGAGCATTTAATGCATTAAATAACTCGTTCATCCTGTATTTGGTCATTGTCGTGGCTTTGTTATTACCATGGACTCCCTCATACTAAATTTGGATTCTTTACAGTAACAAATTTCAAAGTTACTGGCTCTCAAACCTGTTCGAAACGGTGTGTTTCTGTACGGTGAAGTTTTACCATATTGTACGGTGTAATTGCTATGAGATCGTTTCTCGTATGATGTACTGTGTTTCTCTCCTCTGCAGATTTCAAATTTAAAAGCATTTCCGCGATGAAACCCGCTGTCTATTTCCAATGAATTTCAAATGCTATTTCTGTGCCTTCACATGTGAGAAACTTGCTGAAATTATTCAATAAAGCTCCCATTCAACCAACATGTTTACTGAAAATAGAACGGTTCTGTCTGAAACCTTCGCTGGACACAGTTAATTGTTTGGCTGATTATAATTAAATAATCCCCGAGGTGTGCGTAGTAAATGAAAAACAATCACATGTGGTTGTGAGTACTGACTATATTATTTTTGAATCATTATCGAGTTCGAAAGCCAGTTCGGAAATATATTAGTATGGTGTTATGACCCTTGAATCTGGAATTGAACTCGAACTACGAATAACCAGTGGCACTGTTTTGCTCAGACACTATTACATCTAGGTGATTGCTTATTGAACTTTGTGCAATTAACTGCTGTGACGATCCCATTGGGACACTTAATTTTACCTGAGAAATATAACATCTAGGTAAATGCAATGTTCTAATATCAAAACCAGTTCCAAATAATTATTTTTGACAAAATTATTTTGCATCAGAGCTATAACGCTCAATGGACAGACAACGGATTGCGGGAGTATGAGAACCCTTTTCACTGTTTCTCGTTACACACTTGAATGCACATTTTTAACAAGAGTCATCAGAAGATGACATATCCCACCGGTTCCACAAAATTTGTAAAACACATCTTTGACAGATACTTGTGTATCTTCTACCGTACTTCAGTTAGTGGGTATTACAGATGCTGAGTTTCAGGTATGTTAAGGGTTTTAGACTTCTGCTCCAGAAGCAGTCAAAATCAACAAAAACCAACATCCCTCTCATGTTTCTATGGAAACAGAACAAAATAAATGTTGCAGAAAAAATCTGAAAATATCAAAAGGCACCACTTCAGTTAGTGGGTAAAACACATGCAAAGTTTCAAGAAGATATGATGAACGGTTTTGGAGCTGTGCTCCGGAAACGAACCTGTCTCTGAACTAAGTCCAAATTCAACAAGTTTCTATGGAAACGAAAAATAATAAAATTTTCAGAAATCTGAAAATATCAAAAGGCACCACTTCAGTTAGTGGGTAATACCTATGCAAAGTTTCAGGAAGATATGATGAATGGTTTTGGAGCTGTGCTCCGGAAACGAACCTGTCTCTGAACTAAGTCCAAATTCAACAAGTTTCTATGGAAACGACCAAAAATAAAATTTTCAGAAATCGGAAATTATCAAAAGGCACCACTTCAGTTGGTGGGTAATACACATAGAAAGTTTCAGAAGATATCATGAACAGTTTTCGAGTTCTGCTCCGGAAACGAAATGATTACGGACGGACGGACGGACGGACAGACGGACAGGGTGATGACTATATCCCACGGTATTACATACCGGTGGGATAAAAATGCGCTGCCTAATCTCTCAAATGAATCTTTTGTGGTGAGAAGGATTACCCAAATAAAGGCTTCGCGAGATAATAGAGATAAAACACTGGTGACTGATCCTTTAATTAAATTAATTGTCGTAAGTTACAACGAATTTAACCATCAACTTGAATATTCGTAAAGATTAAGACGCTGCGTGAAGATGTATTTGAATTAAAGTCAATCAAGTCAAAAGTAACTATCAAATACATATCATTACACCTTCTGCCCCTATTTCACTACGACCCGAATTGCCACGAATCACCACGAATAGGCGGCTGCATAAATTCGTGAATATTCGTGAGCATTCGGCAAAATTCGTGAACAGCATTTACACTTGTACGAAATGTTTACGAAAATTCGTAGCTTTTCATGCTAAAAACCTACGAAACATGTACGAATTATTTACGAATTGTCCACGAATTGTAAGAAATGATTAAGACACAGTCACGAATGTACTACGAATTTCCACGAATAAGATACGATATCACGAATCAAGTACGAATAGTTTACGATAGTTCGTGACTATCCGGCGATTGCAAGTCATCAAACCATTATGGAGGCACAATGGAGAGCACGTGTTGCTCTGGCACTCGAATTTGAACTTCAATATCAACATCAAATTGAATTAGCTCTTCGTAGACAATTCGTAAATGCTTCGGGGTTAATTCGGGATGAGAACATCAAAATTATCAACCACGAATTTCCAAGAATTGTTTACGAAGTTGTTACGAACGTCCCGAATTAAATACGAACAGTTTACGAAGCAGTTACGAATCTGAAATTCGTAGATGATTCGTGAAAATCTTTTGACATACAAAAAATGTTCCACGAATGCCACGAATTACAAGAATGTTGCCGAATCAACTAGGAATCATTTACGAATATCACGAATCAATTACGAATTATCTACGAATATTCACGAAAGTGCAAATTTTCCCATTCGTGGCGATTCGTGGCAATTCGGGTCGTAGTGAAATAGGGGCATTACAAGGGCGAGCCGTGACACCAGATGACCGGGTCTCTCGCAAGCCCACGATGGAAATTGAGGAAGGTCTCACGTGAAGTAAATGTATATAAAAATAAAATACTTCAGACGACACTTGCTGTAGATATCATTTTAGTGATGACTGGATGCGTCGCATTTCGACTTGTTTACAAGTCTTTTCAACAGTGTAATCCAGGAATAACGACTACAACTGAATCAGAGTTTAATCACGATTCAAGAAGCCTCATTTCATCTAAACTAATCTAGATTTTCGTTGTTTTTTTTAAATAATAATGGGACACGTACCTGAAAAACAAGCCTTGAAATATCGCCGTTGATGATTATTTTTTGTTAATGAAAATCGAGCAACGGTATTATAAAAGTTTCAGAAGGTGACATTACACGACGTCTATTTTACATCTGTGATAGTTATTTCACCTATTAAACACTATCAACCCATATTTGTATTTTTATCTGCTATAGACATATTACTTTTGACTAATTGGTGCGTGTCAGCCGCGGATCATTATCCGTCTTCAAAATTATAACTATTCTCCTTGATAGTTTCAGCAACCGGCAATATGTATCGATAAAATAACATCATTGATAATGTTGACATAAGCGATTACAACAATTAAGTGCCTATAGGCGAAATTGAGTGTGAAATATTACTGTATTGGAACAGAATCGATTTTCTGGATAACAACCTCTTTAATTTCAAAATACACAACGGTTCGGAGTATATACTCACTCTTTCATCAGGACTGGTGAAAGGCACTAATCCTTACAGTCCACCTGATAAAGGAGTTAGTGACACTTCTACATGCCTTTCAAAGACACGGCTGTATTTCTTGAGCCATATAGCAATGATGCGTCAACGAATTAAAACCAAATATGCACATGTACATTATGTTGACAACAGCTTTTATTAAATTATTTTCTATTTTTATATTGTGTTTAGTTTAAAGGGGCTGTAGCACATTTTTAGCAAATATTATTTTTTTCAAATTTCAAATTTATAATGATAGTTTGTGTCATTTGGATTTACTTTAGAGGGTAAAACATTTTATTACACAAACCAGTTATCTGATGTGGTAATAACCGTGTTGCGTTCAAAGCAAAAATTGCATGGCGGCCATTTTATTGTGAACACATTTTATTATTTTGAATTACAAAAATGATTCA
Source organism: Gibbula magus (assembly GCA_936450465.1). Lineage (NCBI taxonomy): Eukaryota > Metazoa > Mollusca > Gastropoda > Trochida > Trochidae > Gibbula > Gibbula magus. The sequence goes on along the minus strand of OW388292.1, from coordinate 63,089,447 downwards.
CATGGATTTACTGAGCCATGTACAGTATTTTTTTAATTGATTTTCCGAAGAGAGAAGGGTGTTTTAATATTGGTGAAATTATTTGAGCGAAAATACGTGCTACTGCCCCTTTAATAATCTGTTCAAAACCATTGTGCAACCGTTTTGCATCCCATGTATTTCGAAGAGATGTATAGAAAAGTATCATATCCTGATGAACTATAAACTGTATGCTTTCATAAATGTATGCTTAACAAAGACTTTCTAAATCGATTATCAGTATTTTGTTTTAGCTCAGGTATCGCTTGGTTTCAAGCAGTTAATATCAATCCTTAAAAGCAAACAGTATGTCAATTATTGTACCATTAGCTTGAATGGGGAAAGTTTGTAACTAGATAATATATATTGGAGACCTAGACAAATTAGTCAGGTCATATATCATGATAAAACGCTGATAACCATTCCAATTTGCCATTTCTCATGTTTCTCTACTTCACGTTGATGACCTGGCGGTTGTCATTTAGCCTTCTCATAACAATTTACCTGGGGAAGTCATCATTGAATCACCAGAACATTTAGTTTACCAGTCACGTTTATGGTTATTGTAGTAGTTTAGTAAAGAGGACAACCTTTTTTACTAAATAGATGGATCGTTTTAAAGATAAGTTGACACGGGAAACGGCGTTTCTTTTGCGACATTACAAACTAAAATGTTGGTTAGCTAAAGGTTATACTATATAAGCAGTTTGGTGATGTAATCTATTCAGCAAAGTACTTTTCCGTTTTAATGAAAGGAAGGTAATAAAGGAATAACGATAGTCTTAACGATAGACTGTATGTCCGATAGACAGTGTAGGCCATCTAAATCGACATGGCTTAGATTCAAATTTTTAGAGGGATATTTTTCAGGACGACATGGCGTCAAACATAGATGCCAATACTTTTGGGAAAGAAATGACAGTAAACTCACTTTTCAGTTAAACTGATTGTATCATTGGTGTAAATGTAAAACTTAAAGGCTGTTGTTTAATGCCTTTTGAGATTTACCGTTACCCTGTCTGCAAACGGTTATCAAAACAATCCATTGAAGGGTTACTTAAGACCATTATTATTTTTCCTTTGAAGTACGCTATTTCTAAAGAGAAATTATATATTGATGTCAGTGAACGGTATCAAGGCAATTATACATTAACGTCTATAAAACCTTTGCAAAATTGATAAGTTCTTAACAGTTATACAAATATAGTGCATTCTACCAAACGTTTTGATTATTGAATATGCATCGTTCGTAAGGCCAACTGAAATTTATTGTGCCATTTTAATGCCAGTTAAAGAGGCAGTAGCACGTTTTTTGGCAATTTTTTTTTTCAAATTTCCGAATTTCAATGATAGTTTATGTCATTCATATTTACTTTAGAGGGTAAAACATCTTATTACACAAACCAATTATCCGTAATGGTAATAACCGTGTTGCTTATAAAGCAAAAAATGCATGGCGGCCATTTTATTGTGAACTCATTTTACTATTTTGAATGACAAAAACGATTCCCATGGCTTTACGGAACCATGTACACTAATTTTTTAATTTGATTTTCCGAAGAGAGAATGGTGTTATATTATTGGTGAAATTATTTTTCAAATACATTTCATCAACTTATTTCAGCATTAGAGTTAGTCACTTTGCACTAAAAGGAAACTTTGAAACAGAAATTGTTGGTAGGAATTTGGAATGGATGGATAGTTGATTAGAGGGAGTTTATGTGAAAACTTCGTGACCAATACTATGTCGGTTTAGAGAGTTTGATTAGAGGGATGTTCATTTAGAGGAGATGCACTGTGAGTGTCTCAACACAAGCATGGTAATATTTTCGTTCGCGTGATTTGGACGCCATTTGAAATGTCCTTCTTTTTTTAAATTCAGCCCCACCAAAACTGAAGATGCTCACATTTAGTTTCATTATTTCTATAAAGTAAATACATTCTCTATATTCTTTATATATTCTATATTCCTGTTTGTAAAACAGAGTCTTCATCCATGTTTTCTTTTCCCTGACGTGATTTATCTTGCGGTATCTTGGCTTTATATCAGATTGGAATGAACATTTCAGAAACGAATCCTAAAGCATTGTCGTAATAATTAATTAATCACAAATTGCGGCGAGTCATAAGCAGCGATTAGTTGCAATTAAGGTAGAAATAACAGTAGTAAGTAGCCTCGGTTCTACTAGTAGTTGTAATAATAGACACAGAAAAAGTTGTAATACTAGTAATAGACTAGTTATACCAGTAGTTGTAGTATTGGCAGAAACAGCAGCAGCAGCAGTAGTAGTAGTAGTAGTAGTAGTAGTAGTAGTAGTAGTAGTAGTAGCAGTAGTTGGTGTGATGAAGAAGACAAATATTTTATGGATGATCAACTTCTTTATTAACAATAGCGACCTTTCGGTATAGACCCTTATACCGCATAATGCCAGAATTGTATGCTTGATATCGGTATAAGGATCTATACAGAAACGTCGCTATTGTTAATTAAGAAGTTGATCATCCATAAAATATGTGTCTTCTTTAGTCAGATGTTGTTACAAAAAAGTCAGTTTACTCCCCTATCTCGATTGAGTTTTGATTGCTACATAAAGTCGAACATACGTGAAGAAAGTTTCCAAATTAAATTGATTTGTCAATTGCATACAATTCTGGCATCGAGATTGAGAGTGTTTTATGTGTTCGGTAATTTGCCTGCCTTCACAAATGCGTGCCACGACGAAGGAAGTTGACGCCGTTTCCAAAGAATTCTATTGCGAATTTACGACCAAGTCAGTTGATTACTGGAAGAGGTTCTAATTGAGCAATACGCCAATGTTATTTCTAAAGGTTTCAGGAAACCACACTTTTCATTTTCCAGTCTTAAGTAATTGGTCCAATCCGTAACTAATGTAATTTTGAACTACCAAGTTGTAAACCAACAAGCAGTTTGAATATAGAGAAAACACGAAATAGATGTTATTTGTATCACATGTAATTAATTTTGAAAGTGACAACAGATTAAAAGATTAAATAAAACTTGTATTTTTTGTCAGCAAACTATCACAGTTTCATAGTAATGATAAGTCCTTGCGGGGAAGTGCAATCTAACGAATTTGCTCCCTGAAGCTGAGGGCCACACTTACAACCACACAGTTGTTTTATCGTTTTAAATAGATTGCTTCCTAAATAGTTTTCGACTGTAGAATTCAATTAGAAGAATACAAAACAAAAGTGTGTTTTTCGAATTGTTCACAATTCCCAATTATTCGTGCAAATTATCAAAATTATTCCTGCAAATTCCAAAATAATTCAATCTTTGTTGCCTAAATGTGATTAATTCTCGTTCCCTGTTGTCAACTTCGTTCAGAAGACTTAATTAAGCAGCAGAGATTACAAAAGTAATTGAAGGACAAGTTTAAAAAGTTCAATCATACAATTGCCTTCTTTTCTTGTGTCGACGTACGTGGTTCAATTGTGAATCTAAGAAGTTGGCATGTTAGAGCGTGTCAGAAGTCGTTTAGCTTTCTCACCCGACCATCATCGAAGGCAGCGAATATTAGTGACACCAGGGGGCCATTACTAGTATTCGCTGTCATTAGCTAGTTAAACAACACGTCCAAACTAAGCAAAAGTCTATCACCATTTTCTTATACAGCTCATCATGTGGCACTTGAAGGTCAGTACACAATGTATGACACTGTGAATGTAAATATTTAACAAGTTGCAGGTGTTGGCCATATATCATTATACAGTGACAAATTTGAAGATATATTTTCCTGTTTACACTTGTAACTAATTACAGTGCTTAATCCATGTCCTGGTCATATTCCGATGTACATATAGAACAAATGTCTCGTTATTTTGACCACGCATTAGGCCTAAAAAATGTTTCTGGTCTTTACAGGCTGACAAAAATGATGCGATGACGCGATTATATTTTTTTATTTACGACAGTTTTGTGGGGGAGGGGGGGTGGCGAGATAAACAAACAAAATTTATACAATTATTTATATAAATAAAGCAAAAACCCTCTTAAATATGTGTTACTATTCCAAATAGTCAATAATCTCACCCCTACACTCCATCTCAACAGAAACGAGTGACATTTTCTATGTCCAATGTTTTCTGAGGCTAAAAAATTACAGTTATCTGCCCCTTACTTTTGAAAACCTAGAAAAAAAGACCTGAGGCGTGAGTTTGAAACTGGTGCGGGCGGAAACAAGAATTCCTTTTTTTGGGGGGGGGGGGGGGGGGGGGGGGGGCTTACATGGTTCAGGTCCGACAAGCTACACACCTGATAAATACCGTCGTTTGCCAAGTATATGGGACAGAACCTGTCTTGAAATCTTTGAGTTCAAACACAAGCTAAGATCTAGTCTGACCTGGCTGTTTCTGTTTTCCTAAAAGTAGCTGATTATAAAAACTTCTCTGATGGAACTCAAGTTGATTGTGTTGGTAGTATACATTAACTTACAGTCTGGGTTGTATCTCTGAATAAAAGAATACTTTTAATTGGTCTCATTATTGTATCATGATTCATGAACTTACTTATATGTCTACGCCTTCCGTTCATGGGGGCTTAAAAGGAGGGTTCTATCGGGGTATGGTTTGTGGAAACGAAATTCGAGAGAATGTTCCTGTTTACACATATACGTTATTAATACATGCCTAAAACACATCAAATTCAAAGATACTAATGAAGGTAATATTTTGATGACTTTATATTTCATAAATTGGCACACTTGTTGAAAAATAACGATGACAATTGAAGTCATTCATCGGGGCTGCGAGTGGGGACAATTTCGCTACGGTCTAACAGCATATTATTTATTAGTTTTATTAAATGTTATCTGTTACTATGTGAAATTTCTATCACTGTATATGTTTAATTTTTTGGAAAGTGTAATATTGGGTTAAATATAGCGTGTTTTGATTTCACGTAATGCCAAGAATCCAATATGGCGGATCCTGCCGATAGATCGGTGACAGAACTTTCCCTTTAAGGAGTCATCCGAGAAGATAATGGTCACTGGTAGACTTTAAAATTGGTTTGTAACATTGATATACTTAACAGGGCTCTAGGGGTTGAGTTATCCGATGATGTAGGAAACATAATATTGATAGCTTAGCAGTTCTGTGGTATGTGCATCAAAATGAAGGTTTGCTGTAGTTCATCTTCGCTTACCCTTGGCTTGGATATTTCAATCCTTTACAATTATCATCCCAGAGAATATCCCTGGACCTCTTACGCCAAAGGCCCGGGTTTGAATCTCGGGAGAGACAACACAAACCTTTGTGACCTGGATCTCATCCTTATTGCACTCAGTCCACCAGGTGTTTAAATGGGTACCTGTACACGAGTCTATGTCGTAGCGCGGAGCGTTTTGTAGCGACAGCGAGTGTAGAATTCATACAGGTAATAATAAAATTGTGTGCTTTAAGCATGCTTAAAAGGGGGTTCTATCAGGGTATTTTTTGTGGAAACGAAATTCTGGAGGATTTTCCTGTTTACACATATGTTATTAATACATGACTAAAACACAGTGAAATTGAAAGATACTAATAAAGGTAACATTTTGATGACTTTATATTTCACAACATGATAGACACAAGCACAGATTTGTTGAAAATAAAAACAATGAGAACTGAAGCCATTCATCGGCGCAGTGAGTGGGGAAAACGTCGCTACATCATTACAATAAATTATTTATTATTTTTATGATATGTTATGTGTTACTATGTCAATACTCTATAAGTGTTTGTCTTTAGTTACTAAAAATTAGGTACAATATAGCGTGTTTTCATTTCAGGTAATGCAAATTTTCCAAGATGGCGACAGAACCATCTCTTTAAGTATGGATATAGCGCTACGCTGATGGTTATTATTATCATCACATTCATTGGACACTTACTGATGATCCTGAATTTCTCTACGGTAACAACATAGCCGAAACCGTCACATTGTTAACAACATAATAACTTCTGTGATTTCAAATCAATAAGCTCTGTTTCGACAGTAACAGTACTTTAACTTGCAAAGTTCTGCGCTCTTCTTTTGTTATCTGGTCTATCGTATGGTGAGTTAACACTCAAAGTATAACAACATTTAGAGGGTGCACTATGTGTAACAAACTGGACCTAATGCTATCGTGTCATAAAAATAATTTCTCCAAAAGGAACATACAAAATCAAAATTTGAAAGTAATTAAATCAGCGGTTTTTCGTCATAATTACTACAGTAACAACATAAAACGGAAAATAAATTATCATAGATATATAGATCACCAAAAAAATAGTTTGTATTATTCATATCATGTTTATATCAACTGCATGACGACTGCCAACTTCCTGTTTAGCATAGACAGGGCTTATCCCCTGTGTAAATGTGATAGATAGCTAAACATTTGCACGGTGACGACTCTGTGAGTACTGTTCCAATGTGTTGATTTATTATTTGTATAGGCCCTTTATAATTTATATAACCAAACTTTGAAATGGTGTGATAACTTAACCAAGAATGATAATCTGTCAAAAACGCCATTGGTAAATCGAGGTCAAAATTTCCACGGGACTAGAGTCCGTATTGATATAGATTATGCATGTTGAATCGTAACAACAATGTGAGGAGTTGGAGCTTGAACACTAAGATATCACGATTCCCTACAAACTAAACCAATATTCATATTCACTGAATTCCAGGGCTTCCAAGTTACTGGCTAAATTCAATTATATTAATTATTATATTCTAATTTTCACAGAGCAACTCATATACTATAATATAAAATGTGCCGATATTGACAACTGTGTCAAATTGACTTCAAGTTGACTTCTTGACTTCTTCATTGAAACTTCCTGCTTTTGATATAACAATAAGATAGTTTTCTCATTGCTGGGAATAATATTACATTTCTAATGCATTTATACATAAGAGAGCAAATTTCCCAACAGAATCGAAGTTTTATAGTATACATCAAAGATGCCATTTTGAAATACGCCTGTGCAGCGATTACATATCAATTGATAAATATTCATTCAATTCTGTCTAGCAATGCGAAATAGCTTGAAGAAGGTCTCAAAGGAATCCAGATGAATCCAAAATGAATACATCATCGGTAATGACAAAGTATTCTCAAGGGTCTTTAGTTATAAGATTAGTTGTATCATCTGTCTGTCTTGGGTAACTGTCAGTAGGGAAGAATGTATATAACAACGTTTGCTGTAATGGTATGTGGCTTCTCCATAATAATGGTCGTTGTAAGAGATAAGTATCTTAGGGAGCGTTCGACAAGGCTTTGAAGTGAGTGCAGATTACGCACGAAAGCTTATAATATTTTTTTGTATTTTGATGAGATTGGAAAAAAGTGATGGGTGTCGTTCACAAAGAATATTTTGTTCTCTCATGGCTTTGGATATATCTGGATTCACCAATCTGTGGTTGATGAAGATGCCTTTTTACAATTATTTGAAGACTCATTGATAAATGAATTTTCTCAAAGTTGGATGTCTACTTTGAATAATAGCTCCAGATATGTGATGTATAAAGAATATAAATTCATATTTGAACCAGAAAGGTATCTGTATATTGTTATAGACAACAAGGTGCGTTCAACTTACATCAAATTTAGATGTAGTCTCCTGCCATTAAGCTATAACAAAGGTAGATGGCAGTCAATTGATTATGTTTTACGTATATATCCCGTCTGCAACACTGCGATAGAGGGACGAATTTCATTTTACTCTTGTATGTCAATTCTACAATGATTTGAGAATAACATTTATCCCGGAATACTTTTGGAAGTCACCGTCTATTCATAAATTAAAAAAATTGTTGTGTACATCTCAGGAAAATATTATCAAATGTTTACAGTATTATACTTACCATGCATTTACAAATAGATTTATGTATTTAGAAACACTTTAAAACTGCGTTTGTATATTGCTCAGAATATGTATTTGTATATTGTATTTCTTGTATATGGGCCTCATTACAAATAAACTACTTTGACTTTGAAGAAGATATTGTTAAGTTTTGCATTATTCGCTCCAGAGCACAGGTAATGTTCTGATATGTTGTTAAACGTTTCATGCTACACGTCAGAGTGTAATGCATTTTTAGTTCATTTCATTTGAACACTGTAAATATACTCTCCCGAAAAAGCATAATGAAAACAAATCTTTTATGACTCACTGTGTGGGATATCCTCAATATAAGTTTCACAATAATGTTTTCATATGAGCTTGGTGACAAATAATGCATCATAAAAACAATGAATGGCATTGAGTATCAGGGATCCAAATTTCAAAGGATTTTTGTGTTGAATAAATCAGTATGCTCACACTCATGATCCGGCATTATTGTCAAGAGTAACTGTGAGGTGTGGAATTAGATCCATGAAATGCAAGTCTTCAATTATGTCGCCTAAGAAGAGAACACAAATGGTCCATAGATGTCTCCTATACATTACATCAAAATACAAAAACAAAGTTAATTGTAAGTGAGACCCAGCTGTAAATAGTACATAGTAGGTACTTTGTTGCATTGACTAATGCAGCTCCACCTTAGGGGGTATACAGTTACATGTTTGCAGTTAATGCTGTGAAATTGTCCCAAATTTATATCCAATATCTCGAAAATTGCTTTGGGTAATAGCATTCACTCAGCGTTGACACTGGTTGACACGAGGTTTTAACACCCAGACATCTCAATCCTGTTCGAGGTTTCAAAGGAATCTGAAGTGGATGACGTCTGTCTGGTTCAGACTAAGTAGCCACATGTTGCCTGCAATGTTTGTGATATGTCCACTAACAGAAAACAACTTCTGTGTCGTTTCCAAACTAGACAAGCTTAAAGTAGTGCACGAAGGTGATATGCAATGACATGTAGAAACTAGTACATGTAGATGTATTGCCTTTCCATATGTATTACATTTTGGCTCTATTAATGGTCACAATATAGTGCTGTAGATAGAATCATATAATATGTAAATTTATTATCCATATGGTTGAAAATAACCGAGTTAATATTATTGATATGAGCACATGTGCACATATCACGTTTGCCAAGCAACCATTGTTTCACCGCAACTTTCCGTATTGTGTCTTCTGTGACGTCATAAAACGATTGTTCGTGACGTCACTGTAGCTTGCTGTCGCAAGGGAAGTGGGCCATTTCCTGCCTTTTTTTATGCAAATGAAACAGAAAAGAATGGGTACTAAAGAAATTATTACACTCCAAAGTGTGTCATGTGACTTTTAAAAAAACTCGCTCTCGCTCTGGCAATACAAAAATCCACACTCTTTTCGTATTTGTTACAATAACAGACTTTCCCTTGCTTTTCATGCATAACAATTTCAAATTTTAACACAATGTTCTCTTGTTCTTTTTGTTTTTTTTAAAAATAATTTACCATGTGCATTTCACATAAACAGGTTGAAATAAGTTATTTTTCCAAAACTGATTGAAATCTTAAATTTATTGTTGGAAACTACATTTATAATAGTAAGCTACTCGTTTCTTTAAAAGTTTGTATGAATCGACTATCGACCATATACAGTCAAGACTCCTATCAATACTGGTTAATGGTACTACATTTATTAACGTTGAAGAAGGTCTCACATGTTGATAGATATGTAAAATGTATACATAAATGTATATGTAAAAAAATACTTCAGACGTCATGTGCTGTAGATATCATTTTAATTACGACTGGATATGCCGCATTTCGGATTGTTAACGAGTCGATGGTTGTTCTATATCCACAATGCTAAACGTCAAGTGAATAAGCAACATCCCAGATAACACACAACTGGTGGACCACTGGTTGCCCACTAGTACCTGCTCCAGTGGCCCACTAGTAGTTTGAGCAGCTGATAGAAGGTCGGCCACCAGTGGCAGCCACTAGAAGCCATCTGCCACCAGCGGCCCACCTGCTACCATGCTGGTCGGCCACTTGCTATCCACCATTGGCAAGCCACTAGCTATCATACCGGTGGGCCACTTGCTACCCGTCAGTGGCAAGCCACCAGCTATCTGCCACCAGTTGCCAACTAGCTATCACACCGGTGGGCCACTTGCTACCCACCAGTGACAAGCCACTAGCTACCTACCACTAGTGGCTCACTAGAGGGTGTGTTATCTAAGAACTCCTTCTGTCCACGTCTTCAACTGGACACGAACCCGGACCTTCAAACACTGATGATTCTACCACTGAACCACTAGTGGACCCTTCAAGGTTTTCTTTTCACTGTATTTCATTCAAGCCATGATTCTCTTAACTAATTCACTTGGTAGAAAAACGAAGATGTTTCAAATGTATCAAACTTCTCAATCAATGCAAATAACATTCATATTGTCGAAAAAATAATTTTAAGAGAGATGTAGGTGAGGGCCACGGCCTCTGCGCGGTGAACGAAAATCCCCGGGCAACTTGATGCACCAAACTTCTTGTTCACGTTTCTTAATGGTGCATCCATTGTGTTTCATAAAATTTTATTTGGCTTTAAAACGTTCCAACACACCATATGTGCTGTTTACAATACAAACAAATTCACTCAGCTTGCATATTCATCCTCAATCGTCAAATATATCATAATTACTAGTTTCCGATTAAAACCGAGTAACATCATTATGCATGTGCAGAAACAGAAATTGCACGTCCTATTAACATGCACAGTAGTTATATGACCTTTTGAACATTATCAACCCAAATTTGTTATTTGGTCTGGTTAAAATAAGATTCCAAAATTAAGTTTGACTCATTGGCGCGCGCCACAAGCGGTGCATTGTCCGGTTTTCGATCAGAAATCGATACTTTTACCTTCATATCGTCAGTACCTTTAATTTGCTCGTCTTAGCACTATGAGAACTAAGAACAATGTTCTGAACATCCTTGTATTCTAACAAAAGAAAACATCTACTCCAGTAAACCAGCAGCAATTGAAACTACAATTACCAACTAATTTAGTTCAAATGCTTACTTACAATACGAATATGAGATATTACCTTACATTTCTCATTTCTTGTCACACCTTTATTATTTAGATAATGATTATAATTATTTGATTTATCGTATATGTTTGCACTTGTGCATATGAGCAACAGTGATAAATAATAAAATAATAATTGATAAATAAAGCAAAGAAGATCTGAGTTATGAGGCTGTTTTCTCTGAATTTAAATTAACATCAGGATAGCGGATGATGTCAACAGGATAACAAATCTATGTCCAATGTGTCAAAAGTCTCTTAACAGTCTGGGCCTTAGATAGGCATATTGTAACGGTTTAAAGAGCTCCCGCAAATCCTTCTCCTAATATCTCATATCAGTAAGGGAATAGACAGTCATGATGTCCGTTTTAACGTCCTTCGCATTTAGTGGAAATGTCAAGACATGATATGTCATGAGACAAGATAAAATTTTGCCAGCATTAAGCCAAAGTGATTATGACTGCGTGTACTTAGCATGTGATCTGATTTCTTCAGATGCACATAGTGTAATAGAGATAATCTTTGAATTTACATAGTTTCTCAGAAATATTATCCTACGGGAGTCCAGAGAGATTAAGATCGAGTTGGACGCTGTTTTATTGTTGCAGTACTCGCGTGTCCAACTGCAGCGATCACCAAGCCACGTCACTCACTTGAATAACCGCCGCTCATGTTATTGTGAGTTGTGTCAGCACTGGGCGAGGCACCTTCCAAACGCAAGGCAGAACTCTTGCCAGTCTCCATTACTGGCTGATTTAGGTCTTGCAGTATTTCCCTCACTATGCCGTGCCGAGATTGTGGGTCGCTGCACCTGAAATACAAATGTACATAACGGGCTCAATTCCCTAGCACATATCTCTTAAGAAAAAACTGCATAGTCTAAATCAGCCAGTAATGGAGACTGGCAAGAGTTATGCCTTGCGGTTGGAAGTAGAGGGCGAGGCGGTGCATTCAACTAGATGTACAGATTACAAACATTAGAAATTGAGACAGCAGTATTTTGTTCTTGAAATTTGATGCCCTTTCTGTCTCCCGGTGGTGTATACTTATATTAGTTTGTCGTTAAAAATTAAAACAGGAATTATATAAGAAAAGTGTCATTTGAATTAATTTAGAAATAGATAATCCTAGAATTATGCACTCATCTAGGTTGTTTCTTTCTGCTCTGAATTGTAACCTAATATATGAATCGTAATAGCATCTAACCAGATACCATCTCTCTCCCATGTGACATCGCTGCTAGATAATCTGAGCTTTTAGTAAGAATATTTAAATGAACATCGGCAATGCTATCTTTTAAACGAGGCCCATCTGATAAGTAAGATGCAGGATCATAAAGTATAAGTCAAAGGTTCTCCGCAATAAATGAACACGTTAAGACAGAGGATGAGATAAGATCCAAGTATTTACAACACTAAGCTAAAGTCAAGAATGTATAACTACGTAGATTTAGCAAAAGATCTGATTGCGGGTCGGGGCTGTGTGGTGGTGGGTGAATTTGTGACTTGATGTAACTTGATAGCCATCTAATTGTGAGTGATGTAACTTGGTTTATATATGTGTGTATTGCATATATATTTATCTCTTTGTGGTATATAAATGTTATGTATTTTTTGTTTTGCCTGAACACGGTGTACAACAAATTTCTAGTGGACATTAAAGAATTATCTTATCTTATCTTATATTATCTTATCTTATCTATTACTTCTACATCTAGTACCTGCTCCACTAGAAGTTTGTTCAGCTGATAGAAGGTGGGCCACCGGTGGCAGCCACTTAATAAAAACAAGCGTACATTTGTTGAAAAAAGAACCAAACATTGAGAAGTGAAGCCATTCATCGGCGTTGCGAGTGGGGAAAAGTTTGCTACGGTATAACAGCAAATTATTTAATAGTAGTTACTTCATCCATACACGAGGGATGGATCCAGTTATACCACACCTGGTCGCTGTTTGATTGACAGCTGAATTTGTCGAGGATCCACCTCGAATTATTGGGTGAAGTAACTGCTTTGTACCACGCCCATATTGCACGTTGTCAAAACCTGACCGAGATCTGCACGGGATATTTGAATTTGAAATCAGTTTCATACCGCCACAATGTCAAGTCCCGAGTGGGATGAGAGCTGAAAAGTTGTAAGCAGACTCCCCTGCTAATGGGAATTCTAAACTGTAGATTTCATGACCCATAAAAAACCTATTTTAATTTTTTGCTCCAGTTCCAAAAGGTCTGGAGAGCTAAAATGTTGTATGCAGATGTCTTGGCTAATAACTCAAAATAGGGTCAGAGGGGTCATAACCTTAAACCCTTTTTTCATCTTCTTCTCCAGTACCAAAAGGTCTAGAGAGCTGAAATGTTGTGTGCAAACTTCTTCGCCAATGCGGATTCTAAATTGTAGATTTGGTGACCCCTATGACCCTATTTGGGGTCACGTGTCATCTAATAAAAACTATTTTAGGTACTTCAAATTTGTAAAACCTGTGATAATTTCTCCTGGAGAATTTACATTTTGAAATTTATTTAGTTTATTGTTTTATGCCTGATGAGCTACTGAGTCAGTGGCTCTATTTTGGTATCATTTTTCAGAAGGTTTACATCCTGTTCAGGCAAATTCCTTATGGAATATTATATTGTTAACAACACAATAACTTCTGTGATTTCAAATCAATAAGCTCTGTTTCGACAGTAACAGTACTTAAACTCTGCAAAGATCTGCGCTCTTTCTTTGTTATCTGGTCTATATGGTGAGTTAACACTCAAAGTATAACCGCATTTAGAGGGTGCACTATGTGTAACAAACTGGACCTAATGCTATCGTGTCATAAAAATAATTTCTCAAAAAGCAACATACAAAAGCAAAATTAGAATGTATTTAATCTGCGGTTTTTCGTCATAATTACTTTACAGTAACACCATAGAACGGAATGTGTTCCAATGTGTTGATTTACTATTTGTATAGGTCCTTTATAATTTATATAACCAAATTTTGAAATGGTGCGATTACTAAACCAAGAATGATAATCTGTCAAAAACGCCATCGGTAAAGCGAGGTCAAAATTTCCACGGGACCAGAATCCTATTGATAAAGACTATGCATGTTGTATCGTAACAACACTGTGAGGAGTTGGAGCTTACGAACTAACACGATTCTCTACAAACTAAACCAATATTCATATTCACTGAATTCCAGGGCTTCCGAGTTACTGGCTAAATTCGGACATTCAATTATATTCATTATTATATTCTAATTTCCACAGTGCAACCCATATACTATAATATAAGTGCCGATATTGACAACTGTGTCAAATTGACTTCAAGTTGACTTCTTGACTTCTTCATGGAAACTTCCTGCTTTTGATAAAACAATAAGATAGTTTTCTCATTGCTGGGAATAATATTAAATTTCTAATGCATTTATACATAAGAGAGCAAATTTCCCAACAGAATCGAAGTTTTATAGTATACATCAAAAGATGCCATTTTGAAATACGCCTGTGCAGCGATTACATATCAATTGATAAATATTCATTCAATTCTGTCTAGAAATGCGAAATGGCTTGAAGAAGGTCTCAAAGGAATCCAGATGAATCCAAAATGAATACATCATCGATAATGACAAAGTATTCTCAAGGGTCTTTCGTTATAAGATTAGTTGTATCATCAGATTCTGTCTATCTTGGGTAACTGTCATTATGTATATAACAACGTTTGCTGTAATGGTATGTGGCTTCTCCATAATAATGGTCGTTGTAAGAGATAAGTATCTAAGGGAGCATTCCACAAGGCTTTGAAGTGAGTGCAGATTACGCAAGAAAGCTTATAATATGTTATTGTATTTTGATGAGATTGGAAAAAAGTGTTGAGTGTCGTTCACAAAGAATATTTTGTTCTCTCATGGCTTTGGATATATCTGGATTCACCAATCTGTGGTTGATGAAGATGCCTTTTTACAATTATTTGAAGACTCATTGATAAATGAATTTTCTCAAAGTTGGATGTCTACTTTGAATAATAGCTCCAGATATGTGATGTATAAAGAATATAAATTCATATTTGAACCAGAAAGGTATCTGTATATTGTTATAGACAACAAGGTGCGTTCAACTTACATCAAATTTAGATGTAATCTCCTGCCATTAAGCTATAACAAAGGTAGATGGCAGTCAATTGATTATGTTTTACGTATATGTCCCGTCTGCAACACTGCGATAGAGGACGAAAATCATTTTACTCTTGTATGTCAATTCTACAATGATTTGAGAATAACATTTATCCCGGAATACGTTTGGAAGTCACCGTCTATTCATAAATTAAAAAAATTGTTGTGTACATCTCAGGAAAATATTATCAAATGTTTACAGTATTATACTTACCATGCATTTACAAATAGATTTATGTATTTAGAAACACTTTAAAACTGCGTTTGTATATTGCTCAGAATATGTATTTGTATATTGTATTTCTTGTATATGGGCCTCATTACAAATAAACTACTTTGACTTTGAAGAAGATATTGTGAAGTTTTGCATTATTCGCTCCAGAGCACAGGTAATGTTCTGATATGTTGTTAAACGTTTCATGCTACACGTCAGAGTGTAATGCATTTTTAGTTCATTTCAGTTGAACACTGTAAATATACTCTCCCGAAAAAGCATAATGAAAACAAATATTTTATGACTCACTGTGTGGGATATCCTCAATATAAGTTTCACAATAATGTTTTCATATGAGCTTGGTGACAAATAATGCATCATAAAAACAATGAATGGCATTGAGTATCAGGGATCCAAAATTTCAAAGGATTTTTGTGTTGAATAAATCAGTATGCTCACACTCATGATCCGGCATTATTGTCAAGTGTAACTGTGAGGTGTGGAATTAGATCCATGAAATGCAAGTCTTCAATTATGTCGCCTAAGAAGAGAACACAAATGGTCCAAAGGTGTCTCCTATACATTACATCAAAATACAAAAACAAAGTTAATTGTAAGTGAGACCCAGCTGTAAATAGTAAATAGTAAATAGTATTACCTTACATTTCTCTTCAGTTGTCTTGTCACAGCTTTATTATTTAGATAATGATTATATTTGATTTATCGTATATGTTTGCACTTGTGCATATGAGCAACAGTGATAAATAATAAAATAATAATTGATAAATAAAGCAGAGAAGATCTGAGTTATGAGGCTGTTTTCTCTGAATTTAAATTAACATCAGGATGGCGGATGATGTCAACAGGATAACAAATCTATGTCCAATGTGTCAAAAGTCTCTTAACAGTCTGGGCTTTAGATAGGCATATTGTAACGGTTTAAAGAGCTCCCGCAATTCTTTCTCCCCTAATATCTCATATCAGTAAGGGAATAGACAGTCATGATGTCCGTTTTAACGTCCTTCGCATTTAGTGGAAATGTCAAGACATGATATGTCATGAGACAAGATAAAATTTTGCCAGCATTAAGCCAAAGTGATTATGACTGCGTGTACTTAGCATGTGATCTGAGTCCTTCAGATGCACATAGTGTAATAGAGATAATCTTTGAATTTACATAGTTTCTCAGAAATATTATCCTACGGGAGTCCAGAGAGATTAAGATCGAGTTGGACGCTGTTTTATTGTTGCAGTACTCGCGTGTCCAACTGCAGCGATCACCAAGCCACGTCGCTCACTTGAATAACCGCCGCTCATGTTATTGTGAGTTGTGTCAGCAGTGGGCGAGGCACCTTCCAAACGCAAGGCAGAACTCTTGCCAGTCTCCATTACTGGCTTATTTTGGTCTTGCAGTATTTCCCTCACTATGCCGTGCCGAGATTGTGGGTCGCTGCACCTGAAATACAAATGTACATAACGGGCTCAATTCCCTAGCACATATCTCTTAAGAAAAAACTGCATAGTCTAAATCAGCCAGTAATGGAGAATGGCAAGAGTTATGCCTTGCGGTTGGAAGTAGAGGGCGAGGCGGTGCATTCAACTAGATGTACAGATTACAAACATTAGAAATTGAGACAGCAGTATTTTGTTCTTGAAATTTGATGCCCTTTCTGTCTCCCGGTGTTGTATACTTATATTAGTTTGTCGTTAAAAATTAAAACAGGAATTATATAAAAAAAGTGTCATTTGAATTAATTTAGAAATAGATAATCCTGGAATTATGCACTCATCTAGGTTGTTTCTTTCTGCTCTGAATTGTAACCTAATAAATGAATCGTAATAGCATCTAACCAGATACCATCTCTCTCCCATGTGACATCGCTGCTAGATAATCTGAGCTTTTAGTAAGAATATTTAAATGAACATCGGCAATGCTATCTTTTAAACGAGGCCCATCTGATAAGTAAGATGCAGGATCATAAAGTATAAGTCAAAGGTTCTCCGCAATAAATGAACACGCTAAGACAGAGGATGAGATAAGATCCAAGTATTTACAACACTAAGCTAAAGTCAAGAATGTATAACTACGTAGATTTAGCAAAAGATCTGATTGCGGGTCAGGGCTGTGTGGTGGTGGGTGAATTTGTGACTTGATGTAACTTGATAGCCATCTAATTGTGAGTGATGTAACTTGGTTTATATATGTGTGTATTGCATATATATTTATCTCTGTGTGGTATATAAATGTTATGTATTTTTTGTTTTGCCTGAACACGGTGTACAACAAATTTCTAGTGGACATTAAAGAATTATCTTATCTTATCTTATCTTATCTTATCTTATCTATTACTTCTACATCTAGTACCTGTTCCACTAGAAGTTTGTTCAGCTGATAGAAGGTGGGCCACCGGTGGCAGCCACTTAATAAAAACAAGCGTACATTTGTTGAAGTGAAGCCATTCATCAGCGTTGCGAGTGGGGAAAAGTTTGCTACGGTATAACAGCAAATTATTTAATAGTAGTTACTTCATCCATACACGAGGGATGGATCCAGTTATACCACACCTGGTCGCTGTTTGATTGACAGCTGAATTTGACGAGGATCCACCTCGAATTATTGGGTGAAGTAACTGCTTTGTACCACGCCCATATTGCACGTTGTCAAAACCTGCACGAGATCTGCACGGGATATTTGAATTTGAAATCAGTTTCATACCGCCACAATGTCAAGTCCCGAGTGGGATGAGAGCTGAAAAGTTGTAAGCAGACTCCCCTGCTAATGGGAATTCTAAACTGTAGATTTCATGACCCATAAAAACCTATTTTAATTTTTTGCTCCAGTTCCAAAAGGTCTGGAGAGCTAAAATGTTGTATGCAGATGTCTTGGCTAATAACTCAAAATAGGGTCAGAGGGGTCATAACCGTAAACCCTTTTTTCATCTTCTTCTCCAGTACCAAAAGGTCTAGAGAGCTGAAATGTTGTGTGCAAACTTCTTCGCCAATGCGGATTCTAAATTGTAGATTTGGTGACCCCTATGACCCTATTTGGGGTCACGTGTCATCTAATAAAAACTATTTTAGGTACTTCAAATTTGTAAAACCTGTGATAATTTCTCCTGGAGAATTTACATTTTGAAATTTATTTAGTTTATTGTTTTATGCCTGATGAGCTACTGAGTCAGTGGCTCTATTTTTGTATCATTTTTCAGAAGGTTTACATCCTGTTCAGGCAAATTCCTTATGGAATATTATATTGTTAACAACACAATAACTTCTGTGATTTCAAATCAATAAGCTCTGTTTCGACAGTAACAGTACTTAAACTCTGCAAAGATCTGCGCTCTTTCTTTGTTATCTGGTCTATATGGTGAGTTAACACTCAAAGTATAACCGCATTTAGAGGGTGCACTATGTGTAACAAACTGGACCTAATGCTATCGTGTCATAAAAATAATTTCTCAAAAAGCAACATACAAAAGCAAAATTAGAATGTATTTAATCTGCGGTTTTTCGTCATAATTACTTTACAGTAACACCATAGAACGGAATGTGTTCCAATGTGTTGATTTACTATTTGTATAGGTCCTTTATAATTTATATAACCAAATTTTGAAATGGTGCGATTACTAAACCAAGAATGATAATCTGTCAAAAACGCCATCGGTAAAGCGAGGTCAAAATTTCCACGGGACCAGAATCCTATTGATAAGGACTATGCATGTTGAATCGTAACAACACTGTGAGGAGTTGGAGCTTACGCACTAACACGATTCTCTACAAACTAAACCAATATTCATATTCACTGAATTCCAGGGCTTCCGAGTTACTGGCTAAATTCGGACATTCAATTATATTCATTATTATATTCTAATTTCCACAGTGCAACCCATATACTATAATATAAGTGCCGATATTGACAACTGTGTCAAATTGACTTCAAGTTGACTTCTTGACTTCTTCATGGAAACTTCCTGCTTTTGATAAAACAATAAGATAGTTTTCTCATTGCTGGGAATAATATTAAATTTCTAATGCATTTATACATAAGAGAGCAAATTTCCCAACAGAATCGAAGTTTTATAGTATACATCAAAAGATGCCATTTTGAAATACGCCTGTGCAGCGATTACATATCAATTGATAAATATTCATTCAATTCTGTCTAGAAATGCGAAATGGCTTGAAGAAGGTCTCAAAGGAATCCAGATGAATCCAAAATGAATACATCATCGATAATGACAAAGTATTCTCAAGGGTCTTTCGTTATAAGATTAGTTGTATCATCAGATTCTGTCTATCTTGGGTAACTGTCATTAGGGAAGAATGTATATAACAACGTTTGCTGTAATGGTATGTGGCTTCTCCATAGTAATGGTCGTTGTAAGAGATTAGTATCTAAGGAGCGTTCCACAAAGCTTTGAAGTGAGTGCAGATTACGCAAGAAAGTTTATAATATGTTATTGTATTTTGATGACATTGGAAAAAAGTGTTGGGTGTCGTTCACAAAGAATATTTTGTTCTCTCATGGCTTTGGATATATCTGGATTAACCAATCTTTTGGTGATGAATTTGCCTTTTTACAATTATTCAAAGACTCATTGATAAATAAATTTTCTCAAAGTTGGATGTCTACTTTGAATAATAGCTCCAGATATGTGATGTATAAAGAATATAAATTCATATTTGAACCAGAAAGGTATCTGTATATTGTTATAGACAACAAGGTGCGTTCAACTTACATCAAATTTAGATGTAATCTCCTGCCTTTAAGCTATAACAAAGGTAGATGGCAGTCAATTGATTATGTTTTACTGCGACACTGCCACACTGCGATAGAGGACGAATATCATTTTACTCTTATATGTCAATTCTACAATGATTTGAGAATAACATTTATCCCGGAATACGTTTGGAAGTCACCGTCTATTCATAAATTTAAAAAATTATTGTGTACATCTCAGGAAAATATTATCAAATGTTTACAATATAAAATTTTACCATGCATTTACAAACAGATTTATGTTTTTAGAAACACTTTAAAACTGTGTTTGTATATTGCTCAGAATATGTATTTGTATATTGTATTTCTTGTTTATGAGCCCTTGGCTTCATTACAAATAAACTACTTTGACTTTGAAGAAGAGATTGTGAAGTTATGCATTATTCGCTTCAGAGCACAGGTATTGTACTGATATGTTATGTTGTTAAACGTTTCATGGTACACGTCAGAGTGTAATGCATCTTTACTTCATTTCATTTGAACACTGTAAATATACTCTCCCGAAAAAAATTAATGAAAACAAATCTTGTATGACTCACTGTGTGGGATATCCTCAATATAAATTTCACAATAATGTTTTCATATGAGCTTGGTGACAAAAAATGCATCATAAAAACAATGAATGGCATTGAGTATCAAGGATCCAATAATTCAAAGGATTTCTGTGTTGAATAAATCAGTATACTCACACTCATGATCCGGCATTATTGTCAAGAGTAACTGTGAGGTGTGGAATTAGATCCATGAAATGCAAGTCTTCAATTATGTCACCTAAGAAGAAACACAAATGGTCTATAGGTGTCTCCTATACATTACATCAAAGATACCAAAATTACATGACATTTTCATGAAGTTAATTGTAACTGAGACCCAGCTGTAAATAGTAGATAGTAGGTACTAAGGGGGTATACAGTTACATGTTTGCAGTTAATGCTGTGAAATGGTCTCAAATTTATATCCAATATCTCGAAAATTGCTTTGGGTAATAGTATACACTCAGCGTTGACACTGCGAGGTTTTAACACCCAGACATCTCAATCCTGTTCGAGGTTTCAAAGGAATCTGAAGTGGATGACGTCTGTTTGGTTCAGACTAAGTAGCCACATGTTGCCTGCAATGTTTGTGATATGTCCAATACAAGAAAACAACTTCTGAGTCATTTCCAAACTAGACAAGCTCAAAGTAGTGCACGAAGGTGATATGCATTGAAATGTAGAAACGGGTACATGTAGATGTATTGCCTTTCCGTATGTCTTACCTTTTGGCTCTTATAATGATTACAATATAGTGCTGTAGATAGAATCATACAATATGTCAATACATCTTCACAACGTCACAGGCGTAACGAAAATATTTCCATATCTTCTCCTTCCGCCCTTGACCTCAACCCTCGCATTTTCAGTGCTAAGGTTTTAACGTACTGCAGGCTAATCGGATAAGCCAATCAGAAGACAGTTGTATGGCCTCTGTGACGGTGTCGATCGTCGCTTATTTTGAATTTGTTCCGAATGTAAACGGCGATTTTAGCAGATGGTAAGGGACGTAACTCGTGATTATGATAGGTGTCGCTGATTCGTTTCACCACTTTTGGCTAGGTTGAAGGCAAGGTAAAAAAATTGAGAGATCTCGATACATTTTCACCTTGCCGTGGGAAGATGGTCAATATATGGGTAAAACAATAATATTATTTCTTTTAAATGAAACAACGTGAACGTATTCGTTACAATGACAGATATTGACTTTCCCTTGCTTTTCATGCAAAATAATTTCAAATTTTCGAAGTTTGATGATTATATCACAATATTCTCTCGTTTTTTAATTCTTAAAATAATTTACAATGTGCATTTCACATAATCAGGTTGAAATTAGTTATTTTTCTAAAAGTGATTGAAATCTTAAATTTATTGTTTACATTTATAATAGTTAGCTACTATTTTCTTTAAAGTTTGTATGAATCGACTATCGACCATATACAGTCAAGGCTCCTTTCAATACCTGTTAATGGTACTATGTTCATTAACGTTGAAGATATGTAAAATATATAAGTAAATGTATATGTAAAAAATACTTCAGACGTCATATGCTGTAGATATCATTTTAATGACGACTGGATAGGCCGCATTTCAGATTGTTAACGAGTCGATGGTTGTTCTATATCCACAATGCTAAACGTCAATAAATAAGCAACAACTCAGATAACACACAACTGCCGGACCACTGGTAGGCCACTAGTACCTGCTCCAGTGGCCCACTAGTAGTTTGTCCAGCTGAGAGAAGGTGGGCCACCGTGGCAGCCATTAGTAGCTATCTGCCACAAGCGGCCCACCTGCTACCATGCTAGTGGGCCACTTGCTATCCACCAGTGGCAAGCCACTAGCTATGATACCGGTAGGCCACTTGCTGCCCACCAGTGGCAAGCCACCAGCTATCTACCACCAGTTGCTAACTAGCTATCATACCGGTGGGCCACTTGCTACCCACCAGTGGCAAGCCACTAGCTTCCTGCCACTAGTGGCTCACTAGAGGGTGTGTTATCTGGGAACTCCTTATTTCCACGTCTTCAACTGGACACAAACCCGGACCTCCAAACACTGATGATTCTACCACTGAACCACTAGTGGACCCTTAAAGGTTTTCTTTTCACTGTATTTCATTCAAGCCATGATTCTATTAACTAATTCACTTTGTACACAGCGTCTGCGCGGTGAACGAAAATCCCCGGGCAACTAGATGCACCAAACTTCTTGTTCACGTTTTTTAATTTGCTCATCTCTACCTAAGCACTATAAGAACTAAGAACAATGTTATGAATATCATTGTATTCAAACAAAAGAAAACATCTATTCCATAAAACTAGCAGACATGCCAGCCATTGACACTGCAATTATCAATTAATTTAGTTCAAATGCTTACTTACAATACGAATATGAGATATTACCTTACATTTCTCTTCAGTTGTCTTGTCACAGCTTTATTATTTAGATAATGATTATATTTGATTTATCCTATATGTTTGGACTTGTGCATATGAAGAAGAATGATAAATAATAAAATGATAATTAATAAATAAAGCAAAGAAGATCTGAGTTATGAGGCTGTTTTCTCTGAATTTAAATTAACATCAGGATAGCGGATGATGTCAACAGGATAACAAATCTATGTCCAATGTGTCAAAAGTCTCTTAACAGTCTGGGCCTTAGATAGGCATATTGTAACGGTTTAAAGAGCTCTCGCAATTCCTTCTCCTAACATCTCATATCAGTGAGGGAATACACGGTCAAGATGTCCGTTGTAACGTCCTTTGCATTTAGTGGAAATGTCAAGACATGATATGTTATGAGACAAGATAAACTTTTGCCAGCATTAAGCCAAAGTGATTATGACTGCGTGTACTTAGCATGTGATCTGAGTTCTTTAGGTGCACATAGTGTAATAGAGATAATCTTTGAATTTACATAGTTTCTCAGAAATATTATCATGCGGGAGTCCAGAGAGGAAGTTCAGATGAAGATCGAGTTGGACGCTGTTTTATTGTTGCAAAACTCGCGTGTCCAACTGCAGCGATCACCAAGACACGTCGCTCACTTGAATAACCGCCGCTCACTTGAGGTAACCGCCGAGAAGACGATCATGTTATTGTGAGTTGTGTCAGCACCGGGCGAGGCACCTTCCAAACGCAAGGCATAACTCTTGCCAGTCTCCATTACTGGCTGATGGTGGGTCGCTGCATCTGAAATTCATAGCGGGCCCAATTTCCTAGCACAGATCTCTTAAGAAAATCCTGCAAGGCCTAAATCAGTCAGTAATGGAGAGTGGCAAGAGTTATGCCTTGCGTTAGGAAGTAGAGGGCGAGGCGGTGCATTCGACTAGATTTACAGATTACAAACATTAGAAATTGAGACAGCAGTATTTTGTTCCTGAAATTTGATGTTCTTTCTGTCTCCCGGTAGGGTATACTTATATTAGTTTGTCTTTAAACATTGAAACAGGAATTATATAAGAAAAGTGTCATTTGAATTAATTTGGAAATTGGTAATCCTTGAACCATGCACTAATCTAGGTTGTTTCTTCGAGATGAGAATAATACACTGAATTGTAACCTACATGTAATATATGAATCGTAACAGCATCTAACCAGATACCATCCCTCTCCCATGTGACACTGATGTCTGGATGGTCTGAGCTTTTAGTAAGAATAGTTAAATGAACATCCGCAATTCTATCTTTTAAACGAGGCCCATCTGATCAGTAAGATGCAGGATCATGAAGTATAAGTCTAAGGTTCTTCACAATAAATGAACACGTTAAGACGGAGGATGAGATCAGATCCCAGGTATTCACAACACTAAGCTAAAGTCAAGAATATATAACTACGTAGATTTAGCAACAGATCTGATTGTTGCTGAAAGGTCTGATTTCTTATAAATGTGATTACAGTATATTCGCATTCACATATGTATATGCACTGAACATGATAAAAACTTAGTATTATAACATCTAAACAATTCTAAATACTTCTTCAACGTTTATCGGATTACCTTTAGAAAGTATTGGCTATTTCTATAAAACAGCAAATTATTAAAATGACTAACAAAATTTTAGGTGACTCATCTCATGTTTTGTTTCCGAAGATTACGCATGCCAGCATTAAAAACAAACAGGGCTCATCATTCATTTGTACCATCTGGTATACGAGAATTAAATAGTAAATAGACTGTGTGTAAACCTGGGATGGGATGGGGTGTGGTGGGGGCGGAACGGGGGTGTGGGGTGGTGGGTGAATTTGTGACTTGATGTAACTTGGTAGCCATCTAATTGTGAGTGATGTAACTTGGTTTATATATGTGTGTATTGCATATATATTATCTCTTTGTGGTATATAAATTTATGTATTTTTTGTTTTGCCTGAACACGGTGTACAACAAATTTCTAGTGGACATTAAAGAATTATCTTATCTTATCTTATCTTATCTTATCTTATCTTATCTTATCTTATCTTATCTTATCTTATCTAATATTATCTTATCTTATCTTATCTTATCTATTGCTTCTACATCGTATCTAGAATTGTCATTTAGTAGTAATGAAAGAGGCGTGTTTAGTAAGGTGGTCGAGACTCCATACCATGGTGAAACAATAATGAGTGGCATAAATATCGTGTGTTCACACATACACATTATGTTTCTTAAAAAAACATTATCTCTAGGTGAATTCCATCGTCTGTAACGTTATACAAAAACTTGAACGTGATCGCTCTGAAATGGGTGTTGCAAAGTGGCGTTTTGTGTGTTACCCATGTCTATTTCAAATTATTCAAAAATGATAGAAAGGGTTATAAGCATTTACCCTTTACGATTCAACCCCGTGATCTTTCAACATGAACGGGCTCTTATGACCTCGCTCGTTTGGAATTAGGTCTTCACTTAATTATTCCCGTGCCCTCTGAAAGATTTCGGGGGCGGGATAGCGCAGTGGTTAGCGCGTTCGGTTCGAATCCCGCCAGGGGCACGGCAACTTTGTCTGCAGTAGAAAACTGTTTTACAGGCATTTAGGTTTGGGTGCAATGCTACACTAAATTTCAGCGTAGTATCACCCATTGTTCGCTAGTTCCAGTCGACGCTCGCAGGTTTCACCGTAATGCATAGCCACATGGCGTTGTGGACTTTCTCCCTGCCGCACTGTTAGCACGATATAAGTGAAATACTCTTGAAAGCGGCGTTAAACCCCAACTCACATCACCTGAAAGATTTCAATAGGATTAATCCAAAAGTGCCACCCTCAACAGAGACTTATTGTAAACATTATAAACTACCGGGCAAAAGAAAGTATATCACTCAGTTGTATTTATCATATGTATATTTTTCAAAGTCAAATATCTCGAGTTTTCGACGTCGTAATCAAAAACGGACTAGTTTGTGAAATTAGTCCAAAACATTAAATCTATCAAAGAATACCTCTACGCGGTTTGAATTTTTTTAAATTAAAATTTAAAATTAAAATTTTGAAATTCCCCCAAATTAATTTGGATAAAACACAACTGTTCATCGACATATAACACGTACTCTGTGTGAAAATCAATAAATGTGCTTCGTCCTGCACACATTTACAACATATTGAACATGGTAGGGGTTATGTTGGTGTAAATTTCATTTCTTACCCCTGTCTACTTTAAATAATGCATGATATTGTAGTTAAAAAATAAAACAGTCACCAATTAAGTCATTCGAACTAATGCCTAAAGGTGTTATTGCATCGTGCCATAATCAAATGCATCTCATTTCTTTAAAATATTGAATTAATCGAAAACAAGTGAGTGTTATACTTTCTTTTGTCCGGTAGTTTAATTCTGAAACGATCAAACGTTTTGTGACACACGCAATACAATAAGAATGTGTACTGTGAATGCTGGATTATGTTTAGATTATCAGTGTTTATCATCTTAACCAAAGGCTTGAAAACACATTGTTGTGGATGAGTTTCAATGACACCAATGATTTAGATTAGTTTGATTTGATTTAATGAAAATGTTTGTATAAAAATATATCTTTTGAAATGAATAAATGCCTAAACTGCTCAGATCGATAGTATATTACAAAAAAAATGTTCAGATGAATATTCACATTTTGTTCTCTTTTGGAGTTATTATCCTTGTTGTGATTAGTTTCTTAAAGGTGATCGATAATGAAACAATATAATGTTTGAGTTGTGACTGGTAAATGCATCAATCCATTCTGACATTCATATGTTAATGCCTTTGAAGTCGATATAGTGACCGAGTATAAACATTTTAAGAGCGCTTCAATTACATGCGATGTAGTTTCTCATTCATTTTTTGGTCATTAATTTGTAACGGAATAGCTAAACATTAAATTTTATGAGTTTAAGAAAAGATTAACGACCACATGTAGGTCTACAAATCTTCATTTCATAAAGCTAGGGACTGACAACCAGTGTCCCATGCAGAATGCTCCATGATACATGTGATAATGAGATTTCTACGAAAATTATATTAACAGATCTAGAATTGCGAAAAACACGTCTGATTAAAGATTGATAGACGTGTACACATAAGAAATTCTAAAACTACAATTTCTTTAAACGAATCACGTCAACCTCTTTTGACATTAATCTCTACACAGTAAAACCAATAATGCGTTTAATGCTGAGAAGATTGTTCTGTTTTACCCATAAATTTTGCAAAATTACCATAACTGTCAAGAAGGCATCGTTCATATTACAACAATCATCATTGACTTTTAATTCTTGCCAGCAAACTATCATGGTTATTTGAATGCAATCACCCAAAACAGTAGTCCTGATACAATATTCGAATGGAATTTTCTTCGTTTTCTTCGTTAAACTATTAACCATATAATACTAAATATAATACTCAATTGAGTTTGTCAATATCGTGAAGGTGTAAATAAGTATCTCCGATTTCGTAAAGATTTGTACTTTAAAAAGGAGAACGACTAACAGATTATTTATGATTCTGATCATAGTTCAAAGGTTCCAATGAGAACACAATTTCAGTTTCACACCTCCATTTTATCACATGTGTCTCAACAACTGTGTCAAACAATATAAACCTGTTATCTCTTGTATTCATCATGATGAATTCATGTCTTTAGATAATCAAAACACGTGGTTTAAGATATATTTGGAAACGTAGACAATTACCAATGGGAAACAACATTGAATTCCAACCGAGAATTGATTAAGATTTTACGAATGCTTCAAACATCCTGAGGCAAGCAAACACCGCACTGCATACACACCGCACTCTGTTAAAGGGGCAGTAGCACGTTTTTTTCTCTAAAATAAGTCGATGAAATGTATTTGAAAAATAATGTCACCAATAGTAAAACACCCTTCTCTCTTCCGAAATTCAAGTTACAAATTGAGTGTACATGATTCCGTAAAGCCATGGGAATCATTTTTGTCTTTCGAAATAGTACCATGTGTTCACAATAAAACGGCCGCCATAAATGTTTGCTTTATATGAAACACCGTTATTACCACTACGGATAATTGGTTTGTGTAATTTGATGTTTTACCCTCTAATGTAAATATAAATGACATAAACTATCATTGTAAATGTGAAATTTGAAAAAATAAAATTTGCGAAAAACTTGCTACTGCCCCTTTAAAGGAACACGAAGTTGGAGTTATTTCCATGGAAACTAATATCGAGTGGGTATTCCTATTTGTGCATAATGATATTCATATTCATCAAAATAACATTCTAATTAATATGTTTCAAATACACTCATGACTATCAGCATGTATTTAAAACATAAATGTGTAATTTATTAAGATTGATAATGCTGTTAATGCTTACCAAATTTACATCCAAAGCCATGTTTCTAAAAATGAACTGTTTCCATCTCGTACTGATAGCACAAACGGAGACTATCCCTCGAATTTCCTAATCAAGGTCGTGGCGCCCTTGTATAATTTTACCGATCATGTTGACGTGGATTTTTATCACGTTGATATATTGTTACTGGTGGCTGCATCAAAGAATTTCCTACAACTCTTTTACTGTTGCCATCGGTTATATTGCATCAATGTTGTTATTTTGTTCTAGTCTATAAAATTATCTGATTATTCCAGCTATAGTTTTCAAGAACGCACCATCGAAAGTCGTGTGCAGAATAATTACTAAATCTTGGAATTCATGTACGGTCATCAACATGCAGAGTAATACCCGGTCATCGAAAAAACATAGAACTTTATTATCCACAGTTATGAAGAGATTGTACAATAAGAATAGTGCAATATTGTGCAAATTTATGACAAAAATCGTTGTTTGTGTAGAACGGAAAAGACATATTGTGTCAAAAAGGCACGGCTTTCTGTGATAACTTTAAACAAAATAGCAAAACTCACGTGTTTCGGGTTTTATGCTTTTTTATTCAGATGGATTGCAATTGATTTGATGTTATCCAAGAAAGTCTTATGTTATTGTCTCTCTCATTCTCTTCCCTTAGAGGTTACTCCGATTTCCGATCTAACCTCTGTTCTACATCGCCTGAATCCGATGACTCCAGCAAAACCCTAGCGGGGAAACCGGGAACCTCATACTGTATCCTTGCTTCTTAGCCAATGAAAACTTTCAATGGTCATGTCCACCTATGGACTTCAAAGATATTGGCATTTGGCTCTTAAGCGTCCTGCTAATTAGCATATGTCCTTCGAATATGTCTGAGTTTTCGAGGAAAACCCATTAAACGAGAAAACTTTTATGTTACGTTTATTTTATCATTTTAACGTTTCATTACAACGGCGTCGCTGGTTGCACAACTAGATTCAATTGCAACCAACCAGGACACTCCATTTCTGCTCTCGGATTCAGGCGATGTAGAACAGAGGTTAGGATAGGAAATCCGAAGGGAGTTACCTCTGTGGGAGAGAATGTGTTTCTCTTGTAAATGCTTAAAGGATAGATGCAATGACATATGGTCCAAATCGGATTCATTAAAATGGGATGTCAATTTGACAATTGTTCGATTTTAAATTTCTGAAATCGGTCCATAAATTACTTATATATTGCTCTTTTTTTTCTTTTTTTTTTAAACGCCTATCTGAATCTGATCTGAATCTGATTTTCGGCGATAGTCATTATTCAACGTAATTTCGGAACATTTTGATTGTTAATTTCACAAAGAAATCTTCAATAAACCAACTTCAATTTCCCATATATCGAATGTTTAGATATCCAACTAGGTAATTCCGCAGATGAAAATTTCACAATTATTACATAAACGTCTTTGTGGCGATGTAATACAACTCATAAATTCATAAATTCATTTAGCGGCAGATATAATCATCATTTATTAATTAATGAGACTCGGCGGAGTAGCTGTCTAGCCGGCCCCGTCTCTGGCTTATCACAGTCACGCTTCAGTGAGCATTTTCAATATGAATCGCCCAACTAATTGCGGTAGTGTTAAAATGGGTAAATTAAAATCGTCTTAATTATCAATTTCAAGTGTATATTGTCTCGATTTTATGCTCACCTGATTCCGATATACAATATACGTAGAGGTAATCGTCTGTCATTCTTGAGAAAAATGCATTTCATCAGATCTTTAATGCTCATCAAAGGCTAGGTATACAAACTTTGTTGGATAGAATTTAAAGTGAATACAGTGTTACCTTACTGCCAAACAATTTATGATATTGTTATTTTTATGTTTTAATCATTATCATTTCCAATTAAATTCATACTGTCAAAACAAATGGCGTAAAGGTGCATAGTCAAACCTGCTTGTATAATAGCATCACTCGGCTTGCAATTCAATGCCATTTTCTCAACCCCCCTGCCTCTTGCCGACCTCTCTTGTGCGTGGGTGCTTGTTGGGAGGGGGTGTCACAGGGGGTGTCACCACTGAACCCCGACTTCTCCCCTATATTTGGAACTCGATTGGTCTGACAGCTATAAATAAAAACACACCTCAGTCACTTTCGTGACAGGTCAGAGGTTAAACATGGACCCACGTTTGCACATCATAGCCACGTGACTTGTATATCTAGGTCACAGAAATAACGGTTGGTACAGTCGACAGGTGAGAGAAATTGTGCTATACTTATCTTAAAATGTTTATGTAATGTATGCAAGTATCTATACATGTTATAATACGAATATATCAATGTTTAAAATAAAACCGAAATGTATTTTACAGTGTGATTACTATATAATATGAAGTATTATACCAGTCTGTTGTGTAATTGTTTGTTTACATAACCCATTATCTTCTTTTTTTTAAAGTTTAGCAAAGCTACAATTTCAACATCCATAGGAATACATAGATATGTGTTAAATGTAATAATTAAATATTTAAAAGAGTATCAGAAGATTGTGTGTAGTTGATAGATACTGTATCAGTCAAGGTAAACACTACTTGTAAACTTACAATGCTTCGCTATGAACTAAAGATAACTGGAAACCTCGATGGGCTACGATATTCTATGGGATATTCCCCATTGTGTATAATTGCCGTTAATGCTAACCAAAATAACACCCAATTACTATTTCTCAAATGGACTGAAATCAATTTGGAATATCTTTTCGAATTTCTTTTCCACTAAAATTGAATGCCGTGTTGTTCCTTTAAACGTATAGTTGAATTTTAACTGTTAGTAATTATAATAAGTTTTCACATTATATGTAAGTATAAATGTATATTAGTAAACAAATGCAGCAATGTTTACTGTCAATATAATATAACATACATAGCATGTTAGAGACATATTGTGACAGACTGCTCTTGATGCACCAATATAGAAACACCGAATTCCGATTTTGTTTAAAAAACACCCCGTCCATTTAAATAGTTTTATGGTTTTAATGGCATGGGGATAATATTGTATAGCCACGGTATAGCTTAGTAATAACGGGTTGACAACATAATATAAGTACGTTTGTCTGTATGTATATAACATGGTACAAAATCGTTAAATATAAATACAATATCAATATGGTGTTATGACTGATTATAGAAAGAATGCTTTGACAATACACTTTAAAGTTTTTGAAAATGAAATTAGCTTGTTTATATTTATGTATATAACATTGTACAAAATAATGGTATGGCAGAAAAGGGATAATGTTTTGGCAACACACTATGCGAGCGCAGCGCACGATCCAACAACACGTGGTATTAATTCTGTATATAATGTGTATAAGTGCCGGGT